>OX637327.1:1560000-2760000 GCA_951799385.1 Hyppa rectilinea
GGCTGAGAAACAAGGGAACGATCCCTCCGTGTACATAGTACGCAATAATAATTAATCACCTTACGTCTCAATAATGCATAACAAACATCAACACACAAGCTGTATAATTTATTATTATTATTATTAATTAGGTGTGTCATTGCTTACCATGTGAGGAAATTCGTCTCTTTTAGCGTCTGACCCACCAACTGCTCCAACAGCCGTTGCATAAGGAACATAGCAGTTTCTTTTCTTGTCCAGGTCTTTGCGAATAATGCCAGTGAAATGGCCGTGACATGGCTCCAGCTCCTGCATGTAATCTAGACATTCTGGAATAGATTTAAAGTGTGTAGAAGACCCTAGGCCCTGGGAGGTTCAAAGTCAAAGTCAAATCAATTATTTCAAATCCCCTTAAACTTAAGGGAAAGATTTATAAAAGCATGGTGAGACCTGCCGACTTGTATGGATCAGAGTGTTGGGCCACAAAAGGAATGAATGAAAGGAAATTGCATTTCGATTTTTCATTTTGACTTTTCATTCCACCGTAGAATGAGGAAAATGTTGTCAGGAAAGTTTTAAGCATGATTATGGATGGCTATACAAGTAGAGGGAGACCAAAGAAACGATGGATGGATTTTGTGAAAGATGATATGGCTAGGAAGGGAGTGCCTACCGAGATGACGACTAATAGAGAAGTATGGAAGAAAAGGACATGTTGCGAGGAGCCCAAATAAATTGGGAGAAGGGCAGGAGAATGATGACCACAAAAGGTGATTCACCAGCCCATGAGCCTAGGGTTCCACCGAAGGGATACTAAAAATGGAATAGAAGCTACTTAGGATTTATTGGTGCAATCGTATGGTAACATACTCATTACATGAATCAGAACCTGCCATTTTTTTGACAGATGGGAAATCATCAAATGACTCCTCCCGCTCTGGGTGGAGCGGAAGGGAGTGTCAGACTCTTACTGACTAAAACCCATCAATGTTCCTTTCTTAGCCCTTTATGTTCCGGGGTAGCGGTAACCCTTCCGGACAATGCCTCTGACCCGGCAGGCTTCAGCATTTCCACTCTGTATATAAATAACTTACTATCTCTGGCTTTTTGTCCATTTCGCCAATACCATTGCCCACTGGTGGGACTTATGTACATAGTTCTGAAAAATAGAGATCTTTAAATATAAGGTGTTAAAAAATTAACTCTAAGAATTTCGTGGGAGCATTGTACTCGTCGTTATGAGCAACTTTTACTATGGGATGAACCCTGAAATCGCGAAAAAAATATGAGCTGTTCCATACATTTAGGCACACGTAACTCAATAAAATGTATGGAACAGCTCATATTTTTTTCGCGATTTCAGGGTTCATCCCATAGTAAAAGTTGTTCATAACGACGAGTACAATGCTCCCACGAAATTCTTAGAGTTAATTTTTTAACACCTTATATATGAAAATATATGATATATGAAAATTGCAAAAATTGCTACATCCGGTTAGACTGGAAGCCGACCCCAACATAGTTGGGAAAAGGCTAGGCAGATGATGATATGAAAATTGCGAGCTGTGTAACGGCCGCGATTACACATTGATACATTTATCGAGGAAGGCTATAGGCTATGTAACATCACGCTACGACCAATAGGAGCCGAGCAGTGGGTAAAACCACGCGGGAGTAGCTAGTAAATTAAATAAATAAACATTTAAAACAGGAGTTCAATTGTTACCTGGTGTCATTAACAAGCTCACAATCAGTGCAACATATTATTTGGGTTTGTCCTCGATAGGTGCAAACCTGAAAAGAAAAATAGTATTAGCATTATCAGCCTATTACGTGCCCACTGCTGAGACTCAGGCCTCTATGAGTGGGAGTGAGCGAGAAATGTCACATATCTTCGAATTACTGGTTCTAAGACATGCCGGTTTCCTCACGATGTTTTCCTTCACCGTTTTGAGAGCAGTGGTGATGAAATCATTTACACTAAGTAAAGAGCATGTCTGAGTTCGAAGCCGACCACAACATAGTTGGGAAAAGGCTAGATATACAGAGTTGATACGACAGAGGGGCTTTCCTTTAAACAGCTTATACTAGGGACCATTTTCAAGCTCTGTACCAAAAAATCAATTAAATAGGAGCAGTAGTTTAGTCGCAAATGTTTTTTTAAGTTTTTGCCCCGTATCTTTCCTAACAGCGCTCCGGCGCGCGCGCGTCGGTGCCGCTGCGTTACAAGGTCAATTTTTATTTACGAAGGGTGGTTGCGTTTTACTCTGATTTGTAAGCTATTTAGTTTGTTTGAAAAAATAAAAACCTCATTTTTGGTGCTTTTTATTTGTATACCGTACCGCGTTAATACACGTGACACGTGTAGTATACGTAGTGTAATTTAATGCCCCTCTGTCATATCAACTCTGTATGGTGATGACGAGGTACAGGTATTCACCCACAGAGATAGCCTAGTGGTGTGACCGTCCGACTGCCAAGTCTTAGGTCACGAGTTCGAACCCAAGCCACGCACCTCTGACTTTTCGGATTCATGTGCGTATTGTGTAAGTATCACTTGCTTAAAAAACGGTGAAGGAAAACCTCGTGAGGAAACCAGCATGTCTGAGATATTTCTCAACAGCATAAGAAGTTAAGTTAGAGGCCCATGGGCAGCATAAAAACTCTGACGCCAGGTTAGTGACGAACGAGAAAGAAAGAACTCACCGATGGAAGGTGTCCATCTTTTATATCCTGAGCTGCTGTCAAGCAGTTGTAGATACTTGCACATACTCCGTTGACACCGTTATTAGAGCATTTTGACCCTAGAATAAGATGTTTTGCTTGTAGTAGAAGCTGTAGTTCTGTGTGTGAAACTGTGAAGTAAGCTGTCATTCAAGCAGCTAGGGATTGACACTAATTTATTTTGATCATTTACTTAATTTGTGTTTTGTTTCATCTAGTTTTTTAATTGACTACGGCTGTCGCTGAAAATCAGCGCTGTGGCTCCGTCTCACATGGGGTCGAAGCATTATGCTGAGCGATGGCCGTTTTGCGCGGATGTGACGCATATTTCCCCACAACTTGTTTTTACTGCGTCATGTTTGCCGCAAATAAACATATAGGGTGAAGATGGAGACTTATCCAGAACTCCAAACTCGTATTAAGATTTTTTTTGATGTCTAGCGTTTTGATGATGGCAACAACACCAGGGCCGGATTTAAATGTAATGCCGCCCCTGGGCACCGGAAAAAAATCCGCCCAAATACTGGAATTTTACTTAAACTTATACACTGCTGGAAGAAATTAAGGGATTAAAAAAATATTCAAATTTTTTGTCAATTTTCAACAGGCCGTAACTTCGAGATTGGAAAAAAAATTAAGGTTTTTGGATTAGAACTTTAAAATTTTGTAGCGTCAGCGATTGTTGAGAAAACTTAGAAAAACCAGCAACAAAAAAATCAAGCCAATCGCCTCTACGAGGACACGGTGGTGCTCCGCCCAAGCGGATACCTAATATAATATACACAAAAAAGTATTATAATGCTTTTATAATTTAACTAAAATTATAATACTAACAAAGAATTAAGAAAAGAATCCTAACTTTTAACCAATATTATAAACCTAAAACATTATTAATAAGATAAGATTAATAAGATTAAGAAAAGATATATTTATTTAGGGCACGCCACGATAGTGATCGTAAGACCTCTCTTTGAGGAGTAGCTAGAGAGGATCTAACACAGTACCATAGTTCACATGATACGGGAAAAGTTGATGTAACGAGGATGATGGAGCACAAATCATAAAGTTGGAATATTATTAATAGAAAACTGATATTTGATTGTGGACTATGGTATCAAAATTTGTAGGCGGCACAACTCAATAGCCTACGGGCGGCAAATCTGTAAATCCGCCACTGACACGGGTTATTGCAATCTTGACATATTTTATTCACCCCGACTGCCCCTAGGGTAAATCCAGCGCTGCACATGACACAGACACACAGTCACGTGTTTCGGACACACAATCACGTGACAGTGACAAAGTCACGTGACTCGGACACACTGTCACGTGCCTCAGTCACAAAGTCAAGTAGCTCGGACATACAATCACGTGACACAGTCACACAGTCACTTGGCTCGGAAACAAAGTCACGTGACTCAGACACACAATCACGTGACACAGACACAGTTTCTCAGACACACAGTCACGTGGCTCGGACACACAATCACGTGACACAGACACAAAGTCACGTGCCTCAAACACACTGTCACGTGCCTCAGACACACAGTCACGTGACACAGACCCACAGTCACGTGACACAGACACACAGTCACGTGCCTCAGACACACAGTCACGTGACTCAGACACACAGTCACGTGGTTCGGACACACAGTCAATTGCTTGAGACACACGATCACGTGCCTCAGTCACACAGTCACGTGTTTCGGACACACAATCACGTGACACAGTGACAAAGTCAAGTGACTCAGACACACTGTCACGTGCCTCAGTCACACACACACGTGACTCAGAAACAATGTCACGTTATACAGACACGCAGTCTCGTGCCTCGAACACACGGTCAAGTGCCTCAGTCATACAGTCACGTAACTCAGACACACTGTCACGTGCCACAGTCACGTGGCTCAGACACACAGTCACGTGGCTCAGACACACAAGCACGTGACTCAGAGACACAGTCACGTGACTCAGACACACTGTCACGTGCCACAGTCACGTGCCTCAGACACACAAACACGTGACTTGAACACACAGGCACGTGACTCAGAGACACAGTCACGTGCCTCAGACACACCGTCTCGTGCCTCGGACACACGATTACGTGCCTCTGTCACACAGTCACGTGTTTCGGACACACAATCACGTGACAGTGACAAAGTCACGTGACTCGGACACACTGTCACGTGCCTCAGTCACAAAGTCAAGTGGCTCGGACACACAATCACGTGACACAGTCACACAGTTACGTGGCTCGGAAACAAAGTCACGTGACTCAAACACACAGTCACGTGCCTCAGACACACAATCACGTGCCTCAGACACACAATCACGTGACAAAGTCACAGTCACGTGACTCGGAAACAAAGTCACGTGACTCAGACACAGTCACGTGACTCAGACACACAGTCACGTGCCTCAGTTACACAATCACGTGCTACGAACACACAGTCACGTTCTTCGAACACACAGTCACGTGCTTGAAACACACAGTCACATGTTTCGGACACACAATCACGTGATCTCTGTCACGTGATTGTGTGTCCGAAACGTGTGTCTCAAGCAACACGTGCCACAGTCACGTGCCTCAGACACACAGTCACGTGGCTCAGACACACAAGCACGTGACTCAGAGACACAGTCATGTGACTCAGACACACTGTCACGTGCCACAGTCACACAGTCATGTGGCTCGGAAACAAAGTCACGTGACTCAGACACACAGACACGTGCCTCAGACACACAATCACGTGACAAAGTCACACAGTCACGTGACTCAGACACACAGTCACGTGACTCAGACACACTTTTACGTGCCTCAGTCACACAGACACGTGACTCAGAAACAAAGTCACGTGACAAAGACACAGTCTCGTGCCTCGAACACACGGTCACGTGCCTTAGTCACACAGTCACGTGACTCAGACACACTGTTACGTGCCTCAGTCACACAGACACGTGACTCAGAAACAAAGTCACGTGACAAAGACACACAGTCTCGTGCCTCGGACACACAGTCACGTGCCTCAAACACACTGTCACGTGCCTCAGACACAGTCACTTGACACAGACACACAGTCACGTGACACAGACATACAGTCACGTGCCTTAGACACACAGTCACGTGCCTCGGACACACGATGACGTGCCTCTGTCACACAGTCACGTGTTTCGGTCACACAATCACGTGACAGTGACAAAGTTACGTGACTATAATTGTTTTATTTCGATTAGTAAATTAAAAAAAAATATAATATACACAAAAAAGTATTATAATGCTTTTATAATTTCACTAAAATTATAATACTAACAAATAATTAAGAAAAGATATATTTATTTAGGGCACGCCACGATAGTGATCGTAAGACCTCTCTTTGAGGAGTAGCTAGAGAGGATCTAACACAGTACCATGGTTCACAATGATACGGGAAAAGTTGATGTAACGAGGATGATGGAGTACAAATCATAAAGTTGGAATTTTATTGATAGAAAACTGATATTTGATTGTGGACTATGGTATCAAAATTTGTAGGCGGCACAACTGAATAGCCTACGGGCGGCAAATCTGTAAATCCGCCACTGACACGGGTTATTTTAATCTTGACATATTTGTCATGTAAAAACGCGTTTAATAAAACTCGACATAATGACAACTGTCACAATAATCAAAATAATTTCAAAAAAGTATTAATTAATAGAGTTTTTTAATTTATATTGAGGTATCTTGATAAGACTAAAACAATTTTTTTCACTTTTGAAATTTTGCCGCCCTAAAAAAATTGCCGCACTGGGCACTCGCCCCGACTGCCCCTAGGGTAAATCCAGCGCTGAACAACACGTAGTAGACAATTAAATCATTACTCTTGTGTGTATTTACATATATTACATATCTTAAAAATTTAAGCTCTCGTAGGTATTTAATGACATGAAACAAATTAAAAGACAATGGATATTGGGAAATTCATGATAACAAGAAGAAATAAATTTGTAGCTTGGAGTGGAGGGAATGCTCTGGCCTTCAAAAGGTTAAAAGAAATAGGTACCTTCACGTAAATTTAGAAACTCCGTTTTTTTCTCCCCTTTGACGAGACACATCACCATAAACACAAAAAATATAATTTTATAAATCATTTCTGCTATTTCTGCGACATTTGTTTTAACACATCCGCGAGTAAGCAGGTCTCAAGACGATTGTTTATCTCTTCAATGACTGAGGATAAGAGGAAAATAATTACCTGCATACAATTTTTAGGGTTCCGTATACTCAAAGGAGGCACTCCGTGATGATTGTTTACCTGCCATTGCTATACCTATGTGTTTTTCTTTTCACCTTTAATTTGTGGTGTATTGTTTTCTCTCTCTGCTCGTGTGGTTAGTGACTAACCTGGTGTCAGAGTTTTTATGCTGCCCATGGGCTTCTGACTTAGCTTCACATGATGTTGAGATATATCTTTCAGACTCTCTCTCTCTGTTTTTATTCTGGGTGCATTGTCTTCACATATAATGTTATACTTAATTCAAGAAAACAAAACATTGTAAATGAGTAACGGTGGAGTTTCTTGCCCATTCTTCTCCACACAAAACTAGGTACCTTTTGGAAAGTGCGACTAGAATCAATTCTATTTCTTGTTCAGTTTGACGTTCAAGTGCCTTTCTTGTGTCTATTTGAAATAAATGATTTGACTTTGTTCAGAACGATATTTTACTTATCATACGGTTTACAAATTCTGGGCAAACTGAAGTGAATCCAGCGCGGGAAGCGAGAGGAAATTCGACTGCGCCGATTATGTCAACTGAATGTCTTCAAATTGGCGAGAACAGTGGTGTGATTTCCTAACCATTAAAACAATCGACACGCGCAGTCGTGTCTCGTGTTCCGCGTGGGATTTGCCTCATTGTGGCGAGAGCTGGAAAACAATAAAAATAATGATGCCTGCAACAGCCATGTGATCCCAATTATCACTTGCTTAAAAAAAACGGTGAAGGAAAACATCGTGAGGAAACCGGCATGCCTGAGAGATATTTCTCAACAGCATGTGAAGCTAAGTCAGAGCATGGGCAGCATAAAAACTCTGACACCAGGTTAGTCACTAATCACACGAAGATGTGACCCCAAATATTTAGTGGTAGGTACTGAACATAGCCCTATAAACAGCGCTGCAGGTTCCCGTAGGGAGATACTAACACAACTTTTTTTTTATCTCACCACCTGTCTTCCTTGTATCTATAGGTATATACCTATGTATGTATGTATATATGATATATATATATTATAGTTATATATTATCTATACATATAATAAAACAGTAAAAAAACTGTGTCTGTACATTGAATATATTAAAAAAATAATAATTGAGGGGGGTTTAGAAACAGTACCTAATAGAGCATGAATCTAAAAAAAAAAATTTGTCTGTTTGTCTGTTTGTCTGTTTGTCTGTATGTCTGTTTGTCTGTTTGTCTGTTTGTTTGTACACGCTAATCTTCGGAACTACTGGACGGATTGGAATGTTTTTTTTTTTGTTTTATAGGTATTAAGTCTGGGCAACATATAGGCTATAATTTATCTTGGAAACTTGAACACCTGATGCAGGACCGCAACAGACCAGCTAAACTATAAGAGATACAAAAATGATACCTTAGCAAAAATTGTTCCACGGGATTAGCATTTTCTGCTGAAAGAATAAATTTGAAGATCTGGAACACCTGATGTGGAACTCCAAGAGCCCAGCTACACTGTAACATATATAGGAATGACGTCTTAGCAAAAGTTGTTCGGTCTGATGGGCATTTCCTGTTGACTTATAAAAATCGAAGATCTGGAACACCTGTTGTGGAACTCCAAGAGCCTAGCTACACCATAACACATATAAGAATGACGTCTTAGCGAAAGTTGTTCAGCCTGATGAGCACTCTCTGTTGATGTATAAAAATTGAAGATCTGGAACACCTGTTGTGGAACTCCAAGAGCCTAGCTACACCATAACACATATAGGAATAACGTCTTAGCACAAGTTGTTCAATCTGATGAGCACTCTCTGTTGACTTATAAAAATCGAAGATCTGGAACACCTGTTGTGGAACTCCAAGAGCCTAGCTACAACATAACACATATAGGAATGACGTCTTTGACGTCTTTGTTGTTCAATATGATGGGCATTTCCTGTTGACTTATAAAAATCGAAGATCAGAAACATCTGATGTGGAAATCAAAGCTATCACTAATTTTACTGTGTAATTATAAAATAACATAAACTGGGAGTACCTGCACGCGGTGAAGGCGGTAACAGTTTAGGACTGATTTTCGATGACGATGGTATATCATTGAAAATTTGACTCTACTGGCCAAAACTCCTATTTATTTTTTTATTTTATCGTATGAATATGCCTTCGGGCTTATGTTGTTTGAGTGTTTAATTTCATTTTCCATTTATCTTCGTGACACTGTAGCCTACCCGGTAACGCAGGGGAGCAGTCATTTTAATTTAGATTTTTATTGATCAGGTATCTTCACAATAAAACTATTACCATGCCTAGAAAGAGGTCAAATCTTTCCCAATGTTCCAAGAGAGCTAAAAGATTGAGGATCATAAGATCCCAAGAATCTACCGAAGAGCGTCAGGAGAGACTTGATGTTGTTCGAGAACATTAGGCTGCAACTCGCTCCGTGGAAACCTCTTCGGGTCGCGAAGCACGCCTGCGTTCTCAGCGTATTCATTAGGTCTCTAGAGACCAGTGAAGAATATGATGCGTGACTGACCGCTGATCGTGAACGTCATGTATTGTCTCGCGAGTCAGAGACGTTCACGGAAAGAGAATTACGCTTGAGTTCCAAGCGTATCTACGCATCGACTTCTAGGTCTCTAGAGGAGGAATATAATAATGCGGTTACCAAAATGAAAACGATGACAAATGGACTGTATGTTTCGGTGGTTGTTGGAATGAAATAAAGCTAAAGCTCAGTGTGATAAAAGATTTAAAAGGGAAAAATGATAAAAAATAACATAAATGGCGACCCCGTTGTCGCTGGCATAAGCAACAGGGACCGCGTACGAAGTCGCGGGCAGAAGCTAGTTGTAAATAATTATGTATGTTATGTATTATAGTATAAACTGTTATTATAAGGTTTTAACCTATTTATGTACCCATTTTATTCAAGTCTGAATGTTTTGTATGTCCTACTATTTAAAGCACCTGCCATCTAATCTCTTCACCACCCTTGGTTGACTGGTAGAGAATGCGTAAGGCATTAAGTCCGCCTTTGTACCTTTATTGTGTGCGAAAAGTTTAAATAAATAAATTAATTAATAACTTTTCTTTAATGGATTTTTTAAAAATATTTTTAAATTATTATCCGAATTAATCTATATACTTATTATTTTGTTCTAACAATAATTTTACTCGCCACACTTTACTAGTTTGATGGCGAGATGTGCTTGTTAATTTACACAAATTGAAATTAAAAAAAAATACAATTATTAATAGATCATCTTAATCATAATTAGCCTCTAATGTTCCCACTGCTGGGACACAGGCTTTCTCTCTAAGAGAGGGAGTGGGCCATAATCAACCACGCGGGCCCAGTGCGGTTAGGCGGGTGTCATGTCTTCGATTTTTTGGTTCTAGGACATACCTACCGGTTTCCTAACGATTGGTAATTAATATTAATAGATTTACTTTTTTAAATTGTGTTTTTTAAGTGAAGATGATGCACCTTGGTTGGATGTCAAGTACCCATAATGCTAATAATATATTCGCCTCTATCTTATAGTACGGAATCCAGTGCGCGAGTCCGAATCGCACTTGTTGTTCGGTTGGTAGATGTCATTTGAATTTAATTATACAACCATCTACTGCCCGCGGCTTCGCCTGTGTGGACCTTAATATTTTTCTACAATAAAAGCAACTTAAGTTAGGTAGGTACTCCTTATAACATCCGTTATCTGCCAGTGAAAATACCGTGAAAATCAGTCCAGCCGTTTCGGAGGTATCGGAACAAACAGGTAGACTAAAAAAAAGTGCTTATGAGATTTCCATACTTCCATCCTAATATTATAAATTCGAAAGTAACTGTCTGTATGTTACCTTTTATGCCTAAACCTCTGAACGGATTTCCATAAAATTTGGCAGAGAGATAGATTACACCCCAGGGCAGATTTTTGATTTTCACAAAGGTCTAAGGATGGAACATGGATAGGTTTTAGTCAGTAAGAGTCTGACACTCCCTTACGCTCCACCCAGAGCGGGAGCATTCATTGGATGAATACCCAGCCTTTTTTTTTTTCAGGCTGGGAATTCATCCAATGACTCCCATCCATGTTCCTTCCTTAGCCCTTTGTGTTCCGGGGTAGCGGTAACCCATTCGGACAATCCCGCTTACCCGGCAGGCTTGCCCCTGAGGGGCCCCTTCATATGCTGACATCTCTTTGAGGCGCGCGTGGAACATATACGCGCCGACCGGCACGGGCCTGGTGCTGATCGGACGGTGAGTCACCCATTACTCACCGTCCGCAGGCCCCCGCCTACGGTGGACGGGAGTCGTCACGTGGCTCCCGACGCCCGGGGCGTCTCCCGCGGCGGCTGGGACGGGAGGACCTTTATGATTTCCCAGCCTTTTTTTTTTTTTAAGGCTGGGAAATCATCCAATGACTGCTCCCCCTCTGGGTGGAGCGGAAGGGAGTGTCAGACTCTTACTGACTAAAACCCATCCATGTTCCTTTCGTAGCCCTTTATAAGGGCAAAAATTGCGATATAACCGAACTTCATGCGGACGAAGTCGCAGGAAAAAACTAGAACTTCCATAAATATGAACATTTAGTAAAAAGCCGTAATTTTGTCATTTAAAATGTCATTACAAACAGATAATTCTATTTTATTTATTTGTAGTATAAATACGGAAGTCATATTAAAACCGGTTAGTTCTAGTTACATTCTTCATGATAATAGTCTATACCTACCTAATAGAATGAGACTCCTCCGTGCCTCGGAAAGCACGTTAAGCCGTTGGTTCCGGCTGTCATTTGTGCATCTTTGACAGTCGTTACGGGTCGTCAGAAGCCCGAAAATCTGACAGCCAGCCTTACTCGTATTGTATTACCCATGTACTGGGTTGTGGAGGTCAGATAGGCAGTCGCTCCATTCAAAATACTGGTATGCATCTGGTTAGACTGGAAGCTGACCCCAACATAGTTGGGAAAAAGCTAGGCATTTTTTTTTATTCATATCATAACTGAATCTTTAGTTTGTTGTCACAAGAGCTACTGCTAAGCATGGGGAACGGAACTTCGATTCCCGGTTCGGGTAAAGTGTTGTTGGGGTCTTTCCATCTGGAATGTATCAGTAGCAGCTCTGAACTTGGATTTGTGCTCTGTTATTGGCAATAGGCTTTTTACATTGGACTTAAAACATGCAAAATATGGGTGTCAAAAATCAAGTGCGCGAAATATAATGGCCCTTGCGTACCTGGGCCTTTTATTTGACGGTGGTAAATCATTAAACAACTCCTCTCGTTCTGGTTGGAGCGGAAGGGAGTGTCGGACTCTTACTGACTAAAACCCATCCATCTTCCTTCCTTAGCCCTTTGTGTTTCGTGGTAGCGGTAACTCTTTCGGACAATCCCGCAGAACCTACCTTTATTGAACGCCAGAGCATAAACGCACGCGCGTGCCCTCCACGCTAAGCTACTAATTTATTTCTTCTTGTTATCATGAATATCCCAATATCCATGGTGTCTTATTATTTGTTTTATATCATTGAATACGTACGAGAGCTTCAATGTGTAAGATATCTATATATAAACACTCACAAAAGTAATGATTAAATTGTTTATTTCGTGTTATAGTGTTGTTTCCATTGTCACATATTAATTGCGTCGTTGGCGTACAGGGCATGCTCTTGCTTGTCACGTATATGTGAATATGGCGTTCAAAAGGCTAAAATCAGTTATGAGTTGTTTTTTGTGTGTTTTTATACTAATCACGTTTGTGTAGTTTCGCTAAATAAATTAACATGACCTTGTATAGTAAGTAAATCCATATTTCGCCAATTTAGTATCAGTAATGAGTTGTTTTGTTTTTAGTGCGATCACGTTTGTGTAGTTTCGCTAGATAAATTAATATGACCTTGTGTAGTAAGTAAACCCACATTTCGGCAATTTAGTAGAAGTCCCTAGTAGCGGGGCGTTTTTAAACAAATAAAAAACTTGTTTGGTATGGACATACATATTTTATTATAGAAGATCTTTTAAAAATATTAATAAAATCTTATACTAAATTATACAATCTAAGCGGCAATTCCATCTTGAACTTCATCATCTGAAATAAAGAAAAAATATATTAATACTAACTTCTGACAGCGGCGTCGACCGCGTGGTTGTCGGAAATTATCCCACGGGGACGTACTACGAAGATAAAAATTATCCAATTTCATTTCAAATATGGGCACATACCCAATTTCATCCAGCTCCGTTCAATCGATCTGGCGTGATTGAGTAACAAACATACATACATTCACCAACCAATCTGCCCAGCTTTTTCCCAACTATGTTGGGGTCGGATTCCAGTCTAACCGGATGCAGCTGAATACTAGCATTTTACATGGAGCTATCTATCTCCACAACTCAATCAATAACTGGGTAATACGATACTCCAAGATAAGACTGGCTGTCAGACTTTCGAGCTTCTGACGACCCGTAACGACTGTCAAAGATACACAAATGACAGCCGGGACCAACGGCTTAACGTGCTTTACGAGGCACGGAGGAGTCTCTATATGAAAAGATGGTGACCCATCCACGACCAACCCCGGCAAGCGTAGCTTAACCTGATGGATCGATCCATGAGGCTGTTATAACTTAACTTTCCAATTAGACTGGAAGCCGACCCAACATAGTTTGGAAAAGGCTAGGTAGGCTATATGATTGATATTATTTGATTTGCAAGAATATAGGTAGCTATCGTAAGTTTTTAAGAATAAATGGATTTTTATTAATCTGACGTTAACGGTGTTACCATTTTCTGATGAAAAGAAATATATGGCAATACCTTTATCATCTGTGTCCATAGCTTCCGTTGCCTCCTGGTAGGCCGGCGCGAGGGGTGACACGACCACTCCGTCCCACACCGTGATCTCAGTGGAGATGTCCTTGCCACCTTCGAAGGCCTGGAGGCCCAGTACGTAGCGGTGGCCGCCGCGGGCCACAACGCGAAGTAACCTGGGTAGAGGAAATATTTATTTTAATGATAATAATATATCATTTATTTCAGGCAACAGAGACCCATCACATATATAAGCTGACTGGTAATTAGTGACCGATATTTAAACACGTGATTGTACTCATGATTACAATCAACTTTCCCAAATAAACTTTTTTTGTATACTCAATAGCTGCTAACAGCTGATCGGCGCGAAGGTCATTGCACTTTGCGCGCGCCAGTTGCATTGTTATTGTGATAAAAATAAAACTATTGAGTATAGAGAAAAAGTTTCTTTGGGAAAGTTGATTGTAATCATGAGTACAATCACGTGTTTAAATATCGGTCGCTAATTACCAGTCACCTTATATAAGGTAGTGTACTCACGTCTGAGCAGTAGCGGCAGCCAAGTCCTGCGCAGCGAGATCTAGCGAGGTGTGCGCACGCGCATGCGCCGCCTCGCACGGGTCCGCCAGCCCCGCGCAGCCCGGCAGGAACAGGCCGCCCGCCAGCAGGGACAGGGCTCGTCTGGTGGAACCAATGTTACATTTTAAGTACAAAATCAAGTCTGTATTGTTGAAAGTTCACTCATTCATACATTCATCACGAAATCTCAAAAACGACTGCACCTATAAAGATGAAATTTGGCACAAGGGTAGATATGATACCGACTGTCAAAGATGCACAAATGACAGCCGGGACCAACAGCTTAACGTGCTTTCCGAGGCACGGAGGAGTCTCCCGGTAAGTTTATTTTAACCGTTTCAAATAGTCAATTACCTGAAAGCCACATTAATAGGCAGAGCCTGTCGCGCCGGGTTGTTCATGATGCAGTGATGGGCGAGCAGGTCGATCATCCACGGGTTCAGAGGTTCGAGTCCCGCGTGGCGTTGGCACATGTCTCGGAGGAGACGAATTAGTACCTGAAGATAACAAATATCAAATAAGTGTTGTTCTGAAGCAAAAGTGCAAAAGCAGTGATAGCCTAGTGGTGTGACCGTCGGACTGCCAAGTCATAGGTCTCGAGTTCGAACCCAAGGCACGCAACTCTGATTTTACAGATGTTGTTGATTGATGTGAGCATTATTACGAAAAACTTTTACCATGGAATCAACCCCGAAATCGAGAAAAAAATACGAGCTGTTCCATACATTTAACTCAATAAAATGTATGGAACAGCTAAATTTTTTCGTGATTTCGAAATTCATCCTTTAGTAAAAGTTGTTCGTAACAATGAGTACAATGCTCCCACGAAATTCTTAGAGTTAATTTTTTAACACTTTATATACCGATGGCGCATCGCCATACATCTGGTACTCCGATGATGAGACGGGCTGGGCGGAATCAGATCATCCAATGATTTCATACACTGACCTTGATGGAGGAATGATGAGCGTTCTCCTCGAACCAGCGGCTGTGACGGATAGCAGCCAGATGACTGCTTATGATCTTGTAATCCAGATGTACCTGTTAACAAACACATTGCTTTAGACAGCAGTCAGAGGCCCATGGGCAGCATAAACTCTGACACCAGGTTAGTCACTAACCACACGAAAAGAAAAACAGCGGTCAATTTTGCAGGTTTTATATACTGTGTAGTATGTCTCACGAAGAGACGCGCGCTTTACTTGTGGTAACCAAGTATACAAATACGCTGTGAATGTGTGCGCAAGCGCATGAGCTCGCGGTACCATCTGAGGCGATGGCGAAGTCGGAAGTGTATGTGTGTGTATCTGTGACTGTGCGCATATGAATGCATATTTTGAGGTATGCAAAAGTGTGGAGTTTCTTGCCCATTCTTCTCCACACGAAACTACCTTTTGGACGGGGCGACTAGAATCAATTCTATTTATTGTTCATTTTTGACGTTTAAAAGTGCCTTTCTTGTGCCTATTTGAAATAAATGATCTGACTTTGACTTTGACTCTACCTCAGGCTCCAGCTTCCTGAGGTTCTGGTGCAGCGTGGTGATGAGCACACGGACAGCTGCCGTGGATGCCGTGACTGTAAACCCTCGCTCGTGGCACGCTGTGGTCACTGAGGAGCTGGGCGTCTCAGCCTGCAGCAATTTGTTGAGTTCTTCATTGACCTGGAAAATAAATATAATCACAATATAGTATCTTTATATAACGAGACTCCTCCGTGCCTCTGAAAGCACGTTAAGCCGTTGGTCCCGGCTGTCATTTGCGCATCTTTGACAGTCGTTACGGGTAGTCAGAAGCCCGAAAATCTGACAGCCACAAAGGGTAACTATCATCGCTTAAAAAAATATGATTACCCAGCTACTGGGTTGTGGAGGTCAGATAGGCAGTCGTTCCATGAAAAATACTGGTATTCAGCTGCATCCATTACACTGGAAACCGACCCCAAACATAGTTAGGAAAAAGCAGATTGATTTTGATTTGTAATATTAATATTTTACCAATTTTAATTCTAAATATTGTAGCAGTGATAGCCTAGTCGTGTGACCGTTGGACTGGCAAGTCATAGGTCTCGAGTTCGAACCCAAGGCATGCACCTCTCATTTTACGGATTCATGTCATGCGTATTGTATAAGTATCACTTGCTTAAAAATCAGTGAAGGCAAACATCGTGAGGCAACCGGCATGTCCGTGAGATATTTCTCAACAGCATGTGAAGCTAAGTCAGAGTTATCTTACCTTATTAGACAACCCCTCGACTGCCTCCTTGGTAGGCAATGTCTTCATAATACACACGATATCAGCCACATTCCGACCAGCCATCATGGTCCCTTTCTTATAGGATCCGACCTGACGGACCTCCTCAAGTTGCTGTCAAATAAAAAAATGGAAAATGAAGACAGCTTTCCTAATACTTGCTCGACAACAATAAACAGATAGGTATATTATAAGCCCGGTTTCTGAGGTGACGTATAGTTAGAAAGGAAGGCATTGTATAACAAATTACTAAATTACATCAAAAATGCAAAATCAATGTCAATATTTAAGAAACACTTAATTGTCAGAAGGAAAAAATTAAGGTTCTTATGAAAGAAAAAATTCAACAAAAAGTTTCAGGTAGGTAGGGTAGGTAAGTAGAGTAGGTAGGGTAGGTAGGTAGGTGGATAGGTAGGGTAAGTAGGTAGTTAGGTAGGGAGGTAGGTAGGTAGGGTAGGTAGATAGGTGGGGTAGGCAGGTAGGGTAGGGTTGGTAGGGTAGGGTAAGTAGGTAGTTAGGTAGGGAGGTAGGTAGGTAGGGTAGGTAGATAG
Source organism: Hyppa rectilinea (assembly GCA_951799385.1). Lineage (NCBI taxonomy): Eukaryota > Metazoa > Arthropoda > Insecta > Lepidoptera > Noctuidae > Hyppa > Hyppa rectilinea. Next base: position 1,577,122 of record OX637327.1, read on the forward strand.
GTGGGGTAGGCAGGTAAGGTAGGGTAGGGTAGGTTCGTACTTCTAGCTATGCCAAATTTATTTACGACTACCCTACACTTTTAGAATATTTTCATATATTGTATTTTTTTTTTGCCAAAACTGTATGTTGTACTGTATGTTACTCAATATTGTTTTTAAATTACTTTGATATTTATCATGTAAGTGAAATTTCTTATGGGAACAACTCAATCCCCGCATATGGTCTCGCACAGCTAGTAATAAAAAGGCAGGCTAGGCAGAAGATAGAAGGTACTAGGTACTGCTTTGGAATGGGCAACTAACTAGCTTCATCTTTCTAACTGACCGACCCCCTTGACAATTCAAAAGTGCCTGTAATTGGTTTATTTGAAATAAATGCTTTGAGTTTGAGTTTGAAGTCATAGTCAGTCGGTCTGGTGTCCCATATTTGCAGTTCCTACGTAATGAATTTTGGTGCAGGGCGGCGCGGTTGTCAGTGTCAAACAAAAATGAATGTTGTACACCTAAAAATAAAGTTGAGAATAAATTACCTGAGACGCCTTTTTAACTCGCTCTCGAACTGAGAAGTTTATTAATTCAACTTTATACTGCTATAAGGTCTATATTTGTTTTTTTTTTTAGCAAATCTGGCAAATTTTCTTACGTATTTTGCAATTTTCAGGTTGTACACCGATCAAAATATGATTCGCGGTCGTAGCAAATACGTATTTACAGAATTATAATCATGAAAAAACATCTATAGGTACAACTCTCTAAGATAGAATTACCATCGAATGTCATGATTTCATGTCTTTCAATAGAGTAATATGAACAAAACTAAAAGCCTTTTAAACTTTTACTAACCAACGCTTTTATAAATAAATCCCGAAAAAAGTCCGTTATTGTATTAAGAACTTTAATCATAACGAAATAGAGTTCAAAGTTCAATGATTATCTGTTCCTATACAAAAATTTTCTTGCATTTGATTATAATACCAATGTAGAAGAGTAAAAATACATCAAAAACCGGGCGACAGAAGACATGCAAAGCAAGAAACTGACATACACATCAAGAATAGAATATTTTACGGCAAACTGACAATTTATAATGAAATTGAAAATGTAACATAAATAATTCGTTTGAAAAAAAAATGAATGCTGTACCTCAAATTTTTCCTGAGGGGGTCAGCATAACATTAAAATTATAACTGTTAATAAAAGCAAAACTATATTTATGACAAAGATGATTTCTCGATACAAAATTCGAAGCCCCGCTGCATCCATTTTTTTGTGGGTGGGAAATCATCAAGTGACTCCTCTCGCTCTGGATGGAGCGGAAGGGAGTGTCAGACTCTTACTGACTAAAACCCATCCATGTTCCTTCCTTAGCCCTTTATGTTTCGGGGTAGCGGTAACCCTTTCGGACAATCCCGCTTACCCGGCAAGCTCCGGCACTAACGGGACCCTTCCCATGCTTTTTTTTTTTTGAGGGTGGGAAATGATCAAATGACTCCGCCTGCTCTGGACAGAGCGGAAGCTACTTATGTAGATCAAATGGTATGGCAAATGAAAAAAATCAAATGACTCCTCGTGCTCTGAGTGGAGTGGGAGTGTTAGTCTCACTGACTAAAACCCATCCATGTTCCTTCCTTAGCCCTTTATGTTCCGGGGTAGCGGTAACCCTTTCGGACAATCCCGCTTACCCGGCAGGAACGCCACCTTTGTGGCACTGTTCCGCATAGGGTCACAGCAATGGGTAGCAGTCGGTAACTAAACGATGGCCGTTTTGGGGTCAATTTGATGGATATATTTAAGTTTTTATGTATTTATTTACATAAATACGCTACCATAAAGGGAGATTTCCATCAAACGACTCGCATCACATCGGATTGGAAAGGATACGTCCGGCAGGATGCCGATGCATACGATCAAACCTGTACCATCGCCTCGCAGTGAGACGTCGCTCGTCTAACAGTTTAGTTCAATCGCAAATTTTATTTTTATTCTTTCTTTCTATAAAACAAATTTGTACTTACAGCAGCTGCGAATTCACCAGGAGCAACCACAAGATTGTCAAGAACTGTCTGCAGGTTTGTGACCAGGCTTAACACTGCTGACTGCTCAGCGGGGGATGGAACCAGCTCGGTATGCCTTTTGAGAAGAGCCTAGAAATAAAATTAAGTAAATTATAAATAATTTTACTGTGAAATTTGGAGATGATCCTATTATTTTGTAATTTTTAATCGATTACATTTAATCTATCAGTAGCAGAGATAGCCTAGTGGTGTGACCGTCAGACTTCCAAGTCTTAGGTCTCGAGTTCGAACCCCAGGCACGCACCTTGACTTTTGGGATTCATGTGCGTATTTTACAATTATCACTTGCTTATAAAACGGTGTAGGAAAACATTGTGTGGAAACTGGCATGCCTGAGAGATATTTCTCAACAGCATGTGAAGCTAAGTCAGAGGCCCATGGGTAGCTTAGAAAGTCTGACACCAGGTTAGTCACTAACCACATGAAAAAGAAAGAATGAGTAGTTTCATCAATAGTAGAGGGACTTTATGGCTAAGTCAGAACTGCTGCACAGGCCCATTGATTGATTGTGGATGGGTGACCCTTTAATGTCTCGGAAAACATGTTTTATCATTGGTCCTGACTGTCATTCGTTTAACTTTTGAGTTTTAGTCCATAGCCGGACACAGGGCTATCCCAGGATGCACCTCAATACCCTCTCCTTTGCCTTCCTGATCCAGTCTTACCCAGCAACTTACATTCATACTTACTTTCTTAAGTTCATCGGTCAATATTTATTTTTGACTAAATACATTTATGTATACCTTGCAAAAGAATTATGACAGGAATATAGCGGATAGTTTAGACAGAAACCATAAACTAGTAGCATAGAAGGACTAAATTTCACAAATGCCACTGAACACGATCAACACAACTGTTCTAAACTAAAAAAAGGGTTCAGGAGCTGTCAGGGCCATTATTCATATGAAATACCTATAACAAAGACTGCTGTCAAATGCGGGTTAACTTGCTGATCCTGTTGTTCTATTGGTGACAATGGCCCTAAGATCAAGAAAAGAATTTACTGACAAGATATGATGAGGAATTTGGATATGACGAGACTCTTTGCTATTATGTCATTGCCCATGTACTTATCCATAATGATTGCTGTATCAACATTCAAATCAACAATTTATTATTGTTGTATTGCAGAATTTACAACAAAAAGAGGTAAGTGCCTATATTTCTTATGAAGTGTCTTTTCTAATACATGTTTACTACTTACATGTTTTCATGCTGTTTATTTGTAACAACCATGTAAAAGGTTCCCAGAAGCCATTAAAAAACTACCAATACGAAGGAGGAAGTTGTGGTGGTCACTGATCGGCTAGGCAGATGATGACTACTAATAAGACATAACGTACCTGTGTCAGGGCGGTATCATCTGGCGCAGGTTTGCATCGTGGAAATGCCGGCTCAGCAAGTACGAGATCAAAAGGCGGCCGTAACATCAATACGCGAGGTCTGTTGAATGGAGGCCGCCCCATACCACCGCGGACGCCCATACCGCGGCCCCCACGACCTGCTCCTCTTACCATATTCAGCTTGACGCGAGAAAAACGCAATAACTACCAGAAATTTGTTTGGGGTTAGCTTGGTATGTCACACCCAATCTATACACTAGAATACTATAGTTACTAGAAAAACGTTATATATTATATGCTGTATTAGCGTAAACAACGTGGCTTATTATTTATTCGCGGGTCCTATTTATATTCTTTGGAAAGTAAGTTTGCGAATTTAAATATTAAAACAAAGATGGTAGGCGACGCTATTCCACACTTCACTGACACAATAACTTTTTATATGTTTTATTGACCGCCCTATTGACGTGAATGGATACTTGGACTTTGAGCCTATATTATACTAACTGTTATCTGGATGGTTGGTACGAGTGAATACATATTTATAATATATGTATATAAAATAAATAATATACATATATATATACCATTGCACTATTAACAAATTAATTTATTATTAACTTAGTCGCTCGCACTCTTACGCGCATTAATCTATCTGCCACCGCCTCATCTGAACATTGCATTGTAAGTTTGCAACATTTTGTATTAACAATTACTTTTCAAGATGGACGCACTGGCGGACCAAGGTTTCCATAAATATTATTAAATTCTTTGGCCCAAAGTCACCCCCACCCAAAGACTTTGGGTGGGGGTGACAGAGACTACCTGCCCGGGATCCTTGGCCCTGGGGGCTTCCAAATTGTTAAGAACTTTTTTAACAAAATCTGAAACAAGGTCAAAATTTATTATGGACATCATAGACGATAAATATTGAATTATTTGAGGTAGTAACAATACTTTCTTGTTTCATACCTTCCTTTGAGCTTATTTTTTAATATTTAAGATGGAAGCTACAAGGTGGTCCTCGAAATACAAATTTTCTGAATTTGCAGAAGCAGATCAGAACTACTATTGGGTTATAAGTCGATTAAAAGTATGATTCGCGGCCGTAACAAGTAGATAATATATGTATTTACAGAATTGTTATCAGAACCAGGGATGTTACGAATATTCGCATCCGCATCCGTAAATGCGGAATATTCGCATTAATTCAGACATCTGCATTCGCATTTACATCCGCATCAATCAATGCGGAGTTTTAACCGATGATAATGAAACTCTAATCTTAAAATTCTGTTGTGTCATCTAAACATAATTATAATAAAACAGTAAAAAAACTGTGTCTGTTCATTGAATATATTAAAAAAAAATAATTGAGGGGGTTTAGAAACAGTAATAGAGCACGAATCAAAAAAAAAAATGTCTGTTTGTCTGTAGGTATGTCTGTTTGTCTGTTTGTTTGTACACGCTAATCTTCGGAACTACTAGACGGATTGGAATGTTTTTTTGTTGTATAGGTATTAAGTCTGGGCAACATATAGGCTGTAATTTATCTTGGAAACTTGAACACCTGATGCAGAACCGCAACAGACCAGCTAAACTATAAGAGATACAAAAATGATCCCATAGCAATTATTGTTCCACGTGATGAGCATTTTCTGCAGAGAGAATAAATTTGAAGATCTGGAACACCTGATGTGGAACTCCAAGAGCCCAGCTACACCATAACACATATAGGAATGACGTCTTAGCAAAAGTTGTTCAATCTGATGAGCACTCTCTGTTGACTTATAAAAATCGAAGATCTGGAACACCTGTTGTGGAACTCCAAGAGCCTAGCTACAACATAACACATAGGTATAGGAACGACGTCTAAGCAAAAGTTGTTCAATCTGATGAGCATTTCCTGTTGACTTATTACAATCGAAGATCAGAAACATCTGATGTGGAAATCAAAGCTATCACTAATTTTACTGTGTAATTATAAAATAACATAAACTGGGAGTACCTGCACGTGAGGAAGGCCGCGGTAACAGTTTAGGACTGATTTTCGATGACGATGGTATATCATTGAAAATTTGACTCTACTGGCCAAATCTCCTATTTATTTTTTTATTTTATCGTATGAATATGCCTTCGGGCTTATGTTGTTTGAATGTTTAATTTCCTTTTCCATTTATCTTCGTGACACTGTAGCCTACCCGGTAACGCAGGGGATCAGTCGTTTTAATTTAGATTTTTATTGATCAGGTATCTTCATAATAAAACTATGACCATGTCTAGAAAGAGGTCAAATCTTTCCCAATGTTCCAAGAGAGCTAAAAGATTGAGGATCATAAGATCCCAAGAATCTACCGAAGAGCGTCAGGAGAGACTTCATGCTGTTCGAGAACATAAGGCTGCAACTCGCTCCGTGGAAACCTCTTCGGGTCGCGAAGCACGCCTGCGTTCTCAGCGTATTCATTAGGTCTCTAGAGACCAGTGAAGAATATGATGCGCGACTGACCGCTGATCGTGAACGTCATGTGTATTGTCTCGCGAGTCAGAGACGTTCACGGAAAGAGAATTACGCTTGAGTTCCAAGCGTATCTATGCAACGACTTCTAGGTCTCTAGAGACAAGTGGGGCACGTGATGTGCGGCTGACCGCTGATCGTGAACGTCATGTATTGTCTCGCGAGTCGGAGACGTTCACGGATAGAGAATTGTGCTTGAGTTCCAACCGTATTACGCATTGACTTCTAGGTCTCTAGAGACAAGTGGGGAATATAATAATGCGGTTACCAAAATGAAAACGATGACAAATGGACTGTATGTTTTGGTGGTAGTTGGAATGAAATAAAACTAAAGCTCAGTGTGATAAAAGATTTAAATGGGAAAAATGATAAAAAATAACATAAATGGCGACCCCGTTGTCGCTGGCATAAGCAACAGGGTCCGCGTACGAAGTCGCGGGCAGAAGCTAGTAATAAGTAAAACTTAAATTTTCAGTAATTTTGTTTTAAAAATATGATTAAATAAATAACGTTAAAATTAAATTGCTTTTCAGTTATTTATGCATGCGAATTTTGGCATTTTAAAAGGATTTTTTAAAAATAATTATCCTTTTAAAATCATAAAATCCGTATCCGCATCGCATCCGCATCTGCATCGAATCTGCATCCGCGGATATCTAAATGTTTGTGTTGTTCTAACTATTCTCTTCTTCTCTTCTAACTTGTTTTGGGAGACAGTTATAGAAGAAGTAACTGGCAAGAAGAAGTGCCGCAACAAACTCCTTAGCAGTAACATTATTTAGGTAAACCTTCCTCATATTCAATAGCTTGTCGGAAATTATTGCACGGCAACATATTGCCAGGATAAAAGTATAAGAACTTTACTTTAAAAGAGCAGATACTCTTTTGAGTTTCTTGTCCGTTCCTCTCGAGGTACCTACCTACTGCGTTGGAATGGGCAACTAGCTTCATCTTTCTGACTGACTGACCGCTTGACAATTCAAAAGTGCCTCTAATTGGTTTATTTGAAATAAATGCTTTGAGTTTGAGTTTTAATGTGTTATTCCAGACCATAGGTAATCTATTTGTGTGCCAAATTTTATTTCAATCCTTTCATCAGTTTTTGCGTGACGGAGTATAATATAAACTGTTATGTACTCCGTTACACCCATACATCCTCACAAATTTAATATAGAAGTAAACATTCTTTATTCTATCCATTCGCGTAACACCACACATCACTAAGCATTTAATTTTGTTAAAAATATTGTTATTTTATAGATTTTGAGGCTATAAAGTGGCTCATTTATTTTGTAGTCGTTCTAAATGAATTTTGTTGTAAATTCGATGCCTGTTTGAGACAATTATCTCCCGTGAAGGATGTAGTTCATTTTGTGGAACTGCTCAATAATCGTTTTTTTTTTGTATTCATTTTCTAACAAAAGAACTAGCTGTTATCTGACATCTGTGATCGGCTCCGCCGCCCACTCAGTTCTTATGCTTTTTTCTAAAATAAAATTAGCCTAAGACAGTTACTCTTTTCAACATTAGCTATAGGTACCTATGCAGGAAAGTCGCATAAAATTCGATTCAGCCGTTTCGGGATGTTTGTGCTGTAATTTACTGATGATTTTTCATTACTAGAAGCACTGTAGAAGGTGGGGTAAGTAACAAGAAGTGGGTATGTCAATGAAATCAATATAAATGACCTCATTCTCAAACCTCATTGGTTAAGCTCAAGAACACGGCAGCTGTAGATCGTAGGGGTGCAAAGCAATTAACGTAATAACTAGGATTCTGATATTTTCTCCGCCATTTATATTCCGTGAAAGGGGCTCGTGTCTAAGCAATAACGGTCCCCGTCCGTCTGAGAACGAGTCTGATTAAGTCAGTCTTTACATCCATGACATCTATCAATATCACTCCTCATACCAACAACACTGCATTACCAAATGCACCCATTTTCCGTACAATTAGTACCAACTTTCACAAACAGATGGCGTTTAATCAAAACTCTTTGTTTTCCACCGACAGATGGCGTTAGTTGCAACATAAAGAACTTTCTAGGCACTTGCATACATGCTTAGGTAAATATAATAACTGCATCGTATAGGTCACATCCAAGTATTGATCGTGACCTGCGCAGTGGAGCTAGTCTTTTTCTAGACTTCCCCTTTGCAATGTCGCATTGCCGCAGTGCGCCACTCGCTGTGTCCCGTGCATGACGAGTTAGCGTTTGGAGAGGCCACCGAGGCGGAGTCCTATGCAGCCCTATTGTATAGCATACCCCTCGGACTTAGATGAAGGTAAGTGTTTTACTAGCGGTTTGCCCCTCAATTACGCATAAAATTAATGCATAAATTATGATTGTGTAGTTGGATTTACAACTTTAATCGTTGCAAATCCAAGAGCGCGTTTATAATTGTGCCTTCATTTTACTGCACAGCTTCTTTTCTTTTGCTGTCGTTGATTAAATATAAATATTAACCGCCTTACTAATAAACGTTTTTTTGTGTCTGTATAGTTACAAAACACTTTGTCTTCTTTTTTCGAATGTCAAATTTCTAACGACTGAAGAGAGAAATCGCTGTTTAACCATTCACCCTTTAGAATACATACGTTTATTAATAAGGGGGCTAGTATTTTACGTGTTACAAATGTTGCAAAGAACAGGTAGGATAATTTCAGATTTGTTTTTATGAAACTCTTAATTATGGTTTAGTTTAGCGATGGTTCAGTGGTCTGTTTTATGCTTTTTTAAGTGCTCCGAATAAAATAATTTTATAAATGAAGAGATTTATCAAAACGTTCTCATGGCGCAATGCGGCATTGGGGCGGGGTGGGTGGGGGGACGGGGGACTGTGCCAGGTAGAGGGGTGACGGGGAAGAAGGGTGATGGGGAAGAAGGGTGTCAGGGAAGGGTAGTAGGCGTGCTTCACGATCAATAAAAGTGAAGTGTCGTTCTTTCACCTCATTGGTGAAGATAAGCTTGGGTTTTGTTGTGGAATTCACTAACATAGGCGGAGCTAGGATGATTATATTGACCAATTGGAACAATGTCATATAACGTGGCAATTCCGCCTGTCTCTTGGGTACATTACCAGTCGACAGCCATGCAGAGGAATTATTCGACGCCATATTTTAGTAGATATGCTAAATACTTTAAATAAGTAGGGATTTTAAATAGGAATGGTGACTGCATAATGTTTTTTTAGTTCGTAAACTGGATTTAAAAAATATTGAACACGTATTTTTTCTTTTCTTACGTAATCCAAAGATAACGCCGATACCTACATTGAATTGAAATGTGGCATGATGTTTTTTTTTATTTGGAAATGGCATCTCGCAGTTCAACCATAGAGTTGTCTTTAAAACCGGACTTGCCTGTGGATGCCACAAAAGATTTGTAGCCTCCAGCCAGGGCGTGGCATGACGTCACGAGTATGTTGTTTTTATACTTACTTGTGACGTAGCGCGCCCCTATTCATCAACTTTAACGAGTTAAAAAAAAAAATACGTGTCTAATATTTTTTTTATTATCTAACTAGCTTCCGCCCACGGCTTCGCCCGCAAAATATGTCGACACATTATACACATAAACCTTCCTCTTAAATAACTCTATCTATTAAAAAAAACCGCGCATCAAAATCCGTTGCGTAGTTTTAAAGATTTAAGCATACATAGTATATAGGGACAGAGAAAGCGACTTTGTTTTATAGTATGTAGTGATTGACGAACTAAATATACCTACCAATATATTATTTTTTATCCAGGCATCATCCCTATTAGGTCAGGTTTATGTTACCCGATTAGGATTAAGTCTAAAAGGAAGGTTATAAGTTTGGGTCTATACTTACATCTGTACCCACCCTTTGAGGATTACAAGCAATGTTTTATTTATTTTTGTAAATTTTCAGGTCCCTGGTCAGCGAAGATCTGCAACCCGTCGTCGGCTATGAAGGCTGAATCATCACGTAGGACCCGATCTGCGTGGTGTGGTCTTCCGAGTCACGTGGGGACCAGGACAGGAGCTGGAAGTACGTATACAGGACTAGCTTTTGCCAGCGGCTTCACCCCGCGCGTAGGTTTGTAGGAAATAACACCATTGTAACAGTGTTTTCTGCAAAAATAAATGATTTGATTTGATTTGATTGAAAATATCCCACGGGAACCGTACATTTTTCCGGGATTAGTAGATTATATAATACTATTCCAGACTATAATCTATGTTTGTGTAAAGTTTCATCTAAATCCGTTAAGTAGTTAGGGTTGGCCGTAGATGGGTTACCATCTTTACATACCGAGACTCCTCTGTGCCTCAGAAAGCACGTTGAGCCGTTGGTCCCGGCTGTCATTTGTGCATATTTGACAGTCGTTACGGGTCGTCAGAAGCCTGAAAACCTGACAGTCAGTCTTACCAAGGGGTATCGTATTACCCAGTTACTGGGTTGTGAAGATCAGATAGGCAGTCGCTCCATGTAAAATACTACTATTCAGCTGCATCCGGTTAGACTGGAAGCCCACCCCAACATAGTTGGGAAAAGGCTAGGTAGATTTGGTTTCTAGGTGTAAAAATTCAACGTTTTGCTAATCAGAACTTCATTAAATTTTTCAGATCTCTGGGAGGCGTTCCGAGATATCATCTCGTCCCGAGGCAGCTGACATAGGCCTCGACTCGTCTAAACATCACTGACGAGTCCGTGGCGAGTCCCTGGGCCCAAAATGAAGCCAAGACGCAGAGGGGGCCGTCACCTTTCGTTTTATTTAATATTAATCACTTTTATTCTTTATATTATATTCTTTCTGCCTTACTTATAAGGCCCGCTTGCACTACAAATACTAAATACATGTCATTAACGAATTTAAAACAACGTTATGTTTGTAACATCATGGTCTTCGACATAACGATGATTTTAGATAATAAATTAAGCATTGTTTAGTAATGAGTGTTGCAAGCCTTACCTTTTAATTTATACAAGTCCGTCGAGAATATTAGCAGAAATGGCTGTTACATTTCTACTTAATATTCTGTATATATTTTGTTGTTTTTTTTTATTTCTATTTTTAATATGTTACACATTTTTTTCTGTTTTTTTTTGTCTATTATTTTGATTTGTAGGTAGGAGAGCTCTGTATGTGGAGAGCTCGACCGGGGACTTACTACCACCATGCTTCATTTTGCCGTCGGCTGAAAGGGCGTGGGGCCGGTTACATTACTGGCACATGAGACTCTTTGTCTTGGAGATGGCAAGGCATCTACGACGCCACTGGCTTTGTAAATGTCCACAGCGTGGCCACCGACCTTCAGGGTGCCTCGCTGGTTTGCCATTTATAAGCAAGTCGAAAGGCAATAGCTATTATTTTAGCGGGAATGCAACAACTGATACAATTACGACATTTAGAGGACACATTTAGTATTAAGTTGATAAGATTTAAATATATAAGACATAGGTTATGAGAATGATGTTTATTAGAATAAGATTTAAATATATAAGACATAGGTTAAGGATTCGTTTGTTTTATTTTGAAAATTCCCTTTATTAATTTCCTTCTACCAGCCACAGTAATAATAGGTATGATGACAGGGTAAAAAAACATATCGCTCATTTGGGGCAACAATGACGTAATTGACTAATTGAAACGGTCAAAAATAAATTATGAAATCGCATAGAAAAAAGACCGCTCGCCTTAAAAACTTCTATCACCGTACAGAAATTAAATAGTATGCGAAGATATAATTGTAAAATTGTATTTAATGCTAATAAGTATTTCATTTGATTCTAATAATCTGTGACGTCACGTTGTTACCTATATTTCGTACAAATCACGTACCTACATAAGACGCGTTTTGACAGTTCATAAAAAGTAATACTATTGACTACCCTTTCAAATACCCAATTGCCTATACTAGGTACAGTCAAGCAGCAGAAATTATATACTAATGAACGGAGTTCGCGTCAGAACTGTGTAGCGTCGGAGTGATTCAAAAGTATATGATTGTAAATAATACCTGATAATACCAAACATTGACTACTAGTAGGTACAGCTGCCATATATTCGTGATCAGTTTTGACTCCAAAAGTTATATTTAAACTCAATTCGCATTAGAAATAAGAAGTGTTTTTTTTTCAAAACTAGTGAACAGTTAAAATTAAAAAAAAATAATGATGAAACTGAGGCCATGTCATCATGAGGCAAATAATTCATCCATACTTATTTTTTAATATCCCAGTAATTAAATTGGTTTTGATTTACGGAAACACAGCTGAATTGGATAAAAATTTGCATATTTAATATATATGCCAAATTTCATCCAATTGAACCCCGAAAAAAGCATATGTTGATTAAAAATCATATAGGTACTTAATTGAAAACTTTACTATTTTAATTGTTTTTGTAACTAACACTGGGTGGATGAAATGGCGGCAGGTCACAGGAACAATTTGTGACTCCCGCATTCCCCTTAAACTTAAGGGGAAGATTTAAAAAAGCATGGTTAGACCTGCCGTCCTGTATGGATCAGAGTGTTGGGCCACAAAAGGAATGAATGAAAGGCAATTGCATGCAACTGAGATGAGAATGCTAAGAGGGACATGTGGTAATAAATATACAGGGTGGAATTTTGTAATGCCACCTGGAGGGAAAGTACTCTTAATACTGTAGATAGAAAATTTTACTTAAAGAAAACATTCCTTTATTTTTAAATAGAAAGACAACTGCATTCAAAGATTTTCAAAAATTCACTTGCCACACCCGGGAATCGAACCGACTATAATCTGTAAAAATGACACCCTGTACTTATTGCATCGATCGTCAGGATCAATTATAAGGATGAACTCTTTCTAAGAAACTTAATAAATTATGTAGAGTAAAATTTTCTATCTACAGTATTAAGAGTACTTTTCCTCCAGGTGGCATTACAAAATTCCACCCTGTATAAGAGGAAGTCTGAAAGTGACACCGGTGACTGAAAAGTTGTGTGGAAATCGGTTGTCATAGTACGGGCATGTCATGCAGAGGAATGAGGAAAATGTTGTCAGGAAAGTTGTGAGTATGAATGTGGATGACTATACAAGTAGAGGGAGACCAAAGAAACGATGGATGGATTGTTTGAAAGATGATATGACTAGGAAGGAAGGAAGTGACTGCCGAGATGACGACTAATAGAGAAGTATGGAAGAAAAAGACATGTTGCGCCGACCCCAGATAAATTGGGATAAGGGCAGGGGAATGATGATGATATTGAGGTTTTGAGGAATAAAACAACACAATACTTAACCTAATTTTATTAACTAACTTATCATTACAAGCATATAACTACTATGAATCATTGTACCTTATCTTGATGTCAATCTAAATGTTGTATTGATGTATTTAAGAAGATTTTATATAAGAATAAAAAACTTTATTATTTTCTAATTTCTTAACGCTAAATTGGATGGCAAACAGTCGGCAGTCCACGTAAGTGGGCTCTGCCTCCTGTGGGCACCTGCGGTGCTTATCAACGAAAGGCATCGCAGGTGCGTGGCCATCCTGGAGACGAAGCTGGTGTGTCTCCGGTGCCTGTGAATACACCGGCACCCATGCCCTTCAACCGCGTCACAGCTAGGCTGCTCGCGGCAGAAATAGGCATGGTGGTAGTACCTCCCCGGGCGAGCTCTGGCACATCGAGATCTACTACCTACTACTAAAACATTTTCAGAACAAAACAAAAGCTAAATACTAGCAGCTGTCAAAAGTCATGAAGCCTGGTTCATGGGTCTTGCTTGTGACATGCCATAACTTGAAGCAACAATAAATGTTGCACCGTTCAAAATGTCAAGAGGATGCAAGGAATTTATTGCTTCAATTTTATTGTATGCCACAGACAAGAATCTTTAATCGGGATTGTCCGAAAGGGTTACCGCTACCCCGGAACATAAAGGGCTAAGGAAGGAACATGGTTGGATTTAGTCAGTAAGTCTGACACTCCCTTCCGCTCCACCCAGAACGGGAGAAGTCATTGGATGATTTCCCAGCCTCATAATAAAAAACAGGCAAGAATCTTACATCGTTTATTCGGCTTTGCTGGTATTCTTGGCGGAAATAATACAAATGAAAAGCCGCGCATAGACTCGCGAGGCATACGCTGTTAATGACATTGCCATGCAAGACTCAAGCTCAACAAATCACCACACCTCCCATTTAATTTAACTTAAACTTTAAATTGTTTTTTAAATCTTGGAATTATAGACGGTTTTTAAAAGTTCTGCATCGTTCTCACATAACTACCTATATGTACATTTCAACATGAATGATGTAACCCAGTTTTTATAAACATATTTTGATTTAAAAGAGTGTCCATGGAGTTTCTTGCCCGTTCTTCTCCATAGGTACCTACTGCTTTGGAATGGGCAACTAACTTCATCTTTCTGACTGACCAGTGACCGACCCCTTGACAATTCAAAAGTGCCTGTAATTGGTTTATCACTACATAGTATGAAACAAGTCGCTTTCTCTGTCCCTATATCCCTATGTAGGAATGCTAAAATCTTTAAAACTTCGCAACAGATTTTGATGCGGTTTTTTTTAATAGATAGGTAGAGTGATTAAAGAGGAAGGTTTATGTGTATAATTTGTCGATAGGTATATTTTGCGGGTGAAGCCGCGGGCGGCATCTAGTTTGAAATAAATGCTTTGAGTTTGAGTATTGACGAATGCTCGCAGTGAAACACACACATACACACTGCTTGAGGCATGCGTGGCAAACCTTCATGGCAGTTGTTGAATAATCAGCCTATAGAATGTTCCCAATACTGGGAACGTCTCCTCTGCTCGGCCTTAATCCACCGCAGACCCGGTACCACGTGGCTGTAACACCCATCTATACATGGCTGAAAATAAGATTTTTCAAACTCTTGTCAAACGATCTCACGACCCTGTCTGCTTCTAGGTCTTATTAGAGTCCATGGTATCGGCAAGGCCCCTTTTGTGATATCTTCATCTTCATCTATGGGTGGGGCTGATGAGGAGAGGAACCCGGCTGTTCCATGGACCTGTAATGTGAAATAATGTTATGTTAATTAAAAATTGCATTGATTACTTCAGGGTGAAAGAGGTGCCCGTGCCAGACGGCGCGTATGTGTTCCACGTGCGCCTCAAAGAGATGTCAGCATATGAAGGGGCCACTTATATGGCCAAGACTGCCAAGTAAGCGGGATTATCCGAAAGGGTTACCGCTACCCCGGAACATAAAGGGCTAAGGAAGGAACATGGATGGATTTTAAGCAGTAAGTGTCTGACACTTCCTTCCGCTCCTCCAAAAGCGGGAGGAGTAATTTGATAATTTCCCAACCCCAAAAAAAAAAAAGTTTGAATAAGGTGCACTGTATGACATGTCCAGTCTAACCGGATGCCGCTGAATACCAGTATTTTACATGGTGCGACTGCTTATCTGACCAGCACAACCCAGTAACAGGGTACCTAATACGATACCCCTTGGTAAGACTGCGCGCTGCCAGATTTTCGGGCTTCTGACGACCTGTAGGGAACAACTGTCAAAGATGCACAAAAGACAGCCGTGACCAACGGCTTAACATGCTTTCCGACGCACGGAGGAGTCTCGGTATGTAAAGTTGGTCACCCATCCACGGACCAACCCCGGCAAGCGCAGCTTAACCAAATTGATCGACCCCATGCGGCTGTTATTACTTAGCCACAAACTAATCTGGTATTTATTCAGCAAACGTCTGTAAAAAAACTTACAAATTTACTTACAGCACCGGCTTTCATCTTGAAATTCCGTCACGCTGAACGTAGATCTATAAGGCTCCGGCTGGAAGAACCAGGGTCTTCTCTTCAGTAGCTTTCCGACACAACAGCGACCTGATGAAAATAGAAATAACATAAACATAGCATCATGCCTTGTTTCGAAGGGTTAAGCTGATGTGTACCTAAAGGGTCAATTCATTAAGCGGGATTGTCCGAAAGGGTTACCACTACCCCGGATCATAAAGGGCTAAGGAAAGAACATGGATGGGTTTTTGTCAGTAAGAGTCTGACACTCCCTTCCACTCCACCCAGAGCGGGAGTAGTCATTTGATGATTTCCCACACACAATAAAAAAAAGGGTCGACTACTAGAGCACAGTCGAAGCGAATTGAAGCGTCAATCTGAAACTTAACATAGAATATTCACCCTTATCTCCACAACATAACACACAAAGAACAATGGCAGAAAAATAGTTGACAAAAATGATTGCGTCTAGAAATATCATAAATATTAAAATTATTATTAATGAGTTTAATTATTTTTCTATGATTTTTCAAATAAAAATTTATTTTGTTTAAGGCCACAGTAAAAAACATACATTTTTGGGACTATCAAATGACTTTACACTACCCAAGTGATGCCATTTACAATATTTATTCAATTTTGATGTAAACTTTTAAAACTACCAAAATAAAACACAGAATAATGCATATTTTTTTAAATATCAATACTATCAGTAAGAATAAAAATGAATTTTTCGAAAAAACTTTCTTAAAAAGAATTTCTTTAAACACATAAACATAGTCGCAATCATAATCAATGTAACAATTCCATTTAATGTTATGGCAGCACCAGTTTAAATGAAATGTCAATGTCACATGAAGCGCGGCCTGTCATTGATGCTCCTGCGCTTTTCGTGTTGGTTGTGTTCGTGTTGTTTTTGCTATTTTCTTATTTCTCGTTGACTTGGATTGCTTATGGACTGATTTTGATTATTTTGTTAGTACAGAGTACCTAGTACCTACAGGTTGACTGACTTTTAGATACAATTGATGGTTCAAAAAATACGTTCTTAATATCTAAATATATTATAGGAATCAAATTCTAAATATCCTCAACTCTGTAGATAATCATGTTATGCTGAGAATTCATTAGGATAGCAACAGACAACCACTGAACGTATGAATTTCTTCAAATGACTTATGACATAACCTAAAAAAGTTCTAGTCAATATATCTTTTTTTTGGAGCCCTGTCAGGACATAGTTCTTGAACAAAGTTACTCAGGGGCTAAAGCTTAGCATTTTAAGATATTTTTGACATGTAGACGCTACCATTTCTTCTCAACTATTTTAATGTATGAAAGGCTGCCATTGTTCTTTCGTCGAGGATAACAAAAGACGCGCGGATTCGCGTGCATTCCACAGAATTCGCGCGTCGGAGCGCAACCAACCCTGATTGGTGCATCCGTGGAACTTCGCTTGACTTGTGAATTATTTGAAGCTTTGATCTGGTTCGACTCTGCTCAGTATGAATTGACCCAAAGAGGTAGGTACCTACATCCACATTTATTATCAACTAGCACTTTGCCCGGCTTCGCTCCCGTGGCCTTTTCCGCGGGACCCGTTTTTTATCCCGGGATATAAAGTAGAAACTAAGCTTTCTAATGGTGAAAGAATTTTTGAAATCGGCAAAGTAGTTTCTGAGTTTAATCATTACAAACATACACACACAAAAATACGAATCTTTCCTCTTTATAATATTAGTATACCTAGAAGTATAGATTAGGCTGAGAATAAGGATCTGAACTACCACCTGATAAAGCAGTAGGTAGTTATTTACATAATTACTTCCGTGTGTGAGTGAGACGAAGCTATACAGTACGTATAGCTCCATCTCTTTCCCACTGTTCAGTAATATTGAAATAATACTGCTATTAGGTAGTGGCCGGCAGCCAGCATTTTTTAAAAATCACAATAATATAAGAAAGCCCGTCCTTCACCTCTTCAGAGTGCTTTAGCTAGGAAAAATTGGCGCAACAAACTCAATATACATCCTCCCCAAAACAAATATCTATAAAGACTAATCCAATAATCCAATAGTGTGATAAGAACACGTAACACTTTTAAGGCTAAGTCATAAATCACACCTGCATTGAGACCGATGAGCGACAGATTTAAGTAAGGGGGATATCTGCAATGTGTCACTGTGTGTATCATGAAGGATACGCCCACATCTGCATCTCCGCGCAACCCTCCGCGCTGCGTCATTACCTTGCCCCTGCTACCACGCACTCCGCACTGCGTCATTTATTCTCACCCCCGTTCCTTTTCCCCCGCGCTGCGTCAGTTTCTTGTCCCCTCTCCCTGGCCCTCGTACTGCGTCATTTCCTTGCCCTGCCACGCGGTCATATTAGAGCATCTGCATTGAGACGAGTGCGACAGAGAGGTGAAAGGGATCTCTGCAATGTGGCACGCAGCTGCGCGGCCCGTTCGATGCGTGCGCAGCCTTTATTGCTTGTAGGACGCGCCCACATCTGCAACCCCGCGCAACCCTCCGCGCTGCGTCATTTCCTTGACCCCCCCCGCCCTCCCTGCCTGCCCCCCGCGCTTAAAAAAATGTCTGCATTGAGACGTAAGTAGTTGGGATCTCTGCAATGCGACACGAAACTGCGCGGCCCGCCCCACGCTTGCGCAGCCTTTATCGATTGTAGGATACGAACACATCTGCAACCCCCCGCACTGCGTCATTTCC
Source organism: Hyppa rectilinea (assembly GCA_951799385.1). Classification (NCBI taxonomy): domain Eukaryota; kingdom Metazoa; phylum Arthropoda; class Insecta; order Lepidoptera; family Noctuidae; genus Hyppa; species Hyppa rectilinea. The sequence continues at coordinate 1,595,537 of OX637327.1, forward strand.
TTGCCCCCCGCGCCTTGCCAAATGACACATTCCCACGAGATGCTCTTATAATATTTAACTTAAGTGACAATTTAAGAAATAGTCGAAAATTACACAATGATCCTATTTTGTTGCAAACCCTTAAAATTGTTAGTTTTTTTGCAGTCATCCTAATCATACAGATCACGTAGCTGATTTGGATAGAGTTTTACAATGATTTATTTAGATAATGGCTGTGGGACTACACGCACGTGAACCCCCGCACCTCCCCGCCCTGCTATCCATCCCTTAGACCCCCACCCTTCCCCCCGCGTCTTCATTCCTGGCCCCAATGACGCACTTTTTCAGGAAATTCTCTTATAATGCCTATTTTCAGTGCAGTTAAGTAATATAGGTAATAATGTTATAAAGAATATTTTGATTAAATTTTTAACAACCAAACCCCTTGTGCATGGACAATTTCTAACAAATATATTCCCAAAATGTGCAATTATAATGACACCCAAATTTTCCAATTTGGAACGTCCCTTCTCATTAACTAAGTGTTACGTAAATCCACAAAAATTGTAAATTCATCACAAATTGACCCGTTTAAGGAAACACTGATCCACTTACCTTCGTTTCCAAGCCTGGGAGCTGCGGTCCTGAAGTCCTACAGAGCCCGGTGTCCAGGTATCAGCTCGAAGTTCCAACGCGTCATGCACGGGAGAGGTCGGGAGGCGCACTGCGGCATTGAGGGCTGCACGGAGGAAGTCTAGGTGGTCTAACAGCTGCACTGCGCAGGTCACGAAGCGGCCGATCAATACTTCGATGTGAAGTATACTCGTACGATGCAGTTTTGTTATGTTCAGGTAAGTATGGCACTGAAAAGAGACGTACAGAAGGCTAACTCCTATTACCCGACTACGCGACTGCAAAGGGTTATATATATATGTTTTTCACTCGTATTTAAAAACTAGCTTCTGCCCGCGGCTTCGTCCGCATAATGTCGACAAATTATACACATAACACACCTTCCTCTTCAATCACTCTATCTATTAAAAAAAAACAGACATTGACTGCCACGCAGCAGACACAATAGAAAAACTATTGTTTGTCGGACACACGGTGACCGCGTTGGCGTTCAACGTGTTAAAACCGCATCAAAATCCGTTGCGTAGTTATAAAGATTTAAACTTACATGGGGATATAGGGACAGAGAAAGACTACGACTTTGTTTTAATGTACTGTAGTGATATATCTTACTTTGTCATAACTAAAGCTGAATGCAGCATAGTGGTCCGACATTGTCAAGAGGGTAGACGCCTGTACGCGCATCACGTTATACCAAACTGTCAACTCAAAATGATTTTAAACCTTAAGACGTTGACAGTTAAGTTCAAAATTGATTGAGAAAGTTTGACAGTTTGTTGTAACTTGATGTGCTGGCGACTGTAAGTACATCAAGCTATCCCAAACCGTTAAATATTCCCAATTGACTATGAACCTTATGCTATTGTAATAAAGTTGAAAATCTATCAAATAAATTTGACAGATTGAGGTAACTTTTTTTTTTTGAGGGTGTAAATCATCCAATGACTCCTCCCGCTCTGGGTGGAGCGGAAGGGAGTGTCAGACTCTTACTGATTAAAACCCATCCATGTTCCTTCCTTAGCCCTGTATGTTCCGGGGTAGCGGTAACCCTTTCGGACAATCCCGCTTACCCAGCAGACCTTTTCCTCTCCCAACCCGCCACCACAGATTGAGGTAGCTTGACGTGCTGGCCTGTGTACATAAAATACTGCCCGGCTTTTGGGCACTAATCCCACTAACAGCGAAGAGGACTAATTTTTTGACGCCCAAAGAGCTTTGAGCTTTACTTTTTGTTTCCTGACTTACATAATAAGTACAGAGGCCAGCACATCAAGTTACCACAATCTGTCAAATTTCTTTGATAGTATTTCAACTTTATTGCAAAGACATAAGGTTCATTTTTAATTGAGAAAATTTGACAGTTAGGGATAGCTAGATGTGCTGGCGTCTGTACATAATACCCATATACAGAAGAATTTTTCATGGTTGAGGAAGGCCAAATCCTGAACTATGAGGAATAGCGATACTCAAAGGACTCGCGGCCTCAATTTTAAACTGCATCTATGGATTTTTGAAAAATCGATATTTCTAGGCAGAAATCGAAGCGGTTGATTTTGAAAAAAAACACGATGTCTTATTACAAATATAAATAAGCTAAGTCAGAGGCCCGTAGGTAGCATACCTAAAAACTCTGTCACCGGGTTGGTCACTAACCACACGAAAAGAAGAAGATATAAATAAAACAGAAAAGAAAAAAAATACCCTAGGCAGTGCGTACATGGTTTAATAGAAATAAATGCTTCGAATTCGAGTTATTCTCACAGTCATGGACCTTCTGCAAAGTGTCTACAACACCCTCGATACTACAGTGATGTATATATTACACGAACTAAGCATTTATTATATCACAGGGTAAAACCACCCACTTATTGTTAGCTACGAACACGTGGCTCCATCTAGTGGCCACCTGTGGCATCTACAATAGCAGAGGCTTCGCAATACGCATTGCTATTCCAGAAAGTTGCAACGTCTGATGTGCCTGCACTGACGCCGGCCACCCTCACCCTTCAATACGGGACACAACGCTGCTTGACGTCTGTTTGCGTAGTTCCCGTGACACAGGATAGATGTCTGTGATGCAGTTTAGAAAAAAGCTATAAATATTTAACTTTTTTTAGGGTTCCGTATCTCAAAAGGAAAAAACGGAACCCTTATACAAGCTTGTACGGAACCTTCGGTGCGCGAGTCTGACTCGCAATTGGCTGGTTTTTTTCAAGGATAAGAACTCATCCAGTGACTCCTCCAGCTGTGAGTAGATCGAAAAGGAAGTGACAGACTCTTGCTGACTGAAAACTATCGATGTAGCTTCCTTGGCCCTTTGTGTTCCGGGGCAGCGGTAACCCTTTCGGGCAATCCCGCTGACCCGGCAGGCATTGGCCTATGCTGACATATCTTTGAGGCGCACGTGGAACACTCCGCGCCGTCCCGCAAGGGCCTAGTCCTGACAGACGGTGAGCTATGCATTACTTACCGTCCGCAGGCCTGCGCCGGCAGCCGCCACATAGCCAACATATACCTAATTCCTTCATCAAATGCAAATGTTTCGACTTTTCTTCTCGAGAGTAGTCAGATTGGATATGTCTCCATCTACGCTAAATGATTTCACTGAAAACATTTAGGAGAAATTGCATACTTTTATGAATTGCATTGGGTATTTAGCTCCCTTCAAAATGGTTGAGCTGAATGGTGCTAATCCACGCGTCATGTTCGTGAACGGGCGCCGTCAGTAGGGACTGGTCATCTCTTAGCTCCTACGGATGTTTTAAATATTTGATTTAATTTTGAATTGTTTTTTTTTTTCTAATCTTTTAATTATGGACGCTTTTTGACGTTCTGCGTCGTTCTCAACATGCATGAAGTAACCCAGTTTTTGTTACAATATTTTGATTTAAAAGAGTGTCCACGGAGTTTCTTGCCCGTTCTTCTCCATGGGTACCTACTACTGCTTTGGAATGGGCAAATAGCTTTATCTTTCTGACTGACCGACCCCTTGACAATTCAAAAGTGCCTGTCATTGGTTTATTTGAAATAAATGGTTTGAGTTTGAGGTAACCAAAATAAAACGACGAAATGCCTTAACCTAGTTTTAATAATATTAATGATTTTTAAGAATAATCTTAACCTAACCTTATAAAATACAGCACCTACTACCGACAATAGTAATATAATAGGTACCTATACATTCTCCTAGTTACTAAGTGTGTATCTTTTTATATAACAGGTCCTCGGTCTTATGAGTCCTGGGAGTCGCCAGAGCCTCGTTGGTAATCCAGCAGGGTGCACCGCGGGCAGGTGAGGCTGACTTTGGCTCTTCAGGTGTTGGTAGAGCCACTTGCACCCCATCGGAGTTCGTGAGAGTAGGGTCATGTGGCTAAAAATGTGGCGAGACTGTGGATGGAACTTCAGCTGCCTTCAGAATCGAGTTGGCAATCTTGCTTCTCAGCAGGACCTTGAAAAGAGAATAATAATATTTTAGAAAGCTGAATGTACTTAAAATTGCAGCAGTGAATCTTGATAGAGGAAGACGAAGGTGTTTCATGTTTGTAGTCACGAAAGAGTTTGTATGTAGTTGTAAGTATTCGTTCTCAGTAGCAGGCCGGCAGCGACATGCGTTGTGAGTCTTGGTGGCGCTTTGTAATTACTGTCACAATTTTTTGTAAACATTTTGAATTTTAGAGCGGCGGGTCATGTTATCGTAATTTGTCTCTACCATTTTTGACAATTGCATTCCATCCAGATCCGTTCAGGCGAGATTGAGTAACAAACATCCATTCAAACTTTCGCATTAATTATAATATTATAGTAAGAATTTTGAACTGACTATCCCGTTTGACTAGTGCTCGCTAGCGATATTGCTAAGCATAAGCTCCTGGGCTCGGTGGGCGTTACTGGGCAAAGTGTTTTTAGATTTTTCCATGAGGAGTTTCTCAGTAGCAGACCGGAATCCAGTGTACCCGGCAATAGTCTCGCCCCATAATACTTGGGACTCCAAAATAACTGGTAGAATGTGGTTGTACACCTCTGACTAACCCTCAGAGGTTTACAGCGTGATGTTATTATGGTAGTCAGTTAAAAAAATAACTTATATTGAAAACCTACCTCCATTTCCGACCGAGACATACGTAGTATTTCATTGCAGCAGAGCTGTCTACTGGCGGCTCGAAGAACGAATCCACGACACCCATGTCGATCCCAGAGACCTGGAAAAGTATTAAAAACACAATAAAGAAAGCTGTCTTATAAAAGGTGCAGCGGCCGAGAAATTATAACAATCCTATTGGACGTCGTCTTCGCTCCCCTTCAAAGTTAATGGCTTCCCCCCAATCATCTACAGCCGCGGTCGTGGGCTTAGCCAATGAGGTTACAGAATGAGGTCACACTTCTATTGACTGTAAGAACACTCCCACTTCAAACATCTTACCCTGCTTCCCCATTGTCCCGGACTCCATTGTGTCCAATACAATGGCTTCATCAGCAGCAGTGATATCCTAGTGATGTGACCGATGGACTGCCAAGTTTGGGGTCTCGAGTTCTAACCCAAAGCACGAACCTCTGATTTTTCGGATTCATGTGCGTATTTTTATATCACTTGCTTAAAAAACTGTGAAATGAACTACCTATCTATTATTTAAAATATTGTCATTGCATCAACTGTTAGGAAGGAATACTGAATCACTTCACACCTACATATCTAACTCGGAGACACAACGCAGAGCCCGTCGAGAGAACCAACTCGTCTTGCGCGGAACACTGCGGGTGAAGCACTGGACGGATGAACAAAGGAAGCTGTAAGTCTAGAAAATACTAACTGCATTGCGCAGGTCACACTTTGGCGATCAATAATGGGATTTGATATACATGTCTAGATTGTTAGCTTGAAAGGGCGTGACTATCGAGATGACGAATAAAAGAGAAGTTTGGAAGAAAAGGACATGTTGCGCCGACCGCAAATAAATTGGGATAAGGGCAGGAGAATGATGATGTCTACTTACGTTATGATGCAGTTCGTAATTGCTTAGACGATCAGAGTTCTAGCGAAACAAAATTTTGGTGACCATTTCATTGCCTGATTATTATCTACTTTAAATAAACATTATGGTATCCAATTCATTATTTTATTCATACACTGCTAGTACATAGGCCTCGTCTCTGTTATATTACACGAACTATGCATTTATTATATATATCACAGGGTAGGTAACAGCTACTTAAGTTTAGCTACTACCACGTGGCTCCCTCTCGCGGCCACCTGTGGACATCAGCAATGGTTAAAGCATCGCAAATACGCGTTGCTATTCCAAAAAGCTGCAACGTCTGATGTGCCTGCACTGACGCCGGCCACCCTCACCCTTCAATACGGGACACCGCGATGCTGCTTGACGTCTGTCTGTGTAGTTCCCGTGACACAGGATAGATGTCTCTGATGCAGTGTTGTAAAAAGCCTGTTAACATTATACCTAATTCCTTGATTAAATGCACTGATTTAACCCGGAGTTGGTTTCGTTATTTCTTCTCAAGGGTAGTCAGATAGGAAATGTCGACTTTATCTTGCGTATTTTTTATTAATGAGACGTGTTAAAGTAATTTCGATTTCAAATATTCTATTTTCGGAAGAAACTATTTCTTTTCGTCCTAACCAGTATTATAAATGCGAGGAGCTCGTGGCTAAGTAATAACAGCTGCACAGGGCGATCCACTAGGTTAAGCAACGCTTGCCGGGGTTGGTCTGTGGATGTGTGGCCATCTTTACATACCGAGACTCCTGCGTGCCTCGGAAAGCACATTAAGCCGTTGGTTCCGGCTGTCATTTGTGCATCTTTGACAGTCGTTATGGGGCGTCAGAAGCCCAAAAATCTGACAGCCAGTCTTACCCAGAGGTATTGTATTACCCTGTTACTGGGTGGTGGGATCAGATAGGCAGTCGCTCCATGTAAAATACTGGTATTCAGCTGCATCTGTTTAGACTGGAAGCCGACTCCAACATAGTTGGGAATAGGCTGGGCAGATTTTTAGTATTATAAATGCGAAAGTTAGTTTGTCAGTTTGTTTGTTACATTTTCACGCCTAAACCACTGAACCGATCATCCTGAAATTCTTGTATATACGTTGTCAGGTGTATAGAAACGGACATAGGGTACCTCTCATCCCGAAAAAAAGTACTGTTCCTAAGAAAAACAACAAAAACGTTCTTATGACAATAGATGGCGCCACGTGCACGTTCCGTTCTGAGCCCATGATTGCAACGGCCTTACAACAAGCAGAGAACAACACGTGACTGTTAAATTGTAAATAAACGCGAGAGAAGCCGCAGGCCAACGCTAGTTTGTTTATATTTCTTCTGGACGATACAATAGTTCCTTTTACATTATTTGAGTATTGCGAAAGTGAGTTTGTTTGTGTGTAGCATTTACACTAAAACGGCTGAACAGATTTGGATGCTATTCGGCACATGCAGAGACCATCACCTGGGTTAGGACATAGGATACTAAACTTTTTCCCCGGTAGTACGTTTCTCTGGAATTATTTCCCAGCCATTGGGGCTTCTAAGCGGGATTGTCCGAAAAGGTTACCGCTACCCCGGAACATAAGAGGCTACGGAAGTAACATGGATGGGTTTTAATCAGTAAAAAAATGCTTACTTTTGAAGGAGCACAACTTTATAATAAAATACCGTCATGTATAATAAGAAACCTACACTCTTTTAATGCATTCAAATCCCAACTTAACCAGTATATAGTTGCAGATCGATCACTTGTGGGGAAATGAATGCATTGGATTGGTAACTTGTTTGTGGTAACTTTAGTCTGTAACTGGTGATGACGAATTTATGTAAATTACTTTTTTTTAGCATTGTTCTCAAGTAAGTGACATTGTTATGTGTTTATTGAGAATAAAGTTTCTTTAAACCTAAGAGTCTGACACTCCCTTCCGCTCCACCAGAGCGGGAGAAGTCATTGGATGATTTCCCAGCCTTAAAAAAAAGCCATTGGGGCTCGCATTAGCTATTAGACATTTGAAAGTATTTGTGAAAGTAATTACAAAGCGCCACCAAGACTCACAACGCATGTGGCTGCCGGCCTGCTACTGAACACGAATACTTACAACTACATACAAACTCTTTAGTGAGGATGTGACTACAAACATTGATGCAGTAATTTGTTACAGTTTCAGATCTGTTAAAGTAGTATTTGAGATTATTCGTAACAAACATACCTACTTACATACAAATCTTTCCTCTTTATAATATTATTATACTAGCTTCCGCCCGCGGCTTCGCCCGCAATAATGTCGACAAATTATACACATAAACCTTCCTCTTAAATCACTCTATCTATTAAAAAAAACCGCATCAAAATCCGTTGCGTAGTTTTAAAGATTAAAGCATACATAGGGATATAGGGACAGAGAAAGCGACTTTGTTTTATACTATGTAGTGAAATATAGATACATATAGTCACCATTCAATATATATAAAGGTATTGTTTAAAACAAATGCAGTCATGCTTACATCCTACCAACCCGCACTGGGCCCGCGTAAGGGATCACCCTGTCTCAAAGAGGGGAGGCATAATGGGACACATCCCATCTTTTTTTGTGGGTATTCATACAATGACCCCTCCCGCTCTGGGTGTAGCGGAAGAGAGTTTCAGACTGTTACTGAAACCCATCTATGTTCCTTCCTTAGCCCTATATATTCCGGGGAAATGGTGACTCGCACAATCTGCTGACCCTGCAAGGTTCAGCCCTAACGGACCCCTTTATCATTGCTGACATCACTTTGAGGCGCGCGTGGAACATTGACGCGCCGACTGGCACGTGCGGGTCGAGCCTATTCTCATCAACCAGGCACAAATCCAGACTCCAGGCTGCCAGTGAAAAATCCCAGATACAGCAACCCAATAACACTTCAGTAGACCTGGGAATCGAACACAAGACCTCAAGCTCAGCGGTAGCGCTTGAGATCACTGAACAAAGGCGCAGATGTTGTGGATATTCAAATAAAACGAGTTTTGTTTCGTACATTTTTTATCAATATCAATATTATTTCGCTTAACCTACTGCCCTTAGATCTATGTCAGAATAATTAATAACTTACATGTTTCACTACGGGCTGGTTTGAACAAAACATAACGTTACCAGCCCAATAATTTAAGATGGCCGCCCCGTGCATTGGCCTTTACTTTTAAAACACGTAAGCAATCAATTTTACTGCTGTATGCTAGATTTTAAGTACATAACATAGGTGATGATCCATTTTCTTATCCTACTTATCAATTACCTCAAATTAAAAGTTTCGCCAGAGCCTCGTTGGTAATCCAGCAGGGTGCACCGCGGGCAGGTGAGGCTGACTTTGGCTCTTCAGGTGTTGGTAGAGCCACTTGCACCCCATCGGTGTTCAGTGGGAGTATGTCATGCAAATCAGCGCTGAGGCTCTGTCTCGCATAGGGTCGAAGCATTATGCTGAGCGCTGGCCGTTTTGCGCGGATATGACGCATATTTCCCGACAATTTGTATTTTTCCTTTCTTGACTGGGAGTGTCTGCGAAGATCCTTCAAAGACGAGTGGGGGATGTTCCTCGTTCATCAAAGATCTGGAAAGTGGAGAATGTATTTTTAATTGAAAATACGTTTCCCAGTAACTGATTGTGGAAATCAGATCGGTAGGCCATGTAAAACACTGGTATTCAACAGGTTACGATTAGACTGGAAGCCGACACCGATATAACAATTGGGAACAGGCTAGGCAGTTGATTCTGATGTATCACCTCAAAAGACTTCGGTTTCCTGACACAGGTCCATTAACAATCAGCCCAATGAAGCCGCACTTGCTCGTAAGTTTAATAAAACAAGTCGTTGTTAGAACCGAAAACGTAATTAAAATCTAAGATAGTTTGCGTAAACAATGGCTTCCGAAGTAAGTTCGTGACGGCCGGCGGATTGAAATCGTTGTCTTTACAATATGGCGCCGCGCATGCGTCCTGCGGCGAGGGACACACCTCACGCAGCTAATGATGGTGCACCTATGCTACGTGCGCTCAAAATAGGTGCGTTCTTTGAAACATAGGTGATGCCTCATAGCCTTCTTAACTGAATTACTCAAATTATGAACTTATCCAGTGTTAAGTAATTTAATTGTAATAGTTATCTCCTTAAATTATTAACAATGGATATTAACTTCGACGACATAAAGAAGATCGTGAGGAATACCAGGATGAGACTAGGCCAGACCAGAGGAAGAGGGCTATACTCTGCAGTGGGTGGAACGAACCAGGCAATGATGATGATGATATCTTTCGAAGTGAGGGAACATCAACTCACCTACATATTAGTACTACTGGGTTGCAGATCCTGGTAACTTAGATCCGGCTCGAATGACCATCTCGCGGTGATGGCTGAAGACTGCACCACCATCTTCAGACGACTGCGAGAAGCTGCTCACTCTGGTTCCTGAAATGTTTATTTTATGTAAGTAACACTGTCTCAATTCCCGCTATCCCCTCAATGTGTCTACCCTTCAGCGTATCAACCGCCGTATTGAATTTATTTTCCACACCTTTATTGATCGCAAGATCACACCCTTGTCACCCCCTCCCCCCAACAAATTCTAAATCACTTACATTCATATTCTATGATGGGATACGTAGAACAGTAGAGGTGCGGGGCTCCGTAGTCGCGGTGCGAGGCTCCAAGGAGCAACCGTCCGACTCGGGAGACGGCGGGCGGCGCACTGCGGCATAGCACAAAGGAAGTTTAGTCTAGAACAAGCTAGCTGCACTGCGCAGGTCACACAGCGCGGTGATCAATATTTCGATGTACTTGTATGCACTATAGCATATCTATTTATGACACAAAACAAATAAATCTTCCGTAGGTTTACTTCGTAATACGTTCACGCGATTGGCTTTAAGTGACAATTACTAACGCGAATAAATGAATACGCTGAGAACGCAGGCGTGCTTCGCGACCCGAAGAGGTTTCCACGGAGCGAGTTGCAGCCTAATGTTCTCGAACAACATCAAGTCTCTCCTGACGCTCTTCGGTAGATTCTTGGGATCTTATGATCCTCAATCTTTTAGCTCTCTTGGAACATTGGGAAAGATTTGACCTCTTTCTAGGCATGGTCATAGTTTTATTGTGAAGATACCTGATCAATTAAAATTTAAATTAAAATGACTGCTCCCCTGCGTTACCGGGTAGGCTACAGTGTCACGAAGATAAATGGAAAAGGAAATTAAACACTCAAACAACATAAGCCCGAAGGCATATTCATACGATAAAATAAAAAAATAAATAGGAGTTTTGGCTAGTAGAGTCAAATTTTCAATGATATACCATCGTCATCGAAAATCAGTCCTAAACTGTTACCGCCTTCACCGCGTGCAGGTACTCCCAGTTTATGCTATTTTATAATTACACAGTAAAATTAGTGATAGCTTTGATTTTCACATCAGATGTTTCTGATCTTCGATTTTTATAAGTCAACAGGAAATGCCCATCATATTGAACAACAAAGACGTCAAAGACGTCATTCCAATATGTGTTATGTTGTAGCTAGGCTCTTAGAGTTCCACAACAGGTGTTCCAGATCTTCGATTTTTATAAGTCAACAGAGAGTGCTCATCAGATTGAACAACTTGTGCTAAGACGTTATTCCTATATGTGTTATGGTGTAGCTAGGCTCTTGGAGTTCCACAACAGGTGTTCCAGATCTTCAAATTTTATACATCAACAAAGAGTGCCCATCAGACCGAACAACTTTTGCTAAGACGTCATTCCTATATAATGTTATAGTGTAGCTAGGCTCTTGGAGTTCCACAACAGGTGTACCAGATCTTCGATTTTTATAAGTCAACAGGAAATGCCCATCAGACCGAACAACTTTTGCTAAGACGTCATTCCTATATACCGGGTTATTTTTCAATGACCGGCCAAATTTTCACTGGGTGTTCTACCCATGAATGTGAACAATTTTCACTATGGGACCAACTCTGAAATCACGAAAAAAAATCAGCTGTTTCCTACAAAATATCAATACCTACTCGACTAAAATGTATGAAACAGCTGATTTTTTTTTCGTGATTTCAGAGTTGGTCCCATAGTGACAGTTGTTCATATTTATGGGTAGAACACCCTGCGAAAATTTGGCCGGTCATTGAAAAATAACCCGGTATGTTACAGTGTAGCTGGGCTCTTGGAGTTCCACATCAGGTGTTCCAGATCTTCAAATTTATTCTCTCAGCAGAAAATGCTAATCACGTGGAACAATTTTTGTTAAGGTATCATTTTTGTATCTCTTATAGTTTAGCTGGTCTGTTGCGGTTCTGCATCAGGTGTTCAAGTTTCCAAGATAAATTATAGCCTATATGTTGCCCAGACTTAATACCTATACAACAAAAAAAAAACATTCCAATCCGTCCAGTAGTTCCGAAGATTAGCGTGTACAAACAAACAGACAAACAGACAATTTTTTTTTTTGGATTCATGCTCTATTACTGTTTCTAAACCCCCCTCAATTTTTTTTTTTTTAATATATTCAATGTACAGACACAGTTTTTTTACTGTTTTATTATATGTATATTGTATAGATATAGATTTCACCAAATATCCACCGCGAATTATACCGTCTAAGAACTAGCTACGGCGTAGCACCTTGCTACGACGTAGGCCATAAGCCTCTAGAAAATTGTAGGTGCTTTTATTGTATGACAAGCCCTTTGTGTTCCGGGGCAGCGGTAGCCCCTCGGGCGATCCCACTGACTCGGCAGGAATTGGCTTATGCTGACATCTCTTTGAACCGCGCGTGGAATACTCCGCGCCGTCCGGCACGGGCCTGGTCCTGACAGACGGTGAGCTACGCATTACTCACTGTCCGCAGGCCTGTCCCGGCAGCCGCCAAATAGTCAAAATATACCTAACTCCTTGATCGTATGCACCTATTTGGTACCCGAGTTTTGTTTCGACATTTCTTCTCGAGGGTAGTCAGATAGGAAATGTCGAACTTTTTTTTTTAATAAGACATGTAAAAGTGATTCGGGTATCCTTGCCCGCAAGCCTGAAACGCACAGTCTTCGACAATGCCAGAAGTGACGTATGAATCCATGCGAACAGATATCTATTCCTGCTCAAGTGATTGATCAGTGACGAAGGTAGAAAGAAATTAAGTTTTAATAATATTTACAAAAAAGAGATATCTCTTTTGATGCGACTCTAGGCGAACCATTTCTTTAAAAACTTCAAGGAATTTGTTCTAGAAACGCGTCGCGCCTGACCGCGGGAGCCTTTGTATGTAATGTTAGTTACTTCTCATACGATAAATGTGAAGAGTCGAGTTCTTCCAACTGAACAGACAGCTGTGCTGCTGGGGAGTTTGTTGCGCCACTTCTTCTTCCCAGCTAAAGCACTAGGAAGTGGTGAAGGGTGGGCGTTTTTGGGGGACTGTCTTATGTAACTTTGACCTTCAAGAAGTGCTGATTTTCAGCCTAGTTTGAATAGATGACTTTTTTTTTAAAAGAATAGAATAGAATATTATTGGGGTTTCTTTTTGCCCAACAAGCATTAGTTGAGTTCCACTTTTAATTTAATACTTTTGTTAGGTCTTGTGTAAAACAAAATGACTTGTCTAGTCCCTGTTCCGTCAGTCACCTCTTACGACGACGAGAACTGTCTCCAGCAGTCAGGAACAAAGAGAAAGGAAGAGTTGAGGTAGACAAAATAAAACGACGCAATGCCTTAACCTAGTTTTTATTATATTAATTATTTCTAAGAACCTTAACCTAATACGACGAATGCTTCAAACACCAAAATCTATCACGTAATATATAGCACTTTAATAATGCATGATTGTCTATCACAGGTCCTCGGTCGTTTAAGACCTGGAAGTCGCCAGAGCCTCGTTGGTAATCCAGCAGGGTGCACCGCGGGCAGGTGAGGCTGACTTTGGTCGGTGTTCGTGAGAGTAGGGTCATGTGGCTAAAAATGTGGCGAGACTGTGGATGGAACTTCAGCTGCCTTCAGAATCGAGTTGGCAATGCTGCTTCCCACCAGGACCTTGAAAATAGAATAATAATATTTTTGACAGCTGAATGTACTTAACATTGCAGCAGTGAATCTTGATAGAGGAAGACGAAAGTGTTTCATGTTTGTAGTCACGAAAGAGTTTGTATGTAGTTGTAAGTATTCGTTCTCAGTAGCAGGCCGGCAGCGACATGCGTTGTGAGTCTTGGTGGCGCTTTGTAATTACTGTCACAATTTTTTTTAAACATTTTGAATTTTAGAGCGGCGGGTCATGTTATCGTAATTTGTCTCTACCATTTTTGACAATTGCATTCCATCCATATCCGTTCAGGCGAGATTGAGTAACAAACATCCATTCAAACTTTTGCATTTATAATATTATAGTAAGAATTTTGAACCGACTACCTCGTTGGACTAGTGCACGCTAGCAATATTGCTAAGCATAAGCTCCTCGGCTCGTTTCCTGGGTCGGGCAAAGTGTTTTTATATTTTTCCATGTGGAATTTCTCAGGAGCAGTCCGGAATCCAGTGTACCTGGCAATAGTCTCGCCCCTTATTACTTGGGACTCAAAAATAACTGGTAGAATGTGGGTGTACACCTCTGACGAACCCTCAGAGGTTTACGGGCGTGATGTTATTATGATAGTTAGTTAAAAAAATAACTTATACTGAAAACCTACCTCCATTTTCGATCAAGAGATACGTAGTATTTTAGTGCAGCAGAACTGTCTACTGGCGGCTCGAAGGACGAATCCACGACACCCATGTCGATCCCAGAGACCTGGAAAAGTATAAAAAACACAATAAGGAAAGCTGTCTTATAAAAGGTGCAGCGGCGGAGAAATTATAAGAATCCTATTGGACGTCGTCTTCACTCCCCTTAAAAGTGAATGGCTTTCCCCCAATCATCTACAGCCACGGTCGTGGGCTTAGCCAATGAGGTCACACTTCTATTGACGGTAAGAACACTCCCACTTCTAACATCTTATCCTGCTTCCCCATTGTCCCGGACTCCATTGTGTCCAATACAATGGCTTCATCAGCAGCCGTGATAGCCTAGTGGTGTGACCGTCGGACTGGCAAGTCTCTTTTTTTTTTTGAGGATGGATCTAATGACTTCTCCCGCTCTGGGTGGAGCGGAAGGGAGTGTCAGACTTTTACTGACTAAAACCCATCCATGTTCTTTCCTTAGCCCTTTATGTTCCGGGGTAGCGGTAACCCTTTCGGACGATCCCACTTACCCGGCAGGCTCGGCCTGCCAAGTCTGAGGTCTCGAGTTCCAACCCAACCCACGCACCATTGATTTTTCAGGTTTATGTCATCACTGGCTTAAAAAAACGGTAACATGAACTATCTATTATTAAAAATATTGTCATTGCATCAACTGTTAGGAAGGAATACTGAATCTCTTCACACCTTCATATATAACTCGGGGACACAACGCAGAGCCCGGAGGGTATGGCTCGAAGAACCAACTCGTATTGCGCGGAACACTGCGGTTGGAGCACTGGATGGATGAACAAAGGAAGCTGTAAGTCTAGAAAAATACTAACTGCATTGCGCAGGTCACAGTTTGGCGATCAATAATTGGATTTGTTATACATGTCTAGATTGTTAGCTAGAAAGGGAGTGACTACCGAGATGACGACTAATAGAGAAGTCATCATCTGCCTAGCCTTTCCCCAACTATGTTGGGGTCGGCTTCCAGTCTAACCGGATGCAGCTGAATACAAGAATTTTACATGGAGCGACTGCCTACCCAGTTACTGGGCATACGATACCCCTTGGTAAGACTGGCTGTCAGATTTTCGGGCTTCTGAGGACCCGTAACGACTGTTAAAGATGTATAAATGACGCGACGTGCTTTCCGGGGCACGTAGGAGTCTCGGTATGTGAAGATGGTCACCCATCCACGGCCAAACCTGGCAAGCGTAGCTTAACCTGGTGGATCGACCTGTGCAGCGGTTAGTACTTAGCCACGAGCTCCAGCGACTAATATTGAAGTATGGAAGAAAAAGACATGTTGCGCCGACCACAAATAAATTGGGATAAGCGCAGGATAATGATGATTTCTACTTACGTTGTAATAAAAGAAAAAAAAATAAAGAAAGAAATAATGTTTATTCAGCACAAACAAGACGCTCAATGCAGTTCGTTGCAATTGCTTAGACGTTCAGAGTGCTAGCGAAAAAAAAAATAAGTGCCCGTTATAATGCATTTCGTCGTTACGTGTATTTAAAAGCCCTATAGTCTGACAGCCAGTCTTACCAAAGGCTATCGTATTACCCAGTTACCTACTGACTGGGTTGTGGAGGTCATATAGGCATTCGCTCCATGTAAACTACTGGTATTCAGCTGCGTCCGGTTAGATTGGAAGTCAACCCCAATACAGTTGGAAAAGGCTAGGCCGATTCATTATAATGCCTGATTATTTATTTCAAATACACATTGTGTATCTAATTTATTATTTTTTCATGCCAAGTACATGATCAGCCTATAATGTTCCCACTGCTGGTACACAGGCCTCCACTCAGTGAGAGGGAGTGGGCCATAATCTACCACGCGGCACAGTGAGGGTTGGAAGATAACACTTATCTTCAGATTTTTTGTTATGTCAGAGGCCCATGGGCAGCATAAAAACTCTGACACCAGGTTGGTAACTAACTACATGCAAAAGAAAGAAAGGCCATGAAGTGTTATATACCCAGTAACTTGGTTGTGGAGGTAAGGTAGGCGCTCTATGATGAGATACTGGTATTTAATTGCCTCCGGTATGAATAGAAGCTGTGTAGTTCCTGACAGCTGTCCTGCCGTTCTCGCCACCGAGGCACACCGCGACGTCCTTGTCAACCCTGCCCCGACCTATGCTCGAACAAGACCGCACTGCTGAGCCTGTAGCTTTAAATCCATCCCTAAATAATCACTCATCCGTTCCAGCCTGTCCTTTACTGTCCTCCCCCAGCGACGCCTAAAGGCCAGGTCCGTACCCCACAGAGGATTCCCATAGCATGTAGTCACTTATTTTGTAAGTTTTTAAGCCCTGAGGCATCCTTAGGCAAGCTCTGTTATGCAGTAGACAGACTTCTAGGATTGGAGATACGTTCTCAAAAAAAAAAAAACTCTGAGAAGCCGACCTCAACATCATCCATACCATAAAGCCAGGAGGATGATTTGTGGTCGGCGCAACGTCTCTTTTTCTACCATACTTCTCTATTATTATTATCCGCGCTTCGGAAGGCACGTTCAGCCGTTCGTCCCGGCTGTCATTTGTGCTTCTTTGACAGTCGTTACGCATCGTCAGAAGCCCGAAAATCTGACAGCTAGTCTTACCAAGGGGTACCGTATTTGCCCAGTTACGTTAGGGTTGTGGAGGTCAGATAGGCAGTCGCTCCATGTAAAATACTGGTATTCAGCTGCATCCGGCTAGACTGAATGCCGACCCCAATATAGTTAAGAAAAGGCTAGGCAGATGATGATGACTTCTCTATTAGTCGTCATCTCGGTAGTCACTCCCTTTCTAGCAATATCATCTTTCACACAATCCATAGCAAACCCCAACATAGCTAGGAAAAGAATAAAACAAAAACTATTATTATATTTTTTAATTGTTATATTCATACTTGGTTAAATTAAGGCTTAAATCTATGAAGATAACAGCATTCCATTACTAGAATAAAATGCAATTACCTGCTGGAAGAGAAAATGTTTAGACGCGGATCCAAACCCTCAATGATGGAGAAGCTCAAAGGACCAGAATTCCTTTTTTTTTACAAATAATAATCCATTGAGCCCCTCTTTTTGAATCCGCCTCTAGTCTAATCACCGTGCGCGCTTCAAATGCCCATTATATTATTATACCACGTATGCAAGAATACGAGAGACAAGTGTTGTCGTTTCTCGCATCCTTGAAGAGGCAAATATAAGTAGTTTTTTAATACTCATATTTCGCCTCATAATATAAGGTGACTGGTAATTAGTGACCGATATTTAAACAATTGATTGTAATCAGTACTACAATCACGTGTTTAAATATCGGTCACTAATTACCAGTCATCTTATAGACGTATACGCACAGTCACCAAAGAGGGTGTCAGTGCCTATACATTGTGAACTTAAATGAGGTTCACATGGAATAAAACCTCATTAGTTCAGTTTCGTCAGAGCCTCGTTGGTATTTCAGCAGGGTGCACCGCGGGCAGGTGAGGCTGACTTTGGCTCTTCAGGTGTTGGTAGTGCCACTTGCACCCCGTCGTGTGGGGTCTTGTGTGACGGGTTCTAAGTCAGTGTGTGTACTGTGGTGTGACGAGTGGATCGGCTGCTCGATTACCAAACACCTGAAACGTGAAAATAAAAACAGTTATATTTAACCCATTGATTACCGGAATGCAGATCTACGCGATACACAATAGCTTCTTAATTGTGTCTGTAATTACGGCATACGAAAGGTTAAAAATTATGTTTATACTCCCTCTTACAGAGAGAAACCTTCTCCAATTCCCAGCAGTGGCAACATTAAATACTGTAATTATTATGTTTATCTCTGTGCCAAGTTTCATCCAGATACGTTCAGCCGTTTGAGCGTGAAGGACGGACAAACATACAAACTCACACACACTCACTCACAAACTTTCACCTCTATAATATTAGTGTGATTTCTAGACATCCAAGAAAGAACATTATAAGTACAAAAGACGATAATAACAAAATCATACTTTCAACATTTTTCCTTTAATTGAAATTGCATTGCTGCAGCGATTCGGGTTACTGCGCCGGCTGGAAGCTCCAAGGACCAACTGGCACTTGCACGAGGAACCTGAAAACGTATAACAAAGATATTTTAGTTAATTCACACAAACATTATCCATGGGGATAGGTAGAAACTACAAAACGCCACATTCCAGGATTCATACAATGATTCTTAGTACCTCCCATTTCCACGATTTAAAAAAAAGGCATTCCAAAAACAAAATGGCGGCGGTGACGTCAAAGTAACCGAGGATAATAAGCGAACACTTTATTGATCGCAGCATCACTTAGCTCGCAATTCGGTCCTGCTTACAATCTTAATATTTTAAGATAATTTATGATTCATTGAACAAAATACTAGTTAAGCAACGACACAACACACACATTCACACTCATACACAACACATACGTACATATTAAATAAATTTACTTTGACATAATTTTTTAATTAGTATAGGTCATCAAGACACGCACCTCTGAATTTACGGATTCACGTGCATATTGCATAAATTATCACTTGTTTAAAAATCGGCGAAGGAAAACATCGTGAGAAAACCAGCATGTCTGGGAGATATTTCTCAACAGCATGTGAAGTTAAGTCAGAGGCCCATGGGCAGCATAACAGAGACCAGGTTAGTCACTAACCACACGAAAAAAAAGAAGATTAGGATAAAATGATAATCGGCTTACCTTTACTCTTTATTTAGGCATCACAGCACTGCGGGGCTCCACAGCCCGGAACCAAACACGTGTTGCACGGAAGGCGGCGGGTGGCGCACTGCGGCATTGCAGAAAGGAGCTATAGTCTATCTAGACTAGCTGCACTGCGCAGGTCACGATCAATCCCTCGATATCACTTATACGATGCAGTTTTTATGTGTGTGTGACTGAACAAGAATAGTTCCGAAGTTCAACTCGCTACAACATACTCGTAATAATATATTATATCATTTATTTCAGGTAACAAAGACCCATAGCATAATATGTACCTTACAGAGTCATCATCTGCCTAGCTTTTTCCCAACTATGTTGGGTTCGGCTTTCAGTCTATGGCGATTTACACACGGCACCGCGCTCCGCCGCGGTAGGCGGTGAAGCGGATCTCATGTCGCATTGGTCTCTAAGAAAATTAAATCCGTTGATGCTTAACACACGTACACCGCCCGACCGCGCGGTCGAGCGGTGTTCGTTTGTACCGCAAACTACTTCTACCTCGCGGTCGAGCAGCTGATTACCAGGATTTTACATGACCTCCACAACCCAGTAACTGGGCAATACGATACCCCTTGGTAAGACTGGCTGTCAGATTTTCGGGCTTCTGACGACCCGTAACGACTGTTAAAGATGCACAAATGACAGCCGGGACCAACGGCTTAACGACATACCTACACACTATCATACATATTTATAAAACCACAAAAATAAAAACTATTGTACACGATGCTAGACTAGCTTCTTAAAACTTTTAGGAGCGCAAATGGAGAATCGAGTATTTGAAAGAGTAGTCAATAACGTTACTTTTTATGAATTGTCAAAACGCGGCATTTGTACGTGATTTGTTTGAAACAACATTGTAGCGTCACAGATTTTTAGAATCAAATGCAATATTTTTGGCATTAAATGCAATTACAATTATATTTAATTTCTATACGATGATGGAGCGATGGATTTAATTTCTAGACGAGCGGTCGTTTTTCTATGTGATTTCATATTCAATTTTTGACCGTGTCAAATATTCAATTGTTGATTAATTACTTGCCATGAACAGATGAAATTGATTTGTCATACAATGAAAGTACCTACAATTTTCTACCGGCGTATGGCCTACGTCGTAGCAATGTGAACTACGGTGCTACGCCGTAGCTGGTTCTTAGACGGTATAATTCGCGGTGGATATTTGGTGAAATACGCAAAAAAGGCTAATGGGAGGTGTTCGTGGCTAAGTAATAACAGCCGCACGGATCGATCCATCAGGTTAAGCTACGCTGGCCGGGTTGGTCCGTGGATGGGTGACCATCTTTACATATGCCTCGGAAATCATGTTAAGCCGTTGGTCCCGGTTGTCATACGTGGATTTTTGACAGTCATTACGGGTCGTCAGAAGCCCAAAAGTCTGATAGCCAGTCTTACCAAGGGGTATCGTATTACCCAGTTACTGACTGGGTTGTGGAGGTCAGTTAGGTAGTCGCTCCATATAAAATACAGGTATTCAGCTGTATCCGGTTAGACTGGGAGCCAACCCCAACATAGTTGGGAAAAAATTAACGTTGATTTTTAGGGTTCTTTAACTCAAAAGGGTTAATCAGAAACATATAGGATAAGTTTGTTGTATATTTTGGCATGGCATGAAAACGCGCGCGCTAATCGCGTGAATGTATTACGAAGTAAACCTACGGCAGATTTATTTGTTTTGTGTCATAAATAGATATGCCATAGTGCATACAAGTACATCGAAATATTGATCACCGAGTTGCGTGACCTGCGCAGTGCAGCTAGCTTGTTCTAGACCAGACTTCCTATGTGCTATGCCGCAGTGCGCCGCCCGCCCGTCTCCCAGGCAGGACGATTGCTCCTTGGAGCCTCACACCGTGACTACGGAGCCCCGCACCTGTACTGTTCTACGTATCCCACCATTGAATATGAATAAGGTAAGTTATTTAGTATTTGTTCTTAGCTTAGATTATAATCTCTTGATGGGAGGTTGTCGTGGAACCTGCGCTACTGTTCAGCTTGAGGTTCGACTCCGAGATCGGGTAAGTGTTATTGGGTTTTCTATCAGGAATTTTTCAATAGCAGCCTGGAGTCTGGATGGTGACCGGTTGATGGCAATATGCTCGACCCTTGTTACATGGGACTTAAACATAGCTCACGAAAGGCTGTACCTAGTACTGGTGCCCCCCTGTCTCACCCCTCGGTGGATATAGGCGTGATGGTATGTTAATGTTTTTGTGTTAATTACTAAACCCCGGCCATAATTTCAGTCATTCGGTTGACAGGGCTATGAGAGAGCATCACCTATGTATGGACGCATTTGCGACGATAAATTCATAGTTTTTTGGGCGGGGGGGGGGGGGGGGGGGGCATGGAGGGGAGGGGGAGACAAGGGTGTAGTCTTGCGATCAATAAAGGTGTGGATAATAAATTCAATATGGCGGTTGATCCGCTGTAGGGTAGACACGTTGAGGGGACAGCGGGCTAGGGAGACAGTGTTACTTATATCAAATAAACATTTCAGGAACCTGAGTGAGCAGCTTCTCTCACTTGTCTAAAGATGGTGGTGCAACAGTCTTCAGCCATCACTGCGAAATGGTCCTTCGAGCCGGATACAAGTTACTCGGATCTGCAGCGCAGTAGTGCAAAATATGGAGGTGAGTTGATGTTCCATCACGAAAGATATCATCATCATCATTACCAGGTCCGTTCCATCCACTGCAGAGCAGCTGCATCCTCCCTTTTTTTGCCATGCTATCCTGGTCTGCGCTCGTCTCATCCTGGTATTCCTCGCGATCTTCAGTAGGTCGTCGAAAGAAATATTCATTGTGAATAATACAAGGAGATAACTAGTACAATTACTAAACACTGGATGAGTCCATTTTTTGAGTCATTCGGTTAAAAGGGCATCATATATACTTCGCAGAACGCACCCGATTTGAGCGCATGTAGCATAGGTGCACCATCATTGGCCGCGTGGGGTGTGTACCTCGCCGCAGGACGCATGCGCAGAGCCATATGAAAAAAAAGCTTCATTGGGCTGATTGTTAATGGACCTGGAAATCTTTTGAGGTGATGCATCAGAATCATCTGCCTAGCCTGATCCCAATTGTTATATCGGTGTCGTCTTCCAGTCTAACCGTAACCTGTTGAATACCAGTATTTTACATGGCCTACCGATCTGATCTCCACAACCCAGTTACTGGGAAACGCAATGGCCTTTGATGAGGTAAATGTTTACAATAAAAAATACGTTCTCCACTTTCCAGATCTTTGATGAACGAGGAACATCCCCCACTCGTCTCTGAAGGATCTTCTCAGACACTCCCAGTCAAGAAAGGAAAAATACAAATTGTGGGGAAATAGGTATGCGTCATATCCGCGCAAAACGGCCATCGCTCAGCATAATGCTTCGACCCTATGCGAGACAGAGCCTCAGCGCTGATTTGCATGACATACTCCCACTGAACACCGATGGGGTGCAAGTGGCTCTACCAACACCTGAAGAGCCAAAGTCAGCCTCACCTGCCCGCGGTGCACCCTGCTGAATTACCAACGAGGCTCTGGCGAAACTTTTAATTTGAGGTAATTGATAAGTAGGATAAGAAAATGGATCATCACCTATGTTATGTACTTAAAATCTAACATACATCAGTAAAATTGATTGCTTACGTGTTTTAAAAGTAAAGGCTAATGTACGGGGCGGCCATCTTAAATATTATTGGGCTGGTAACGTTATGTTTTTTGGGGGTTTGAATAATTGTTGAGGGTTCAAACAATTATTGAAACCTATATATTTTTTGTTCAAACCAGCCCGTTGTGAAACATGTAAGTTATTAATTATTCTGACATAGATCTAAGGGCAGTAGGTTAAGCGAACTAATATTGATATTGATAAAAAATATACGAAAAAAAAAATCGTTTTATTTGAATACCACAACATCTGCGCCTTTGTTCAGTGATCTCAAATGCTACCGCTGAGCTTGAGGTCTTGTGTTCGATTCCCAGGTCTTTTGAAGTGTTTCGCGTTGTTTGTGTCGCTTTGGCCTGCGGCTTCTCTCGCGTTAATTTAAAATTTAACAATCACGTGTTGTTAGGCCGTTGAAATAATGGGCTCAGAACGGAACGTACACGTGGCGCCATCTATTGTCATAAGAACGTTATTGTTGTTTTTACTTTTTTTCGGGATGAAAGGTACCCTATGTCCGTTTCTGTACACCTGACAACGTATATGCAAGTATTTCAGGATGATCGGTTTAGTGGTTTAGGCGTGAAAAGGTAACAAACAAACTGACAAACTTACTTGCCCATTTATAATAATAATACATAATACTAAAAATCTGCCTAGCCTATTCCCAGCTATGTTGGGTTCGGCTTCCAGTCTAACCGGATTCAGCTGAATACCAGTATTTTAGATGGAGCGACTGCCTATCTGACCTCCACAATTCAGTAACTGGGTAATACAATACACCTGGGTAAGACTGGCTGACCGATTTTCGGGCTTCTGGCGACCCGTGACGACTGTCAAAGATGCACAAATGACAGCCGGCCAACGGCTTAACGTCCTTTCCGAGGCACGGAGGAGTCTCGGTATGTAAAGATGGTCAGACATCCACGGCCAACCCCGGCAAGCGCAGCTTAACCTGATAGAATATTCGAAATCGAAATTACTTTTACACGTCTTATTAATAAAAAAAAGTAAGATTAAGTCGACATTTCCTATCTGAATACCCTTGAGAAGACATAACGAAACCATCTCCGTATTAAATCAGTGCATTTAATCAAGGAAATATATAGGGTATAATGTTAACAGGCTTTTCACAAAACAGCATCAGAGACATCTATCCTGTGTCACGGGAACTACGCAGACAGACGTCAAGCAGCATCGCTGTGTCCCGTATTGAAGGGTGAGGGTGGCCGGCGTCAGTGCAGGCACATCAGACGTTGCAGCTTTCTGGAATAGCAACGCGTATTGCGAAACCTCTGCTATTGTAGATGCCACGGGTGGCGAGAGGGAGCCACTTGTTAGTAGCTTACCATAAGAACGTGTTTTAAACTTGTGATATAATAAATGCATAGTTCGTGTTATGTAACAGGGAGAAGGCCTGTGTACTAGCTGTGGAAACATTATAGGCTGATTGTGTATTTTGTATGAATAAATTACCAAGGGGTATCGTATTACCCAGTTACTGACTGGGTTGTGGAGGTCAGATAGGCAGTCGCTTCATGTAA
The DNA here is from genome assembly GCA_951799385.1 of Hyppa rectilinea. Lineage (NCBI taxonomy): Eukaryota > Metazoa > Arthropoda > Insecta > Lepidoptera > Noctuidae > Hyppa > Hyppa rectilinea. Next base: position 1,619,851 of record OX637327.1, read on the forward strand.
AATACTGATATTCAGCTGCATCCGGTTAGACTGGGAGCCGACCCCAACATAGTTGGGAAAAGCCTGGGTAGACTGATTGGTGAATGGGAATAAAAAAATAAACGTTAATTTTTAGGGTTCCACAACTCAAAAGGCACCTGAACTTCCTAAGATCACTTTGTTGTATATCTTGGCATGGCCTGAAGACGCGTAAGTAATTGGCACTTAAAGCCAATCGCGTGGACGTATTACGAAGTAAACCTACGGAAGATTTATTTGTTTTGTGTCATAAATAGATATGCTATAGTGCATACAAGTACATCGAAATATTGATCACCGCGCTGCGTGACCTGCGCAGTGCAGCTAGCTTGTTCTAGACTAGACTTCCTTTGTGCTATGCCGCAGTGCGCCGCACGCCGTCTACGGGGCGGACGGTTGCTCCTTGGAGCCTCGCACCGCGACTATGGACCTCTACTGTTCTACGTATCCCACCATTGAATATGAAGGTAAGTGATTTAGTATTTGTTCTTTGCTTAGATTATAATCTCTTGATGGGAGGTCGTCGTGGATCCTGCGCTACTGTTCAGCATGAGGTTCGACTCCGAGATCGGGTTAGTGTTATTGGGTTTTCTATCAGGAATTGTTCAATAGCAGCCTGGAATCTAGATGGTGAACGGTTGATGGTAGCATACTACCCGTCTCCTGTTACATGGGACGTAAACATAGCTGGCGAAATATGGTGATGGTATGTTCATTTCTTTACTTTTATTTCTAAACTCCCGTCCATAATTTGAGTCATTCGGTTTAGAGGGCTATGAGGCATCACCTATGTATTGAAGGACGCATTTGCGACGGTAAATTCATAGTTTTTTGGGCGGGGGACGGGGGGGGGGCGAGGAGGGGAGGGGGAGACAAGGGTGTGATCTTGCGATCAATAAAGGTGTGGATAATAAATTCAATATGGCGGTTGATCCGCTCTAGGGTAGACACGTTGAGGGGACAGCGGGCTAGGGAGACAGTGTTACTATATATAAAGTAAACATTTCAGAAACCTGAGTGAACAGCTTCTTCCATTCGTCTGAAGATGGTGGTGCATCAGTCTTCAGCCCTCACCGCGAGTTTGTCCTTCGAGCCGGATCCAAGTTACCAGGATCTGCAGCCCTGTAGTATAAAATATGAAGGTGAGTTGATGTTTCCTAACTTCGAAAGATATCATCATCATCATTGCCAGGGTCGTTCCACCCACTGAGGAGTTTGCCATGCTACCCTGGTCTGCGCTAGTCTCATGCTGGTAGTCCTCGCGATCTTCTGAGGACGACGAAAGTAATATCCATTGTTATAATAATATAAGGAGATAACTAGCACAATTACTTAACACTGGATGAGTCCATAATTTGAGTCATTCAGTTAAGCAGGCTATGAGGCATCACCTATGTTTCAAAGAACGCACCTATTTTGAGCGCAAGTAGTACCATAGTTGCACCATCATAAGCCGCGTGAGGTGTGCACCTCGCCGCAGGACGAATGCGCGGCGCCATAATTATTCAAAGTCAAAAGTCAAAGTCAAAACATTTATTTCAAATAGGCACAAGAAAGGCACTTTTGAACGTCAAAAATTAACAAGAAATAGAATTGATTCTAGTCGCCCCTTCCAAAAGGTAGTTTCGTGTGGAGAAGAATGGGCAAGAAACTCCACCGTTACTCTTTTAAAATGTTTCACAATGTTTTGTATACATGTATTATAATATTATAATATGTGAAGACGATGCACCCAGAATAAAAACAATACACCAAAAAGGTGAAAAGAAAAACGCATGTAGCAGTGGAAAATAAACTTAATTATGTCATAAGTACATGGTGCTCACATATTTACAAACATTCTAAAAGTTAACAATAATAAATTAATCAATGTGTGAGATGTTATTCCAATATAATAAAATAATATGGTACAAATTATAAATTATTACCTAATTTACTTAGCAACCAGTTTGATTTTGTCTAGACACTAGATTGTCCTGTGGAGCAGGACCAGCATGTTTCCTTTATAATCCTCTAATTTGTAATAAGCTTGTTTACAAAGTGTACTTTTAATATGAGTTTTAAATTTTCTTTCATTTAATTGCAGTATGTCACAAGGTATTTTGTTGTAACATTTAACACAGAACCCCATGAAAGATGTATGTACTTTGGACAATCTGAAAAATGGTTGAACTATTTTATCTTTATTTCTAGTATTAAAGTTATGCCTATCACTTATTTTATTAAAAAGATGTCTATTTTTTCTTACATACATAATATTTTCATAAATGAATTGGCAAGGAACCGTCATAATATTAATCCTTTTAAATAGTTCCCTAAGCGATTCGCGACATATTGTAAAGACAACGATTTCAATATGGCACCGCGCCTGCGCTCTGTCTCCGCCGGCCGTCACGAATTTACTTCGGAAGCCATTGTTCGCGCAAACTATCTTAGATGTTAATTATGTTTTCGGTTCTAATAACGACTTGTTTTATTAAACTTACGAGCAACTGCGGGTTCATTGGGCTGATTGTTAATGGACCTGTGTCGGGAAACCGAAATCTTTTGACGTGATGCATCAGAATCATCTGCCTAGCCTGATCCCAATTGTTATATCGGTGTCGGCTTCCAGTCTAACCGTAACCTGTTGAATACCAGTATTTTACATGGCCTACCGATCTGAACTCCACAACCCAGTTACTGGGAAACGCAATGGCCTTTAATGAGGTAAATATTTACAATTAAAAATACGTTCTCCACTTTCCAGATCTTTGATGAACGAGGAACATCTTCCACTCGTCTCTGAAGGATCTTCGCAGACACTCCCAGTCAAGAAAGGAAAAATACAAATTGTGGGGCAGCATTGCCATACAACGCGGCACTGCTGCCAGCCTTTTGGGAACTTTTCCTGTTGACAGCGGTGTGGACGAATTTTTTGATGCTCTTTGATTATATACTTATTATTTCTGTATATATTACTATGAATATTTAGCTTTTAAATGTAAATATGATTATATTAGTGTTAGATTATAAACTATTGTCACAATATAAAATAAAGTATTACTAATAAAATACTTTATCATAAATTGTGGGGAAATAGGTATGCGTCATATCCGCGCAAAACGGCCATCGCTCAGCATAATGCTTCGACCCTATGCGAGACAGAGCCTCAGCGCTGATTTGCATGACATACTCCCACTGAACACCGATGGGGTGCAAGTGGCTCTACCAACACCTGAAGAGCCAAAGTCAGCCTCACCTGCCCGCGGTGCACCCTGCTGAATTACCAACGAGGCTCTGGCGAAACTTTTAATTTGAGGTAATTGATAAGTAGGATAAGAAAATGGATCATCACCTATGTTATGTACTTAAAATCTAACATACATCAGTAAAATTGATTGCTTACGTGTTTTAAAAGTAAAGGCTAATGTACGGGGCGGGCCATCTTAAATATTATTGGGCTGGTAACGTTATGTTTTTTGGGGGTTTGAATAATTGTCGAGGGCTCAAACAATTATTCAAACCTATATATTATTATTTTTTGTTCAAACCAGCCCGTGGTGAAACATGTAAGTTATTAATTATTCTGACATAGATCTAAGGGCAGTAGGTTAAGCGAACTAATATTAATATTGATAAAAAATATACGAAAAAAAAATCGTTTTATTTGAATACCACAACATCTGCGCCTTTGTTCAGTGATCTCAAATGCTACCGCTGAGCTTGAGGTCTTGTGTTCGATTCCCAGGTCTTTTGAAGTGTTTCGCGTTGTTTGTGTCGCTTTGGCCTGCGGCTTCTCTCGCGTTAATTTAAAATTTAACAATCACGTGTTGTTAGGCCGTTGAAATCATGGGCTCAGAACGGAACGTACACATGGCGCCATCTATTGTCATAAGAACGTTATTGTTGTTTTTCTTAGGAACAGTACTTTTTTTCGGGATGAAAGGTACCCTATGTCCGTTTCTGTACACCTGACAACGTATATGCAAGTATTTCAGGATGATCGGTTCAGTGGTTTAGGCGTGAAAAGGTAACAAACAAACTGACAAACTTACTTGCCCATTTATAATACTAAAAATCTGCCTAGCCTATTCCCAGCTATGTTGGGTTCGGCTTCCAGTCTAACCGGATTCAGCTGAATACCAGTATTTTAGATGGAGCGACTGCCTATCTGACCTCCACAATTCAGTAACTGGGTAATACAATACACCTGGGTAAGACTGGCTGACCGATTTTCGGGCTACTGACGACCCGTGACGACTGTCAAAGATGCACAAATGACAGCCGGCCAACGGCTTAACGTGCTTTCCGAGGCACGGAGGAGTCTCGGTATGTAAAGATGGTCAGACATCCACGGCCAACCCCGGCAAGCGCAGCTTAACCTGATAGAATATTCGAAATGGAAATTAATTTTACACGTCTTATTAATAAAAAAAAGTAAGATGAAGTCGACATTTCCTATCTGAATACTCTTGAGAAGACATAACGAAACCATCTCCGTATTAAATTAGTGCATTTAATCAAGGAAATAGGTATAATGTTAACAGGCTTTTCACAAAACTGCATCAGAGACATCTATCCTGTGTCACGGGAACTACGCAGACAGACGTCAAGCAGTATCGCTGTGTCCCGTATTGAAGGGTGAGGGTGGCCGGCGTCAGTGCAGGCACATCAGACGTTGCAGCTTTCTGGAATAGCAACGCGTATTTGCGATGCTTCAACTATTGCTGATGTCCGCAGGTGGCCACGAGAGGGAGCCACTTGTTAGTAGCTAACCATAAGTAGGTGTTTTAAACTTGTGATATAATAAATGCATAGTTCGTGTAATGTAACGGAGAGAAGGCCTGTATGGCCTAGCTGTGGGAACATTGTATGCTAAAGGCACCTATGAGGGTTTCATAATTCAAAAGGAACCAGAACTTCACGCGCTAATCGCGTGAATGTATTACAAAGTAAACCTACGGAAGATTTATTTGTTTAACTTCATAAATAGACATGCTATAGTGCATACAAGTACAACGGAATATTGATCACCGCGCTGCGTGACCTGCGCAGTGCAGCTAGCTTGTTCTAGACCAGACTTCCTTTGTGCTATGCCGCAGTGCGCCGCCCGCCGTCCCCCGTGATGGACGGTTACTCCTTGGAGCCTCGCACCGCGACTACGGAGCCCCGCACCTCTACTGTTCTACGTATCCATTGAATATGAAGGTAAGTGATTTAGTATTTGTTCTTAGCTTAGATTATAATCTCTTGATGGGAGGTGGTCGTGGAACCTGCCCTACAGCTCATTATGAGGTTCGACTCCGAGATCGGGTAAGTGTTATTGGGTTTTCTATCATGATTTTTTTAATAGCAGCCGGAGTCTGGATGGTGACCAGTTGATGGTAGTATGCTCGCCTCCTGTTACATGGGACTTAAATATAGCTGGCGAAATGTGGTGATGGTATTGTTAATTTTTTTATGTTAAATACTTACATAGTTTTAATTGCTCAAATAAACAAATTTTTTTTTTTTGGGCGGGGCGGGTGGGTACGACAAGGTTGTGGTCAATAATGGTGTGGATAATAAATTCAATATGGCGGTTGATACGGTGAAGGGTAGACACATTGACGGGACAGCGTCTCCCTTCCGAGACAGCGTTACTTATATAAAATAAACATTTCAGGAACCTGAGTGAGCAGTTTCTCCCACTCGTCTGGAGATGGTGGTGCATCAGTCTTCAGCCATCACTGCGAAATGGTCCTTCGAGCCGGATACAAGTTACTCGGATCTGCAGCCCAGTAGTGCAAAATATGTAAGTGAGTTGATGTTCCCTTACTTCATCGTCACCACTGCCAGGGTCGTTCTACCTACTGCGGAGTATAGGCCTCCGTCCTTTTCTGCCATGATACCCTGGTCTGCCCTAGTCTCATCCTGCTATTCCTCGCGAACTTCAGTAGGTCGACGAAAGTAATAATTATGTAGGTACATTGTTAATAGTATAGTGCAATTACGTAACAGAGGATGAGTCCATTTTTTGAGTCATTTGGTTTAAAAGGCATCATACATATTTCAAAGGACGCACCTATTTTGACCGCACGTAGCATAGCTGCACCATCATTAGCCGCGTGAGGTGTGTCCCTCGCCGCAGGACCCATGCGCGGCGCCATATTGTATAGACAACGGTTTCAATATGGCACCGCGCCTGCGCTCTGTCTCCGCCGGCCGTCACGATTACTTCGGAAGCCATTGTTCGCGCAAACTATCTTAGATTTCAAATACGTTTTCGGTTCCAACAACGACTTGTTTTATTAAACTTACGAGCAACTGCGGCTTCATGGGGCTGATTGTTAATGGACCTGTGTCGGGAAACCGAAATCTTTTGAGGTGATGCATCAGAATCATCTGCCTAGCCTGATCCCAATTGTTATAACGGTGTCGGCTTCCAGTCTAACCGTAACCTGTTGAATACCTGTATTTTACATGGCCTATCGATCTGATCTCCACAACTCAGTTACTGGGATACGCAATGGCCTTTGATGAGGTAAATGTTTACAATTAAAAATACGTTCTCTACTTTCCAGATCTTTGATGAACGAGGAACATCCTCCACTCGTCTCTGAAGGATCTTCGCAGACACTCCCAGTCAAGAAAGGAAAAATACAAATTGCGGTGAAATATGCGTCATATAAGCGCAAAACGGCCATCGCTCAGCATAATGCTTCGACCCTATGAGAGACAGAGCCTCAGCGCTGATTTGCATGACATACTCCCACTGAACACCGACGGGGTGCAAGTGGCTCTACCAACACCTGAAGAGCCAAAGTCAGCCTCACCTGCCCGCGGTGCACCCTGCTGGATTACCAACGAGGCTCTGGCGAAACTTTTAATTTGAGGTAATTGATAAGTAGGATAAGAAAATGGATCATCACCTATGTTATGTACTTAAAATCTAACATACATCAGTAAAATTGATTGCTTACGTGTTTTAAAAGTAAAGGCTAATGTACGGGGCGGCCATCTTAAATATTATTGGGCTGGTAACGTTATGTTTTTTGGGGGTTTGAATAATTGTTGAGGGTTCAAACAATTATTTAAACCTATATATTTTTTGTTCAAACCAGCCCGTGGTGAAACATGTAAGTTATTAATTATTCTGACATAGATCTAAGGGCAGTAGGTTAAGCGAACTAATATTGATATTGATAAAAAATGAACGAAAAAAAACTCGTTTTATTTGAATACCACAACATCACTGCGCCTTTGTTCAGTGATCTCAAGCGCTACCGCTGAGCTTGAGGTCTTGTGTTCGATTCCCAGGTCTTTTGAAGTGTTTCGCGTTGTTTGTGTCGCTTTGGCCCGCGGCTTCTCTCGCGTTAATTTAAAATTTAACAATCACGTGTTGTTCTCTGCTTATTGTTAGGCCGTTGAAATCATGGGCTCAGAACGTGGTGTATAAGTCTACGCGGGCTTCGAAGGACCTTGGAGCGGTGAATTAATTTTATTGTTGGGATGTAGATTTTAGCGTGGTGAGCTGTTGGACGACACACAGAATTGAGCAAACGGGAAATGAGGTTTTGAGGAATATGGATGGATGGACTTACTTGAGACCTTCTGGACGAAACACGTGGCAAGGACAGCCCTTTGCAGACGTCTCACGTGTTCCCTGGTTTCTTCCTGATGCACTTTTTCACTTGTTTAAATGTCACACTTGTGTCGGCCAACACTTATTTATAATAGTTATACAGTTTTTTGATGCGATTGCGGTTGAGTAAGCGGTTGCGGTTTGCGGTGCGGTCGAATGCAAAAATTACACTTTTTAAGTAAGCTAGACGAGACTAGCTCACTATAATTAGCGGTCATGAGCGGTGAGCGGTTTGAGGTTATGTAGCGGCGCGGTGAATGCGAAGAACGCACTGACACTTTGGTCTCACGCAAATGAACTTCCAATCTCGTTCCGAACGATAAGGAATGTATGGGTAAGGAGAAAGGAATGATTAGCTCAATTCTGTGTTGTAAGCGAAAAAAAAACTTATAAATAAAAAACTTGCGCGAGCAGAACGGAACGTACACGTGGCGCCATCTATTGTCATAAGAAGGTTATTGTTGTTTTTCTTAGGGACAGTACTTTTTTTCGGGATGAAAGGTACCCTATTTCCGTTTCTGTACACCTGACAACGTATATGCAAGTGTTTCAGGATGATCGGTTCAGTGGTTTAGGCGTGAAAAGGTAACAAACAAACTGACAAACTTACTAACAACATTAACTTACTCGCATTTATAATACTAAAAATCTGCCTAGCCTATTCCCAACTATGTTGGGGTCGGCTTCCAGTCTAACCGGATGCAGCTTAATACCAGTATTTTAGATGGAGCGACTGCCTATCTGATCCCACAACCCAGTAACTGGGTAATACAATACCCCTTGGTAAGCCTGGCTGTCAGATTTTTGGGCTTCGGACGCCCCATAACGACTGTCAAAGATGCACAAATGACAGCCGGCCAACGGCTTAACGTGCTTTCCGAGTCACGGAGGAGTCTCGTTATGTAAAGATTGTCACCCATCCACGGCAAACCCAGGCAATCATAGCTTAACCTGATAAATCGACTTGTGTGGCTGTTAATACTTAGCCACGAGCTCCTTGCATTTATAATACTTTTTATAGTTAGAACGAAAAAGAAATTAAATAGTTTCTGCCTTAAATAGAATATTACTTTTACACGTCATATTAATAAAAAAAACTCTAGATGAAGTCGACATTTCCTATCTGACTACCCTTGAGAAGAAATAACGAAACAAACTTCGGGTTAAATCAGTGCATTTAATTAAGGAAATAGGTATAATGTTAACAGGCTTTTCACAAAACAGCATCAGAGACATCTATCCTGTGTCACGGGAACTACGCAGACAGACGTCAAGCAGCATCGCTGTGTCCCGCATTGAAGGGTGAGGGTGGCCGGCGTCAGTGCAGGCACATCAGACGTTGCAACTTTCTGGAATGACAACGCGTATTTGCGATGCTTCAACTATTGCTGATGTCCACAGGTGGCCACGAGAGGGAGCCACGTGGTAGTAGTTAAACCTAAGTAGCAGTTTTTACCCTGTGATATAATAAATGCATAGTTCGTGTAATGTAACAGAGACGAGGCCTGTGTACCAGCAGTGGGAACATTATAGGATGATTATGTATTTTGTATGAATAAATTCCCAGGGGGTATCGTATTACCCAGTTACTGACTGGGTTGTGGAGGTCAGATAGGCAGTCGCTTCATGTAAAATACTGGTTCCGGCTTGTTCAGCTGCATCCGGTTAGACTGGGAGCCGACCCCAACATAGTTGGGAAAAGCCTGGGTAGACTGATTGGTGAATGGGAATAAAAAAATAAACGTTAATTTTTAGGGTTCCACAACTCAAAAGGCACCAGAACTTCCTAAGATCACTTTGTTGTATATTTTGGCATGGCATGGAGACGCGTAAGTAACTGAAGATTTATTTGTTTTGTGTCATAAATAGATATGCTATAGCGCATACAAGTACATCGAAATATTGATCACCGCGCTGCGTGACCTGCGCAGTGCAGCTAGCTTGTTCTAGACTAGACTTCCTTTGGGCTATGCCGCAGTGCGCCACCCGCCGTCTCCCGTGATGGACGGTTACTCCTTGGAGCCTCGCACCGCGACTTCGGAGCCCCGCATCTCTACTGTTCTACGTGTCCCACCATTGAATATGAAGGTAAGTGATTTAGTATTTGTTCTTAGCTTAGATTATAATCTCTTGATGGGAGGTGGTCGTGGAACCTGCCCTACTGCTCAGCATGAGGTTCGACTCCGAGATCGGGTAAGTGTTATTGGGTTTTCTATCAGGAATTTTTCAATAGCAGCCTGGAGTCTAGATGGTCACCGGTTGATAACAATATGCTCGCCCACTTTTACATGGAACTTAAACATAGCTGGCGAAATATGGTGATGGTACGTTAATGTTTTTATGTTAATTACTAATATAGTTTTAATTGCTCAAATAAATCAATTTTTTTTTTGGGTGGGGTGGGAGGGGCGGGGGTTGACAAGAAGGGGAGGGGGAGACAAGGGTGTGGTCTTGCGATCAATAATGGTGTGGAAAATAAATTCAATATGGCGGTTGATACGCTGAAGGGTAGACACATTGACGGGACAGCGTCTCCCTTCCGAGACAGTGTTACTTATATAAAATAAACATTTCAGGAACCTGAGTGAGCAGTTTCTCCCACTCGTCTGAAGATGGTGGTGCATCAGTCTTCAGCCATCACTGCGAAATGGTCCTTCGAGCCGGATACAAGTTACTCGGATCTGCAGCCCAGTAGTGCAAAATATGTAAGTGAGTTGATGTTCCCTTACTTCATCGTCACCACTGCCAGGATCGTTCTACCTACTGCGGAGTATAGGCCTCTGTCCTTTTCTGCCATGATACCCTGGTCTGCCCTAGTATCATCCTGCTATTCCTCGCGAACTTCAGTAGGTCGACGAAAGTAATAATTATGTAGGTACATTGTTAATAGTATAGTGCAATTACGTAACAGAGGATGAGTTCATTTTTTGAGTCATTTGGTTTAAAAGGCATCATACATATTTCAAAGGACGCACCTATTTTGACCGCACGTAGCATAGCTGCACCATCATTAGCCGCGTGAGGTGTGCACCTCGCCGCAGGACGAATGCGCGGCGCCATAATTATTGTAAAGACAACGATTTCAATATGGCACCGCGCCTGCGCTCTGTCTCCGCCGGCCGTCACGAATTTACTTCGGAAGCCATTGTTCGCGCAAACTATCGTAGATGTTAATTATGTTTTCGGTTCTAACAACGACTTGTTTTATTAAACTTACGAGCAACTGCGGGTTCATTGGGCTGATTGTTAATGGACCTGTGTCGGGAAACCGAAATCTTTTGACGTGATGCATCAGAATCATCTGCCTAGCCTGATCCCAATTGTTATATCGGTGTCGGCTTCCAGTCTAACCGTAACCTGTTGAATACCAGTATTTTACATGGCCTACCGATCTGAACTCCACAACCCAGTTACTGGGAACGCAATGGCCTTTAATGAGGTAAATATTTACAATTAAAAATACGTTCTCCACTTTCCAGATCTTTGATGAACGAGGAACATCCTCCACTCGTCTCTGAAGGATCTTCGCAGACACTCCCAGTCAAGAAAGGAAAAATACAAATTGTGGGGCAGCATTGCCATACAACGCGGCACTGCTGCCAGCCTTTTGGGAACTTTTCCTGTTGACAGCGGTGTGGACGAATTTTTTGATGCTCTTTGATTATATACTTATTATTTCTGTATATATTACTATGAATATTTAGCTTTTAAATGTAAATATGATTATATTAGTGTTAGATTATAAACTATTGTCACAATATAAAATAAAGTATTACTAATAAAATACTTTATCATAAATTGTGGGGAAATAGGTATGCGTCATATCCGCGCAAAACGGCCATCGCTCAGCATAATGCTTCGACCCTATGCGAGACAGAGCCTCAGCGCTGATTTGCATGACATACTCCCACTGAACACCGACGGGGTGCAAGTGGCTCTACCAACACCTGAAGAGCCAAAGTCAGCCTCACCTGCCCGCGGTGCACCCTGCTGGATTACCAACGAGGCTCTGGCGAAACTTTTAATTTGAGGTAATTGATAAGTAGGATAAGAAAATGGATCATCACCTATGTTATGTACTTAAAATCTAACATACATCAGTAAAATTGATTGCTTACGTGTTTTAAAAGTAAAGGCTAATGTACGGGGCGGCCATCTTAAATATTATTGGACTGGTAACGTTATGTTTTTTGGGGGTTTGAATAATTGTCGAGGGCTCAAACAATTATTCAAACCTATATATTATTATTTTTTGTTTAAACCAGCCCGTGGTGAAACAAGTAAGTTATTAATTATTCTGACATAGATCTAAGGGCAGTAGGTTAAGCGAAATAATATTGATATTGATAAAAAATGTACGAAAAAAAACTCGTTTCATTTGAATACCACAACATCTGCTCTTAGGTTCAGCTACCTCAAGCGCTACCGCTGAGCTTGAGGTCTTGTGTTCGATTCCCAGGTCTGCTGATGTGTTATTGGGTTGCTGTATCTGGAATTTCTCACTGGCAGCCTGGAGTCTAGATTAGTGCCTGGTTGATGAGAATAGGCTCGACCCCGCACGTGCCAGTCGGCGCGTACATGTTCCACGCGCGCCTCAAAGTGATGTCAGCATTGATGAAGGGATCCGTTAGGGCTGAAGCTTGCAGGGTCAGCAGATTGTCCGGGTCACCAATTCCCCGAAACATAAAGGGCTAATGTAGGAACATGGATGGGTTTCAGTAAAGTTCTAAAACTATCTTCCGCTTCACCCAGAGCGGGGGATCATTTGATGAATACCCACCCACAAAAATAATGAGATGTGTCCCATTATTCCTCCCCTCTTTGAGACAGGGTGATCCCTTATGTGGGTCCAGTGCGGGTTGGTAAGATGTAAGCATAACTGCATTTTTTGTTTTATATAATACTTTTATATAATACTAGCTTCCGCCCTCGGCTTCGCCCGCAAAATATGTCGACAAATTATACACACAAACCTTCCTCTTGAATCACTCTATCTATTAAAAAAAACCGCATCAAAATCCGTTGCGTAGTTTTAAAGATTTAAGCATACATAAGGATATAGGGACAGAAAGCGACTTTGTTTTATACTGTGTAGTGATATTGAATGGTGACTATATGTATCTATACTTATAATAATAATTATTATAAAGTGGAAAGATTTGTATGTAAGTTTGTTTGTAACGAATAAACTCAAAAACTACTTAACGGATCTAGATGAAACTTGGCACAAAGATAGATTATAGTATGGTATAGCATGTAAGCCTGTTCCCGTGGGATAATTTCCTACATACACGCGGGTGTATTCACTGGCAAATGCTAGTATATTAATAAAGATAAACTACGATAACATGGCGCGCCCCTCCAAATTACTGTTTCAATGTTTGTAGTCACATCCTCACGAAAGAGTTTGTTACATGTAGTTGTAAGTATTCGTGTTCAGTAGCAGGCCGGCAGCGACATGCGTTGTGAGTCTTGGTGGCGCTTTGTGATTACTTTCACAAATACTTTCAAACGTCTACTAGCTATTGCAAGCCCCAATGGCTGAGACAAGGCACGGAGGAGTCTCGGTATGTAAATATGGTCACCCATCCACGGCAAACCCCGGCAAGCGTAGCTTAACCTGATGAATCGACCTGTGCGGCTGTTATTACCTAGCCACGAGCTCCTCGCATTTATAATACCTACTAGTTATGATGAAAAGACACAGTTTCTTCCGTAAATAGAATATCGAAAGCACTTACTCGTCATAATAACAAAAAAAAACGTAAGATGCAGTCGACATTTCCTATCTGACTACCCTTGAGAAGAAATAACGAAACAAACTTCGGGTTAAATCAGTGCATTTAATCAAGGAAATAGGTATAATGTTAACAGGCTTTTCACAAAACAGCATCAGAGACATCTATCCTGTGTCACAGGAACTACGCAGACAGACGTCAAGCAGCATCGCTGTGTCCCGTATTGAAGGGTGAGGATGGCCGGCGTCAGTGCAGGCACATCAGACGTTGCAGCTTTCTGGAATAGCAACGCGTATTTGCGATGCTTCAACTATTGCTGATGTCCACAGGTGGCCACAAGAGGAAGCCACGTGGTAGTAGCTAAACCTAAGTAGCTGTTTTTACCCTGTGATTTAGAATAAATGCATAGTTCATGTAATACAACGTGGTGCTACAAGGGCGACATTAATTTAACACATTAGGTAGGTACTAGACCTGCCTGCCGGGTAAGCGGGATTGTCCGAAAGGGTTACCGCTACCCCGGAACATAAAGGGGGGCTACGGAAGGTACATGGATGGGTTTTAGTCAGTAAGAGTCTGACACTCCCTTCCGCTCCACCCGAGCGGGAGCAGTCATTAGATGATTTCCCAGCCTTAAAAAAAAAGGTAGGTCTAGTGCCTTTAAAGTTAAGTAAAGTCTCTGTTAAAGTCTGCTATTTATCTGTGCTGTGGCTATAATCCACCACGCACCGTGTGGGTAGAACCAAAAATCTGAAGACAGGTGTCATCCTCCATCCCGCGCCGTGCCTGCGTGGTAGATTATGGCCCACTCCCTCTCAGCGAGAGGAGGCCGGTGAGCAGTGGTAACATTATAGGGTGATTATGTATTTTGTATGAATAAATAATGAATTGTATACATAATGTTTATTTAGGTAGATAATTAAGCATTAAAATGGTCATCTAATTTTTTTTTCGCTAGAACTCTGAACGACTAAACATTTAGGAACTGCATTATAATAATAATAATAATATTCTCCTGCCCTTATACAATTTATTTGTGTTCGGCGCAACATGTCTTTTTCTTCCATACTTCTCTATTAGTCGTCATCTCGGTAGTCACTCCCTTCCTAGCTAACAATCTAGACATGTATATCAAATCCTATTATTGATCGCCAAAGTGTGACCTGCGCAGTGCAGTTAGTATTTTCTAGACTTACAGCTTCCTTTGTTCATCCATCCAGTGCTTCACCCGCAGTGTTCCGCGCAAGACGAGTTGGTTCTCTCGACGGGCTCTGCGTTGTGTCTCCGAGTTAGATATGTAGGTGTGAAGTGATTCAGTATTCCTTCCTAACAGTTGATGCAATGACAATATTTTAAACAATAGATAGTTCATGTCACCGTTTTTTAAGCAAGTGACTATTATACAAAACGCACATGAATCCGAAAAATCAGAGGTGCGTGGGTTGGGGTGGAACTCGAGACCTCAGACTTGGCAGTCCATCGGTCACACCGCTAGGCTATCAGTGCTGTTGATGAAGCCATTGTATTGGACACAATGGAGTCCGGGACAATGGGGAAGCAGGGTAAGATGTTTGAAGTGGGAGTGTTCTTACAGTCAATAGAAGGGTGACCTCATTCTGTAACCTCATTGAGTAAGCCCACGACCGCGGCTGTAGATGATTGGGGGGAAGCCATTCACTTTGAAGGGGAGCAAAGACGACGTCCAATAGGATTGATATAATTTCTCCGCCGCTGCACCTTTTATAAGACAGCTTTCTTTATTGTGTTTTTAATACTTTTCCAGGTCTCTGGGATCGTCATGGGTGTCGTGGAATCGTCCTTCGAGCCGCCAGTAAACAGCTCTGCTGCACTGAAATACTACGTATCTCTCGATCGGAAATGGAGGTAGGTTTTTCAGTATAAGTTATTTTTCTAACTGATTATCATACTAACATCACGCCCGTAAACCTCTGAGGGTTAGTCAGAGTTAGAGTTATTTTTCAGTTCCAAGTATTATGGGGCGAGACTATTGCCGGGTACACTGGATTCCGGACTGCTACTGAGAAATTCCACATGGAAGAACCTACAAACACTTTGCCCGACCCGGGAAACGAGCCCAGGAGCTTATGCTTAGCAATATCGCTAGCGAACACTAGTCCAACGAGGCAGTCAGTTTGAAATTCTTACTGTTATATTATAAATGCGAAAGTTTGAATGGATGTTTGTTACTCAACCTCGCCTGAACGGATCTGGATGAAATGCAATTGTCAAAATTGGTAGAGGCAAACTTCGATAACATGACTTGCCCACCAAAATTCAAAACGTTTGAAAGTATACAGACAGAACAGAACAGAACACACAGACACATAACAGAATATATAAAATAATAAAATACATTATTTAATATAACAAATATAAACAAATAAAATACAATAATTAATAGAACTAAACAAATAATCGAATTACATATTGATATTAATTAAAATAATTAGATATTAGTATAACTATAATAATTACAATTATTGTTTAAAGCTAATGACTGGATGCTTCTTTTATCCAGGGACCGGACAACCCCGCTTAAGAGTTAAGCCTTTGGACGGGGTAACCCGTACGTGGGGTAACTCATATCGCAGTGTTACCTTTTGTTCGAGTTACATCCTCGAAACCCAGCGAAATGGTTAACACCTTTATTAAGGTAACCTCGTGAAGGGGTTAACCCCTTTAATGACTTAAGGCTTTGAAGAGGTTACCTTCTCGAAAAGCTTTTTTTCGTGTTACCCTGGATTACCTAATAAACATGAGCTGCATGTAGGTGGGGGATACTTGCACCCGTGTGGCGCGTTATTACCTTACTATTTTTATTTATCTAGTTATTATGATTTACGAATACGTAATAGGTATAATAGGGAAGCTACAACACACACTTAAACATAAACACTGCTAAATTGCTTTTACTTCCGTAGTTCCGTCCCGAGTTCCGAATCAAATGACGAATGATGAAAATAAACAAGTATAGACACGAAAAAATAAATAATATTATTACAATGTTTAAAATGTGTGACGAGCAAAATAGAACTATAAGATCATTATAGATAATAGATATTATTACATGTTTACAAGTCGCTCGGCAAGTCGGACTCGGTACACGCAAGATTGGCGGACCGCCGGGCACGGTACGATGTCACGTGCGGTCGTGGTTATGCAATTTTCAAACTAATATCGATTGTAAACAGTGCATATTACAAAGTCTTGAGTTGGAATGGCTTACCCTGTTACAGTGTTACCGGGTGTTGAAAGGGTAACCCCTTCGTAACGGGTTATCTACACCCGTTCGAAGGTGTAACAAGTTGTATCATAGGGTTTTTTTTTGAAGCGCTTAAAAAAACCCCTTCATAAACCCTTTCAACGAGTATCCGGCCGGTCCCTGCTTTTATCCAATGTTAATAATATGTTGCCGTGCCCTAACCGGGTTTCATGTTGGAACTTTTACTTCTGTAACACCTACATACGTACACGTCATGAATGCAATAAGGAATTAGAGTTTGAGTTTGAGTATTTGTGACAAAAATTACAAAGCGCCACCAAGACTCACAACGCATGTCGCTGCCGGCCTCTATCAAGATTCCCTGCTGCAATGTACTTATTCAACTCTCTAAAATATTATTATTCTATTTTCAAGGTCCTGGTGAGAAGCAGCATTGCCAACTCGATTCTGAAGGCAGCTAAAGTTCCATCGACAGTCGCGCCACATTTTTAGCCACATGACCCTACTCTCACGAACTCCGATGGGGTGCAAGTGGCTCTACCAACACCTGAAGAGCCAAAGTCAGCCTCACCTGCCCGCGGTGCACCCTGCTGGATTACCAACGAGGCTCTGGCGACTCCCAGGTCTTAAACGACCGAGGACCTGTGATAAACAATTATGCATTATTAAAGTGCTGTTTATTACGTGATAGTTTTTGGTGTCTGAAGCATTCGTCGTATTAGGTTAAGGTTCTTAAAAATAATTAATATAATAAAAACTAGGTTAAGGCATTACGTCATTTTATTTTGTCTACCTCAACACTTCCTTTTTCACTGTTCCTGACTGCTGGAGACGGTTCTCGTCGTCGTAAGAGGTGACTGACGGAACAGGGACTAGAAAAGTCATTTTGTTTTACACAATACCCAACAAAGGTAATAAATTAAAAGTCGAACTCAACTAATGCTTGTTGCTCGAAAAAGAAACCCTAACAATATTCTATTGCTAAAAAAATATCAAAGGTCCAAAAGAAAGGTCAGAAGGTCATTCAAACTAGGCTGAAAATCAGCACTTTTTGAAGGTCAATGTTACATAACCTCTTCCTAGTGCTTTAGCTGGGAAGAAGAAGTGGCGCAACAAACTCCCCAGCAGCACAGCTGTCTGTTCAGTTGGAAGAACTCGACTCTTCACATTTATCGTATGACAAGTAACTAACATTACATACAAAGGCTTCCGCGGTCAAGCGCGACGCGTTTCTAGAACAAATTCTTTGAAGTTTTTATAGAAATGGTTCTCCTCAAGTCTCGTCGCGAGAGACATCAGTAATTCTCTTTTTTGTAAAATCGTTAAAACTTAATTACTTTCTACCTTCGTGACTGATGAAGCAATTGGGCAGGAATAGATGTCTGTTCACATGGATTCATACGTCACTTCCAGCATTGTCGAAGACGGTGCGTTTCAGGCTTGCGGGCAAGGATATCGGAAACACTTTTACACGGATATTTAAAAAAAAAACGTAGATAGAGTTGACATTTCCTATCTGACTACCCCTGAGAAGAAATGTCGAAACAAAACTCGGGCACCATATAGGTGCATTCGATCAAGGAATTAGGAATATGTTGACTATGTGGCAGCAGCCTAGTAGTGTGACAGTCGGACTACCAAGTCATAGGTCTCCACTTCAAACCCAAGGCACGCACCTCTGGTTTACAGATTCATGTGCGTATTGTATAAATTATCACTTGCTTAAGAATCGGTGAAGGAAAACATCGTGAGGAAACCATCATGTCTGAGAGATATTTCTCAACAGCATGTGAAGCTAAGTCAGAGGCCCATGGGCAGCATAGAAACTCTGACACCAGGTTAGTCACTAACGCAGGCGCGGGCGGCTGCCGGGCAAGCGGGATTGTTGCCGGGTAATCGGGATTGTCCGAAAGGGTTACCTCTACCCCGGAACATAAAGGGCTACGGAAGGAACATGAATGGGTTTTAGTCAGTAGTCAATAAGAGTCTGACACTCCCTTCAGCTCCACCCAGAGCGGGAGCAGTCATTGGATGATTTCCAAGCCTGAAAAAAAAAAAAAAAAAGGCGCGGGCCTGCGGACGGTGAGTAATGCGTAGCTCACCGTCTGTCAGGACCAGGCCCGTGCCGGACGGCGCGGAGTGTTCCACACACGCCTCAAGGTCAGCATAAGCCAATGCCTGCCGGGTCAGCGGGATTGGACGAAAGAGTTACCGATGCCCCGGAACACAAAAAACCAAGGAACATGGATGACTTTCAGTCAGCAAGAGTCACTCAGACACTCTCTTCCGGTCCACCCACAGCGAGAGGAGTCATTTGATGAGTTCCTGTCCCTAAAAAAATTACATGTTGATAGCTTTTTAATAAACTGCAGCAGAGACATCTATCCTGTGTCACGGGAACTACGCAAACAGTCTTCAAGCAGCGTCGTTGTGTCCCGTATTGAAGGGTGAGGGTGGCCGGCGTCAGTGCAGGCACATCGGACGTTGCAACTTTCTGGAATAGCAACGCGTATTTCGAAGCCTCTGCTATTGTAGACGCCACAGGTGGCCACTAGATGGAGCCACGTGTTAGTAGCTAACCATAAGTAGGTGGTTTTACCCTGTGATATAATAAATGTATTATAGGTAGTATCGTGGATGTTGTAGACACTTTGCAGAAGGTCCATGTCTCTCAGTCTATGAGAATAAATCAAACTCAAAGTATAATATAAATTTCTATCAGTCTATTTCTACAAGCAAAGACTTTTAATTGGCTTCCTGTTGACTATGTGTTCCTTACTATTAAGTTTTAAACTGTAACTTTTTAAATAAAGAAATAAATTAACTAATAAATAAATAAATTAAACCATGTACGCACTTTCTAGGGCTTTTTTGTTTTATTTATAACACATGTAGCACAGGTTGGATGATGGTATGCTGCACCAGTTCACGTCATCACGTCAACGCCGGCTGTTGTTGAAAATCAGCGCTGAGGCTCTGTCTCACGTAGGGCCGAAGCAGTATGCTGAGTGAAGGCCGTTTTGCGCGGATGTGACGCATATTTTCCTTCATCTTGATTTCTTTTTGTTGTTTTTGGGTCGAAGCATTATGCTGAGCGAAGGCCATTTTGCGCGATTGTGACGCATATTTTCTCTCACCTTCTTTTTTTTGTTGTTTTTTTTTATTGCGTCATGTTTTCCGCAAATAAACGTAGGTATTTTCATAGTTTTTTTTTTTAATTTTGTGTTTGTGAGAGGAGACGGGCAGTTAAGCCCGTAATGGTTTATGTGCTATGTTTAAAGCGTAGTAAGGTCTTATGAACGTACTCGACAGACCCACTTTTGAATTTTTCTTCTTAGCGTGTCGATGACAATCTAAATGCACTCCCCCCAGAATTCGGCTACGTGTTCGGCGCCATCACTAGCGTCCATCAGTTCCTGTAACGTGCATACAACAGAACACGCAGGACACGATATTAAGTGTCCCATCGTTTGTGGAACAGCACCACATTTACAGTCCTAGGCGGAGTGAATTTCGAATTAAATTGAACAGCGTTGCCACGTTGGATGGCAATGCTGTTCAAAGTCAATGTCAAATCATATACTTCAAAAAGTCATAAAAAAGGGACTTTGTACGTCAAAATGAACAAGAAATAGAATTGATTCTAGTCGCCCCTTCCAAAAGGTAGTTTCGTATGGAGAAGAATGGACAAGAAACTCCACCGTTACTCTTTTAAAATGTTTTGTATACATGAATTATAAAATTATATGTGAAGACGATGCAATCAGAATAAAAATACTACGCCACAAAAGGTGAAATGAAGAAGTAAAGTGTTTCTTTTATGTAGGTACAGTCGCCAGCATATAAAGTTACCACAAGCTGTCAA
The DNA here is from genome assembly GCA_951799385.1 of Hyppa rectilinea. Lineage (NCBI taxonomy): Eukaryota > Metazoa > Arthropoda > Insecta > Lepidoptera > Noctuidae > Hyppa > Hyppa rectilinea. The sequence goes on from OX637327.1 coordinate 1,640,322, forward strand.
ACTTCCTCAATCGATTTCGAACTTAACTGTCAACGTTTTAAGGTTCAAAATCATTTGGAGAAATTGACAGTTTGGTATAACTTGATGCGCTAGCGACTGTAGAGACCGTGCCCCTCTACTGCATTGAGCCCTAGTGATGACAATGTAAAATTTTACAGATACGAGTGAAAAACATAACCCTGTCTTTGCAGTCGCGTAGTCGGGTAATAGGAGTTAGCCTGTACGTCTCTTTTCAGTGCCATACTTACCTGAACATAACAAAACTGCATCGTACGATTATACCTCACATGGAAGTATTGATCGGCGGCTTCGTGACCTGCGCAGTGCAGCTGTTAGACCACCTAGACTTCCTCCGTGCAGCCCTCAATGCCGCAGTGCGCCTCCTGACCTCTCCCGTGCATGACGCGTCGGTACTTGGAGCTGCTACCTGGACACCAGGCTCTGTAGGACTTCAGGACCGCAGCTCCCAGGCTTGGAAACGAAGGTAAGTGAACCAGTGTTTGCTTAAATCGAATAAATCTGGGATGAATTATCATTTTTGTGGAATGACGTAACACTTAGTTAATGGGAAGGGAAATTTTATATTAATTCATTGAAATATGTCGGTGCATTACCTAGTTGATTGCATAGTAACTAATAATTTCATGAGAATTTTGTGAAAATTGTCCTTGGGGCGGATGGATGCGGGGGGGGTCTGCGGGGGTGTAATTTGGTTGGTAAAATTCATTAAAATCGACTATTTCGTGACATAGCTGTAACTAACTGCACAGAAACTTTGGATTTTAAAGGAATTTTGTGAAAAAATGAGTCATTGGGGGCTGGAATAAAGACGCGGGGGGTGATTGAGGGGGTATAAGGCAGGGCGGGGAGGTGTGGGTATGCAGATGTGGGTCTCACAACCATTATCAAAGTATATCATTGTAAAACTCTATTAAAAGCGATTAGGTTTACTGCAGAGAAACTAATAATATTAACATGGTTTTCTGGCGTTTCAAATGCGTGATATTCAATTATTTCATAAAATATCACTGAAACTAAGGATTTTAAGAGAATCTCGTGGGAAAGTGTATCATTAGGGTTGGGCAGAAATCGAAGGCGCGGGGGACAAGGCAGGGGGGGGGGGGGTAAGAAAATGACGCAGCGCGGGGGGTTGCAGATGTGGGCGTGTACTACAATCGATAAAGCTGCGCGTGGGGTGCGCCGCGCAGTTTTGTGCCGCATTGCAGAGAGCCCTACTGTCAGGGCTAAGAAATGCCGCAGTGCGGAGGCCATGGAGGGGGGGCAATGAAATGAAGCGGCGCGGAGAGTAGCGCGGGGATGCAGATGAGGGCGTGTCCAACGCGTGCCGCATTGCAGAGATTCCTACTTACCTCTTTGTCGCACGCCGGTCTCAATGCGGATGCTGTAATATGACCTCGTGTCAGGGCTTTAAAATGCCGCAGTGCGGGGGAAAGGGAGGGATTGCAAAGAAATGACGCAGCGCAGGGGAATGCGCGTGGTTGTAGATGTGGGCGTGTCTTACGATCGATAAATCGCGCGCACGCGTGGGGTGCGCTGCGCAGCTTCGTGCCGCATTGTAGAGATCCCTACTGTCTGGGCTAGAATATGCCGCAGTGCGGGACCAAGGGAGGGGAGGCAAAGAAATGCAGCAGTGCGGGGTAAGGGAGCGGGGAAAGAAATGCCGCAGTGCGGGGCAGGGGTGGGGGGGCAAACAAATGCCGTAGCGCGAGGGACAAGGGAGGGGGGTACAACGAAATGACGCAGCGTGTTGCGCGGGGAGTCAGATGTGGGCGTGTCCTACAATCGATAAAGCTGCGCACGCATGGGGCGCGCCGCGCAGCTTCGTGCTGTATTGCAGACACAGAACAGATAAAGAGGTTAGAATGGAAGTAGTTCCTGATTTGTATTAGAACGCGTGTCGCCGCATGTCTCCCACTCTTGTCTCTCCACTACAAGCAAGAGATAATACGTACGCGCATTACGCACACAAATAAACCACACGCACTTACATCGCGTGTTTACTATTGGTTGTCACACTAACGCAAATGCTGCTCTGGACGTACACTCACACACGTGTAAAAGCAATTTATTTCTCATATATGTTACGGCCACCAAAAGGTCGATTAATCATATCGATAAAATTACTGTAGTTTAGTTAATTAAAGTTTTGCATTTTTTCAAGTTGCGGATACGGTACGAATAACTTCCTAATTACATATAAATAAACTTAAATCAAAGACAAATTAAGGGGGAACATCCGATACTGCCAGGAAATTTAAATTTTCTTTAGTTTTATGCTAGTTGCAGCTCTGTTTTACGGCATAATAATAGAAAGAAAGAAAAATAGCATTTTTAATAACATAAAACGTAAAACAATGCTACAATATGCAAAAAAACTATAAAGAAATTTTCAAATTTCACATCCATATCGAATGCTAAGTCGAATTAACATAATATAATCTAATTAATTTATTGTGAACTACTCCGTGAAAAAGTATTTATTAATTTTATCATGTTAATTTATGAATAATATCTGTGCCCGCCGGTTTCACCCGCTTTACATAATAATTTTCTGCAAAATGTTGCGATCATAAATTGTGCTACATTTAGTAGGTACCTATCCATTCAATTCTACCAGTTGCTTCAAACCACAGTTTTCTTGTAACAGGATCTTATGGACAATTAAAAAAAAAGTGTTTGCATCGTAAATTAGATTTTAGACGAAAAACCAACTAAGAAACTAAATTAATAATCCACATTATACAATAATTGGTGTTAATATAAACAAAGTTATTTTCATTGTTATATTACTGACAATAATCATTCGTATACACATCTTAATATCGACATTGTTTACAATTTGGTACAACACTATCAACGCGCATAGATTTCCCAGAATTGAAGCTTTGTTTCGACGCACGCGACGTTCGCAGGGAACGCAATACATTGCGCGACCGCTCACGTCGTGCAAGATCGTACCAATGTAATGCAAGCAATGTATAATTTTGCATCTGAATGCGATTTTATCGTTTTTGTCTACAAACTACATAATAGTTTTGTAATAATTACAAATATCACTCGTATTTTAAGGTTTTTGGAGTTACCGGTGAAAAGAAATCCCTCCTCGGGCCACATTACACTCCTGACTTCTTTTCCGACACGTTATAATTGGGCAAGACGGCATAATTCTTTTTTTCCGCGGAGAATTGAACGCTTTCACAATAAGAGCGTGACTGTTGACCGGTGATTCTAATTTCGGTTGGGTTTGGAGCGCCCGCGCAAATGTGTGGCGCGCCTGTCCCGCCCACAAGGCCCTTCTAACCTCTTTAACTGTTCTGTGATTGCAGACATCCCCCATAGTAATCTCTCAGTCGCCCACCGGTCTTAATTAAGGTGTAATTATGAATTTTATTATCCTTAAAGTGAAACACAAAAAAAATAGGGATTGGCACTATTGACTTAAAACTCAGTTCACCTTGATTTTCACAGTGAGATTAATAATAATAATAAATAATAATAATAATAATTTATTCAAAAAAAGTAAAGTGGCAGAATACAAAAATAAAAACTAAAAACAATAGGTAACATTATGTTAAAAAATATGCCTGCACTAGGATATACCTGTGTCGCAGGCGATAAAAAATGCTTAGGTATTGTAATATTATTGCTCGAAGGAAAATTGGATTCTTAGCTAGATAGCACTACTGGTAGGATCTATTTTACAAAATTCTAAAATAATTTTCATGTTTTTTTTCAGGTCTTGTCGGAAAGCTACAGATAAGGAGACTCTTGTCTCTTCAGCCACCGCTTTGAAGATCTACGTTCAGCGTAACTGGAGTTCAAGATGAAGGTACTTATTCCAGTCTCGCCGTGTTTATAATATACATCTACCCACTATGTTGGGGTAAAATACCTACCAGTATTTTACATGGAGCGACTGCCTTATCAGACCTCCAAAGCCCTGTCAGTAACTGGGTAATACGATACCCCTTGGTAAGACTGGCTGTCAGACTTTCTGGCTTCTGACTTCCCGTAACGACTCTCAAAGATCTACGAATGACAGCCGGGACCAACTGCTTAACGTGTTTTTCCGAGGCACTAAGGATTCTCGGTATGTAAAGATGGTAACCTATCCACGGACCAACCCCGGCAAGCGTAGCTTAACCTGATGGATTGATCCGTGCGGCTGTTATTACTTAGCCAGAAGCCAAAAGGATTGACTGCCAAATTGGGTTGTGGAGGTCAGATAGGCAGTGGCTTCTTGTAAAATATTGGTATTCAAGCATCTGGTTAGACTAGAGTTTCGGGTAGGTAGACCAGTTGGGAAAAGGCTAGGCAGATTGATTTTTATAAAATTACTTTTACATTTTTAGCTATTAATTTGTACCTATTTAATTGTTTCAGATCCCAACTACTATGGATAAATCGACGATAACTGATGATTGTATTGCTGGGATATGTGCCGCGGTGGAGGTATGTTGGTTTGTCCATGTTGTTGACAACGGTGTGGCACTCCGCCCGTCTAGTATAGTCCAGTCAACGAGGAAATTCTTTGTTTGAAGAAATTACATGAATTCGCCAGGAAGTTAAAAAAAGTTATTTATTTTATTTATTTTATTTATTTTATTTATTTTATTTATTTTATTTATTTTATTTATTTTATTTATTTTATTTATTTTATTTATTTTATTTATTTATTTTATTTATTTATATGTATGTACATGCACAACATTAGAGAACAACTCCCAAGGCGTTTTACAGTAGGTATAAATAGAAGAAAAAAAAATGAGAAAAGGAAAAAAAATACATTTCAAAAACATTTTGTTTGAAAATAAAATTAAAAAAGAGAATTAAACTTGAAAGGTGTCAAGGGACACCCGGATGGAACCAAGTTCCTTTCGATTAATTAGTGCAGGAATTGTAATGTAGTGGTCTTAATTTCGAAGAACTTGACTCTACACATTTATCGTATGAGAAGTAATTAACATTACGAAACACATCACATTAAAATCAATCATTTGCCACATGTCAGCTAGCACACGCCAATATACCAATTATTAAAACATTAAAAACTGACTGTACTCAAGCGTAAATTTAAAAAAAAACCTACAGGTAAAAGGGCGTGCCCGCTTACATGTGCAATGCTGTACTATGTCCATTACTTTATCACACTGCAAAGTTTCAGCGACAGAGAAACAATCACCTTATCCAACCTCCTTGTTGATTGGACTATTACTTATAAATATGTTTTCTAATACACATACGTATTTTTTTGTTATTAAAAAGATGTCAGTGGGAACGGACTGCAAACGGGCGTTCTTATTGGCTAATGCGCGAGGTCCTCGCCCCGCCTACCGCTGCGGCCGCCATTACTTCCAACGACCTCCGTGAGCGAAACACTTTAACAAAAGTTCGATATATTTCTTCTATTCTCATTACCAATTTTGATAGGTTGATCAAAATAATAATAATATCCTTGAACATTTCACACAACGCCATATATTCCCAAGCTAAGCAACCTAATGCTTGTGTTATGGTAACGAGATGGCTGATAAACTACTTATATGCATTTTTTTTTTGTAAATACATACATATTGTAGCTATAAAAACAGCCAGACCCGGAAAAAATAGTTGCAGATCATACAAATATTTGTTCCGTGTGGGGATCGAACCCTCGACTCGCTGGGCAGCAGATAATCGTTCAACCACTGCGCCAACCGTGTCGTCAAAATATCAGCTGCTCATGTTATAGGTACCTACTATTGATGCTTGTGTAAAATTATCATCTAAAAGCAAATGGTCACTCATTCATACATTCAGTCGCTCACTGAATTGACACAAGATGAAATATGGCCCATTGGATTATATGTAGATATCAGCTAAGAAAGGATGATCTCGTGGCTAAGTAATAACAGTCGCACGGATTGATTCATCAGGTTAAGCTACGCTTGCCAGGGATGGTCCGTGGATGGGTGACCATCTCAACATATCGAGACTCCTCCGTGCCTCGAAATTACGCACGTTAAGTCGTTGGTCCCGGCTGTCACTCGTGCATCTTTAACAGTCGTTACAGGTCGTCAGAAGCCCGAAAATCTGACAGACAGTCTAGTCAAATCATTCATTTCAAATAGACACAAGTACTTTTGAACGTCAAAATGAACAAGAAATAGAATTGATTTTAGTTGCCCCTTCCAAAAGGTAGTTTCGTGTGGAGAATGGGCAAGAAACTCCACCGTTACTCTTTTAAAGTGTTTTTTTTACATGAATTATAACATTATATGTGAAGACGATGCACCCAGAATAAAAACACTACACCGCAAATTAAAGGTGAAAAGAAAAACACATGTAGTACCTAATGGAAGGTAAACTTAAGTATGTCATAAGTACATGGTGCTCACATATTTACAAACATTCTAGAAGTTAATAATAATAAATCAATCAATGTGTGAGAAGTTATTTCAATATGTTAAAATAGTATTTTACAAATAATAAATTATTACCTAATTTACTTAGCAACCAGTTTGATTTTGTCTAGACAACAGATTGTCCTGTGGAGCAGGACCAACATGTTTCCAAGCTTCTTACCAAGGGGTATCGTATTACACAGTTACTGGGTTGTGGAGGTCTGATAGGCAGTCGCTCCATGTAAAATACTGGTATTCAGCTGCATCCGGTTAGACTGGAAGCCGACCCCAACATATTTGGAAAAAGGCTAGGCAGATTTTTTTTTTGTTAGCTAAGAAAGGATTTTGGTGAACCCCCTCAAAGGGGTGAAATATGAGGGGGGGAAAGATTGTGTGATACATTTTCAACATTGACGCGGAGCCGTGGACAGTATTTTGTAACCATATTTTAATTTCAAAGAGTGTCCGTGGAGTTTCATGCCCGTTCTTCTCCACAGGTACCTACTGCTTTGGAATGGGCAACTAGCTTCATCTTTCTGACTGACCGACCTCTTGACAATTCAAAAGTATTTGAGCAGCTAGTACAGTGGTTCCGAACCTGGGGGTAATTACCCCCGCGGGGGTAAATCAGCTTTTTTATGGGGGTAACGAAGAACGTAATAATATAAAACCTAATCACTACATAGTATAAAACAAAGTCGCTTTCTCTGTCCCTATATCCCTATGTATGCATAAATCTTTAAAAGTACGAAACGGATTTTGATGCGGTTTTTTTCATAGATAGAGTGATTGAAGAGGAAGGTTATGTGTATAATTTGTCGACATATTATGCGGGCGAAGCCGCGGGCGGAAGCTAGTATCTAATAAAATTATTGATTGTCACGCAGTAGTGCTTTCTAGCTGCCGTCGTGTCATCGTCATGTAAGATTGATGTCCAATTTGTGATTAAGATGAATGATGATGTTTTTATTTGCGGTTTTCCTAATTGGTCATAGGGGTAACAATATTGAAAAGACTAGGAACCACTAAGCCAGTAAGTTATAAGAGTCAATTTGTTATCATATTTTTTTATAATGGAAATTTTATTACAGGCTCTGCGAGATAAGAGCATAGCGCCGATAACATTTGATGCGATGAATTCAATGGATGCAGCACCTCCACCACTGGTATGTAAGCTAACGATTAAAAAGCATTTTTTCATTTACACACGGCACCGCTCGACCGCGCGGTAGGAGCAGTTTGCGGTAGAAACGAGCACCGCTCGACCGCGCGGTCGGGTGGTGTACGTGTGTTAGGCATCAACGGATTTCTTAGAGGCCAATGCCACATGATATCCGCTTCACCGCCTACCGCGGCGGAGCGCGGTTCCCTGTGTAAATCGCCTTAATGATACATTCAATATCAAAAGTCATTTATTCACACTAGACTGAAAATCAGCACTTTTTGAACGTCAAATTTACATAAGGCGCCGTCCTATTGCCATCGCTCGTGCGATCATGCGATGCGATTTTATCGTGCGACGAAATCAATCGCGCGATGAGAAATCGTTTGTCCTCGAGCGATGCGATCGCTCTCGAAATGGCTCTTAGCAGAGATGCAATTTGGTCGCATCGCATGATCGCACGACCTACAATAGGAAATTCAATAGATATCAGTATGTTTGAACGCACGGTCGCACGATCATTTTAGTTGGACGAACGCATCATCGAGCGAGCGATGGCAATAGGACGGCGCCTAAGACAGTCCCCCAAAAACGCCCTTCACCACTTCCTAGTGCTTTAGCTGGGAAGAAGAAGTGGCGGAACAAACTCTTCAGCAGCACAGCTGTCTGCGTATGTATGTACCACCTAGGTATTGCCCTTGATAACCTGCTAGATAGCTAGCTGTGGCAGTGGAACAATGCTGGCCCAGTGGTAGGTATCTGTCCCGATTTACGAGTTGAAGGTCATGTCTTCCACCAAACCAGACAAGCGCTTTACTTTGTGCCAATAATTTCATCACCATTGCTCCCAAAACGGTCTTCTTATTTTCGTGTGGTTAGTGACTAACCTGGTGTCAGAGTTTTTATGCTGCCCATGGGCCTCTGACTTAGCTTCACATGCCGTTGAGAAATATCTCTCACACATGTTTCCTAACAATGTTTTTCCTTCACCTATTTTTAAGCAAGTCATAATTATACAATACGCACATGAGTCCGTAAAATCAGAGCCTTGTGTTCGAACTCGAGACCTATGACTCGGCAGTCCGACGGTCACACTACTATCACTCCCAAAACGGTGAAAGGAAACATCGTGAGGAAACCGGCATGTCTCAGAACCATAAAATTCGGAGACGACATCTACGAACCCGCACTGGGCCCGCGTTGTAATTTACAGCCCACTCCCACTCGAAGGGAGGAGGCATTCCCACCAGTGGGAACGCGAAAGGCTGATTATGAACCTGACACTATTTTCATTTATATGTCACAGACTTCAGGGATGGGATCTCTGAGGAGTTCAACAGCACCAACACTAAAAGGTAAGTCTTTTCTGTTTTATTAGCCACCCAGGTTGGCCGAAGCAAGGAAAACCTACTCAAGTGGGGATTGGATGTACAGACGCCATCACATCAAGCTATCCCTAACTGTCAAATTTTCTCAATTAAAAATGAACCTTTGCAATAAAGCAATTGCAATTGTTTGCAATAAAGTTGAAATACCATCAAAGAAATTTGAAAGATTGTGGTAACTTGATGTGCTGGCCTCTGTACCACGGATATTAGGAAATTCATGATAACAAGAAGAGGCGTTCAAAAGGTTAAAATCATTTGGAGAAGAGAAATTCGACAGTTAGGTACAACTTGTTGCGTTGTCGACCGTGCCTAAATTATTTAAATGAATGTTCTGAAAGTTTGATAGAAACTACTTATTTATGTACTGTATTATAAAACTCATTTTTGTTTCAGGGGCATCCAAGGCGAAACAGTACAACGATTGTCTGAAGGTTTTGCGAACAAAGGCTGAAATGTTCAAAATGGTAAATCTAATCATGCATTTGAAAGCAAGTTTTATCTATACTAATATTATATAGCTGAGGAGTTTGTTTGTTTGAACGCGCTAATCTCTGGAACTAATGGTCCGAATTGAAAAATATTTTTGTGTTGGATAGTCCATTTATCGAGGAAGGCTATAGACGATGTAACATCACGCTACGACCAATAGGAGCCGAGCAGTGGGTGACACCAGGAGCAGCTAGTTGGCTATAGGGAGGATGTCGGGTTAAAAAAAAAACCGGCCAAGTGCGAGTCGGACTCGCACACCGAGGGTTCCGTACAAACCTGTAGGTATATAAGTAAAAGTTCACCCATCACGAGAATCGAGTCATAGTTATGGTATTTTTATATTTTGAAAAAAAAAATCTTTTTTTTTTTATTATATGATGTAACTAAAAATTTACAGTTTTCGCGATTTTTCCTTTAACTGCACTGTAAGACGTTACTTTGTACCAAATTTCAATATTCTAAGTTCACGGGAAGTACCCTGTAGGTTTTGATTCCCGTGCGAGTTTCGAAAATTTGCGGCATAAACAGCTGTATCTTTTGATTGCTTTGGCTTAGAAGTTTGATTTTTTCACAGCTCCAAGGGACAGTAGACCTGAGTATTAGATATAAATTTCAGTTTGATACCTCCACGCGTGCCTGAGAAAAACGGTCTTGACAGACGGACGGACGGACAACAAAGTGATCCTATAAGGGTGCCGTTTTTTCCTTTCGAGGTACGGAACCCTAAAAATATATTTAATCCGTCAGTCAGATAATAAAAAAATATCAGACACGTATTTATGCTTTATCATATTAAGAAACATTCGCACGGCTCGATCCATCAGGTTAAGCTACGCTTGCCGGGGTTGGTCTGTGGATGGGTAAGATAACAAAACTCCTCCGTGCCTCGGAAAGCACGTTAAACCGGTCCCGGCTGTCATTCGTGGATCGATCGGATCAGATCGATTATTAATATCAATCAATCTGCCTAGCCTTTTTCCCAACTTATATGTTGGGGTCGGCTTCCAGTCTAACCGGATGCAGCTGAATACCAGTATTTTACATAGAGCGACTGCCTATCTGACCACCTTAATATGATACCCCTTGGTAAGACTGGCTGTCAGATTTTCGGGCTTCTGACGACTGTCAAAGATGCACAAATGACAGCCGGGACCAGCGGCTTAGCATTCTTTCCGAGGCACGGAAGAGTCTCGTTATGTAAAGGTGGATGGATCCAAGGCCAACCCTGGGAAGCGTAGCTTAATCTGATGAATCGACCTGTGCAGATGTTAGTGCTTAGCCACGAGCTCCTCTTTCTCCTTATTGGTCCTGAAGAAAAAAATACACTATCGGTGGAGTTTCTTGCCCATTCTTCTCCACACGAAACTACCGTTTGGAAGGGGCGACTAGAATCAATTATATTTCTTGTTCATTTTGACGTTCAAAAGTGCTTTACTTGTGCCTAATTGATATAATAATAATATCCTTATAATATAATAATATCCTTGGACATTTCACACAACACCATATAGTCCCAAGCTAAGCAACCCAATGCTTGTGTTATGGTAACGAGATGGCTGATAAACTACTTATATACCTACATAGTTTTATTTTTGTAAATACATACATATTATAGATAGACCTAACACCCAGACTCGGAACAAACACTTGTAAGGTCGTACATAATATATTTGTTCCGTACGGGAATAAAACCCGCGACAATACTACGCAGCAGTAAATCGCTCAACCACTGCGCCAACCGTATCGTCAGAATAAATGATTTGACTTTGACTGTGACTTTGACAGCTTTTTATTAACACAACATTATCTCTCATTACAGCTTTTTGGAACAGCTGATATGTTTCACGCACCAGCACTTGGCGTATATGAAGACGAAGACCTCATAGAGGCCGCGCTCGTTCAATGGACCCTGGCCAGGACGAGGAGCACCCAGGGTCGTCAGCCCAATCAAATTTAATAGACTTACGTTGCAGCCTTAAAGCTGCACCATATCCGTGGATTAAGGCCCACGGAGCCCTCACAGAGAAGAGGCCTGGGTCTCAGCAGTGGGAACATTTTATAGGCTGTTTATTCAACAACAGCCATGACTTCTTTGCCACGCATGCCTCAAGCAATGCGTATAATTATGTATATAATATAAGGTGACTGGTAATTAGTGACCGATATTTAAACACGTGATTATACTCATGATTACAATCAACTTTCCTAAAAAGAAACATTTTTTGTAAACTCAATAGTTATATTTTTATCACAATAACAATACAACTGGCGCGCGCAAAGTTCAATGAACTTCGCGCCGATCAGCTGTTAGCAGCTATTGAGTACACAAAAAAAGTTTCTTTGGGAAAGTTGATTGTAATCATGAATACAATCACGTGTTTAAATATCGGTCACTAATTACCAGTCACCTTATATGTACACACATATAAGGTGACTGGTAATTAGTACTGATACACACGTATCAGTAAGCATTCGTTGATGCGGGTTGATTGAGACACACGCGGCAATGTCATTCGCAGCGGATGCTTGGCGAGTCTGTACGTGGCTTTTGATTTGTATTATTTCCACCAAGAATACCAGCAGAGCCCCAGCACAAAGATGTAAGGTTCTTGTCTGTGGTATACAATAAAATTGAAGCAATAAATTCCTTGCATCCTCTTGACACTGTTTGAACGGTGCAACTATTATTGTTGCTTCAAGTTATGATATGTGACAAGCAAGACCCATGAACCAGGCTTCATGACTTTTGACAACGGCTAGTATTTAGCTTTTGTTTTATTTTGAAAAGGTTTTAGTAGTAGGTAGTAGAGTTCGTTGTGCCAGAGCTCGCCCGGGGAGGTACTACCACCATGCCTATTTCTGCCGCGAGCAGCCTAGCTGTGACGCGGTTGAAGGGCATGGGTGCCGGTGTATTCACAGGCACCGGAGACACACCAGCTTCGTCTCCAGGATGGCCACGCACCTGCGATGCCTTTCGTTGATAAGCACCGCAGGTGCCCACAGGAGGCAGATCCCACATACCGTGGACTGCCGACTGTTTGCCATCCAATTTAGCGTTTAAGAAGTTGAATGATAACATTTTTATTCTTGTATAAAATTAAGATTCACACGACATTTATATTGGAAACATAGAAAGTACTACAACGTAAGTTAGATAATAAACCTAGGTTAAGTAGTGTGTTGTTTTATTTCCCAAAACACTGCCTCCTATTTCGGGTTCCGAAGTCAACAAGAAACCTGTCTAATTTCAACATGTCCGTCCATCTATATGTTTGTTTGCTTTGTACTCAACATTCAAGCCAGATAAAGATGATAACGAATCATCTGCCTAGCCTTTTCCCAACTATGTTGGGGTCGGCTTCGAATCTAACCGGATGCAGCTGAATACCAGTACCAGACCAGACCAGACCTCCACAACCCAGTAACTGGACAATACGATACCCTTGGTAGGACTGGCTATCAGATTTTTGCGCTTCTAACGACACGTAACGATTGTCAAAATGCACAAATGACAGCCGGGACCAACGGCTTAACGTGTTTTCCGAGGCATGGAGGAGTCTTGGTATGTAAAGATGGTCACCCATCTACGGCCAACCCCGGCAATCGTAGCTTAACCTGACGGATCAATCTGTGCGGCTGTTAGTACTTGGCCACGAGCTCCTCTACGGCAAGAGTACCCTATTATAATAAATTATTTAAACGTGAGCTTCGGGTCGTCATCATCATCATTCTCCTGCCCTTATCCCAATTTATTTGCGCTCGGCGCAACATGTTTGTTTCTCCCATACTTCTCTATTAGTCGTCATCTCGGTAGTCTCTCCCTTGCTAGCCATATCATCTTTCACACAATCCATCCATCGTTTCTTTGGTGAAACTTCGGGTCGTATTTGTTTAAAACATAGGTATATTATATTCTACAATTAATAAAGTATTTGTGTAGCATCATCAGCTTGTAATATTCCTACTGCTGGGAACCAGGCCTCCTTGCGAAGGGAGGGAGGGGGCCGTTATCCAGTGCGTGTTGGCACCCCAGGCACTAGCCAGGGGTTGCGGAAGGATCGTATGTTCCCATGACCCCCAGCGTATATACCAGTGATAGCCTAGTGGTGTGACCGTTGCTGCCAAGTCATAGGTCTCGAGTTCTAACCCAAGGCACGCACTTCTGATTTTAAGGATTCATGTGCGTATTGTATAATATCACTTGCTTAAAAATCGGTGACGGAAAACATCGTGAGGAAACCAGCATGTCTGAGAGATTGTTCTCAACAGCTTGTGGAGCTAAGTCAGAGGCTCATGGGTAGCGTAAAAACTCTGACACCAGGTTAGTCACTAACCACACCAAAAGAAGAAGACGACCCCCGGCGCAGATATGAGAGGGAACACCGTGACGGTTTTTAGTCAGTTACAGTCTGACAGACCCCTTCGCCCCTCTAGGACCGAGGAAATCCATTAGGATTTTCCAAAAAAAAAATGCTGGGTGTGTTGTCTTAAACAGTTCAAAATAAAAGTCTGCGAAACCTTTTACAGTGAAACCTGGTTAAGTAAGACATCAAGGGACCTGCAAATTTGTCTCACTTATAGAGGTATACCACTTACCCAGTGTCTCAGATATCCAGGTGTAAATAAATATCTGTCTCATTTAGAGGTCAGAATACAGGTTATTTCAGTTATAGAGGTGCGAGTATTAAATAAAATAAAGTATTATGTAAATAAATAAAAAAATAATAATATCCTTGGACATTTCACACAGCGCCGTATCGTCCCAAACTAAGCAACCTAATGCTTGTGTTATGGTAACGAGATGGCTGATATACTACTTATATACATTTTTTTTTGTAAATACATACATATTATAGATAGAAAAACACCCAGACTCGTAACAAATACTTGCAGGTCGTACAAATATTTGTTCCGTGCGGGAATCGAACCCGCGACATAGTGCGCAGCAGTCAATCGTTCAACCACTACGCCAACCGTGTCGTCTAAATAAATATTATACATAATTTTTTATCTTTATTATTTAGAGGTTAAATGCATATAAAATTCATTCGCAGTCTGTAACTATGACGATAAAATGGAAGGAACAAATCCCAGATATAGAGGTTTGCTTCGACTCACTAACAGAGGCAATTCAGTGCCAAAGTGTTGGGACCTCAGCATGAGTTCCAGTTATGGAGGTTTCTCACTTATCCAGGTCCCACTTAACCAAGTTTCACTGTATATGCCATTATAAACAAAATATTGAGACACATTTAAATAGGATACATTTTTATTATGATCATCATCTGCCTAGCCTTTTCCCAAGTATGTTGGGGTCGGCTTCCAGTCTAACCGGATGCAGCTGAATACCAGTATTTTATATGAAGCGACTGCCTATCTGCCCTACACAACCCAGTAACTGGGCAGTACGATAACGATACCCCTTGGTAAGAAGGGCTGTCAGATTTCGGGGTTCTGACGACCTGTAGCGACTGTGAAAGATGCACAAATGACAGCCGGGACCAACGGCTTAACGTGCTCTCCGAGGCACGGAGGAGTCTCGTTAAATATGGGTGTGTTATGGGTGATAAATCATCCAATGATCCTTCCGTTTCTGGGTGGAGCGGAAGGGTGTCAGACTCTTACTGACTAAAACCCATCCATGTTCCTTCCGTAGCCCTTTATGTTCCGGGGTAGCGGTAACCCTGTCGGACAATCCTGCTGACTCTGCAGACTTCGGTCCTAATGGACCCCTACATCAATGCTGACAGACTATTCTCATCAGCCAGGCACAAATCCAGACTCCAGGCTGCCTCTGAGAAATTCCAGATAGAGCAACCCAATAACACATCAGCAGTCCAGGGAATCGAACACAAGACCTCAAGCTCAGCGGTAGCGCTTGAGGTCATTGAACAAAGGCCAGATGTAGTGGTGTTCAAATAAAACGAGCTTTTTTTCGTACATTTTTAAAGATTATAATTTTTTTTACAACAGATTTTATGTTATTCCGCTTAACCTACTGCCCTTAGATCTAATCTTATCCTACCTATCAATTACCTCAAATTAAAAGTTTCGCCAGAGCCTCGTTGGTAATCCAGCAGGGTGCACCGCGGGCAGGTGAGGCTGACTTTGGCTCTTCAGGTGTTGGTAGAGCCACTTGCACCCCATCGGTGTTCAGTGGGAGTATGTCATGCAAATCAGCGCTGAGGCTCTGTCTCGCATAGGGTCGAAGCATTATGCTGAGCGATAGCCGTTTTGCTCTGATGTGACGCATATTTTCCCACAATTTGTTTTTTTCTTTCTTGACTGGGAGTGTCTGCGAAGATCCTCCAGAGACGAGTGGGGAATGTTCAACGTGCAAGAAAGATCTGGAAAGTGGAGAATGTTTTTTAAATATTTACCTCATCAATGGTTATTGCGTTTCCCAGTAACTGGGTTGTGGAGATCAGATCGGTAGGCCATGTAAAATACTGGTATTCAACAGGTTACGGTTAGTCTGGAAGCCGACCCCGATATAACAATTGGCATCAGGCTAGGCAGATGATTCTGATGCATCACCTCAAAGATTTCGGTTTCCCGACACAGGTCCATTAACAATCAGCCCAATGAAGCCGCAGTTGCTCGTAAGTTTAATAAAACAAGCCGATGTTATAACCGAAAACGTAATTAAAATATGATATAGCAGTGATGGCCTAGTGGTGTGACCGTCGGACTGCCAAGTCACAGGTCTAGAGTTTGAACCCAAGACATGCACCATTACGGATTCATGTGCGTATTGTATAATTATCACTTGCTCAAAATCGGTGAAGGAAAACATCGTGAGGAAACCAGCATGTCTGAGAGATATTTCTCAACAACATCTGAAGCTAAGTCAGAGGCCCATGGCAGTATAAAAACTCTGGCACCAAGTTAGTCACAACTTTATATACACGAAAAAAAAGAAGACTAAAATCTAAGATAGTTTGCGAGAACAATGGCTTCCGAAGCAAGTTCGTCACGGCCAGCGGAGACAGAGCGCAGGCGCGGTGCCATATTGAAATCGTTGTCTTTACAATATGGCGCCGCGCATGCGTCTTGCGGCGAGGTACACACCTCACGCGGCTAATGATGGTGCAGCTATGCTACGTGCGCTCAAATTAGGTGCGTCCTTCGAAACATAGGTGATGCTTCATAGCCCTCTTAACTGAATGACTCAAATTATGGACTCATCCAGTGTTAAGTAACTGTACTAGTTTTCTCCTTATATTACTAACAATAGATATTACTTTCGACGACCTACAGAAGATCGCGAGGAATACCAGGACGAGACTAGCGCAGACCAGGGAAGCATGGCAAACTCCACAGTGAGTGGAACGACCCTGGCAATGGTGACGATGATATCTTTGGAAGTGTGGGAACATCAACTCACTTACATATTTTGCACTACTGGGCTGCACAGCCTGGTAACTTGGATCCGGCTCGAAGGACCAACTCGCAATGATGACTGAAGACTGATGCACCACCATCTTCAGACGAGTGGGAGAAGCTGCTCACTCAGTTTCCTGAAATGTTCATTGTATATAAGTAACACTGTCTCCCTACTCCGATGTATCAACCGCCATATTGAATTTATTTGCCACACCTTTATTGATCGCAAGACCACACCCTTGCCTCCCCCTCCCCTCCTTGCCTCCCTTCCTCCCCCGCTCCAAAAATAAAATGAATTTATCGAGACGATGTCTCATAGCCCTCTCAACCGAATGACTCAAATTATGGACTCAAATTATGGTTTAGTAATTAACATAAAAAAATTAACATACCATCACCAAATTTCGCCAGCTATGTTTGAGTCCCTTGTGCCAGGGGGCGAGCATATTGCCATCAACCTGGTCACCATTTAGACTCCAGGCTGCTATTAAAAAAATACTGATAGAAAACCCAGTAACACTTACGCGATCACGGAGTCGACTACAGGTCCTTATGCTGAGCAGTAGCGCAGGTTCCACGACGACCTCCCATCAAGAGATTATAATCTAAGCTAAGAACAAATACTAAATTACTTACCTTCATATTCGATGGTGGGGTACGTAGAACAGTAGAGTTGCGGGGCTCCGTAGCCGCGGTGCGAGGCTCCAAGGAGCAACCGTCCGGCACGGGAGACGGCGGGCGGCGCACTGCGGCATAGCACAAAGGAAGTCTAGTCTAGAGCAAGCTAGCTGCACTGCGCAGGGCACGCAGCGCGGTGATCAATATTTCGATGTACTTACATGCACTATAGCATATCTATTTATGACACAAAACAAATAAGTAATCCGAAGGTTTACTTCGTAGTTTTTCACAAGCTCCGGCGACTCGCGACGTGGTTTCCGTTGGGGCAGTTCACATCGAGACGCGACGCGTTGCTGTGCGCACACAATAGAGCGACTCAAAATATAACTTCATTTACTAGGTATACGAAACAATAATCATTTCATTGTATCCAGAATACTTTACATCACGCAGTGCCGCGTTGCGATGCATTGCAATGTATCTGAGCATTGCCGGTACGCGCGGCGTGAAGGAGCGGCGCTGCGCCTCGCGAAGCCGCGCGACGCAGCGTGACGACTTGTCTCTACTATTTCTATTCAGACTTCGTGTAGAATTGATGCAATTCGGTGGGGTGGGTGCAAGCGGCCAATGTAGACACGTTCCGCTGCGCCGCGAGGCATCGTGCTGCTAACGATTTTACGATGCACCGCGACGTTCTGATGCGTCCTGCGGCGGCGCGCACGCAGCCCGAAATCACTGGCCTCTTCCAGTACCGTCGCGTCGCGTCTCATTGTGAACTAACCCTTATGCGACAAGTGTCATCAATAGTTTTCTCAGCGCACACCAAATAATGAATTTTTATGAAAATTGTTACATTATTGCAATTTTCTTACGGATCTCAATTTTTTTTTAAATAAATTATTGCCTGTGGTACTTCCTAATATAATAACATAGCTGGGAAAAGGCTAGGCAGATGATGATGGTACTTCCTAATCATTTTGCTGGTAAATTGTTCAGTACTTTCAGAGTTTATTCGGTACAAACATACAAAAAAATCTTTCCTCTTTATAGTATTGTATAGATGGACTTTAGCGGGGTGTAAGATTTTTCTCGAACACTGAGAGGTATGGGCCTTCTGCAGTGTATATTATACTGTCGTCGATGTCATATTACACTTCAAACTCAAAAACTCAAACTCAAAGTATTTATTTCAAATAAACCAATTACAGGCACTTTTGAATTGTCAAGGGGGTCGGTCAGTCAGAAAGATGAAGCTAGTTGCCCATTCCAAAGCAGTTGGTACCTATGGAGAAGAACGGGCAAGAAACTCCATGGACACTCTTTTAGTATGTACATGAGTGTGCCGCGGGAGTGCAAGGGAGGGCAACTACCCTGCGCTCCCCGGACTACCACCTCGGAGTTCTCTTGCCTATTGATTTACCCCGCCCTCGGGTAAAATTGGCTGGAAGCTGGGTTCACTATTCATAATTTAATTTTGATTATTATTATGTCGAACTTGGTCGAAAACATAATTACGTTCGGCGAGTATACGAAATCATCTAATAATAAAAAAATTATATATGAATCGACTAAATAACATTATGTACCTACTTACCTGTAAGAAATTGGTAAACAAGTATTAAGTACATATATTTTATATACAATGTATCTCATATATTTGTATGAGGGTATTCAATTGTTGGTGAGCAAAATAAATAAAATAAAAATAAAACATTCAAAGTCACTTGCTACAAACTTTAAGAAATGACACTGACATTATGACACTAAGCATATAAATATCCCTTTATCGCACAGGTCGATCGAGCAGGTTAAGCTACGCTTGCCGGGTTAGGCTGTGGATGGGTGACCATCTTTACATACCGAGACTCCTCCGTGCCTCGGAAAGCACGTTAAGCCGTTGGTCTCGGCTGTTATTCCTGGATCTTTGACAGTCGTTACGGGTGGACAGAAGCCCGAAATCTGACAGCCAATCTTACCCAAAGTGTTACTCAGTTCAATTGAACTGAGTAACACGATGGGTAAGATTGGCTGACTCTGACACCAGGTTAGTCACTAACTACACGAAACGAAGAAGAAGATGTCATCACCAAATCAATTAACCTGCCGAGCCTTTTCCCAACTGCGAACCTGACCTGCACAACCACTGGGTTGTGGAGGTCAGATAGGCAGTCGCTTCATGTAAAATACTGGTATTCAGCTGCATCCAGTTACGACTGGAAACCGACCTCAACATAGTTGGGAAAGGCTGGGCAGGTTGATTGATTTGGTGATGAAATCTTCTTCTTTTCGTGTGGTAGTAACTAAACTGTTGTCAGAGTTTTTATACTGCCCATGGGCCTCTGGCTTAGCTTCACATGCTGTTGAGAAATATCTCTCAGACATTCCTTTCAGCCATTTCTCACGATGTTTTCCTTCACCGTTTTCAGTCAGAAGCAGTGGTAGCCTCGTGGTGTGACCGTTAGACTGCCAAGTCTTAGGTCTCGAGTTCAAACCCAAGACACGCACCTCTGACTTTTCAAATTCATGTGCGTATTGTATAATAAAAACCGGGTGAAGGTGATGAAATTATTTACATAAAATAAAGCACCTGTCTAGGTAAGTACAGCTCTCCACATGCAACAAAAAAAAAACAAATGAAATCAATTTAAACTTTTTATTCAACTCCTGAAAACGTTCACATTATTTCGGACTCCCAACGCACGAAACGACCGTTGAATTGTAACTGTTCCTAAAGTATCTACTCTTAGTAGCACGTCTAGCCATGACCTCCGACCCGACATGCTGTCCAGATAGCTTCGGGGACATGGAAAACCGACTGAGCCTGGAAAAATCAGTTTTTGGTGATGAACACTCGGAGTACTGCTTTCTACCATTGCCATCAGTAACTTTGCACTCAATTGCAGATATTCCAGTAATGGTTACAGCCGAATTGTTGGTAAATAGTTTCAAACGGTCCAATTCGCAATAGCTTGAACGGTATTTCCTGTAAATGTCGACATGTTGAATCACTTTCAGAAGCGCACATTTTTTGTATCGCTTCAATAAATCATCGCTTCCGAAATTCGATGGTTTGAATTGAGTAAGAGTACTTGTGTCGCGTAATTCACTCATTGTAATTTAATGATTAATTTAAATCATATCAGGTTTTTTTATAAATGATGAGTTGCACGAAAAAATTTTACATCACCGCGTCAATGTCAGTTAATACTTACTATCAAAGAGTAAAATAATAAGACTGATACTATACTCTTTGGTCAGGTCTGTCAAATTGTCTATGGTTGATTCCAAATTGTCTATGGTTGATTCTGCGCTTGTGATGACGCAAGGGCGACAAACAGCCTTGTTTATAAAAGAGGTCTATTATAAACTGTTTTTGGTTTATTCCTACCGAAGAGTGTTTTAGGAAAGTTATTGTTAGGGTTTGTGTGCGCGGGCCTGTGGATGGTGAGTAATAGGTAGCTTACCACCGATTAGGACCAGGCCCGTGCCGGACGTACATCAAAGTTATCTCATAAGGGTTCCGTTTCTTCCTTTTGATGTATGGAACTCTAAAAACGAACGATTGATGTTTTATTCCCCACACACCCGTTTCGTATTTCACCAAATATCCACCGCCTACGAACTAGCTACGGCGTAGCGCCGTAGCTCACATAGCCACGACGTAGGCCATACGCGTTTAGAAAATTGTAGATGCTTTCATTTTACGACAAATTATTTTCATTTATTTTGGGCATTATTTAATCGGACCCCTAATAATTCTCCATTTGCGCTTAAAATATTATTGAACATATTATATTGATAACGCCTCTTTTTGTGAAGCTTAAATTCCTATTTTGGAGTCCTAAAAATACTAAATATCCAAGTAACTGCAACCAATTTGGATGTACCGCTCATCACCGCTGCCAGATCCGCTCGCTCGGCTCGCGCGTGTAGATTCACAGTTCCACCCGGTTGGTCGCGGTATCGCGGTTTTGCTTCCTGTATAACCGGGTGCAGTTGAATTCCAGTATTTTACACGAAGCGACTGCCTATCTGATCTCCACAACCCAGTTACTGGGTAATACGATATACCTTGGTAAGAGTGGCTGTCAGACTTTCGGGCTTCTAACTACCCATAACAATTGTCAAAAATCCACGAATGACAGCCGGGACTAACGGCTTAACGAGCTTTCCAAGCCACGGTGCAGCCTCGAATGTAAAGGTCACCCATTCACGAACCAAACCAGGTTAATGTACGCTTGTCAAAGCGTAGCTTAACCTGATGGAACGACCCTTGCGGCTGTTAATACTTAGCCACGAGCTTGACCTCTCTCTCTTTACAAAGATTTATAGCAACATTGAATATTCTAAGGACACATTAACATCATTAACATAATAACTTACGTCCTACTTTATCTTAACAATAAGCATAACAAAGTTTTAACTCGACACTCGTTTTCTTTCAAAGGGGAGGAAATCATCAAATGAATGACTCCACCCGCTCTGGGTGAAGCGTGTTTTACTGACTAAAACCCATCCATGTTCCTTCCTTAGCCCTTTATGTTCCGGGGTAGCGGTAACCCTTTCAGACAATCCCGCTTACCTGACAGGCTTCGACCCTTGTGGGCCTTCGGCCTTTGGCGTGCGTGGAACACGTACTCGCCGTCCGGCACGGGCCTCGTCCTGATCTGACGGTGAGCTACCCATTACTTACCGTCCGTAGGCCCGCGCCTACGGTGGCCGGGAGTCGTCACGCGGCTCCCGACGCATGGGTCGTCTCCTAGGTGGCTGGGACGGGAGGTCCTTTCCCTCTCCCTTTCCACCACCTCTTTCGCGAGCATAACTGCTAAGCAGAAGGAGGTGACTACCTCCTACTCCCTCTCGCTGCGATCCATGGCTTGCTCGACACACTGCATTAGTAATTAATTTATTTAATCACTTGATTCTACTATTTACCGTATTTATTAAACCTTGAACTATAAAGCGTGGCTGTTTTTCTTTATCTAATTTTAGACTTTAAATAAGTATTTAGAATCTTTCCAAATGCCTTTTTTTTAATGATGGGAAATCATCAAATGACTCCTTCCGCTCTGGGTGGAGCGGAATGGAGTGTCAGACTCTTACTGACTAAAACTCACCCATGTTCCCTCCTTAGTCCTTTGGGTTCCGGGGCACCTGTAACACTTTCGGTCCACATAACCTTTTGTGGTCTACTTGGAAGTCCCTGATCCGTCTCCGGAAAGGGAAGGGATCCAACCTGGTAAAGTAGGGCTATGGTACGACGCGGACGGTACGGCAGCAGGGTGTGGATGTGGAACTATTTAGCAAAATATGCTCCACCTCCTATCCTGCCCTCAGTGTCCTAAAACACGCAGCCTAAGTGATCTCTGCACTGCTACCGACGATGCTGTGGAAGTGGCGAAGTTGTTGGCCAACAAGATATGCAATACACTTGTGCCAGCGACATGAAGAAAACCACCAGCTCCAAGTGCCTTGTACCAGTGTAGGTACAGTAAATAAATCAATTTGCCTAGCCTTTTCCCAATTAGTTGGGCTCGTCTTCCAGTCTAACCGGATGCAACTGAATACCAGTATTTAACATGGAGCGACTGCCTATCTGACCTCCACATACCAGTAACTGGGTAATACGATACCCCCTGGTAAGACTGGCTTCCAGAATTTCGGGCTTTTGACGACCCGTAACGACTGTCAAAGATGCACAATTTACAGC
The DNA here is from genome assembly GCA_951799385.1 of Hyppa rectilinea. Classification (NCBI taxonomy): domain Eukaryota; kingdom Metazoa; phylum Arthropoda; class Insecta; order Lepidoptera; family Noctuidae; genus Hyppa; species Hyppa rectilinea. The sequence goes on from OX637327.1 coordinate 1,663,482, forward strand.
CGGGACTAACGGCTTATTTATTTATCCTTCCACTGGAACGCCATACAGCAATTACACACGGATTAAGGCTGAACGTGCTTTCCGAGGCACGGAGTAGTCTCGATATGTAAAGATGGTCACCCATCCACGGTCAACCCCGGCAAGCGTAGCTTATCCTTATGGATCGACCTGTGCGGCTATTATTACTTAGCCAAGAGCTCCACAAGAATAGTGCCATATAAATGTTGTTACTTAATCAGCCTACAATGTTCCCACTGCTGTGAAACAGGCCTCCTATCGGTGAGAGTAATCCACCACGCGGCCCCAGTGCGAGTTGGTAGATGTCACATGTCTTCGAGTTTATGGTTCTAAGATATTACATACACTGAATGAAGTCGCCGAAAGGATTAACACATGTTGATTAAAAGAATTTGCAAGAAGAACTGCATACCATAGGTATATTGTGATATTTGCACAATGTTGTTTTTATTTTAAAGGTCATTCGATGACATTATTTACGGAATATAATTTTAGTCAAATGGTCCCCGCAACTTCGCTGTAGGTAATAAATAATAATAATAATATATTTATTCAGAATTAAATTGGTAAAATATTAACATTAAAATCATAGAAAATAATTTGTAAAGGTATTTATATTGTAAGTTGCCTGTACTAGGATGAATCTGTATCACAGGCGGCAGGAGCGCATACGTTATGGTATTTGTAGGACAAAACATTTCGCAATATTAAACATAAAATATCTTGAACAGTGAAAATATTAAAATAATTCATTACTTATTGAAACCTAGTTTACTTACATACTATTTACCTTAAAATTAAAATAACTATGGAAAATAATTTCTTAACAAGTTTGCGTAACATACATATTTTCTTGCACCTTATAACCTAGTTACACAGTTACGATATAATTTCGCGTCAGCAGAATTGATTAAGGTCACAACTTTAATCACAATTTTTGCATCGGGCGATGATATATTATGTGCTATATACAAGGAGAGGAAGACCAAAGAAACGACTGTCTAGACGTCTTCGTTCGACGACTGTATGATTTATGGACTGTGATACTGGTATTCAACTGCATCCGGTTAGACCAGCACCCGACAATAAATTATAAATACGAAGGTAACCTGTTTGCCTGTCTGTTACTTTTTTACGCTTAAACGGCTGAATGGATTACGATGTAATCAAATGAAATTGTTAAATGGATATCGGAATCATACATAATGTTATACACATCATCATCATCATCATCTGCCTAGCCTTTCCCCAATTATGTAGGGGTCGGCTTCCAGTCTAACCGGATGCAGCTGAATACCAGTATTTTACATGGAGCGACTGCCTATCTGACCTCCACAATCCATTAACTGGGTGATACGATACCCCTTGGTATGATTGGCTGTCAGATTATTCGGGCTTCTACGACCCGTAACGACTGTCAAAGATGTACAAATGACAGCCGGGACCAACGGCTTAACGTGCTTACCATGGCACGGAGGACTCTCGTTATGAAAAGATGGTCACCCATCCACGGCCAACCCCGGCAAGCGTAGCTTAACCTGATGGATCGACCTGTGCGGCTGTTAGTAGTTATATGTAATACATGTGTATTCAATCAAGTATTTAAAAAAAAAGCTAAATTAATGAAGTCAGCGTTTCCTATCTGACTACTTTGAGAAGCAAGGCCAAAACAAACTCAAAGGTCACAGTCTTTTTTATAGTCCAGACGTAATATTGGTCAGATCATGAGGCACACAGATGACCTGGATAGGGCCTTTTTTATATACTTCTTATCTTTTGTTTTTTTTAAGGGAAATCATCAAATCACTCCTTCCGCTCTGGGTGGAGCCGAAATGAGTGTCAGATTCTTACTGACTGGGAAGCAGTCACCTCCTTCTGCGAAGCAGTAATGGTCGCAAAGGAGGTGGCGGGATGGGAGAGGGAACGGTCCTCAGATATCAGCATATGAAGGGGCCCGTTAGGGCCGAGCCTGCCGGGTAAGCGGGATTGTCCTAAAGGGTTACCGCTAACCCGGAACATAAAGGGCTACGGTAGGAACATGGATGGGTTTAAGTCAGTAAGAGTCTGACACTCCCTTCCACTCCTCCCAGAGCGGCAGAAGTCATTGGTCGATTTCCCAACCTCAAAAAAAGAAACAGGCTCTTACTGAACAAAACCCATCCATGTTGCTTTCTTAGCAGACAGACGAACAGACAACAAAGTGATCCTATAAGTGTTCCGTTGTTTCTTTTCGACAGTCAGATAATAAAAAAATATTATACAAGTATTTTTTGCTTTAGGTATCATATTTATAAAATAACCGGCTAAGTGCGAGTCGGACTCGCGCGCCGAGGGTTCCGTACAAACCGTAGGTATATAATTAAAAGTTCACCCATCACGACAATCGAGTCGTAGTTTTTTATATTTTGAAAAAAAAAGTTTTTTTTGTTTATTGTATGATGTAACTAAAAATTTACGGTTTTCGCAATTTTTCCTTTATCTGTACTATAAGACGTCACTTCGTACCAAATTTAAAGATTCTAAGTTCACGGGAAGTACCCTGTAGGTTTTGATTCCCGTGAGAGTTTCAAAAATTTGCGGAAATTTGCGGCATAAACGGCTGTATCTTTTGATTGCTTTGGCTTAGAAGTTTGATTTTATCAGAGCTCCAAGGGACAGTAGACCTGAGTATTAGATATAATTATCAGTTTGATACCTCCACGCGTTCCTGAGAAAAACGGTCTTGACAGACGCACGGACGGACAACAAAGTGATCCTATAAGGGTTCCGTTTTTTCCTTTTGAGGTACGGAACCCTAAAAACGACATTAAGGTTGGCGAGTGGGGGCGCTACGTCACAACTCAGTATAAAATCTACATAAGAGTGACTTCATGCCACATTTTAACACAATATATCGACGTAAACTTTGGATTACGTAAAAAATTAAAAAATACATGGCCATAATTTTTTTACACGGTTGGCGCAGTGGTTGAGCGATTGACTGCCGCGCAGCATGTCGTGGGTTCGATTCCGCACGGATCAAATATTTGTTCGACCTACAAGTATTTGTTCCGGGTCTGGGTGTTTTTATATCTAGAATATGTATGTATTTACAAAAAAAATGTATATAAGTTTATCAACCATCTCGTTACCATAACACAAGCATTAGGTTGCTTAGCTTGGGACTGTATGGCATTGTGTAAAATGTCCAAGGATATTATAATATAGGTCACAGCTCATTAGAGCCACCCGGCACCCTCTCCGCATCGCCTCGCCTCCTGCGGCTAGTACTCTTTATATGGACTTGTATGGGTATGCGCATGCGCATATTTCATCTTGTGTCAATTCAGTGAGCGACTGAATGTATGAATGAGTGACCATTTGCTTTTAGATGATAATTTTACACAAGCATCAATAGTATAACATGAGCAGCTGATATTTTGACGACATGGTTGGCGCAGTGGTTGAGCGATTGACTGCCGCGCAGCATGTCGTGGTTTCGAGTCCGCACGGAGCAAATATTTGTGTGACCTACAAGTATTTGTTCCGGGTCTGGGTGTTCTTATATCTAGAATATTGTATGTGTTTACAAAAAAAAAGTATATAAGTAGTTTATCAGACATCTCGTTACCATAACACAAGCATTAGGTTGCTTAGCTTGGGACTGTATGGCGTTGTGTGAAATGTCCAAGGATATTATTATTTTTTATATTATTTTTTTATAATCTAGCTGAAGGACTGAAAAAAAAATTTGTCATTATCTCTATTGCCGAGATACGAGTGATGTCGCAGTCAAAATCTGTTGTGTTTTGAACTGCACCTTTTAACTTATATCTCGCGAAACACGCTCAATATAAATTACTATAATAATCGTTTAGTTGTGCCGCGTCTGTCTCGACGACCGGTTGTGTATATTATTACTATTAATTTATCGTTTTTATACAGAATGTTTCGTTATTTTTTAGGAGTGTTTTCCTTGAGTTTGTGTGTGTTTTGTGAGCTTATTAATAAACATGAAGGTCTGGTCTTATTCTTTTGTTCTTTGTTGTTTTTTTTTCTGGGATTATTCGTCTGATTCCTCAAGAATTTGTTACTTTTGCGTTGTTTATATAGGGCTTTACTAATAAACGTCGGACTGCCAAGTCATTGGTCTTGAGTTCGAACCCAAGGCACGCACCTCTGAATTTACGGATTCATGTGCGTATTGTTAATTATCACTTGCTTAAAATCGGTGAAGGAAAACATCGTGAGGAAACCGCCATGTCTGAGAAATATTTCTCAGCAGGCATGCCGAGGTCGGCTTCCAGTCTAACCGGATGCACCTAAATACCATCACAAGTCACAACCCAGTAACAGGGCAATACGATACCCCTTGGTAAGACTGGCTGTCACACTTTCGGGCTTCTGACTACCCCTAACGACTATCACAGATGTATAGACCTTTTATGCGTTTTATCTAAGTCATTTTTAAAGTAGGTAATTTTTTATTAATACGATAAAGCAAAAAATACACGTCTTATATTTTTTTATTATCTGATGATGACGGACTAAATACAAAGTAGAGACTACAATACGATCATAAATTAAACTGCGTATATCTAATGCTGTCCCCAGCCTGCATACGAAAATTCAATCAAATGTATCCAATAGTAGTCACTATAGCTATTCAAAGATTCACAAGACTCGTAGGTTATCGGCCCGTCACTGTTATTTAGTTTTATTGAAAAAATCACTTTTTTTCGGTTTTAGGATTTATTTGATGGTTCCAAAGTCAAATTCAAAGTCAAATCATTTATTTCAATTAGGCACAAGAAAGGCACTTTTGAACGTCAAAATGTAAAAGAAATAGAATTGATTCTAGTCGCCCATTCCAAAAGGTAGTTTCGTATGGAGAAGAATGGGCAAGAAACGCCACCGTTACTCTTTTAAAATGTTTTACAATGTTTGGTATACATGAATTCACCAAAACTCTCCTATTCATCAGTAATGTCAGTGTTTTCATTTATGGTCAAATTTTCTCCACTTTGTATAATTTATTTTTATTTTAACCGGGCGTCATGTGCATAGAAAACTATACTATCGGGTACTTGATAACAAAGGTCAATGTCATATCGTTTGACCAGTGTCTAGTTTATATCAACCTTAAAGACAGCTAAGAAATTAGACAAATCCGAAGTGTATGGAATTGGCTTAAGCTTTCGAATGTCACGTGATCCATCGTTTTCGATCGCTTTGTGTTGGACAATGTTACATTGTCTAAAGAAACTCGATGAATATTCCCATACAAATGCGATAAGCTACGCTTGCCGGGGTTGGTCCGTGAATGGGTGAGCACCTTTCCTTATCGAGACTCCACCGTGCCTCGCAAAGCACGTTAAGCCGTTGGTCCCGGCTGTCATTCGTGGATCTTTAACAGTCGTTACGGGTAGTCAGAAGCCCGAAATTCTAACAGCCAGTCTTAGTAAGGGGTATTGTATTACCCAGTATACTCACTGGGTTGTGAAGTTCAGGTAGGCAGTCGCTCCATGTACAATACTGGTATTCAGCTGTATCCGATTAGACTGAAAGCCGACCTCAACAAAGTTGGCAAAAAGCACACAGATTTTTTTATGAATTTGTCCTATACGCAGCATAAACAATCATATTCACATTTAAAAGCTAAATATTCATAATAATATGTACAGGAATATTTTTTATAACAATCAAAGAGCATCAAAAAATTCGTCAACATCGCTGTCGACAGGAAAAGTTCCCAAAAGGCTGGCAGCATTGCCGCGTTGTATGGCAATACTGATTCTTTGGCCAAAAAATAGGCCAGCCCTTTGGTCACGTGAAGAGTCGATCAACCGCTTGGCAATAGCTCGAAAAACATACTGGGCACTCGGACCCCATGGCCCTAGTGTTCCAACCCCAAACGGCTCGAACATGTAAGCAGCATAAACGGTGTAATGTCTTAGCGTGTACAAGCGGCCTTACAAGTGCAATATCTTCTTATGATTCAGTAATTTACACTTTGCCTTATTTATTGGCATAATCATGAACACAATGCAACTGGACGACATGTGATTCATATGCATCTTAAGATACAAACATATTAATTACTAGCTTTTGCGAGCGGCTTCGCCCGCGTTTGTAGGTAATTATTCCACGAGAACCGTATATTTTGCCGGGATAAAAAGTAGCCTATGTGCTATTCAAGACTATAATCTATCTCTGTGCCAAATTTTATCCAGATACATTCAATAGTTTTTGCGTGAAAGAGGAACAAACATCCATCCATCCTCACAAACTTTCGCATTTATAATATTAGTAGGATTCACTTAATCTTTTGAACTTCATTGTCACTTATACGTCACAAGCAAGCGCATGCCCTGCAAGGTGTTGACTGGTGTCACACTCGACGCTTGAGCGGATAACAATGCCAATAACACTATAAGAACTGTAACACAAAATACATAATTCTATCATTACTTTTGTGAGAGTTTATAAAGATATCTTAAAAATTGAAGCTCTTGTACATCTCTTTCTCTTTTCGTGTGGTTAGTGACTAACCTGGTGTCAGAGTTTTCATGCTGCCCATGGGCCTCTGACTTAGCTTCACATGATGTTGAGAAATATCTCTCAGGCATGCTGGTTTCCTCGCGATGTTTTCCTTCGCCGATTACTAAGAATTCGCACATTAATTCGAAAAATCAGAGGTGCGTGCGTTGGGTTTGAACTCGACACCGATGACTTAGCAGTCCAGCGGTCACACCACTAGGCTATCACTGCCAGGCATGCTTTAATGGCATGAAGCAAATTAAAAGACACCATGCAGGATATGGGGCAATTCATGATAACAAAAAGAAATACATTTGTAGCTTGGCGTGGAGGGCACGCGCGTGCGTTTATGCTCTGGTGTTCAATAGATTAAAATTGCGCACTTGTTTTATAAAATATGTCTAATTACCATATACAACTAATTAACGTAAGAAGTTATGCATAACTATGACGTAATAGATGTGTGACAGTGATGGCCTAGTGGTAACTGGCCCAACTTATGAGTTGTAGGTCGTGGGTTCGAAGCCAGGCGAGCGTTTTAAGCATGATTGTCCGAAAGGGTTACCGCTACCCCGGAACATAAAGGGATAAGGAAGGAACATGGATGGGTTTTAGTCAGTAGGACACTCCCTTCCACTCCACCCAGAGTGGGATTTGATGAATTCCAATCTTCAAAAAAAAAAACTTTGTGATGTAGATTACGGCCTATTCTCTACTAGACTAACAAAATTATATTATTTTATCGTCATAATAATGTCATCTGTTGGTCTAGTGATCGCAAGCGCTACTGTTGCGCATGTCGTCCTGAGTTCGATTCCGGGTCGGGCAAAGGCAGCACTTGAGTCGTTGCCCTAAATCTTTGTAAATAATTTTGGTTTTAGTTTCATTCTAGGGTATTTATTTTTTAATTTTAAACACATGCTGCACCGGCTTGACGTCATCACGTTAACGCTGGCTGTCGCTGAAAATCAGCGCTGGTGCTCTGTCTCGCATGGGGTCGAAGCATTATGCTGAGCGATGGCCGTTTTGCGCGGTTGTGACGCATATTTCCCCACAACTTGTTTCTTTTATTGCTTATTTTTTACTGCGTCATGTTTGCCGCAAATAATCGTTCTTTCTTTTCTTTTTAGGGTTCCGTACCTTAAAAGGAAAATACGGAACCCTTATAGGATCACTTTGTTGTCCGTCCGTCCGTCTGTCAAGACCGTTTTTCTCAGGAACGCGTGGAGGTATCAAACTGATAATTATATCTAATACTCAGGTCAACTGTCCCTTGGAGCTGTGATAAAATCAAACTTCTAAGCCAAAGCAATCAAAAGATACAGCCGTTTATGCCGCAAATTACCGCAAATTTTTGAAACTCACACGGGAATCAAAACCTACCGGGTACTTCCCGTGAACTTAGAATCTTTAAATTTGGTACGAAGTGACGTCTTATAGTACAGATAAAGGAAAAAATGCGAAAACCGTAAATTTTTAGTTACATCATACAATAAACAAAAAAACTTTTTTTTTTTCAAAATATAAAAATACCATAACTATGACTCGATTGTCGTGATGAGTGAACTTTTAATTATATACCTACGGTTTGTACGGAACCCTCGGTGCGCGAGTCCGACTCGCACTTAGCCGGTTTTTTTTTTCTTTTCTATCTTTCATTAAGCGTCTTTGGGATTTTCCATCTGGAATTTTCCATCTGGAATTTCTCAGTAGGAGCCCGGAGTCTAGACTTGTGCCCGGTCAATGGCAATAGGCTCGCCCCCTATTACATGGGACTTAAGGTTGATGTTCCAGGGTAGCCCGGGAAATTCAAATTTTCTTAAGTTTTTTGCAATTTGCAGGCCAGTGATAGGTTGTATGTTGATGAACATTTGATTCGCGGCTGTAAGATGTATGTAGTTACAGAATTAAGGTGTAAGGTGTAAAAATGACTTTTTACAAGGTCAAAGTCATTCCGGAACCTTTATGAGCTCGGAGGGTTGTATTAATGATTTTGATGATTATAATTCTGTAACTACATACGTCTTACAGCCGCGAATCAAATGTTCATCAACATACAACCTATCACTGGCCTGCAAATTGCAAAAAACTTAAGAAAATTTGAATTTCGCGGGCTGGTTGGAGGATTCACCTTAAACATAACTGGTGGAATGTGGGTGTACTTAGTATACCTCTGTCTAACCCTTTTAGGAATAAGTCCGTGATGCTCACTTGAAGCCTTTGCCCAACACGGGAATAACACCATGGACCTGATGGACAAATAGTAGCGCTTGAGACAAAAATAATTCAATCTGCCAGCCTTTTCCCAACTATATTGGGGTCGGGTTCGTCTAAACGTATGCAGCTGAATACCAGTATTTTACATGGAGCGACTGCCTATCTGACCTCCACGACCCAGTTATTAACTGGGTAAAAATAATAATAATATCCTTGGACATTTCACACAACGCCATATCGTCCCAAGCTAAGCAACCTAATGCTTGTGTTATTGTAACGAGATGGCTGATAAACTACTTATATACATTTTTTTTTCTAAATACATACATAATATATTATAGATAGAAAAACACCCAGATCCGTAACAAATACTTGCAGGTCGTACAAATATTTGTTCCGTGCGGGAATCGAACCCGCGACATGCTACGCAGCAGTCAATCGCTCAACCGCTGCGCGAACCGTGTCGTCACAATACAATACGCCTGACTTTTGGGCTTCTGACTACCCGTAACGACTGCCAGAGATCCACGCATTACAGCCGGGACCAACGGCTTAACGTGACAAAAATAATATATGTTTTAAATTATATTAAAACGATGAAGTGAGGGGTGGGGTGGTGGCGCGTTTGGGGGACTGTCCTTATGTAACTTTGACCTTCAAAAAGTGCTGATTTTCAGCCTAGTTTGAATAAATGACTTTTGATTTTGAATGGACTTTAAACCTGCTCACCCTTTCTGAAGAATTCAGTCGTGATGCTAAGCTATGTTGCAGGTTCCAGGTGTACCTGGAAGGAAGCCAGTGGTGTCTGCGTCAGTATATACCAGTGTGAAAGCTCGCAAATGTTTCTCAAGACGATGGAATTCCCACCGGTAAGTTAGCATTAGCATAATAAAATATAAAAATAAATAAATATAAAGCAATTGTCACCAATAAGCCTGATATAGTGGTGATAGATCGATTAGCACGCCGTGCAATGATAGTCGATTTTACCATTCCATATGAGGAGAACCTCGTGAAAGTTGAGAAAGAGAAACAAACAAAATATCTCGTCTTAGCACACGAAGTTGTTGACATGTGGAACGTGAGCTCGGCCTCGACCAACATCTTTCGAGACTCTCATTAGGCGGTTGGATCAAGAGCCAGAATCAGAAGGCAGTACTCCTCGATACAGCTCGCATTGTGAGGAGGTTCTTGTCTCTTCAGCCCTAACCAGCACTATTTTTTATATTTTTAAACGTTTATTTTGTTTTTTTTAATAAAAATATTTAAAAATGTATTAAATAAGAAATTATATGAGTAAACGAATAATAATATATTTAAATGATTTATTTGTTTCAATAAGTAGTTTGTACATGGTATACAAAGTTGTCTTATATAATTAGATTTTAAATGATAAATAAATAGAATCAGTACAACACATATAAAATTGGTCATAGGACTCCCTTTACTAAACTAGGAACTAACGCTTTCCTAACTACTAACTAACATTACAATAGGGATGATGACAGAGTATAAAATTAAATTATATTTAGTGCGTCAGTCAGATCATTCATTCATTCTCCTGTTCTTATGAGCAGGAGAATAAAAAAAAACAAACAAACAAACAACAAATAAATTGGGCTGCCCTTATGGGCAGCCCAATTTATTTGTGGTCGGCTCAACATGTATTTTCCTTCCATACTTCTATATTAGTCGTCATCTCGGTAATCACTCGCTTTCTAGCCATATCATCTTTCACACAATTCATCCATCGATTATTTGGTCTCCCTCTACTTGTATATAGCCATCCACATTCATACTCACATCTTTCCTGACAACATTTTCCTCATTCCTCCGCATAACATGCCCATACCATGACAACCGATTTCCACTCAACTTTTCAGTCACCGGTGTCACTTTCAGACTTCCTGTATAGTCTGTGCGTATTCCAGCCATTCGCGTAACACCACACATCCCTCTTAGCATTCTCATTTCAGCTGCATGCCTTTCATTCATTCCTTTTGTGGCCCAACACTCTGATCCATACAGGACGGCTGGTCTAACCATGCTTTTATAATTTATCTTCCCCTTAAGTTTAAGGTGAATGCGGGAGTCACAAATTGTTCCCGTGACCTGCCGCCATTTCTTCCACCCAGTGTTAATTCTATGCTTAACAGTCCGATCTATTTCGCCATCGCTTTGCACAAGTGAACCGAGATACCGAAAGTCGGAGCAAACTGGGAGAAGCGCGCCATCAAGCGCTATGACCCCAGAACTGGCGAGACCGCCGAAATCGCAGACCATGTACTCAGTTTTGTTTTTTGTACAAACGTGGTGTAAAAAAACATGTTTATTCACTTTCAGATATGCACGTTCAAAGGCAAGGAACCAATCGTCTGCTGCACCGATTGCACTACAATAGATGATGTTAGGTAAGCTTCGTCCCTTTTTTTATCCTGGTTGGAAAGCCCTCATGGATATATTTATATATATATAATATCCTTGGACATTTCACGCAACGCCATATCGTCCCAAGCTAAGCAACCTAATGCTTGTGTTATGGTAACGAGATGGCTGATAAACTACTTATATACATTTTTTTTGTAAATACATACATATTATAGATAGAAAAACACCCAGACTCGTAACAAATACTTGCAGGTCGTACAAATATTTGTTCCGTGCGGGAATCGAACCCGCGACATAGTGCGCAGCAGTCAATCGCTCAACCACTGCGCCAACCGTGTCGTCAATAATCCCGCACTAGGAGGGGGGAGGGGTCTGTCACTCTTTTTTTTTTTGAGGGTAGGAAATCATCAAATGACCCCTCCCGCTCTGGGTGGAGTGGAAAGGAGAGTCAGACTCTTACTGACTCTCTTACTCAGCGTATCGATGGCAATCTATATGTACTCAGAATTCGGCTCCGTCTTTGGCGCCATCATTAGCGTCCTGACACGCAGGACAACAACACCCATAACGTTTTTACTGTCTAAAACCCATCCATGTTCCTTCCTTAGCCCTTCATGTTCAGGGGTAGTGGTAACCCTTTCGGACAATCTCGCTTACCCAGCAGACTTCGGCCTTAACGGGCCCCTTCATAATGCTGACATTTCTTTGAGGCGCGTGTGGAACACGTACGCTGGCACACCTGCGCCGGGGTCGTGGGAACATACAATCGTTCCGCAAACCCTATTTAAACCAGCTACACATTGTTATTTAGATTCGAACTGAGACCTCATTGGTCGTAAATCCATGGCTTAGACCTAACAGCCTGCCGGATAACCGGGATTGTCCGAAAGGGTTACTGCTACCCTGGAACATGAAGGGCTAAGGAAGGAACATGGATGGGTTTTAGTCAGTAAGAGTCTGACACTCCCTTCCGCTCCATCCAGAGCGAGAGGAGTCATTTGATGATTGCAAACCTTCCAACAAAAAAATCCTTAACAGCTACCAGGCTAAGTTCCGATACGTAGTCTTTTAAATAAAATAAAAAAATACTGGTATTCAGCTGAATCCGGTTAGACGGGAAGCCGACCCCAACATAGTTGGGCCAAGGCTAGGTAGATTGACATACTTATTTATGATACTGCCCAACTGTAAACGACAATGTTTTATTTTTATTTTCAGGACAATCATATTTAATCCTAAAACGGAGCTGCTATCACTAACAGGACAAAAGGCTAATGACAGTAAGTATAGCTTTCAGCTTGTTAAATTAAAAAAAAATCTAGAGATGAAGATCTCTAAGTTTTTTTTAATTGTACAGGGTTGAAATTGAATTCAAGCGCAATATTTTAAGGGTTTATTGTACGCATCATTATAAACAACTTTTACTATAGGAACAAATCTGAAATCGCGAAAAAAAATCAGCCGTTCCATACATGCTCGCATAACTCGTCGAGTTATGCGAGCAAAATGTATGGAGCTGTTGATGTTTTTTCTCTAATTTTTATGTAGCATGCATAGACGCTGTAGGTACTATTTATTGCGATTGAACAAGAATGCTTTTCGTTACTTAAAATACTTTTTTTTCTTTCTCATTCCAGAATGTGTGAATTTCGTCGATAAATTGGACTACGATTGCAAAATAAACAGAAGAGCTAATTATACGAGGACTTTTGACCCTGACTCCACTTGTTATGAAATTGGAGTCACCATTGAAGAGGTTCCTGTAGAAATGCCTGCTCCAAGAGAATCTTACCTGGTCAGTATGTAATACAATATATAATGTTATAATTCATGTATACAAAACATTTTAAAAGAGTAACGGTGGAGTTTCTTGCCCATTCTTCTCCACACGAAACTACCTTTTGGAAGGGGCGACTCGAATCCATTCTATTTCTTGTTCATTTGACTTGACTTGAGATTTGACTTTGACTTACCATTTTTTTTTTTTTTGGAGTTTCGTTCTGGTTGGAGTGGAAGGGAGTGTCATACGCACGCACCTCTGATTTTTCGGATTCATGTGCGTATTGTATAATTATCACTTGCTTAAAATCGGTGAAGGAAAACATCGTGAGGAAAACCGGCATGCCCGAGAGATATTTCTCAACAGCATGTGATGCTAAGTCAGAGGCCCATGGGCAGCATTAAAACTCTGACACTAGGTTAGTCACTAACCACATGAAGAAGAAGACTGGCTAAAGCCTATCCATTTACCTTTCTGAGCCCTTTATGTTTCAGGGAAGTGGTAACCCTTTCGGACAAACGCTTATCCAGCAGTATAGTATTAATAAGTTACCATAAACAACGTGTTTCTTTTCCGTCATAACTCTAGGGTTACATTCTTTCAGTAAAAATAATACAATAATTTCTAGAATATGAAATGTATAGTTAGAAGATATTATGATTTATAATTAACTAGCATCCGGTTAGACAGCACGCCGACCCCAGCATAGTGAGAAAGGCTAGGCAGATGATGACTCACACACACTTAAAAACTTTTGCCTTTATAATGTCAGGACTCCTGTGTCCCAGCAGTGGAACATTAAAGGCTGATTATTATTATTTACTTATGTGTTTTTCATCTTCCAGGCGTTGCTGGGATATGGTGCTGACATAACCAAAGCCGAATGGCTTTGCGCAGGAGCCATCATCAGTGAGAAATTCATCCTGACAGCAGCTCACTGTCTTATGCAAGAAAAGCTGTAAGTATTCAAACGAACAGTTTCCTTAAAACATTTTTTTTGAGGGTGGGAAATCATCAACTAAAAACAACATGAACCGATTATTCAGCTGTTCCACAAAATGAACTATTCTTTGCAGGAAATAATTATATCAGAGAAATTCCTGCCTTACATGCTTTCCGAGGCCGCCATTAGTTATAGCTACTATATAATATAATTTGGGAAACCTTAAATAGACTTCGTACCCAAGTACGTCGCAGGACAATCTCCACAAGTGGGGATTCATAGACAGATCAGAACTTTGATTTGTATGCATTTTCGCTGAGTATTCGATCTTTTTCTTTTCGTGTGGTTAAAGACTAACCTGGTGACAAAGTTTTCATGCTGCCCATGGGCCTCTGACTTAGCTTCACATGCTGTTGAGACATATCTCTCAGACATGCTGGTTTCCTCACGATGTTTTCCTTCCCCGATTTTTAAGCACGTGATAATGAGTATTCGATTAAAACTGAAAACATTTTATCTATACTAATATTATAAAGAGGAAAACTTTGTTTGTTTGTTTGTTTGTTTGGTTGTAATGAATAGGCTCAAAAACTACTGGACCGATTTTAAAAATTCTTTCACCGTTGGAAAGCTTAGTTTTCTAGGAGTAACATAGGCTACTTTTTATCCCGGGAAAAATAACGGGTCCCACGGGAAAGACCACGGGAGCGAAGCCGCGGGCAAAGTGCTAGTCATTAATATTGAAAACTTTCCTTAAGACATCGACTGCCGCAGGATCGCAGAACGGAACGCAGATCTACGCGAGACAGAATGGCTTTTTAATTGTGCCTGTAATTGGGTATTTGACAGGGTAGTCAATAACGTTACTTTTTATGAACTGTCAAAACGCGGCATTTGTACGTAATTTGTATGAAACATAACAATGCGACGTCACAGCATTTTAGAATCAAATGGAATACTTATTAGCATTACATGCAATTTTACAATTACATTTTCGTAAAATATTTAATTTCTGTACGATTATGTAAGTTTCTAAGACCGTTTCAAATAGTCAATTACGGCATCCGAAAAGGTTAAAAGTACTCACAAGTACGTTTTTCCAGGGGTCCAGTGAAATATGTAGCAGTAGGCATCCACAAACGAACAGACCCTCCGAAGATGTGGCAGAAGTACACCGTGATGAGGACCATCGCTCATCCAGGCTACCAGTCATCCTCCAGGTACAACGACATCGCCCTACTGGAGACTGACAAGACGTAAGTAAAATAAAATCTTAATATTATTTTACTTCGTATTTTACCTTACTAAAGGTCACAGATGATTAGAGCCACCCGGCACCCACTCCGCACCACCTCGCCTCCTAATAATATCCTTGAAATTTCACATAATGCCATATAGTCCAAAGCTAAGCAACCTCATCCTTGTGTTATGGTAACGAGATGGCTCATAAACTACTTATAAACATATTTTTTTGTAAATACATACATATTATAGATAGAAAAACACCCAGACCCGGACCAAAATACTAGCAGGTCGTACAAATATTTGTTCCGTGCGGGAATCGAACCCCCGACATGCTGCGCAGCCGTCAATCGCTCAACCACTGCGCCAACCGTCTCAGAACCTGCTGCGACTAGTATTATTTATATGGACTTGTATGGGTATGCGCTCACTACTTCAACTCCGTGGCGTCACCGGATCGCCTCGGTCGTAAGCGTCCGCGTCGCGCGGACGGTGGGTGGACCACTCGGTAACAACTCGCTGCTCGCATGCTTGCCTTGCGTTCCCTCCACTGCGAGTTGCGAGGTACACCAGTCGACCGCGCGACGTTATTGGTGATAACGTGGCGTCCACCCGTATATCACCTGTCGACAGCGAGTAAACGCCGTGCAACGAGACTGTGTGGGGTGGCCGCCAGGTGATTTTAATGAGCCTTAATTTTACTTTTTGTTGTGGTCAGTTCTCAGTCTAACAGATGCAGCTGAATACCAGAATTTTACATGAAGTGACTGCCTATCTGACGTCCACAACCCAGGGTAATACTATACCCCTTCATAAGACTGAATGCCAGACTCAGGCTTGTGACGAACCTTAACGACTGTCAAAGATCCACGAATGGCAGCCGGGACCAACGGCTTAACGTCCTTTCCCGAATCATGGAGTAGCCTCGGTACGTAAAGATGGTCACCCATCCACGGAACAACCCTGGCAAGCGTAGCTTAACCTGATGGATCTACCCGTGCAGCTGTTCTTAATTAGCCATGAGCTCCTCCTCTATTTGTATATACAGAGTTGATATGACAGAGGGGCATTAAATTACCTACACCATGTATACTTACTATACCTACGTGGGTGGTATTAATTCGATACGGTATACAAATAAAAAGAATCAATAATTAGTTTTTGTTTCCAAACTAACTAAATAGCTTACAAATCAGACTAAACGCAACCAGCCGTTGTAAATAAAAACTGACCTTGTAACAAAGCGGCAACGACGAGCGCGCGCCGGAGCGCTGTTAGGAAAGATACATCGTGTTCAAACGGGGCAAAAACTTAAAAAATCATTTGCGACTAAACTACTGCTCCTATTTAATTGATTTCTGGTAATTGAGCTTGATAATGGTTCCTAGTATAGGCAGTTTAAAGGAAAGCCCCTCTGTCGTATCAAATCTTTATGTTTCATGTTTTATTTTTCTTTTTTTCCAGGATATCCTTCAGCAGAGAGGTGCTTCCCGCCTGTCTGCATTCAGATCCAAATATAACTGAAGTGTTTACAGAAGCAAATATTCTTGTTTGGGAGAGGGATGGCAAAGACAAGGGAGCTCTGATACAGGTGAGGTTCCTTAACGCAGCTATATATAGAGTGTTCTCCGCGGAACCCTAGGGCTCTTGCTGGGCTTGGCCGTGGATGGATGACCAACTTTACACACTGACTCTCCTCGTCGACTCTCCTTGTCGTTACGGGTCGTCAGAAGCCTAAAAATCTAACAGCCAGTCTTACCAAGGGTTATCTTAGTACCCAGTTACTGGGTTGTGGAGGTCAGATAGGCAGTCGCTCCTTACAAAATACTGGTATTCAGCTGCAGCCGACTGGAAGTTGACCGAGTCACGGAGGAGTCTCGATAAGTAAAGACCCAACCACGGACCAACCTCGGTTGGCGTCGCTTAACATCTATAACATATATAGCTTGTATATAATTAAACAATAAGAGAATATACATACATACAAGCTGAAACCAACCATATTATTACCACTTATGTCACAAAATCATTGTTTAAACAAAAGTTGCCACAAAGTCCTGGTCCTCCAGGGTCTCTCCCCGATCGTACCACTATACCAGACTTATCTTCGAGCCTATTGCCATCAACCAGGCACAAATCCTGACTCCAGGCTGCTATCGTGTCAGTGGGATAGTCCGAAAGGGTTACCACTTCCCCGGTACATAAAGGGCTAAGGAAGGAACATGGATGGGTTTTAATCAGTATGAGTCTGACACTCCCTTCCGCTCCACCCACAGCGGGAGGGGTCTTAAGATAATTTGCCAGTCTCTAAAAAAAAAGGCTGCTACAGAGAAACTCCAGATAGAATAACCCAATAACCTTAATAACACTTTGCCCGTACTAGAAATCGAACCCAGGACCTGATGCTCAGCAGTAGCGCTTGCGACCACTATACCAACGAGGAAGTCAGTAGTGCCAATTAATCAAACATCATTATTTATAATTCCAGACCACGCTCCAGCAATTCGATGTGATACAATGTTCTATCTTTTACCCCCCTCACGATAAATTAATGAATGGCTACAATGATATCTCGCAGACCTGCTATGGAGATACGAAGATACCTCTGGACTCTTGTCAGGTATGAAATATCATCATCATAATTAGCCTATAATATATATATGATAGCAGTGATAACCTAGTGGTGTGACCGTCGGACTGCCAATTCATAGTTCTCGACTTTGAACCCAAGGCACCTCTGGTTTTATGGATTCATGCGCGTATTATATAATTATCACATGCTTAAAAATCGGTGAAGGAAAACATCGTGAAGAAACCAGCATGTCTGAGAGATATTTCTCAACAGCATGTGAAGCTAAATCAGAGGCCCATGGGCAGCGTAAAAACTCTGACACCAGGTTAGACTCTAATGAGCAATGACCTTTAGCTGTTGTTCGTATTCGTGTCACTGTGTACAGAGGCCAGCACATCAAGTTCAATCTGTCTTCTTTGATAGTGTTTCAACTTTATTGCAAAGACATAAGGTTCATTTTTAATTGAGAAAATTTGACAGTTAGGGATAGCTTGATGTGCTGGCGTCTGTACACTGCTTGTGTCAGCGCTAGCCCCGACGCGCGAAGTTGATGCGCTGCGGGGTAGATGAGGTGGCTCAGGTAGTTTTTTGTACAGACGCCAGCACATCAAGCTATCCCTAACTGTCAAATTTTCTCAATTAAAAATGAACCTTATGTCTTTGCAATAAAGTTGAAATACTATCAAAGAAATTTGACAGATTGTGGTAACTTGATGTGCTGGCCTCTGTACGTTCGTTTGAGTAGAACTATCCACGACTGTCCGAAAACAATCTTATCATTTACACCAGCCTTTCTGAAAGTGACCAATAACGCCCCCTCGTGGGCGCTGCAGGCCTAAAGGTAAGTAAGAGACCCAGAAAATGGGGGCGTTGTGTAGAGGCTTAGGGGATGATTTGTAATTACATCTAGATATCATCATTCTCCTGCCCTTATCCCAATTTATTTGGGGTCGGCGCAACATGTCTTCTTCTTCCATACTTCTCTATTAGTCGTCATCTCGGTAGTCACTTCTTTTCTAGCCATATCATCTTTCACACAATCCATCCATCGTTTCTTTGGTCTCCCTCTACTTGTATAGCCATCCACATTCATGCTCACGACCTTTCCTGACAACATTTTCCTCATTCCTCCGCATAACATGCCCATACCATGACAACCGATTTCCACACAACTTTTCAGTCACCGGTGTCACTTTCAGACTTCCTCTTATATACTCATTCCGTATTCTATCCATTCGGGTAACACCACACATCCCTCTTAGCATTCTCATCTCAGCTGCATGCAATTGTCTTTCATTCATTCCTTTTGTTCCATTCGCCTTTTATGCAGCGGACATGATAAATTTTCATGCCTTGATCCGACAAAATTTTTGTCGTGTACATGAACTGACATTCTATTTGCAGCAGACACGGTGAAATTTCTTAGCATGTTCAAGCCTTGCTAATCAATTATTTTTCTCCCCCAGAGCGACAGTGGCAGTCCTTTGATGGCCACCTCCAAACTCTTCGACTGTGCCCCCAGTATCCTGGGTATATCATCGTATGACAGAACCTGTGGTACTGCGGGCAGTTCCGAACTCTTCATCAAAGTTATATACTACATACCTTGGATTGAGAGCATCGTGTGGCCTTGAAAATTCCTGAAGAATGTTGAATAAGACTGATTTTCACGTTAATACTGATGACGCCTTAGATATCAAAGATTCTAATGGTTATAATCAGAGATTTTCTATTTGTGTATTAAAAAAAAATTGTTTCCAAAAACTCTGTAGACGGCGTTGAACTGACTACGTTACTGGGTGCCAAAACCAAAACACTTGGAAAAAAAAAACATTGCGTCCCGTCACATACGGTCGTTGACTGACACTTTCATTGTTTCGAGTACTTTTTTATGTACGTTTCGTTTTTAGAACTCAAAATTACATCCAAGTGTGTGACGTTCCGTTCCTCGCATAAACTTACCAAGTTCAGCGCCATCTATCGAGCGACTAGGGAAGAGTTAAAAAGAAAATTCTGTAAATGCGTACTTGCTTCGGTCACGAATTATATTTGGATCAACATACAACCTGACACTACCTGCAAATTCCAAAAAAACACTCCCTTCTTCCAATATGGAGTTCCACCGGGGAGGTACTACCACCAAGCTTATTTCTGCCGTTGTACCGTGTTCCAGGTTGGAAGGTATCAGGGCCGATACAATTATAGCCAAGTTTTTGTAAATAAGATATCGTATCATCATCTGCCTAGCCTTTGCCCGACAATGTTGGGGTCGGCCTCCATTCTAACCGGATGCAGCTGAATACCAGTATTTTACATGGAGCGACTGCCTATCTGACCTCCACAACCCAGTAACAATAAAATTAAGATATCGTATGATTTACCTAGTTAATTTGATGTTTCTTCGTTGAACTCCTAAGTTTTTGGCTACTGTGTCTAGTATGTCTTCAACATCATCATCATCATCACCATCATCAGCCTATAGCAGTCCACTGCTGGACATAGGTCTCTCCAGTTGCACTCCAGCTTGATTCTCGGTAAGACTCAACCAGGCACCCTGCGAAAATCGAGGGTTCAACTGTACCATCGATGAGGTAGAGGGCTTCACGTCCCAGCCACCGCGGAAGACGCTCCCGGCATTGGGAGCTGCATGGTGACTCCCGGCCACCGTAGGCGCGGGCCTGCGGACGGTGAGTAATGGGTAGCTCACCGTCCGATCAGGACGAGGCTCGTGCCGGACGGCGCGGTCGTGCTCCACGCGCGCTTTAAAGGGATGCAGCATTTAAGAAGCGGCCCGTTCGGGCCGATACCTGCCGGGTCTGCGGGATTGTCCTAAAAGGTTACCGCTGCCCCGGAACACAAACAGACACTCTCTTCAGCTCAGTCAGACTCTTACTGACTAAAACCCATCCAGGTTCCTTCCTTAGTCCTTTGTTTTCCGGGGTAGCGGTAACGTTTTCGGATAATCCCTCTGGGAGCAACATTAGGTCTTGAGTTGGATCGCCATGTCAGGCAAAGTATTATTGAGATTTTATCAGGAATTAGCTGCCCGGAGTGGTTGAGTCCATTCATTCCACCTGCTAAAAGTCTCCCCCCTGGGCGCGACTTGCCTTGGTCAACCTGGAAGTCTCTAAACAGACTCCGGACCCAGGTTGGCCGAAGCAAGGAAAACCTGCTCAGGTGGGGATTCATAGACAACTCGTAAATTTCGTGCTATTCCACAAACGATGGGACACTTAATATCGTGTCCCGTGTGTTCTGCCGTATGCACGTTAAAGGAGTTCCTTGATGGACGCTAGTGATGGCGCCAAACACGTAGCCGAAATCTGGGCCGAGTGCATTTAGATTGCCATCGACACGCTAAGGAGAAGAAGTCTGGATTCGTGGCGAAATGGCTCTGTCCCTGTTAGTCGTAACTTGGGTGTCCTATAGGTAGGTACACCTCCATCTGTCATACCCATCATTACCAGCATGATGTTTTGTTTGTGCAGAGTAAAGAATGGTCCTTTCTTACTTATATTAAGGTATTAAATTTATGCTAATTTTAGCAGTACCTATACTCGTAGGTATACAT
Organism: Hyppa rectilinea; assembly: GCA_951799385.1. NCBI lineage: Eukaryota > Metazoa > Arthropoda > Insecta > Lepidoptera > Noctuidae > Hyppa > Hyppa rectilinea. Next base: position 1,684,732 of record OX637327.1, read on the forward strand.
TTTGTGATAGCCTAGCTTTTTCCCAACTATGTTGGGGTCGGCTTCCAGTGTAACCGGATGCAGCTGAATACCAGTATTGTACATGGAGCGACTGCCTATCTGACCTCCACAATCCAGTAACTGGGCAATACGATACCCCTTGGTAAGACTGGCTGTCAGCTTTTCGGGCTTCTGACGACCCGTAACGACTGTCAAAGATGCACAAATGACAGCCGGGACCAACGGCTTAACGTGCTTTGGCTGGCCTATTTTTTGGTCAATCAGCATTGCCATACAACGTGGCAATGCTGCCAGCCTTTTGGGAACTTTTCCTGTTGACAGCGATGTGAACGAATTTTTTTATGCCCTTCGATTTATTTTTTTCCCTCGCATTTTATATACTTGTAAGTACATAGTTATTGTTCTTATTTTAAGTTTTTTTTGGAATGTAAATATTAATATTACAATATGAATTAAGTAATTTCTACAAACATTTTATTGTTGAAGATTAAAAGTATTTCTTCAGTTATTGTTTTATTTAAAGCGAAATGTTGTCTCAAGTGTTATCTCTGGTTATTAAAGTAATTTAGGTAATCCGCTTCGCAGACTGTGCGACTTGCGACGTTAAAGTAACTCGACGCCAATTGTGCGGAGTTTTATTTACGAAGGGGTTACCGCTACCCCGGAACATTAAGGGCTAAGTAAGGAACATGGATGGGTTTTAGTCAGTAAGAATCTGTCACTCCCTTCCGCTCCACCCAGAGCGGGCGAAGTCATTGGATGATTTCCCACCCTAAAAAAGAAAAAAAAAAGCCTTACGTCGCGTCTAGTCGCCAAGCTGTGGACGTCGCATTGTGTGCTCCATGATAAAAATTTCATTGAATAGGTATTTGAAGCCCAATATCGTAAAGTTTATTTAACGCAAATATCTGTGGCTACCACTTGTTCAAATTAATTATGTTACCTGAAAAAATGTGCTAATGGACATGACCAAAGTTTGATATTGTTTTACTATCATCAAAAATGATAATAAAATCAGCTGCACGGATCGATCCATCAGGTTAAGCTACGCGGGTTGGTCCGTGGTTGGCTGCTTTTTCCCAACTACGTTTGGGTCGGCTTCCAGTCTAACCGGATGAAACTGAATACCAGTATTTTACATGAAACGACTGCCTATCAGACCTCCACAACCCATTCAGTAACGTAATACGATACCCCTTGGTAAGACTGGCTGTCAGACTTTCGGGCTTCCAACTACACATAATGACTATCAAAGATCCACGAATGACAGCCGGGACCAACGGCTTAACGTGCTTTCCGAGGTACGGAGGAGTCCCGATATGTAAAGATGGTCACCCATCCACAGACCAACCCCGGTGAGCGTAGCTTAACCTGATGTATCGATACGAGCGGCTGTTATTACTTAGCCTTGAGCTCCTCTATTATTAAATCGCCAACCTTTAAAAAGCAAACATATTTTTTTAATCTGACTGGAAATTATTGAGTTTTCAAATACAGATAATTAACACCAACTCTTTAGCGTGATTTTATTTTTATACTTAGATGGAGCGATTGTTTATATATGGCCTTCATATATACCGGCTATAATAAAATTGTGAATTGTGTTGCAGTGATAGCCTAATGGTGTGACCATCGGACTGCCAAGTCTTAGGTCTCGAGTTCGAACCCAAGGCACGCACCTCTGACTTTTCAGTTTCATGTGCGTATTGCAAAAGCATCACTTGCTTAAAAATCGGTGAAGGAAAACATTTTGAGAATAGATAGATATTATCTCAACAGCATGTGAAGCTAAGTCAGAGGCCCATGGGCAGTTTAAAAACTCTGACACCAGGTTAGTCACTAACCACACTAAACTCAAACTCAAAGCATTTATTATAAATAAACCAATTACAGGCACTTTTGAATTGTCAAGGGGTCGGTCAGTCAGAAAGATGAAGCTAGTTGCCCATTCCAAAGCAGTAGGTACCTATGGAGAAGAACGGGCAAGAAACTCCATGGACACTCTTTTAAATCAAAATATGTTTACAAAAACCGGGTTACATCATTCATGTTGAAATATACACGTGAGAACGATGCAGAACTTAATAAAAGCGTCCATAATTACAAGTTTAAAAAAAACAATTCAAAATTATTTTAAATTTTAAAACAGCCACGGCAGCTAAGAGGTGACCAGTCCCTACTGACGGCGCCCGTTCATGAACATGACACATGGATTAGCACCATTCAGCTTAACCATTTTGATGGGAGCTAAATGATCCAACATACGCATCACCATCAGTGAGACATAATATTACAGTGAGACATAAAAGAGGAGATAAAGTTTTTGTCAAAATAACAAATTATCAACAAGAAATATTATTTGTTTAACCTTTGTTTCTAACCGTGATATCGGGCAGTTCTTTATCCAACTATGTTGGGGTCGCTTTCCAATCTAACCGTAAGCATTATTATTAGTATATTACATGGAGCGACTAAGTAGTCGCTCCATGTCAGTCGGTTGTGGAGGTCAGATACTTATCTGACCTCCACAACCGAGCGACGTCAGTAACGTGATACGATGGCCCCTCATTTTTTCTGAGGGTGGGAATTCATCAACCGACCACTCCCGCTCTGGGTGGAGCGGAAGGGAGTGTCAGACTCTTACTGACTAAAACCCATCCATGTTCCTTCCTTATTCCTTTACGTTCCAGGGTAGCGATACCCTTTCAGACAATTCCGCTTACCCGGCAGGCTTCAGCCCTGACGGGCCAATACGATACCCCTTGTTAAGACTGGCAGACAGACTTTCGGGCTTCTGAGGACCCATTACGACTGTCAAAGATTCATGAATGACAGCCGGGACCAACGGCCTAACGTGCGTTCCGAAGTACGGAGGAGTCTCGATATGTAAAGATGGTCACCCATCCACGGACTAAACCCAGCAAGCATAGCTTAACGTAATGATCGATCGATTATATATATATAGAATGTTGATGGGTACGAAAAACACGGAATGTTTACAGGAAATAAAACACTTGTATGTTGTTGTTTGCCCAATTGACTAGCAGAAAACTGACAGTCCGTCTTACCAAGGGGTATCGTATTACCCAGTTACTAGGTTGTGGAGGTCATATAGGCAGTCGCTCCATGTAATATACTGGTATTCAGCTGCATCCGGTTAGACTGGAAGCCGACCCCAACATAGTTGGGAAAAGGCTTGGCAGAATGATAAACTGATTAAATTGTTTTTTTTAAGCAAATAAATGTATTACTTAGGTATTTATTTATTATACTCGTGATAACCTATGCCACTAATAAGGTATCATTATCTTGTTTTTGCTGAAGTGTTTATGATCATCATAATAATAGGCATAAGGCTGAAAGTCTGGGGAATATCATTTAACACGTTGAACGCCAACGCGGTCACCGTGTGTCCGACAAACAATAGTTTTTCTATTGTGTCTGCTGCGTGGCAGTCAATGACTTAAAGGTCATTATCATCTGCCTAGCCTTTTCCTAACTATGTGGGTTCGGCTTTCAGTCTAACCAGAAGCATCTGAACACCAGTATTTTACATGGAGCGACTGCCTATCTGAACTCCACAACCCAGTAACTGGATAATACGATACCCCTTGGTAAGATTTTCGGGCCTCTGACGACCCATAACGACTGTCATAGATCCACAAATGACAGCCGGGACCAACAGATTAACGTGGTTTCCGAGGCACGGAGGAGTCTTGGTATGTAAAGATGGTCACCCATCCACGGACCAACCCCGGCAAGCGTAACTTAACCTGATGGATCGACCTGTGCGGCTGTTATTACTTAGCCTAGAACTCCTAATACGTAAACACCATAATAACATAGAAACATTTATCAAATAAAAGGTAAACCAAACACTACCCAGCATTCCAAAAATGGACAACAATCGGATTTTTTTCCTTCTTTTATTAACTTCTCAGTATCCAAAGAAACCCGGGTAAGTGCAAGTTGGCTTCGCATACGAAGGGTTCCGTACCATAGTACAATATTTGTACAATATTGTTACATTTTTTTCATTTTCATTACATTCAAAAAACCTGTTTCTTCTATGGGAAATTCCTTTAATTTTTAACTTTATTATGTTTTTCACTTTTGTTTTTATAGCGGCAATAAAAACACACAATCTATGAAAATTTCAACTGTCTACCAATTACGGTTTATGAGATACAGCATGACGAATACACTAACAGATGGACATCTTATTCTTTCTTTCATGTGGTTAGTGACTAACCTGGTGTCAGAGTTTTTATGCTGCCCATGGGCCTCTGACTTAGCTTCACATGCCGTCCAGAAATATATCTCAGGCATGGTTTCCTCTCGATGTTTTTATGGTTATAGATATCTTTTGTGCCTCAGAAAGCACGTTAAGCCGTTGCTCCCGGCTGTCATTCCTGGATCTTTGACAGTCGTTACGGGCAGTCAGAAGCCAGTCTTTTTTTTTTTTTTTAAGGCTGGGAAATCATCCAATGACTGCTCCCGCAGTCTGACAGCCAGTCTTACCCAGGGGTATTACCCAGTTACTATATAGGTTGTGGAGGTCAGATCGGCAGTCGCTCCATGTAAAATACTGGTATTCAGCTACATCCGGTTAGACTGGTAGCCGACCCCAACATAGTTGAAACAGGCTAGGCAGATTGATATAAGTTTTTTCATACTTAGTGAAATTACGTGTAATACGTGCATAGCTTAGCCATAGGTTGCTGTGGAGCGAGTGCCTCTAGCTGTGTCCTATCGAACTCTGCAGCTCAGCCCATGATGGAAGCTCATATGATGGAAGCCACAAACGTCACTAATACTCCGCCCGCCCGCTGACATACAGACGGATGGACTCAGGGACAGTGGACCCTTAGTGATAAGGTTACGGGACCCTAAAACAGTAGACAAAACCACGTCCAATTATTAGCAGACATCAACGACATCTAATCGTCATCTTAAAACTTGTTTTATAAGGAAAATATCACTGAAACCTGTTTCAAAGAATTCGTGGTAAATACATGACGTGTGACGACCCAAGTGCATCAGTCAATATGTCTTAATAGGTGAGATTTTATAAATTTTATCGCCAGGACTGACCGTCCTGGAACCAAAAATTCGAAGACATGTGACATCTACCAAGCCGCACTGGTGGTGGTGGGGTGTATTACGGCCCGCTTCATCTGGCTGAGAAGAGGCCAGCATCCCAGCAGTGGGAGCATTATAGGGCGACATAATATTGGTCAGATAATTTTTTTTTGAGGGAGGGAACTCATCTAGTGACTTCTCCTGCTCTGGGTGGAGCGGAAGGGAGTGTCAGACTTTTACTGACTAAAACCCATCCATGATCCTTCCTTAGCCCTTTGTGTTCCGGGTAGCGGTAACCCTTTCGGACAATCCCGCTTACCCGGCAGGCTTGGCCCTGAGGGGCCCCTTCATATGCTGACATCTCTTTGAGGCGCGCGTGGAACATATACGCGCCGTCCGGCACGGGCCTGGTGCTGATCGGACGGTGAGTCACCCATTACTCACCGTCCGCAGGCCTGCGCCTACGGTGGCCGGGAGTCGTCACGTGATTACCAACCCTTAATAACGTGCCTTCCGAGACACGGAGGAGTCTCGATATGTAAGAATCACCCATCCAAGGACCAACCTCGGCAAGTGTAGCTTAACCTTATGGATCGATCCGTGCGGCTGTTATTACTAAGCCGGGAGCTGATCATCATCTTTCTCACACTGAATTAATATTAAACTAACACTGATTGTTCAAGTGGTGGTTGGCCCCCTGTAGGTAGTACAGAGGCCAGCACATAAAGTTACCACAATCTGTCAAATTTCTTTGATAGTATTTCAACTTTTCTGCAAAGACATAAGGTTCATTTTTAATTCAGAAAATTTGACAGTTTGGGATAGCTTGATGTGCTGGCGTCTGTACCTACATACCAAAGTCACCTTACAAAAGTTTAAAACAACAATATTAAGATAACATAACATATTATTGTAAAAACAATATCTGTACCTAAAACGCTAAATGTATTTGGGCTGTGCGACCTTCAGTTGAAGCTCTGAGTTCACGGCAAGCGCGCGCGTCGTGAACATGTTTAAATATATTGTATTATGTTTGTGTGTCAGTTTCTGTGGCGTACTATGTGATCTGAACAAGGAAGAAGGTAATTTTTATTATTTAATAAATATATGCATAATATGTCGACGAATTATACACATAATCCTTCCTCTTGAAACACTCATCTATTAAAAAAACCGCATCAAAATCCGTTGCGTAGTTTTAAAGATTTAAGCATGCATAGGGATATAGGGACAGAGAAAGCGACTTTGTTTTATACTATGTAGTGACTAGCTCGTGACTCAATAATAACAGCCGCACAGGTCGATCCATCAGGTTAAGCTACCCTTGCCGGGGTTGGCCGTGGATGGGTGACCATCTTTACATACCGAGACTCCTCCGTGGCTCGGAAAGCACGTTAAGCCGTCAGCTGTTAGTACTTAGCCACGAGCTCCTCCCGCGGGCGGAAGCTAGTTGATTTATAATTAAAAATGCATTTTTTGAGTGGTAATTGCACGTTAGCTAGGTGCATTTGATTGCCACGAACGTATAATAATAATAATATAAGGATATTATTATTATTATACGTTCGTACCAACAACGCCATATAGTCCCAAGCTAAGCAACTTAATGCTTGTGTTATGGTAACGAGATGGCTGATAAACTACTCATATACATTTTTCTTTTGTTTGTAAATACATACATAATATAGATAGACAAACACCCAGATCCGCAACAAATACTTGTAGGTCGTACAAAGATTTGTTCCGTGCAGGAATCGAGCCCGCGACAGTCAGCAGCAGCAGTCAATCGCTCAACCACTGCGCCAACCGTATCTGCCGATCAATCGTGTAAAAATAGGTTTCGGTTAAAAGATATTTATTTCTCATAAGAACTTAAATAACATAGTTCACTTAAAATGAGATACAAAGTGCTTATATCTAATGATAAATCATAATATCATATCATATTTGCCTCTGGGGTGTAATGGAGACGTTACAGGGTACATACATGTTTTTTTAAGTTTTGCCTTAAATATATTTATACTATCGCACCTCTTTAAGTCCTCCGGTAAATCGTTAAACAGCTGTATCCCCTCAACAAATATTGTTTTTTTTTCGTAATTAGTTCCGTTGTTTTTTTTCCGTAAAATATCACCATAAAAACTTAGGCGACGTGGCCTTTATCCACTGCCAACGTCAACATGACGTGACGTCAGCGAGAAACGAGATTATTTGAACAGATTGTCGTCGATTCTGTAAAATTCTTACCGTGAAGACTCAGTTGAAGAGAGCTGTCGTTCCACCTAATGCTAGAGATTGACACTTAAGCGGGGTTGTCCGAAAGGGTTACCGTTACCCCGGAACATAAAGGGCTAATACAGGAACATGGACGGGTAAGTAAGAGTGGATGGATCAGTAAGAGTCTGACACTCCCTTCATTGGATGATTTCCCACGCTCAAAAAAAAAAAAGAAAAGGGATCGACATTAGTGATAGCTAGATGGTTCACTGATGTCTCACTGACACATCATTTACAAATTTTAGTTTACAATCATCAACGTTTCGTATACTCTTATACTACTATTTCACAAACAACTTATTCCGCAAATGTTTTATTTTATAAAAACTCGCTTTACAAACATTTATTTGACAAATAAATCTCTTAGCAAATGTTTTGGGTGATTATATTATAATCTATAGTCACTACATACTCGTAGTATAAAACAAAGTCGCTTTCTCTGTCCCTATATCCCTATGTATGCTTAAATCTTTAAACAACGGATTTTGATGCGGTTTTTTTTAATAGATAGAGTGATTCAAGAGGAAGGTTTATGTGTATAATTTGTCGACATATTTTGCGGGCGAAGCCGCGGGCGGAAGCTAGTAATATTATAAAGCTGAAGAGTTTGTTTGTTTGAACGCGCTAATCGCTGGAACTACTGGTCCGAATTGAAAAATTAATTTTGGGTTGGATAGTCCATTTATCGAGGAAAGCTATAGGCTATGTAACATCACGCTACAACCAATAGGCGCCGAGCAGGGGGTAAAACCGCGTGGGAGCAACTAGCTCATTTATAAACTTACTTTAACATGTAATAAATTACATGGTTGCAATTTCCAGTTGGGTCAAATAATTTACAATCAAGTACTGGAGTTATTTAAGTCTAGTAAAGTAATTTTGTTTTTGTATTTAATCAAGTCGTTTCTGGTCGTAGGGGGTCACACTTTAAAATAATCAATTTTTAAGGAACTTGCACAATAGTAAGTAAGTCAATATGTAAAACTATTTTATTCCAAACGTTGTTTTGTGAGATCAAATGGAAGACAAATTAATTGTTTGTCAAATGAATCGTCATGAAATAAAAGTTTATCGGATAATTATTTTCTTAATTGAATTACACACATCAAAAGTGTCTAGGGATCAAGCATTTTTATGCGGATTTCTTGAGATTGAGATGTGGCTTTGTAATAAATTTATGATTTTATAAATTTATATGGATCCTTTTTGGTGCATTTCATAATTTGAAACAGGAACTGTCAATCAAATTCGAGTAAAAGATGAAAATCAGCTGTCAATATTTTCCCTATAAAAACATACAACGCATTGAAGACATTATTAGTGCTACTGTTTCCCTACTACTGATTAAAACCAACGTTATTATGGAGCGGCGACGTCATTTAAGCAGGGAAGAAATGCTCAGAGCCGTGGGAATGATAGAAGCTGGTTCCCGGCAACGTACTGTGGCTTTAGCTCTGAATACAAGTCAGAGTGTTATCAGTCGACTTTGGACACGTTACCGAAGCACTGGTACCGTGGCTGAGCGCCATGAAGGACGGTATCGCTGCACCACACGGAGACAAGACCGATACATTCAAATCTTAACTCGAAGAGCTCCAACAATAACCGCCATGATGTTAGCCGTGAGGCTTCATCACTCTTCAGGGAACTTAATTAGCGACCAAACAGTCAGAAACCGCTTGCATGAAGTGAACCTTCATTCCCGAAGACCGCTACGGGTACCACCTATAGCAATGCACAATCGTAGGATTCGATATCAATGGGCTCTTGAACACAGAAATTGGGCAGAAGAACAATGGCGTTTCGTGTGCTTTTCTGATGAGTCTCGTTTTGGTATGAGACCGGATACAAGACGTATACGACACTGGAGAACCCCTGGACGCCAACAGCGATTAAAATCCTGCCAGGAAGTCCATCCTTATAGTGGTGGAACCATCATGGTATGGGCGGGTATTTGGATCGGCGGAAGAACTGAGTTGATTTGGATCAGAGGCAACCTCAACGCTCAAATTTATGCTGAGACGATTGTATCTGACGTCATCGTTCCTCTACAAGTGCAAATCGGTCCCTTATTTCAGTTAATGCATGATAATGCACGACCGCACACCGCAAGAGTTGTAAGACAGACTCTCGCCGCAGCTAACATCAATGTCCTGCCCTGGCCTGCTCAGTCGCCAGACTTGAACCCGATTGAGCATGCATGGGATATGCTACAGAGAAGAGCTCTGCCGAATATGGAGGGTATCCAGTTGCAAGAAGACCTTTTTTTGTTGTTGCAACGAACATGGGCGGCCATTCCACAGCGTGATTTGGATGAACTCATTTTGAGTATGCCAAACCGATGTTCTTGTGTTGTTAGTGTTCGCGGTAGAAACACGGATTATTAATTGTTTAAGTTACCCAATAAAATTTTAAAGAAAACTGTTATTTCAGTCTTTTTTTCGAACTTTAATGTTAGTGGTTCAAATGTCAAAAATCCCTTTATTAGGAAAATGGCAAATTTCTTTATTAATGCAAAGGTGACTTGGTTTATCGTTACTGTGACAAACGAAAACACTTTATTTGATGAATCCTTAAAGAAAATTTAAATTAATATCAATCAAGAGAAAAGTTATTGCAAAAATATATGTTGATCCCTAGACACTTTTGATGTGTGTATTTGTGTTGTGTAATGATGAAATGATTTATCATGTGTTGCCAATTGTTGTTTGTCAAGTCAAATTTTTAACTAAATACATTTTTGGTGAACTCATCGGTCACTATGTTATGATAGATAAAACAAAAGCCGGGCGAACGCCGACGTTGTGCGATGTGAGGGCTAGATTAAACGTGTTATCTATTGCCGTCACTCAGACCGAGTTCAGGCGGTCACGTTGAGCTACTCGAAATTTCGACAGCCGGACGACGCGGAACGGCGCGGCGCTTGTGTGACGGCCGTACGACATCGACAGTCTATAAAGCCCGGCGCCCACTATCTGTGAGCATCGGTGCGACTCGGTACAGCTCGGGCGCCTTACGGCGGCTTCGAGCGCCTGAGAGCTGCATCGGGCGACTACGGGCTGCCTCGGCAGCCGTAAGCATGGCTAAGGATGCCGAGGCTGTCTTCGGGTAGCTCGGGTGGCATATTCGAGGCAGACACGTCTCACATTTCAATCACCGCCTCCATTATCGTACCGTATCGTATCAGTTTGTTTAATTTGACGATGACAGAAGAAAAGTTGATTATTCTTGTGCAAGCTCACGAATGTCAGGTATGACATTACATCGCGATGCTAAATATATAAAAGAAAGTCGGGTTTGTTCCCTCCATTATAACTCGAGATCTGCTGGACCAATTTTCATGGTTTTTGTTTCGTTCGATTTGTCTCCGCCCTGAATAGCAGAAAACATTTTTTATTTTTATTTTTTTTTAGGTAGGGTAGGTAGGTAGGTAGGGTAGGGTAGGTAGGTAGGTAGGGTAGGGTAGGTAGGTAGGTAGGGTAGGGTAGGTAGGTAGGTAGGGTAGGTAGGTAGGTAGGGTAGGTAGGTAGGGTAGGTAGGTAGGTAGGGTAGGTAGGTAGGGTAGGTAGGTAGGGTAGGTAGGTAGGGTAGGTAGGTAGGTAGGTAGGTAGGGTAGGTAGGGTAGGTAGGGTAGGTAGGGTAGGTAGGGTAGGTAGGGTAGGTAGGGTAGGGTAGGTAGGGTAGGTAGGGTAGGTAGGGTTGGTAGCTAGGTAGGTAGGGTAGGTAGGCAGGTAGGTAGGTAGGTAGGGTTGGTAGCTAGGTAGGTAGGGTAGGTAGGCAGGTAGGTAGGGTAGGTATAACAGTTAAGACAGGACAACGTCTGTCGGGTCAGCTAGTAATAATATAAAAGATGCATACGACGTGTGTGGTGAACGATTGCAAGTCGTCATCTTACATTTATAAAGAACTGCGATTTCATAAATTTCCGCGAACGGATGAAAGGTAACCAAATAAATATTGTTTATGTAATAGAAAGAAAATACTTGATAGTATCTCGGAGTAGTAGCAGGCCGGCAGCAACAAGCGTTGTGAGTCTTGGTGGCGCTTTATAATTACTTTCAAACGTTTTGAATTCAGAAGGGGCGGGGCGTGTTATCGTAGGTTCTCCTTAATTTTTTTTTTATCCTGTTCAAGGGGCTGCTTGCGAGTGGGATGGAGTCAACGGAAAATGTGTGAAAGAGACGCAATGTATGACAACTCTGGACACAAAGGGTGACAAACATCTCGTAAGTGACGTCAGGGGGCCGGCCACCACCTTTTAAAGCAATATTATTTTAACATTATTTCACAGTGGGTATTAACAAAAGAGATGAAGCTATACGTCCGCCTTATTCTTAAAATTGATCACGTGATATTTCGAAAGCTTGTGACAATTTCATACATTTCGGATATATCTAATTTCGTTCTCGTTAATGAAAATGCGACTTTGTCTAGGCCCTCAGTTATTTTAATTTGATAATTATGGAAGAGCGGAGTCGCCTAATACAGACTTATTTTAACTTAAAAGGAGGCGCCATTCACTAGTTGATATAAAAACTTTTTTGTTTAAAACAAATAAATCATTTTTCATTTTTATTTGGGCATCCTTAACTGTTTTATTATTCTTTCAGGTTTGTTCCAAAAAAGGCGATGTGACAATAGTCTGTTGCACTGACTGTGTGCTGGTCAATGATACAAGGTAACTATAACATATTTATGAAGGGGCCCGTTGAAGCCTGCCGGGTAAGCGGGATGTCCGAAAGGATTACCGCTTCCCCGGAAAATAAAGGGCTAAGGAAGGAACATGGATGGGTTTTAGTCAGTAAGAGACTCCCTTCCGCTTAACCCAGAGCGGGAGGAGATTTGATGATTTCCCACCCTCAAAAAAAAAGGTAACTATAACATACATACTTATAAATTCACGCCTTCTACCAATAGGGTTAGACAGGAACGAAAGAACACTACCTGGTTTTCTTCATCTTCTTCTTTTTTGTGCTGCCCGTGGGCCTACATGCACTAACCATAAACGAAAAAGTTCGTCATTTAGAATTTCGGCCGCGTTTACGAAGGAAATTATCCCACGGGAACTGTACATTTTCCAGGATAAAGGAACCCTTTTTTTTAAGGCTGGGAAATCATCCAATGACTGCTCCCGCTCTGGGTGGAGCGGAAGGGAGTGTCAGACTCTTACTGACTAAAACCCATCCATGTTCCTTCCGTAGCCCTTTATGTTCCGGGGTATAGCGGTAACCCTTTCGGACAATCCATGTGCTATTCCAGACTATAATCTTTAACTGTGCCGAATTTCATCCACATCCGTTTAGCAGTTTTAGTGTGAAAGAGTAACATACAACCTCGTATTTGTCTTTGACTCACAAACTTTCACATCACACTAATATTACGAGTATAAAGGCAAAAGTTTGTGTGTGTGTATTAGTATGTTTGATACTTCCTTCTTTACGCTCAAATGGCTGTACGGCTCTGGATGAAAGGAGATGTTTCATTTTCGGCCATCACATGTACATTTATCGAAAAAGAGGGAAAAATACCACGAATTGAGGAAAAATATTTTTTTGTGAATTTAAGCAGGATTTGTCGTGCACAAAAAGTAATCGTTTTTCAATTATTGCCATATATTCTATTCAACATGGCGTCTCATAGTTTGCAGGCTGCTTTCGTTCTGAAATCATATCACATCAAAATATAATATCACGTAGGCGATAAAATATAAAAGGTATGTTTTCTTGTACTATTAACACTTATTATTATTCAATTATATGTCTTTTTGACTAATCAGAAGCAAGTGTGACGATTTCATAGTTATAAAAATATTTAAACTATTTTTCTGAAGTGTACTTCTGAACCATTTCTGAACGAAAAATTCAAAAGACCGTTTGTTTTGACATAAACACTGTGGGTCAGTCTCAATGGTTTTATCACCATAATAATCAAGATGAGCTGAAACTCTACCTAAAGAAATGATTTAAAATAGTTGACCATGCCTTGTTGAGCCGTTTTGTCCAATGTTTTATTAGAAAGATCACAGTTCTCTGATAAACAGTAATTAACAAACAACTATTTCCACGTAAACGTCATCTCTACAACTTCTCATCATGGCTGTCATAACTGTCACGACAAACGTCAAACATTTTTTATTTTATTCATGTACATTAAAATCCTATGATATTATGAAAAAAATGTTACTTTATTCTATTCAGGGGTAAGTTTCCCAACTTCGCTTAAAGGTACATGTTATGGCCGGCGTCCCATACAAAAGTGAAACATCTCCTTTGGCAATACTTTTTCCCGGTAGTAGTACGTTCCGTTGCGAGAATCTGACATCTACGCGGGCGAAGCCGCTGTTTGAAGCTAGTTCATGATATTAGTGGGATGTTACATCTGTTCCTTTTGCTTCCAGGAATGTAGTGATGAGTCCAACCACTGGCTACTATTGGAAGGATGGCACCAAGGCTAGAGACAGTAAGTTGCACATTTTTACCAACCTTATTGGTTGACCACTTTTTTTTGCGTTCCTAGTTTAATGTCCGCCGTCCTGGTGGTGGGGGGGGGCTGTCAAACTCTTATTGACTTAATAATAATGATATCCTTGGACATTTCACAAAACGCCATATAGTCCCAAGCTAAGCAACCTAATGCTTGTGTCATGGTAACGAGATGGCTGATAAACTACTTATATACTTTTTTTTTTGTAAATACAAACATATTATAGATAGGACACCCAGACCCGTAACAAATACTTGCAGATCGTACTAATATTTGTTCCGTGTCGAATCGAACCCGCGACATGCTGTGCAACAGCCGATCGCTCAACCGCTGCGCCAACCGTGTCGTCACTACCACTTAAAACCACCCTGATGTTCCACCTCACACCTACACCCTCCGGCGTCGCGAGAAACCTTCCTCAACTTAGGCGGTTTTCCCCCTTCAACATGGAGCTTACTCTACCTACTTGCCCTAACAATCCTACCTACCCTACCAACCTACCCTACCTACCCAACCTACCCTACCTACCCAACCTACCCTACCTACCCTACCTACCCTACCTGCCCTATCTACCCTATCTACCCTACCTACCCTAACTACCCTACCTACCCTAACTACCCTACCGACCTTAACTACCCTACCTACCCTAACTACCCTACCTACCCTAACTGCCCTACCTATCCTACCTGCCCTATCTACCCTACCTACCCTACCTGCCCTATCTACCCCATCCAAAGAACAGCAATTTATTTTTATATACGTTATATAAAGAACTTGAAACATTCCAGGTTGTCTCCAGTACCTAGACGATCTGCCTTACAGCTGTCGCGATGGAGGTTTCTACTCCGGCATCAGCAAGAACTATGATAAGGAGAAGAAATGCCACACGATAGGAATGTGGGGCATCGGAGGCGCCCCATCACCAGGGTCTATACCTGGCGCTAAATATCCTCATCAGGTATGTAGATCATCATCATCTGTCTAGCCTTTTCACAACTATGTTGGGGTCGGCTTCCAGTATAACCGGATTTAACTGAATACCAGTATTTTACAACGAGCGACTGCCTATCTCACGTCCACAACCCAGTAACTGGGCAATACGATACCCCTTGGTAAGACTAGCTGTCATATTTTCGGGCTTCTGACGACTGTTAACGACTGTCAAAGATGCACGAATGACAGCCGGGACCAACGGCTTAACGTGCTTTCCGAGGCACGGAGGAGTCTCGGTATGTAAAGATAGTCTCCAATCAACGGTCAATCCCGGCAAGCGTAGCTTAACCTGATGGATCGACCTGTGCGGCTGTTAGTACTTAGCCACGAGCTCCAGTTATGTAGGTTTGGTTTGAAATTGTCTCCAGCAGTGAAGGAACTTAATGAAACGTGGCGTGCACCTGGTCAGCTCCAGTACCACCTTCCTATTTAAGTAAAGGATTGGAAACTTTATCATCATTATCAGCCTATAGCAATCCACTGCTGGACATAGGTCTCTCCAGCTGCACGCCATTCAGCTCGATTCTCGGCAACTTGCATCCAGCTGCTACCAGCCACCCTGCGAAGATCGTCGCTCCACCTTTCTGAGGACGTCCTACCTTACGTTTGCCGATTCACGGTATCCAAAGAACACGTCTAGCCCAACGCTCATCGGGTCTACGGCTAATATGGAGGGTCCATTGCTACTTCAGCTAGTCTTCTTAGTCTCTTCAGATTGCCTGGTCCCGGCTGTTATTCGTGGATCTTTGAGAGTCGTTATGGGTCGTCAGAAGCCCGAAAGACTGACAGCCAGTCTCACCAAGGGGTATTGTATTGGCACGTTAGGACCGAAATCTGCCGGGTAAGAGGGATTGTCCAAAAGGGTTACCGCTACCCTGGAACACAGTGGTAAGGAAGGAACATGGATGGGTTTTAGTCAGTAAGAGTCTGTCACTCCCTTCCAATACACCCAGAGTGGGAGGGATCATTTGATGATTTACTAACCTCAAAGTAAAAATACATATTTTTACTTTAAGGCTTGGCCGTTCGTTACTACAAGAAGTATTGTATAACAGAAAAGTAATAAACAGTGAATTAATTTTTCAGCTTACGCCTATGTGAATGTAGAGAAATGGCCAAGCCACATATTTTTACTTAGGTGTAGAGTTAGTGAAGGCCTTGTAGAGTTGCTTGAGAGAAGCTTGGCTCTACATCAGATCTGATAACTTTTTGACAGTGCGAGTCCTATGGTTCAGTGGATCTTATGTTGTCCTAAATAAAGAATGTATTATTATTATTATTATGATCTCGTCTTGGCATCATTTTACATGAAAATGTTTTTGGTGGGATTGCTTATTCTGTGAGCTATAGGAGACTTAATAAGATCACTTGGTTTCTCATCCCCAGGCACTGCTGGGCTTCGGTTACGAATTAGAATCAGCTCAATGGCTAGCTGGAGGCTCCATCATCAGCGACAAATTCATCCTAACTGCTGCTCACGTCAACTACCAAGCTAAACAGAAGTAAGTGGGTATTTGAAAGGGTAGTCAGTAACGTTACTTTTTATGAACTGTCTAACGCCGAATTTCCGCGTGATTCACCTTTTGTGGTGTAGTGTTTTTATTCTGGGTGCATCGTCTTCACATACAATGTTATAATTCATGTACTTATACAAAACATTGTAAAACATTTTAAAAGAGTAACGGTGGAGTTTCTTGCCCATTCTTCTCCACACGAAACTACCTTTTGGAAGGGGCGACTAGAATCAATTCTATTTCTTGTTCATTTTGACGTTCAAAAGTGCCTTACTTACTTGTGCCTATTTGAAATAATTGATTTGACTTTGACTTTGACTTTGATTAGTATGAAATATAACAATATAGAATATCTAACTAACTATATATACAAATAAATCCAAAAAAGACAAAAAGGACACTTAGGCGTCGAAGTACTCATCCGCATCGCTGTCATCGTGAAACGTTTATTTGTATAGTTAGTTAGATAGTCTTTTAATTTAAGTGTGTACATATTATGTAGGTGTTACATTATTAAGTAAATAAGTTCCAAGTCTAGAAATAAACCTAATTAGTTAGTTATTAGTATTAAAAGAAAAAGAAAAAACAATATAGAATAGAATAGAATATTGTTATTTCAGACCGGAGTCCATAGGGTTAGTAACAATTTTACCTTAAATTCTATTCTAGTGTTAGTAGGTTACAGACACATAAAAATATACAATTTAATTGCGGCGTGGAGCCGCACCCACCTCCGCAACATCGGGGAATTCCACCGATCTGCGAATACACTGACAATACTGTTGCTACTGCCGCGAACACGAGACATCAGGGACGCACATCTTTTCGTAATAATAGCGGCAAAACCATCAATATTATTATCTGCAAACATCCCTTACGCACTACATCGCCACGGCAGCCGCAGCAGCACTCTCAGTGCATTATTATATTGAACGCGAAAAAACGAAGAAATAAAAAAAAATAAACGGAACGGAACGGAACGGAACGGTTGTGAATATGACGTCACAGATTTTTAAAATCAAATGGAATACTTATTAGCATTAAATGCAATTTACAGTTATATCTTCGCATAGCATTTAATTTCTGTACGGTGATGGAAGTTTTTAAGACGAGCGGTCTTTTCTCTATGTGATTTAATATTTTATGTTTGACCGTTACAAATAGTATAACCCGATCACTTATCTCAGATCATTTCTGAGGTATCTGCACGGTATTTCGGAGTTGGACCCATAGTAAAAGTGGTTCAGTTTGGTGGTCTGTACTCTGTAGCATATGCTTTTGTATGTATATACCCTTTCGGTTACATCCAGTATAGCCCGATCGCTTATCTGACACCTATTCCTGAGGTAGCGCGGTGCGGGAGGAGTATGATGATGCGATGCGAGAGCTCACTGATGCGTAAACTTGTGACAACTGTCAACCCCACAGATATAGATAGACATAGATAACGCAAGTATCACGATCTGTATGAAAACAAAGCGTGCCATTTTTTGACTACCTATTATGACGTCACAAGCACTATTTAGTGATGTATGATGATCGAAAACCAAGCGTGCCATTTTTGACTACCTATTATGACGTCACAAGCACTATTTAGTGATGTATGATGATCCGACTAGCGCTGTATACCGATGCAGACGGAGCGCGAAAGTGACCACTTACGATTTTTGTACGTAAGCTAGGCACGCGAAGTAGTTGCTCTTGCGTTATCTATGTCTATCTATATCTGTGGTCACCTCCCCCTCCGCCCCGCACCGCGCAACTACCTTAGAAACGGTGTCAGTTAAGCGGTGGGACTATAAAGGAAGCGTAAACTATTTGTGAATATGTGTGTGTGTGAAAGTGCGTGTGTAGTGTGGATGTCACTAACAATTATGCATGATCTGTATTTAGAAGGTTTAAGGTCACAGCTCATTAGAGCCACCCGGCACCCACTCCACACCGCCTCGCCTCCTGCGGCTAGTATTCTTTATATGACTTGTATAGGTGCGCTCACTACTTCAACTCCGTGGCGTCACTGGATCGCCTCCGTCGTAAGTCCTCCACACGCGGACGGCGGGTGGACCACTCGGTGACAACGCGCTGCTCGCATGCTTGCCTTGCGTTCACTCCACTGCGAGTTGCTAGGTCTACTGGTTGGCTGCGTGACGTTTATTGGCGTCCACCCGTGGACCACCTGTTGACAACGAGTGGACGCCGTCCGACGAGGCCGTGCGGGGTGGCTTTAATGAGCTGTGACCTTTAAACTTAAAATCTCACCACTTCTTTATTTCATTTCATTTCATTTATTCATAACAATTTTTACATTGTGTCGAATATTAAAGATTTTACAATTTAAAAAATACATACAATTTTAATTTAATATTAATTAATCTGAAAGTGATGTATATATTTAGAAAAATGTGTTAGGAGCACCAATACGTATAAGGAAGGTACAGTGAGTCTTAACTGCCTTGTTCGTCGCAAGCGCTACTGCTAAGTACGAGGTCCCGGGTTCGATTCCCAGGTCAAACAAGGTCTTTTCTTTGAGGAATTTCTCAGTAACAGTCCGAAGTTGGGTTTATAAATGACTGCTTAACCCAACGGGGATCACATGCGTGATGCGTTAAGTCACATAATTATTGGTATATAATGATAAAGTCAAAATCAAAAGTCATTTATTCAAATTAGGCTGAAAATCTACACTTTTTGAAGGTCAAATTTACATAAGACAGTCCCCTAAAAACCCTTCACATATATGATGGTCACCCATCCACGGACTAGCTGCGCAAGTGTAGAGGACATTTAACATTTTTTTAATTCGCAGTGGTGACCTGAAATTCGTCGCATTGGGAGTTGATAAACGCTCAGACTCCCCAACTACCTGGCAGACTCATGAGATTAAGAGATTCATCCCACACCCAGACTACAAGGCTCCAAAAAGATATAATGACATCGCACTAATTGAGACAAAGACACCGTAAGTATAGATCTTTAAGCGGGAGTGTACGAAAGGGTTACCGCTGCCCCGGAACACAAAGGGCTAGGGAAGGAACATGGATGGGTTTTAGTCAGTAAGAGTCTCACACTCCTTTCCACTCCACCTAGGCCAGGAAGACTAATTTGATGATTTCCCATTCTTAAAAAAAAAATTGATCCGCTAAAAATTTATTAACCCTCTAATGTTGGACACTTATTTATATTAATGAACCTCTTTAGTGTCTTTAGTTCTTCACACAGTTGATCGCAGTAACTGAACTAGAGCACCCCTTTTAAATGGGTCGAGTTAGTATAGAAAATGTGACCAAACTGAAGCGAGCCGAGCGAGCGAAGCAAGCGGTGCTCGGTAGCGGCTGGCAGTGCTACACCCAAGTTGGTCGCAGTTATACCTATTTTGTGGTTCGGAAAATAATAATTATTCGTAGTTCACTAAAAGAGGCGCAATCATTACATTAGAGTATCAATAATTTCAGCTTGCTTATTCTGTGAGCTATCGACAACTTTGTTTCTCTGTGGGATCGCCTCGTTCCGGATTCAAGGGAGTTATACACAACTGGCGAAATACTTACGTTAGGTAACCTCTGCCTATCCTAACGTAGAAGACAGTGGTGATGTTTTACGAAATCTGATGCTGACCATGTATACCTTGATTCCAGGATTACATTCAACAAGAACGTGCTGCCAGCGTGTCTGCATGTTGTAGCAGCTGATGCTGCGACTGCCATCGCCACCACATGGAGAGACCTGAATTCGCCCTCCTATGCAGTAATGGCTGACAAGATTCAAACGGTAGGTCTTCCGTGACTATCTCACAAACCGTAATCAACGATTTAAGGTAGACAACTACATCAGTGACGATGTGAATCTGACCTTTGGAGTACCACAGGGCAGCGTGCTAGGTCCCACCCTTTTTCTCCTATTTGTAAATAGATTATGTCAGCTGTCAATCCCAAACTGCAAGATACTCGTATATGCAGACGACACTGCGCTTATCATAAATGGAGAAACATGGGAATCTGCTCACCACGCTGCTGCTGCTGCTCTTGGCATAGTGATGGATTGACTTTCATTGAATTTGCTCACGCTAAATGTCTCTAAAACCCACTATGTCACTTTCTCAGCCAACTCTGCTACACAGCCTAGTATGCCAGATGTTAAAGCTCATAGTTGTCACCCTACACTGACGCCCTGCAGCTGCCCTACTATACATAGAAGCTCTTGTGTTAAATACTTGGGGGTGCACATTGATAACACATTGAGTTGGCAAGAGCATATCAGTGTGACAGTTACGCGTGTTCGTAAGCTAATGTTCCCTATGAAGGAACTAAGAAGAGTAGTTGCCGACCGACTGTTAAAAACTATTTATTTTGCATTCGCACAGTCACTTCTTACATATTGCATATCGGTCTGGGGCGGTACATTAAAAACGTTTTTGCTTCGCCTAGAGAGGGCACAAAGAGCTGTCTTGAAAGTCATGCTTCACAAACCCTATCGGTACCCAACTACCCAGCTCTATAAAGACATATCTCTGCTCACTGTCCGACAGCTCTGTACACGTAAAGTGATGTTATCACTTTACGTGTACACTCATCATTGAACTATGACCCTAAGTTACTAGAGCTAAATAAACGACGTAAAGATCCTGTATGTCCACCTGTCACCACCAAAACTGCTCTGGCGAGGCGTAGCTACCCCTGTCTTAGCAGCCACCTTTATAACACTATAAATAAAACCTGCAACGTATATTCTTTACCTAAATTTAAATGTAAAACTGTAGTTGGTGGTTTTCTCCAAAAGTTGACGTACGATGAAACTGAACAACTCTTTGCAAGAAAATCCTACTAACGCATTTATAAACAGATTCAAATTGCTCTTTTATTATTTATTTTATATTGTGACATAAACAAAACACGACTAAAACACACACATACACCCACACCCACACTTACACCTACACATACACCCACACCACACACACCCATTTCTTGCTTACATACATTTTAATAAGTGAATTGTGTCAAACTAAGTTTTATGCCTACCAAAACTCCAACCAAGTGCAGCAAATTTAATTAACTGTAAGAGGAAGGCGCCTGTGTCTGTAACACAGTTTATACTAGCACGGACACAGACGTTCACTCTGTCTCAAATAATGCATAGCGTGTACTTCAATGTTTTTATTTTTTTTTATGTTTGATTGAGATGAACGAATTGTATTTTGGCTTTTCATAATAAAGATTATTATTATTATCTGTAAGCGGGATTGTCCGAAAGGGTTACCGCTATCCCGGAACATAAAGGGATAAAAACGGAACAAAATCAAGTTATTTATTCAAACTAGGCAGAAAATCAGCATTTTTTGAAGGTCAATGTTACATAAGACAGTCCCCCAAAAACGTCCACCCTTCACCACTTCCTAGTGCTTTAGCTGGGAAGAAGTGGTGCAACAAACTCCCCAGCAGCACAGCTGTCTGTTTAGTTAGAAGAACTTGACTCTACACATTTATCGTATGAAAAGTAATTAACATTACGAAACACATCACATTAAAATCAATCATTTGCCACATGTCAGCTAGCACACGCCATATACCAATTAAAACATTGAGAACTGACTGTACTCAAGCGAAAATAAAAAAATTCAAGAACATGGGTGGGATTTACTCAGTAAAGGTCTGACACTCCCTTCCGCTTCACCCACAGCGGGAGAAGTTATTGGATGATTTCCCACCCTCAAAACAAAAAAAAGTCATCATCTTCAGCTTATTTTATTTCCAGCCTGTTATAACCCACTGCAAGGCAAAGGCCTTTCTCTTTTGCACTCCTCTCTATCTTGAGCTAGGGTCCACCCTAGCTAGTTGGTCCACCAACCAGGCGGTAGGCGTCAAGCTCGTCTCGTCATCTTCTCCTGAGCCTGCCTCGATGTTGACTGAAGTTTTCTGGGGCCCACTTCCTCCCAAACCACGCGGTTACGTCAGGAACCGCCTCAGATAAGCGGTCAAGCAATAGTTGTCCATTCCAAGGTGCAGTAGGACATGGTTGGCAAGCGTAGCTGCGAGCTCGCGTTTCGAGGATGGAGAGTCAAGTTCTTCCAACTAAACAGACATCTGTGCTGCTGGGGAGTTTGTTGCGCCACTTCTTCTTCCCAGCTAAAGTACTAGGAAGTGGTGAAGGGTGGGTGTTTTTGGGGGACTGTCTTATGTAACTTTGACCTTCAAAAAGTGCTGATTTTAAGCCTAATTTCAATAAATGACTTTTCATTTTGATTTTAAGCCCCCTGGTTGGCCAAGACTATTAAACCATTATTCATGAATTCTTTGTGCATTTTCAGATAAACTTGGACGAGTTCACCGAAGCAGAGTGCAAGACTGCATACGCTCGGCCACATCGGCATTTAAACGAGGGAATCAATTTCAACAGTCAAATGTGCTATGGAAGCAAGGCCCATGCCCCTGACGCTTGTCGGGTAAATTAAACATTTAATCAATAGTCCTCATTATAGACAACTAGGTTTAGCCAGAGGCTTCTCCCGCGTATCAATCAATCTGCCTAACCTTTTCCAACTATATTGGGGTCGGCTTTCAGTCTAACCGGATGCAGCTGAATACCAGTATTTTACATGGCGCGACTGCCTATATACGATACCCCTTGGTAAGACTGGCTGTCAGAATTTCGGGCTCGGACTACCCGTAACGACTGTCAAAGATCCATGAATGACAGCCGGGATCAACGGCTTAACGTGCTTTCCGAGGCACGGATGAGTCTCTCGATATTTGAAGATCACCCATTCACAGCGTGTATGTAGGAAATCATTCCACGAGAAAAAAAATCCGAAGCCTACGTGCTATTCCAGACTATAATCTATCTCTGTGCCAAATTTCATCCCGATCCGTCCAATCGTTTTTGCGTGAAATCGTCACAAACATCCATCCATCCTCACAAACTTTCGCGGTTATAATACTAGCAGGATACGGGCTTGTGTCCTTAACGTGTCGATGGTAAATCGCCGTAAATCCCTCTCTTCTTCTTCTCTCTCTTCTCTCTTCTTCTCTTCTGGATCTTAGTGGACTCTTCCCAGAGTTCGGATACATTTTTGCGCTATCAGTAGCGACCATTAGATCATATTTTTTATTTTTTTTATATTTTTCCAGGGACTATCCGGCGAGCCCCTGCTGATCACCACTCAATTCTCCCGCTGTATCTACACCATCATTGGAGTGACGTCATTCGGCACTTCCCATTGTGGCCCTAAAACCAATACACCTGATGTGTACACCAGGGTAGCTTACTACAAGCCCTGGATTGAAAGCGTCGTGTGGGCTTGAATAATGGCTGTCCATTTTTAAATGGTTTGTGATTAAATAAAATTATTGTTCAAATCAAATGTGTTTTTTTCTGGAAGTCTCTTTTTTAAAAGGATGAAAAGTTATCCAAACACCCCTCCCGCTGGAGCGGAAGAGAGTGTTAGACTTTTACTGGCTAAAACCCCTCCATGCTTCTTCCTTAGCCCTATGTGTTCCGGAGTACAGCTAACGGGGACCTTCAATTAAGCCCACATCTCTGTGAGGCGCGCGTGGAACACTCCGCGCCGTCAGTAGGGGCCTAGTCCTGTTCTAACGGTAAGCGAAGAAGTCATCTCGCAGAAGGAGGCTAAGGAAGAGGAGAGGGATATCATATCCCTCAAGCCGGCCCGCAGCAGGCGCATCGGGCGTCGGTGGAGGGTGGACAACGCCGTCTTCCAGCCCCAAACTGGTCCAGGGGGGTTGTGGGGGGCGACGGACTCACCACGTCTGTCACCCCGACATCAGGACCCGAGGCGGCGGGGCGAAGTGTTCCACGCGCGCCTCTTCAAGACGACGCGGGGTACAGTCGAGGAGTGTCGGACACCTCACTACCCTTCGACCAAGACTAGGCCCGCCGCGGCGGGCTGCCACCAGCCGGGATCGCGGAAGTATTATGGTTCCCGAGACCCCCGGCGCAGGTGTGCGAGGGAACACCTGGGGTGGTTTTTAGTCAATAAGAGTCTGACAGACCCGTCCGCCCCCCCCTCCCAGGGTGGAGGACATCTATGAGGATTTTCCCCCGGTTAAAAAAAAGGTGGTTACTCTCTAGGTTGGCAAGGCCTCAAGCCAGGGGCGTGTAGCCTTAGGTGAAATCCGGGCCTGTGAACAGCCCGTTTGTTCTTTACCAAATAACTTATCAAGGCCGCTATGACGAACGAATGTTCGAGCCACTATCCCTCTCACGGGCATCTAAAGAATTAAGCGAGATTATCCGAAAAGGTTACCGCTACCCCGGAACATACAGGACTAAGGAAGGAACATGGATGGGTTTTAGTCAGTAACAGTCTGACACTCGCTCCTCCCAGAGCGAGAGGAGCCTTTTGATGATTTCCCACCCTCAAAAAAAAAAACAAAAAAAGGTATCTAACGTATGGCTATAATCACACCACGCGGATGCGCTATACATACATACTAGGGACTTATCATCGTTAATCGTCAACGTCTCATTCAATTGATTATTTGAAACGTTCAAAAATAAAATATGAAATCACACAGAAAAATGACCGCTCGTCTTAATAACTTCCATCACCGTACAGAAATTAAATATGCGAAGATATAATTGTAAAATTGCCTTTATAGCTAATAAGTATTCTACTTGATTATTTGATCCTAAAAATCTGTGACGTCACATTGTTATATTTTATACAAAGCATGTACAAATTCCGCGTTTTGACAGTTCATAAAAAGTAACGTTATTGACTACCCTTTCATATACCCAATTAGCTAGAAAAACTTCACTGACAGGGTCGGTAAATTCTAGGTTCATAGATATAATATTGAAAAATTATTAAATATTTTTTATCGTCATCCGATATTGTGACTTATCATTTATGAAGTTCCGCCAGCTAAATTAACTTGACCTTAAACGACGACGTTTAAGGTCAAGTTAATGTCGTGAGCGCTCTGAGAGTTCAGTACAACAATGCCTTCAGGATGTTGATGGGACAGCCTCGCTATTGCAGTGCGTCAGCAATGTTTGCAGAAGCGCAAGTGGACGGTTACTATGCCATAATATTAGAAAAAGAGCAGCATCGCTGATGCGAAAAGTGAGAGACAGTCCCAACAGCTACCTGAGGGTAGTTGCAGAACACCTGGAGAGTCCTATATGGAGGCATTGGATCCGCCTACATACAGGATAATTTTAATGGTATTTTAGTTAGTTTGTTTTATTATTTTGTGTTTTACTAACTTAGTTCTTAAGTGCCTGTGTAATACTAACACTCTATGGACTATCTTGGTCTGAAATAAACTATTATTATTATTATTAACACGTTAAGTGCGAAACGAGGCCTAAATCACCCCTCATGCAACTTCCTTGTGGTGCGGCAAGGAAAAACGTGAACATCTCTGTCGTGCGAAGGGCATAGCTTTGGTTTGGTCCAGTATAGAAAAGAGATAAATGTATATTTGAGACGCGCTAATGGTCCCGGACTCGGTGGTATACCTACCTTGGTACCGGATGTCTTAGGCCTCGTACCGCACTGAATTAATATAATTTTAATGCAGTGCGGAACGAGGTTAAAACGTCCCATATCCTCCAGGACCTCGTACCGCACCCAACGCGGGCTTCCCGCGACTAGTGTTGTGCATCACGTCGATTGGAGAGCACGTCCTTTTACATCGCCTAACATGTCTAAACGATGTCGGAAGAAGTTCATTTAAAAAAAAACCCAGAAACAGAACGATTGCGATTTTTAATAAAAAAAGTATATTATTACTGATTTTTTTATGTTAATTCAAGTTCTAATAAGTGTATTTTTAAAGCCCGAGGCAGAATACATAGGATAGTTTCTTTTCTACTTCTGGTTTTCTTTTTTTTCTATTCTGTGAACCGCATTAAGATTTTCACACAAAAATACATAAACGTCGTTGCGTCGATATTGTTTTTCCCATCACTAATCTTAGCGAAAATTTACCCTATTTCAGTGCGTCACGAGGTGTATAAGATCCCATACTTTGTTTTGCCAATAATTCCTAAACTAGTTATCAGATCCCGGGGCGACGGTAGATTAGGGTTCATCAATTCACTGTCTATATCGATAAGAACCAAATTTTTCATTTATCTTTGATTTCGCGCCAGAAAATGGATTTTAGTTTGTTAAAGGAGGTGGGGTCTAATAGACCGCGTGTCGCCCTAACGTCTGGTCACGGTGCGGGCCGATAAAACCTCGTGCCGCAGGAACGGAAAGTTTGCAAAAATTGGTGCCGCAGCTAACGTGTTAAACAGGATGGAAGGGATATCGAGGCGAAGCCGGTCACCATGGATTCAGTGTATGAAACCCTACGCCTTGGGTTTGCGTGTAATTTTTTTACGCGCAATCAACCTGTAGTGCTGTTCAGTAGAAATGTCACCGTATGAAGTGAGTTTAAAATGAGCTATCAATGAAAAGCATTAGCTGGACCGACAGCTCATCTTACGTTCACTTCACCTGAGCTTTCAAAGTGACACTTGCTTCCTTTTGTTTGTTTTTTTGTTACTGATAATTTTTGTTACTGATAATTTTTGTTACTGATAATTTTTGTTACTGATAATTTTTTCCACCCATACTTAAACGTATTTTCTTTCTTTTGAACTTTATTTTAATGCTTTTTGGGTGTTGCTGGGGTTTCCGCGGTTCTGTGCGTCGGGCATGTTTGCCGAGGCACGCATAGACAGTTTCGAGGCTGTCATGCGCAAAAGAACGGCATCCCTAATGCGTAGGATACGTGGAATCTCCAACAGCATCCTGAAGGTTATTGCGGAGAGGCCAGACTGCCCTTTTCTGATGCACTGGTCCCGTAGACATAGCTACGGGCCCGGTGCTGATGAAAAATATATGAATTAGTTTTTCCTTTAATTAAATTAAATTGTTTTTACATTGAATTGAACTGAATTAAATTAGATTAAATTAAATTAAATGAAGTTAAATTGGATTGGATTGAATTAAATTAAATTAGATTAGATTAAATTAAATTAGATTAGATTAATAAGAACTGTCTGTAAAAATCGTACTAACATAGCTGTTATGTGTCACTACTAACCCATATGGACTCCGGTCTGAAATAAAGTTTTATTATTATTATTATTAACAGAATCTACAAATATGTTGCCCGCGCAGTGAGTGGAGCGGAAAGGCCACTCACGGCAAGAGGAGTAATTTGATGATTTCCCATCCTAATGGCCTACGTCCATTCCCATTTCTTTTCGTCATTTTATACTTGCAGTCTGTGGGTTCATTATACTCAAAAATCATACGGCGCTCTTCGCATCCAATAAAATAATGCGTTCAGGGTCTTGATGGGGTTGCCCCGGTACTGCAGCGCATCAGGGATTTTTGCTGAATCTCACGTGGACTGTTTTTACACCGTGATGCGGAAGCGGTGCGCATCCTTGGTCCGTAGGGTGCGGGGCAGCCCCAACTGCATCCTGTCTATGATAGCGAGCAGGCTTGATTGTTTTTGAACCACTGCTGCAGGATTTCGGCTGGGCCTGTCTCCGTGCAGCAGTGATGTCACAATCTGTTTTCTGTTTTTGGTTTTGTTTTGTAAGTGTATTACTAAGATAGTATGACGACACGGTTGGCGCAGTGGTTGAGCGATTGACTGCTGCGCACTATGTCGTGGGTTCGATTCTCGCACGGAACAAATATTTGTACGACCTGCAAGTATTTGTTTCGAGTCTGGGTGTTTTTCTATCTATAATACATATGTATGTATTTACAAAAAAAAATGTATATAAGTAGTTTATCAGCCATCTCGTTACCATAACACAAGCATTAGGTTGCTTAGCTTGGGACGATACGGCGTTGTGTAAAATCATTCTGTCTCGTACGTTCGTCCGCGCCAGGCTCGCCGCACCCTGTCTCGCCGCTAGTGTGTTCCGGTCGACGTTCCTGTCGACGCCAGTTTCGTAGTCATCGACTACAAGTGTTTCCTGTATACTACTGCCTTTTTCAAGGAGGTAGTTACAGTCGCTATTTCTTAACAGAAATTGTGTCAAAACGTTATCGTCGGTCTTGGCCCCCTCTGGGTAAAACCACAGTTTCGTGGTCCTCGGTTGAAACCTCACGGTGTCAACGAAGCCGAGTGGGGTGTTGACCCAATCACACCTGCCGGTCCCCTTCAGGGTGAGGCAGTCAATTGGAGCCGAGAGCTAGAAGTTTGGCCTTGGGGGATCTCCTAGTCAACTCTAGTTTCTGACTTCGTCCACAGCAACACACCTAGTGTCGGTTGGGAGTGTCTACCCCTTCGCACTAGACCCGGTCAGGGCCCGTTCGCACAATAAGATTGGCGAACGGTTTACAAGCTTAGGGCTCACCATAGGTACACACCTCCCTGTCTGCACCCGACAGGGAGGCTACACATCCCCGGGCCTATCCACCCGGGGAATTAGGATATAGGGCCGATAGGTTGCGAATGCCATGTGTTTTCGCATCTAGGTTTTAATTTTTTCCCTACCGACAATGTCGGACTACGACCCGAGATGGGTCACGTACTTCTTAACGGAATTGCTCCCGGACCCGAACTTTGTGGCCCAGCATTCCGGCCGTGCTTTGCGCGGCAGTCCCACCGCGCCATCGTCGTCAGTCGCTGACTTCAGCGACGTGCTCGACAGCCCGCTCTCGCCCCCGCCGGCCGATCAAGGCCTTATTCAAGCGGCTTGCTCAAAGCCGCTTGCCGGAATTCCGGCTCTATTGTCGTTACCGACAATTGAGCCCGCTTCCGCGAACCCAATTAGCGCGAGACCCATTGTCTCGGCCGCGTCTATTGTTCCGTCCGCAGCTGCATCGGGCCCCATTGTCCCGGTATTAACAAAGGCTGCCCCCACCACACCCGCCCAAGCTCTACCCGAGAGCATGGATACCTCCGCTCCGATCTCGGACGACGATGGCCCCCTCTCTGCCTCTTCCTCCTCCTCGGAAGACGACTACGAGGTCGTCGGAAAAGGAGGGAAGAGGAAGAAAGGGGCTTCGTCCCAGGCCAGCAAGGCCAAAAAGGCCGTAGCGGCCTCTTCCTCCCCCACCCCTGCCCCTTCTCAGGCTCCCCGCCCCTGCGGTAGTAAGGCGAAACCCGCTTCCGCTTCTGGAAAGAAGCAAAAGCCCCCGCCTCCGGTCTTTATTCAAGACAAGGCCAAATGGACCGAAGTGTCCAAGATGTGCGTGGATCGAAAGATCCAGTACACCAGCGCCACTTCAACTCAACAGGGCATCAAGGTGTCCGTTCCCTCGTCCGCGGACTATAGGGAGCTCACCGCTATGCTGCGTACTAGGAACTACTCGTTCCATACGTACGCCCTCCCTGAAGAGACACCGACTCGCGTAGTCATCCGCCGAGTCCCGAAGGAGATCCCTTCGGCCGATATCAAAGATGACCTCTCTGCCCAAGGCATCTCCGTCTCAGCGGTGCACCGCCTTCACAAGGCGCGTCGCGGGCACGCATACGACATGGTCCTCGTGGTGTGTGACCCTGTAGAAGGGCACCACCCGATCTTCAAGATCAAGTCGGTCTGCTCACTATCGGGGATCTCTATTGAGAAACCCCGCCGCTCCAATATAATTGGCCAGTGCCATCGCTGCCAATTATATGGCCACGCGCAGTCCAACTGCTACGCCACCCCCAGGTGCGTCAAGTGTCTGGGTGACCATGGCACAGCGGACTGTCCCCGCCCCAAGGATCGGGCTTTATGCACCGAACCCCCGAGCTGCGTACTGTGTGGCCAATCTGGCCACCCAGCCAACTACCGTGGCTGCCCGAAAGCCCCCAAGGCTTCCTCCCCCAAACTGGCGAAGCGCGCTAGCGATCGCCAGAAGAGGGAAAGCCCCTCGGCTACAATCAAAGTGCCCTCAGCGCAGTTGCCAGTGCGACTCAGCCCCCAACGACCCATGCCCTGGGCCAACTTATTCCGCAGCGACGCTCCAGTCACCGCGGCCCCCAACTCTCAGCCCCCTGCTACCAACCCCGCGCCCAAGGTTACCTTTAACCCTTTTTTTTTTTTTTTTTTTTTTTTTTTTGATCCGGGGGGAAAATCCTCATGTATGTCCCCCGCCCCGGGGAGGGCGGAGGGGTCTGTCAGACTCTTACTGACTAAAAACCACCCCGGGTGTTCCCTCTCACACCTTGGCCGGGGGTCGCGGGAATCAAAAAGAATTCTTCCGCAACCCCCGTGGTGCCGGCCCGCCGCAGCGGGCCTCGTCTCGGCCGAGCGGGAGTGAGGTGTACGACACTCCCCTCGTACCGTCTTGGAGGGGCGCGCGTGGAACACTACGCGCCGCCGCCTCGGGTCCAGATGTTGTTGTGGGGGGCGACGGACTAGCCCCGCGTCCGTTGCCCCTGGACCCATTTAGGGGGGCTGGAAGAGGGCATTGTCTGCCCTCCTCCGACGCCCGGTGCGCCTGCTGCGGGCCGGGTTGAGGGAGGTGATCTCCCGCTCCCGCTCCGCAGCCTCCTTCTGCGAAATGACTTGCTCGCAGAAGGATACCACCGCGTCCCAGGCCTGTTCACTGCCGACCATGGCGTTAACGACGGCCGGCAGCGACAGGTCGCTGCCTACTTCTGAGATGAGGGCACGGCGCGGCTCCAGCCATGCGGCACATTCTGCCAGCGTATGCCGTGCCGTGTCCTCCCGACAGTCGACGCAGTGGTGACACCGAGCGTCTGGCTCCCTGGTTATGCGACACAGGAACTTCCCGAAGCAACCATGCCCCGAGAGAACCTGTGTCGCCCGAAATGTCAGGGAGCCGTGCCTTCTTCCGAGCCACTCGCTGAGCACCGGTCGGATCGCCTCGATGGTGTTGAGGCCGGCGGTAGGGCGTGAGAGCCTGTCCCGCCAGTCCGCCACCAGGACCTCGTGGAGCTGAGACCGACGCAGCTCCAATTGTTGCTGCATCGGTCGTTCGCCCCGCGCCCGCATTTCCTCGCGCCACCGGAACAGTGACGCGAGGACCTTCGCCTCCAGGTCCCAGGGCGGGGATCCGGCCAGTGCACAAGCCGCCTCGTAAGAGATCGTGCGATATCCCCTAATGACTCTGACGGCCATAGCTCTCTGTGGCTTACGCAAGACAGAGATGCTCCCGGCCGTCAGGTCAGCCGCCCAGATCGGTGCCCCATACAGGGCCATCGATCGCACGATCCCCACGTAGAGCCGCCTACAGGCGGCGCTCGGGCCCCCCAGATTGGGAAGCAGCGTTGAGAGCGCCCCGGCCGCGCCCAACAACTTGGGCGCAAGCCGCCGGAAGTGGGGGCCAAAGTCCCACCGGCTGTCGAGCACCAATCCTAGGTACTTCATGGTAGGCTCGACAGCGATGCGGACCCCCCCGACCACAATGTGTGATCCCGGCGGCGGCGCCCGTCGGGGACCATGGAACACCATGGCCTCCGACTTGTTGAGGGCCACCTCCAGGCCGAGGCGCCGAATGCGGCTCACAACTTGTGAGACCGCCGCCGTCGCTAGCAACGCTGCTTCCCTGTGCGAGCTCCCCCGGGCCGTGACTAACGTGTCGTCAGCGTAACACGTCAGCTGCACGCCCGGCTGGAGCTCACCCCTCAGCACCCAGTCGTAGCCAATGTTCCACAGGAGCGGTCCGACGACCGATCCCTGCGGAACACCGCACGACATGGGGTGCTGGTGACCGCCATCACGTCCCACGTAGGTGACACACCTCTCCGACAGATAAGCCCCAACGATGCGACGGAGGTAGAGAGGCACTCGATGATAGAGCAGTGCCTCTCTGATACAACTCCAGGGCAGGGTGTTGAAGGCGTTGGAGATGTCTAACGACACCGCCATCACCACCCCACCCCGAGACACCGTTTCCTCCGCCAGGACTCTCACCCGCGATATCGCGTGAATGGTGGAGCGCCCGTGCCGAAAACCAAATTGGCACTCATCCAGATCCGGCCCTTCTTCGCACAAGTGGCCGACGAGGCGGGATGCGATAATTCGCTCAAACATCTTGCCCACCTCGTCGAGCAGCACAATGGGCCGGTACGCGGACGGTGAGTCCGCAGGGCGCCCCGCCTTCTTGAGCAGGACTAGCCGGCCGGTCTTCCATAATGTTGGAAACCGGCCCTGCTCAAGACACGCGGTGAAGAGTCCTCTCAGCTGGGGCTCTAGCTCCTTCAGAGCGAGGGCCAGCGCGATGCCGTGGATGCCGTCAGGCCCCGGAGCCACATTCTTGGCCCGGAGCCGCATCACGGCTGCCCTCATCTCTGCCTGTGTCACCTCTGGGACGTCAATGGCGTGTTCCTCCTCCGGAGGCTCTGCGGCTGTGGGCATAGCCATCGGCGGCGGAGTGTGCTCCGCTCTCGCCGGGAAGAGGGCTGTTACTACCTCCTCCAGCAGCTCGGGCTGGAGGCTCTCGGTGAGTGGGGGCGCGGCGGCTCTTAGTTTCCCTCGAACCGCACGATAGGGGCGCCCCCACGGATCTCCGTCGAGAGTCTCCAGCATCTCCCCCCTGGCTCGCGATCTCGCATCGCCGATGGCCAGCCACAGAGCCTGCTTAGCCGCGCGGTACACCTCATACAGCGCGGCTTCTTCGTCAGGGACCCGACGACGTCGTCTTCGGTAATGGGTGTACGGGCGCCTCGCCGCGACGCACGCTATACGCAGCCGTGCGATCTCGGCGGACCACCAGTACACCTGGCGCCTTGCTGACAGCGTGTGGACCCGGGGCATGGACGCGTCGCTAATGTGCGTCATCGCCCCGCGGAACCACAGCGCCTCTTGTTCGACGTCGACGGGTCCGTTCGTCGTCGACTCCCGGATCCAGGCCTGGACAATAGCGGCCTCCTCGAGAAGTTCCCTGTCGATGCGCTTACGCGCCCAGCGCGGGCCGTCCATTCGCGGGGCCGCTGGACTGCGGCCGCTGGCGGTGTGGGCGGAGACGTCGAAGCGGATGTATCGATGATCCGACAACGTCTCCACCTCCACGACGACACGCCAGTCGCGCACACGGCATGCGACAGCAGGGCTAGCGAACGAGACGTCCACTATAGAGCCACCCCGCTGCCGCACGCACGTGTGAACCGACCCCCGGTTCAGGACGACCAAGCCAGTCGTAACCAGCCACTCCTCCAGCGCCTCGCCTCTGGCATCGGTCACAGAGGATCCCCACGCCGATGACTTGGCGTTGAGATCCCCTAGCAACAGCACAGGACGAGGGTGGAGTCGGCCTACGACGGCACCCAACTCGACAAGGAAGTTCTCGAAGTCGGCGAGGCTCTTGTTGGGCGAAAAGTACGCACCAATCACGCCAACGCCGTCCGCGAGGGCGGCTATCCAGCCGTGTCCCCGGGACGGGCTGACGAGAGCCCCGCCGATGATGGCCACCAAGCCGTCGAGGTCACCCACCCAGTTGTCGCGGGGGGGGACGAAATACGGCTCGGCGACCACCGCCACGTGGATCGACCACTCTGCCATGCTTTGGAGCAAAAGATCCTGAGCTCTGGCAGAGTGGTTGATATTGCCCTGGAGGAAATGGAACAGCGCCATTTATACGCAGTCCATTCCCTCCACGACACCTATCCTAGGCCGGGAGTCGGCCGAGAGGCTGCCAGACTGTGGGGGGGGTAAAGAGTCCCCCGCAGCCTTGGCACCTCTTCTCCTCTTCTTGTTGGCGGGGCCGCCACAAGATTTTCCACCCGCTCGGTGCCCGGCGGGCCTCCCTGCAGCTGTACAGAGGCTGCAGTTTGGCGCCGCGGAGCACTGCGCCGCCTTGTGGCCGGGCTGGCCGCAGCGGAAGCATAGGTCGCTGCGGTCCGTCTCGCAGGTGCACCGCGCCCGGACATGCCCTACGTCCAGGCAGCGGAAACACCGCAAAGCCCTGGGTTGCATCAGCCTAACTCTGGCCGCAACCCACCCCACCAACAATCGCCCACTTTCGGCGACTTTGTTAGCCGCCGCCACCGGGCACCGCACCCAGATCATGCCGAGCCCGGAAGCGTCGGCGCGGATGTCGCCCGTCCTAACATTGTCAGGCGGACACCCACCGGCACGTGCTATGGCCGCCACGACCTCAGCCGTAGTCGTGGAGTCGTCCAGGCCGTCGATACGCAACTCTGCAGTCTTCATCGGCCTGGACACCCGGACGTCCTCGGGGTTGAGGACCTCCCTCAATTTGGCGGCCAAAGCGTCCGCCTTTTCACCGCTAGAGGCACCAGACACCTCCAGCAGTCGCGCCCCCGTCATCGCCGGCTTCAGCCTGAAGCCGGTCGGTGTGCCAAGGTCGGGGAACGCGACCTTGGCCTTCGCCTCGGTAAGGACCGTCTTGTATGTCACGCCCCGTTCGACGGCTCCGGGCAGCAGCGTAATTACCACTGCCGCGGAGCGTGGGGCTCTGACCTTTGGCGGTCCTTTAGGCTTCTTCTTGGGCGCCTTGGTTGGTGCCGGTGCCTTAGCGGGTGCCGGTGCCGGCGGTGCCGCCATTTTCTTGCGGCCCCTCTTGACGACCGTCGTCCAGGCCTCTGTTAAAGGCCCGGGCGCGGCCGCCGCAGGTGCCGCCGTCTGGGTGGCGGGCGTGGGCGCGCCCGCGGTTTTTCCCGCCTTCCTCGCCGTAACTGGTGGCGGGTTGGCGGGCCCCTCCTTCCTCCGCCTGTCCGCAGCGAGCGGAGGGCGGAGGGTTTCGGCCGGAAGGAGCCTCGATTCGAGGGCTTCCAGCCGCGCACCTACCATCTTCCCGCACTGCATCATGCAGATGCGGGCGATCTTCTCGACCTCCGCATCTGCCAGTGCGGAGGTCGACGGCGGGGCCGGCAATGGGGCCGGCAGAGTAGCCGAGGCGCGAGAGGCGCCGGCAGTGGCAGGAGCCGACCTCTGGGCGGCAAATTGCCGCTTGAGGTCCTCGAGCTCGGATCGGAGACGGCCATTCTCCTCCCACAACTTCGCCGTCTCCTCCGAGCTGGTATGATCGAGGAGGACCTCAACCGCCTCCTTGATGCCCTCCGCCGCCTCTTTTAGGGCGCGCGTGTACGTGCCCTTCAGGTTGCCAGATTTGGTGGCAACCCTCACGACAACGTCCACGGCGTCCAGCGCCTGGCGACTGAAGGCCAACGCCGACGCACTCCCCTCAGCCACCCGAGCGGCGCGCCGCTCTCGGGCCTGTCGGGCCAACTCGCTGACCTCGTCAGCCACGACAGCCCTTTGCTGCGCCCGTCTAGCGGCACTCACCTCTGCTCGGTTGCTGCCGAGCAGAGACGAAGTGGAGCCCCCGCTGAGATCCGTCAGCGGGGCCCCTGGGTCGCTCTCCGCGCCCTCCATCCGCTCCATTGGAGACGGAGTGTCGGGCCGCAAGAAGCGACCCCGACTGTCACGGGTGGTGACTCTTCCCGCCACCGCGCGACCCCTACCTCGTGCCGTCGTCGGCACTTTGGCAGCCGCCAAGTTCTCCTCACTAGAGGAGAGAAATCGCTTTCGAGATCTGGATCTGGATCTTGATCCAGACCTCGAGCTGCCTCCACTGGAGCCTCCTCGGCTCTTGTTGCCGTCAGAGACGGCAAGCGGCGTCAGCACCACGCGCGGGTCCTTCTGGTTTCCCAGAAGCACCCTTTTTCGCTCGCCGGTGGTGTCGGCGTTGTGTTCATTGTTGCCCCCTCCAGATACGCTGGGGCTGCCCTCAATAGAGGGGCGGGATTCCCCCCGAAGGGGACCCGCCTGGAGATTGTTTTCCACAGTGAACTTTTTCATATTGTTTTTCCTTTGAAGGGTGTGGTCCCTTTCCCCCCCCCCCCTGCGCTAATGACCGGAAACCCTCCGGCCATTCATCCCCTCGGCACGCTAGACCTTGGGATTGGGGTGATTTTTTAAAGAGGTTTTCTTCCTCTCCCACCTTCCGCCTTGCGCCCACTAGACCGACCCTCTGGAAGCAGAGAGGACAGTGGACGCAAGGTGGACATCGACGGACTAGCCGTCCCGCCCCTAGCCAGGTTCCCTTCACCGACCAACGAGAGATGATCGGTGATTGGAACCATGACCCTTCCCCGTTTGTTGAAGATTAGCCGTCGACCCCAACTGTCCACCAAAAGCCGGTGGGCAGTGGGGGCCGCCGTTGCCCAGGGTGCGCCACGAGGAGGCTCTTCAACCTGCACCCCAAGGTTACCGTTAACCCTGGGCCAACCCCCTCCCCCGTGGCCCTTTTGGCAACTCCACCCGCCGCCCCCTCGAAGCCTGTCTCGGCAGCCCCGAAAAAGGTCCCTTCCCCTTCCCCAGCAGGTATCAAGCCCACCACGACGGAGATCCTCGTCCACACCCTCGCGGTTATGAACCAAGTGTTCGAAACCCCGGAGGCGATCGCGATGGCCGATCAGGTCTACGCCGCCAAGGGCGACCCTATCAAAATCCTCATGGCATACCACAGCTACCCCGGGGTACTGCGCGCCATCTCCAACCTCACCTTTTAAATATCAATTATGGATATTACAAAAGGTGCTAGATGTACAAAGCCCCGGTCCCTCAAGTTAGGTTTCTTTAACGCTAACGGCGTTAAAAGTCAACGCGATGAGATCGCCGCCTTCCTCCGCGACCATCAGCTTGACGTCCTATTAGTTCAGGAGACCTTTCTGAAGCCCCATATACGCAACCCGAACATCGCCAACTATCGCATAGTTCGCAATGATCGGTCACGCTGTCACAAGGGCGGAACCCTCATCTATTTCAGAAGGACTCTCCATTGCATCCCGCTAGATCCCCCCCCTCTCCTCTCTCACTTGGAGATCTCTCTCTGTCGGCTCGCCATGACCGGTCATCAACCGATCACCATCATCTCTGGCTATTTCCCACCAGCCAACGGTAGCGAGGATCATATATCCATCGCCGCCGACCTCTCACTCCTCTTCGGCTTGAGCGACTCCGTCATCCTGGCGGGCGACCTCAATGCCAAACATCCCGCCTGGAACAGTAACCTCACCTCTACCAGAGGCAGATTACTGTTCAACTTAGGGGCCTCCCTTAACTTTGACGTCATCGCTCCGATGACTCCCACCCACTATCCCGGCGACCCTAACCAAACTCCCGACGTCCTCGACATAGCGCTCCTCAAGAATGTGAACCTCCGTTTGCAATCTTTAGAGGCGCTACACGAGCTTAACTCTGACCACCGTCCCGTCGTCATGCACCTCACCCCCTACACGGGGGGTCCGCTTGACCCTGACCACCCGCCCCGCACCCAGCTGGTGACCGACTGGAGGAAAGTAAGCGAAAAGCTTAAATCCGACACTCTGTCACCACACCTGGAATCCATCCCTGACCTCATCGTCTCTGTCGATGACACTACTGGCGCGATCGCCTCGTTTACAGAACACGTGCAATCCGTTTTGACGGATTGCTCACGGGAAGTCCCGGTGGTGGAAGACCACCGCTGGAAACTACCCGCTGACGTACGTGAGCTGATAACCGAGAAGAACGCAGCCATCCGTGCCTACGACTCCTTCCCCTGCGATGCGAACAAAGCCCACATGCGCAATTTACAGCGTGCTGTAAAGAAACGCATTGCGGAAGCTCGTTCGGACAACTGGGACAAGTTACTCGGTGAACTTGAGCCCAATCACCAAGCCTTCTGGAACCTTCAGAGGAAGCTTCGCGCTCCCGAAGAATCTTCCACCCCTCCACTCATCCGTCCCGACAAGAGCATCGCTTTCGATAGCTCTGAAAAAGCCGAGCTCCTAGCCGACAGTCTCGAGTCCCAATGCTCCCCCAGTTCCCTTCCGGTCGACCCAAAGCACCTCGCCAAAGTCGACGCCGAGGTCGAACGTAGAGCCTCTCTCCCGCCCGTCGAAGACCCTGATGATCCTCTGCCCCCCGTCACCCCTGACGAGGTGCAAGACATCATCAAGGGTCTTCAGGCTCGTAAAGCCCCCGGCTCAGATGGAATTACCAATAGGGTATTCAAACTCTTCCCCGCCCAACTGATCGTGCTCATGACCGCCATCTTCAATGGCGCCATGAGTAATAACATGTTCCCACAAGCCTGGAAAGAGGCCTCTGTTATAGGTATCCCCAAACCCGGCAAACCCAAATCCGACCCCACCAGCTATCGCCCCATCAGTCTGCTCAACGTGCTCGGTAAAATCTACGAGAGGCTTATTTATAAGCGTCTCAAGGACTATGCTGAGGCGAAGAGCCTGATTCCGGACGAGCAGTTCGGGTTTCGTACCCAACACTCGTGCGTCCAGCAAGCGCACCGCATAGTCGAGCACATCAGTGCCGGCTTCCAGCGTGGCGCTATGACTGGCGCCCTGTTCTTCGACATAGCGAAGGCTTTCGACAAAGTCTGGCACAATGGCTTAATATATAAGCTATACCAGCTCGGCGTGCCCGACCGTCTCGTGCTCATCTTACGGGATTTTTTGTCGAACCGCACCTTCCGCTACCGCATCGAGGGCGCTCTCTCCTCCCCCCACCCGATTCGCGCCGGAGTCCCCCAGGGCTCCGTTCTCTCCCCCCTAATCTTTACCCTGTTCACTAGCGACATCCCTAAGAGTAAAAAGGCCCAATTGGCGTTATTCGCCGATGACACGGCCATTTACTACACGGGGACCAGTCCGCCAGCTATAGCTCAGACTCTCCAGACCTCGGCCAACGTCCTCGGCGCTTGGTTCCGGAAATGGAGAATCGAGGTCAACCCCGATAAAAGCCAGGCTGTTCTCTTTAGGAGAATTCGTAGGGCTTTCCCCAACCCCCCTAATCCGATCACCATGTACGGCAAGCCGATCCCTTGGGCGAAGCATGCCAAGTACCTGGGTGTCACTCTTGACCAACACCTCAGTTTCGCAGAGCACATAAAGCAGGTCCGTTCGCGGGCCGCTTTCGCTCTCGGTAGGCTCCAATTCATGCTTACAGAACGCAGCAAATTGTCACTCCGGTGCAAACTGCGTCTCTATAAGGCTGTAATCCGTCCCATTATGACATACGCTTGCGTCGTCTTCGCGCACGCCAAACCCAAGTATCTGCATCGAATGCAGACACTTCAAAACCGGTTCCTCCGTAAGGTCTCAGGAGCTCCCTTTTACGTCCGTAACATGGACCTTCATGTAGATTTTAAACTCCCCACAGTTCAGCAGTTCATGAAACGCCTCTCGAAGCGTTTCTTTGACACTGCCATAAAGCACCGCAATCCCCTGATTGCGGCCGCCTCCCGATACACCCCGTCCCGCATCAGTAAGGTTCGCCGTCCACGGCATACCCTCGTTGCCCCCGACGATGCCACCACTCTCCTCCAGGAGAGCAGCCCGGCTACTAGCACTGTTAGAGTAACATACAGATACAAATTTCCGTCGTTCCGTCCTCGCCGTCGAGGCCCGTCGCGACGACCCTGTCTACTCTCATCCTCCCGACCCTTGCTCGAGCCAGCTCGCGTTGCCGCTGAGCCATTAGTTTTAAAAACCCCCGATCCAGCTGTCCCTTGCTGTCCCCCCCCCAGCGACGCCCTAAGCCGAGGTCCGAACCCCGCAGGGGGTGCCCTTAGCGTGTAGTCGCTTAGTTTTGTAAGTTAGGTTTAGTTTTTATTAAGCCTTGGCTGGAGGCTACAATTCTTTTGTGGCAGCCACAGGCAAGCCCGGTTAAGCAGTAGACAACCCTTTGGTTGAACTGCGAGATGCCATTAACAAAAAAAAAAAAAAAAACGTTGTGTAAAATGTCCAAGTATGTTATTATTATTATTATTATTAGTTTGTAAGTATTTTGTTACTAACACTATGAGTCTTGTTGCTTGAAATAAAATTATTATTATTCCAATTATAGGCAAAACTAATTTCAAAGGGCCATAGTCTTTTATTTACCGTAGTTAAACTTATTTTTATAATTCACGTGCTTGTTAGATCCTAAGTTCTCTATTACTTTTCCTATTTTTATCCGTGGAAACCTATTATTAGCTCTGTATTGCATGTTACCACTGTTATCCATTTGTTGGTTGCTGTTGGTTCTCCTTTAATAAATAAAAAGGGAGTTATAGAAAAAAACACATTTTATTTACAACAATAATTTTATTTTATCACAAACCAATTATATAATCGATAGCCATTATTCAAGCCCACACGACGCTTTCTATCCAGGGTTTGTAGTAAGCTACCCTGCTGTACACGTCAGGAGTGTTGGTTTTGGGGCCGCAATAGGAAGGACCCAATGACGTCGTCACTCCAATGATGGTGTAGATACAGCGGGAGAATTGAGTGGTGATCAGCAGGGGCTCGCCGGATAGACCCTGGAAAAAAAATTAAAAAAAATTATTTAATGGTCGCTAGTGATAGCGCTGAAAAATTAAAAAAACATGAAAGCTACTTCATCGATATCATCTGCCTAGCCTTTTCCCAACTATGTTGAGGTCGGCTTCCAGTCTAACCGGATGCAGCTGAATACCAGTATTTTACATGGAGCGACTTCCTATCTGTCCTCCACAGCCCAGTAACTGGGCAAAACGATACCTCTTGGTAAGACTGGCTGTCTTTTCGGGCTTCTGACGACCCGTAACCACTGTCAAAGATGCACAAATGACAGCTGGGACCAACGGCTTAACGTGCTTTCCGAGTCACGGACGAGTCTCGGTGTGTAAAGATGGAAGCTAAAGAATGAACTACCTATGGCAACAAAATTAAACCGAAGTCTGGTAAGAGTCCACTTAGATTACCATCGACACACTAAGAAAGAAGCAAATAAAAAATACATTATTTCTATATCCCCCAAAGATGTACAGACGCCAGCACATCAAGCTATCCCTAACTGTCAAATTTTCTCAATTAAAAATGAACCTTATGTCTTTGCAATAAAGTTGAAATACTATCAAAGAAATTTGACAGATTGTGGTAACTTGATGTGCTGGCCTCTGTACAGGAAACTTTATTTTCTTCTCACTAGTATGGAAAGATTCCGAATTAGTATCCCAGAGGTTAGCAATACAACGCCATATCGTCCCAAGCTAAGCAACCTAATGCTTGTGTTATGGTAACGAGATGGCTGATAAACTACTTATATACATTTTTTTTTGTAAATACATACATATTATAGATAGAAAACACCCAGACTCGTAACAAATACTTGCAGGTCGTACAAATATTTGTTCCGTGAGGGAATCGAACCCGCGACATAGTGCGCAGCAGTCAATCGCTCAACCACTGCGCCAACCCTGTCGTCATACTATCTTAGTAATACACTTACAAAACAAAACCAAAAACAGAAAACAGATTGTGACATCACTGCTGCACGGAGACAGGCCCAGCCGAAATCCTGCAGCAGTGGTTCAAAAACAATCAAGCCTGCTCGCTATCATAGACAGGATGCAGTTGGGGCTGCCCCGCACCCTACGGACCAAGGATGCGCACCGCTTCCGCATCACGGTGTAAAAACAGTCCACGTGAGATTCAGCAAAAATCCCTGATGCGCTGCGCCAACCGTGTCGTCATACGAAAACAATTTTTATTCAAAGTCAAAGTCAAAACATTTATTTCAAATAGGCACAAGAATGGCACTTTTGAACGTCAAAATGAACAAGAAATAGAACTGATTCTAGTCGCCCCTTCCAAAAAGTAGTTTCGTGTGGAGAAGAATGGGCAAGAAACTCCACCGTTACTCTTTTAAAATGTTTCACAATGTTTTGTATACATGTATTATAACATTATATGTGAAGACGATGTACCCAGAATAAAAACAATACATCACAAAAGGTGAAAAGAAAAACACATGTAGCAGTGGCAAGTAAACTTAATTATGTCATAAGTGCATGGTGCTCACATATTTACAAACATTCTAAAAGTTAATAATAATAAATTAATCAATGTGTGAGAAGTTATTCCAATATAATAAAATAATATGGTACAAATTACCTAATTTACTTAGCAACCAGTTTGATTTTGTCTAGACACTAGATTGTCCTGTGGAGCAGGACCAGCATGTTTCCAAGCATCCTTATCTTTGATATAATCTTCTAATTTGTAATAAGCTTGTTTACAAAGTGTACTTTTAATATGAGTTTTAAATTTTCTTTCATTTAATTGCAGTATGTCACAAGGTATTTTGTTGTAATTTAATTAAGTATTCGGAGGTGAACAATTTTTACCTAGAGGAAAACTAGTTTTATCCAGAGGTTAACTAGTGTTTACCCACAGGTGAACAATTTATAACCAGAGGTGAATAGTTTTATACAAAGGTCACAATTTTTACCCAGATGAGAAAAAGTTTTATCCAGAGGTGAATTATTTTCACCCAGAGGTGATCTAGTTTTACTCAGAGATGAAAAAATTTTACCCAGAGGTGAACCAGTTTTATCCAGAGGTGAACATTTTTTCCAAGAGATGAACTAGTTTTACCCAGAGATGAACTAGTTTCACTCAGAGGTGAACATTTTTTACCCAGAACTGAACTAGTTTTATCCAGGGGTGACCAATTTTTGCTCAGAGGTGATCCAATTTTACCCAGCGGTAAACAATTTTTACTCAGAGGTGAACTAGTTTTAACCAGAAGTGAACTAGTTTTACCCAGGGGTGACCAATTTTTACCCGGAGGTGAACTAGTTTTACCCAAAGGTAAAAACATTTTTTTATTGTTGCTTTTCTTTTTTGAAACTCTGGAATATAGATGTTTTATTTACCCGACAAGCTTCAGGAGCGTGGGCCTTGCTTCCATAGCACATTTGACTTTTGAAATTGATTCCCTCTTTTAAATGCCGACGTGGTCGAGCGTATGCAGTCTTGCACTCTTTTTCGGTGAACTCGTCCAAGTTTATCTGAAAATGCACAAAGAATTCATGAAAAATGGTTTCGTAGTTGAGGAGCTCGTGGCTAAGTAATAACAGCCGCACGTATCGATCCATCAGGTTTGGCTACGCTTTCCGGGGTTGGTACGTTGATAGGTGACCCTCTTTACATATAGAGACTCCTCCGTGCCTCGGAAAGCACGTTGAGCCATTGGTCCAGGCTGTCATTCGTGGATCTTTGACAGTCGTTACGGGTAATCAGAACACTGCTACTCGTAACCTGGAGTCCACTGTTAACCCTAGCACGCCACTGGTGACAACGTCTGTCACTCACCACTAATGTTACTTATTTTTTACTATTTAATTTTTTATAATTGTTTGCTAATTATTATTTTTATTTTTCCAGTGACACCGGTGACCGAAAAGTTGTGTGGAAATCGGTTGTCATGGTATGGGCATGTTATGCGGAGGAATGAGGAAAATGTTGTCAGGAAAGTTGTGAGTATGAATGTGGATGGCTATACAAGTAGAGGGAGACCAAAGAAACGATGGATGGATTGTGTGAAAGATGATATGGCTAGAAAGGGAGTGACTATCGAGATGACGACTAATAGAGAAGTATGGAAGAAGAAGACATGTTGCGCCGACCCCAAATAAATTGGGATAAGGGCAGGTGAATGATGATTTAAGTTGTTCTTTATTTATGATTTAAATTGAATTTTTTTATTATTTATAGATAACTTCATGATATTTTAAAATGTTGTTAATTTAATTATAAATTCTAATAGCTTTTTGTTTATATTTATAATTTTTCGTTTGTCATTTCTTATTGACCGTGACCGATAACTTGTTTGTGTGGTTTTATACTGTTAATGCAAGTTGGTTATAATGGGATGCTTGACAGAAAACCTCCACGTGTGCCCGGGGACTGGAGTTCCTTTTGGACACTTCCGGGGGGAAGGCCAGTCTTCGGGCCGGTGCATCCTGGGGTGCGGGCAGCGACTTCCCATTGGGGCTATTTCCCAGTTGGTTCTCGCTGTCCGCATGCTAATGTTCTGCCAGGAGGATCGCTCCACACCTGTGCAACTGTGGTAGAGTCAGAGCGGGCCCGGTGTGCACTTACCCTGCCGCCGGGCAGGCAGAAGGGGTAACCCTCCTGTCACCGCTATAATCTCGTAGCCCCGGAGACAGTTACGGTCATGTCTCTGACTGTTGAAGGGGGTCGAGGGTCTTGGCTTAACCGCCCGGACCGCGAGGAAGATAACCTCTATAAAAATTTCCCCAAACCCCTAAGCGGCGGCGCACCGTGAGAGGGGTTGTAAGCTTGACTGATGGGTAGCTTGGTTCAGTCGCAAGTGCGGACCTTTGTTTTGAGCAAGTACAGAATGATTTACACTCGTGGGAACAACTATGGATAATACAATTAAAAAAACCCCAA
The DNA here is from genome assembly GCA_951799385.1 of Hyppa rectilinea. NCBI lineage: Eukaryota > Metazoa > Arthropoda > Insecta > Lepidoptera > Noctuidae > Hyppa > Hyppa rectilinea. The sequence continues at coordinate 1,729,208 of OX637327.1, forward strand.
ACAAAGACGAAAGGAGGAGTGGCATCTGGCGGCGCGAGCACGGGATGCTCAGAGAGCTCCCGTCGCGCCAAGGAGTTGGCCGCCGCTTTCTACCAAATTTCAAGATTCTAAGTTCACGGGAAGTACCCTGTAGGTTTTGATTCCCGTGCGAGTTTCGAAAATTTGCGGCATAAACAGCTGTATCTTTTGATTGCTTTGGCTTAGAAGTTTGATTTTTTCACAGCTCCAAGGGACAGTAGACTTGAGTTTTAGATATAAATTTCAGTTTTCAGAAAAACTGTCTTGACAGACGGACGGACGGACAGCAAAGTGATCCTATAAGGGTTCCGTTTTTTCCTTTTGAGGTACGGAACCCTAAAAACATTTGCGACTAAACTACTGCTCCTACTTAATTGATTTTTGGTACAGAGCTTGAAAATGGTCCCTAGTATAAGCTGTTTAAAGGAAAGCCCCTCTGTCGTATCAACTCTGTATAAAAAGTGGTACATATGAGGCTGAAAATAAAATTTGCGAAAATTATGACCTACCGTTTGGATCGTGTCAGCCATTTCTATAATGGAGGGCGAATTCAGGTCTTTCCATGTGGTGGCGATGGCAGTCGCAGCATCAGCCGCTTCAACGTGAAGACATGCTGGCAGCACGTTCTTGTTAAATGTAATCCTGAAATCGAGGTATACCTGGTCAGCATCAGTTTTCGTAATACACCACAACTATCTTCTCCGTAAGAAAGGGCAGAGGTTATCTCATCATCTGCCTAGCCTTTTCCCAACTATGTTGGGGTGAGCTTCCAGTCTAACCGGATGCAGCTGAATACCAGTATTTTACATAGAGCGATTGCCTGTCTGACCTCCACAACCCAGTAACTGGGCAATAAGAGACCCCTTGGTAGACTGGCTGTCGGATTTTCGGGCTTCTGACGATCCATCATCGTAACGAGTGTCAAAGATGCACAACCCCGGCAAGCGTAGCTTAACCTGATGGATCGACCTGTGCGGCTGTTAGTACTTAGCCACGAGCTCCTCTGCATGAGAGGAGTTGGAGAAGTAAGTATTTCGCCAGTTATGTAACTATAAGTCCCTCGAATCCAAACGAAGTGATCCCTTATGTTTTGGGGAAACGCCTCGGGTAAAGATATGGTGTATAAGTGTCAGAAAAGGTGTATTAGAACGATCTGTAACCTGCAAACCACTGACACCTGTAAACAATATTTTAAAACTATGAAAATTTTAACAGTGCCCTCATTGTACATAGGTATACCAGACATCTACATATGTTCGTCAAAAATAATATGTATAATTTTGACCGAGTAGGTAGTCAGCTTCGAGCTGACTGGCTACAAACTGTTGGATCTAAAACTGCTTTACACAAGAACAGTATTTTCGTAATGGATCCAAAATTATACAATAAATTGCCAAAGTGTATCAGAAGTGAGGAAAATGTCAGCCATTTAAAAAAAAAAGTTGTTCCTGTTTCTAGTTGAAAAGACCTATTACTCGATTGAAGACTTTTAAAATGACAAGTTATAACAAAATTTAACTTTCTTTGACATTCTTAATAATTACTTCAATTTACTATTACTATAATTCAATTACTTTAATTTATGCGGCTCATGACATTTTTCAATTGGTTCATCTCTTTTATCCTAGACTTTATTAATTATGATAGTAAAAATACCTTCTTACTAATATTATATTTGTATGCCGATTATTGGCCGAACATACAGATCAGCTAAAATGTAAAAATAACACCTTTTTGTACTTATGTTCACTAATAAAGATTGATTTGATTTGATAGAGAAACAAAGTGGTCAACATCGCTCACAGAATACGCAAGCTGAAATTATTGACACTCTAATATAATTATTGCGCCTCTTTTATTTCACATAAAAACAGAAAACACGTACAAATGTGATGCTTATTTCTAAAGAAATCTCTTCCGGCATACCTGCGATAGGAAAATAGATAAAAGTGATGTAGATGTATGTGTGTAAGATTAAAAGAGAAAACATAATACATAAATATAAAGAAACGATTCGCTAATTTAAATATAAATATACACTAACAGAATATACGATTTTTAGTGAATTTCAAATAATTATTATTTTGGGATTCGCAAAATAGATAAAACTGCGACCAACTTTTGTGTAGCGCTTGCCAGCCGCTACCGTGCACCGCTTGCTTCGCTCGCTCGGCTCGCACAAGGTTAGTCACATTTCTATACTAACCTAACACATTTAATAGGAGTGCTATATAATAGCTTAGTTACTGAGACGCTACTATGTGAAGCACTAAAGAGAATGAAGATATTCATTAACTAGCTTCTGCCCGCGGCTTCGCTCGCGTGGAGGTCGGAAATTATCCCACAGGAATGTTCTACCGGGATAAAAAATATCCTATGTGTTAATCCAGGATATAAACCATCTCTGTGTCAAATTTCATCCAAATCTATACAGTAGTTTTTACGTGAAAGAGTAACAAACATCCATACATCCATACTTACAAACTTTCGCCTTTATAATAGTAGTAGGATTTAAATAAATATCCAACACTAGCTGACCCGACAGACGTTGTCTTGTTGTCCTCTTGTTCTACCTACCCACCTAACTTTTCTCACCTTTTAAACCTTCCCTGGACTATGACAAACATTTCAACACCAAAATCAGCTAAATCAGCCCAGCCGTTCTCGAGTTTTAGCGAGACTAACGAACAGCAATTGATTTTTATATATATAGACTAGCTGACTCGACAGACGTTGTCCTGTCTTAACTATGATACCTACCCTATCCTACCTACCCTACCCTACCTACCCTACCCTACCTACCCTACCTACCATACCTACCCTACCTACCCTACCCTACCTACCCTACCCTACCTACCTACCCTACCTACCTACCTACCTATCCTACCTACCTACCTACCCTACCTACCCTACCTACCCTACCTACCCTACCTACCCTACCCTACCTACCTACCCTACCTACCTACCTACCCTACCTACCTACCTACCTACCTACCTACCCTACCCTACCCTACCCTACCCTACCCTACCTACCCTACCTACCCTACCCTACCTACCTACCCTACCTACCTACCTACCTACCTACCTACCTACCCTACCTACCCTACCTACCCACCTAACTTTTCTCACCTTTTAAACCTTCCCTGGACTACGACAAACATTTCAACACCAAAATCAGCTAAATCGGCCCAGCCGTTCTCGAGTTTTAGCGAGACTAACGAACAGCCATTGATTTTTATATATATATATAGATTAGAGGGTCAATACATTTTTAGCGGATCAATTTTTTTTTAAGGGTGGGAATCATCAAATTACTCCTCCTGGCCTAGGTGGAGCGGAAAGGAGTGTCAGACTCTTACTGACTAAAACCCATCCATGTTCCTTCCGTAGCTTTTAGTGTTCCGGGGCAGCGGTAACACTCAGACAATACCGCTGAAAGATCTATACTTACGGTGTCTTTGTTTCAATTAATGCGATGTCATTATATCTTTTTGGAGCCTTGTAGTCTGGGTGTGGGATAAATCTCTTAACTTCACGAGTCTGCCAACTAGTTGGGGAGTCTGAGCGTTTCTCAACTCCCAATGCGACGAATTTTAAAGCCCTGTGAAAGTTAAAAAAAACAGAACGTTACACTTGCGCGGCTGGTCCGTGGATTGGTGACCATCACATATCATCATAATTCAATAAATATATAACATTACGTATCACGCATGTGATCCCCGTTGGGTTAAGCAGCGATGCATCTAAGTACACTCACGTTTAAACTCAAACTCAAAGTATTTATTTCAAATAAACGAATTACAGGCACTTTTGAATTGTCAAGGTGTCGGTCAGTCAGAGAGATGAAGCTAGTTGCCCATTCCAAAGCAGTAGGTACCTATGGAGAAGAATGGGCAAGAAACTCGATTGACACTCCTTTAAACAAAATATGGTTTTAAAATATTGGTAACATAGTTCATATTAATATTATACATGTGAGAACGATGCAGAACGTTAAAAGCATCCGATATAAAATACGTAAAAACTATTCAAAAATTTAATTAAAACAAGCCAAAGCCACTTTAGGAGACGACACCATGTTATAAGAGGGTACAAATCCAGAATCCGAGATGCTACTGAGAAATTCCTCAAAGAAAACATATTGTTTGACCTGAGAGTCGGTCCTGCGACTTCTTGCTTGGCAGTAGCGCTATCGACCACTAGCGTACACTGCCACTATTTTTCGTCAGATGCTGTTCTAAGCTCAGTGCCTTCAACAGGCATACGTGTTGCCAAAATCCTTACTCAGTGCCTTCAACACTCATTGAAATGTATGGACAATAAACACATATTTGTGTTGAAGGCACTGGCTTAGAATGGATCAAAATGTATTGACCATGCATGTGTGTGCACTGTGAGATAGAACAGAAAACACACAGCTGTGACAGACCACTAAACTGAACAACTTTTACTATGGGACCGACTCCAAAATCAGCTGTTTTTGGTCCTTGAATCGTCGAAATGTAGGGAACAGCTGAATTATTTGTTCACGATTTCGGAGTTGGTCCATTGGTTGGTTCATTTAGCTTACTTGTATTTAACTTGGTAGCTGACAAAAGCAGCGTCAGTCAGAATGAATTTGTCACTGATGATGGAGCCTCCGGATTGCCATTCAGCTGATGCTAAGTCTTCACCGTAGCCCAGCAGTGCCTGGTGATGAGAAAAAAGTGATCTTATGAAGTCTTCGACAGCTCACAAAATAAGCAAATTTTCCATTTTTTTTTTAATGTTGGGAAATCATCAAATGGCCCCCCCACTGTGGGTGGACCTGAAGGAAGTATCAGACTCTTAGTGACTAAAATCCATCCATTCCTTCCTTAGCCGAAAGGATTACCGCTACCCCGGAATATAAAGGACTAAGGAAGGAACATGGATGAGTTTTAGTCAGTAAGAATCTGAAACCCGCTCAGCTCCACCCACAGCGCGAGGAGACATTCGATGATTTCCCACCCTCAAAGAAAAATAAACCCCATGTGTTTCGGGGCAGCGGTGACCCTTTCGAGCAATCCCGCTGACCCGGCAAGAATATGCCAGCTGAAGTGGCAATAGACCCTCCATATTAGCGTTAGAACCGATGCCCTTTGGAGTAGACGTGTTCTTTGGAGACCGTGAATCGGCAAACGTAAGTTAGGACGTCCTCAGGCTAGGTGGAGCGACGATCTTCTCAGGGTGGCTGGTATCAGCTGGATGAGCGCTGCTGAGAATAGAGCTGAATGGCGAGCTACTGGAGAGGCCTCTGACCAGCAGTGGACTGCTATAGGCTGATGATGATGATAAAGTTTCCATTCCTTTTCTTAAGGTGCAGATATATGCCAACGGCCTCGAGTGCATAGCTTGCGTATTCTGTACTGAGCTCACGTAACGCGTTGTACGTCCAGTTAGTAATAGGTAGGTTACTCTAAAAATATATTATTTTTTCAAAGTATCAGAACCCTATAATTTTTTTTTGTATTACATAGCATAGCAGTTGATATTTGTTTTATACTCTTTTGATTAAAAACGAAGGAGTAAAACGATTTCATCTCCACAATTTGGAGGTTTTTTCTTATTATGTGGTACCGATAGAAACATTATGGCTAAATCAAATTACGTATATCATGTAGATTACTCACTATTTCTTTCAGATTTAATTTCTCTGTAAATGCTGATGAAAAGCTGCTTTAGTTGCGTGCTTTTTTAAGCTTTAAATAAGAAGGTGGTACTGGAGCTGACCAGGTGCACGCCACGTTTCAATAAGCTCCTTCACTGCTGGAGACAATTTCAAACCAGACCTACATACCTGATGAGGATATTTAGCGCCAGGTGTAGACCCTGGTGATGGGGCGCCTCCGATGCCCCACATTCCTATCGTGTGGCATTTCTTCTCCTTATCATAGTTCTTGCTGATGCCAGAGTAAAAACCTCCATCGCGACAGCTGTACGGCAGTTCGTCCAGGTACTGGAGACAACCTGGAATTTTTCACGTTGTTTTTTATAAATAAATCCTATCTTAAAGTCAAAGTCAAAGTCAAAACATTTATTTCAAATAGGCACAAGAATGGCACTTTTGAACGTCAAAATGAACAAGAAATAGAACTGATTCTAGTCGCCCCTTCCAAAAGGTAGTTTCGTGTGGAGAAGAATGGGCAAGAAACTCCACCGTTACTCTTATAAAATGTTTCACAATGTTTTGTATACATGTATTATAACATTATACTACTCTGTCAAGAAAGTACCGGGAAAAGATCAATAATACACAAAATGTCTGTTATTCATCCAAATTTATTTTATCACCTTCAAAGTATGCTCCTTTAGAAACGATACACTTGCGCCAACGAATAATCCATTCATCAAAACATTTTTTAAACGCTGCTGCCGGAATTGAGTTCAGTTTTCGCCGCGAATTCTTCTTTATGTCTTCTATCGATTGAAAACGGGTGCCACGAAGTGGTAATTTGAGTTTAGGAAATAGCAAAAAGTCAGCAGGAGCCATATCTGGTGAATATGGTGGTTGCTGGATGGTATTTGTTGAGTGTTTGGTCAAAAATTCGTTCACAATGATAGCCTTGTGCGAAGGCGCATTGTCGTGGTGCAAAATCCAAGAATTTTCTTTCCACAAATCTGGCCTTTTTCGTCGAATTTGCTCTCTTAAACGCCGCATAACGCTCAAATAATATTCTTTATTTACCGTTAGACCTTCCGGTAAGAATTCAGAGTGCACAACACCGCGATAGTCAAAGAAAACAGTCAACATGACTTTGACTTTTGATCGACTTTGGCGTGGTTTTTTCGGTTTCGGTTCAGTTGGAAGGCGCCACTCCGAAGCTTGTTGAATAGTTTGCATGTCAAACTCGTAAACCCACGTCTCGTCACCAGTAACAATGCGTTTCATGAATGTTGGGTCCGAACTGACTCGTTCTAGCATGTCCTCAGCGACTTTCATGCGATTGAGTTTTGGAGAAAATTCAGATCTTTTGGGACTAGCCGAGCAGCAACATGTTTCATACCCAAATGATTAGTTAAAATGGTACGGATCGACTCGTGAGATACAGAAAGTTCGGGGGCTATCTCTCTCAGAGTTGAATGGGGATTTTCAGTCACTATTTTCTTCACTTTTGCGATGTTAACTTCAGTTGCAGACGTTGACGGCCTACCAGAGCGAGGCAAATCTTCCATCACATCTCGACCGCTTTTGAACGCTTTGAACCACTCATAAGCACGAGTTTTTGATAAAGTCGATTCACCGTAAGCCTTCTGTAACATTTTCAGTGACTCCGAACACGAAATTCCATTGGCGATGCAAAATTTAAGACAAACTCTTTGTTCGATATTTTTGTCCATTATGAAATTCGCAATACACACTATATATGATATTACTAAAACCAGCACTGTATTTAATATAAATAACAGATGCAACTCAAACTCCGCGCCAAAATTGAAAACAGTTGTGCCAATCTAACAACTACAAAAAAAACAAAAATTTGAATTTGGAACCATAAACAAATCATCCATTCCCGATAGTTTTTTGACTGAATGTATGTGAAGACGATGCACCCAGAATAAAAACAATACATCACAAAAGGTGAAAAGAAAAACACATGTAGCAGTGGCAAGTAAACTTAATTATGTCATAAGTGCATGGTGCTCACATATTTACAAACATTCTAAAAGTTAATAATAATGAATTAATCAATATGTGAGAAGTTATTCCAATATAATAAAATAATATGGTACAAATTACCTAATTTACTTAGCAACCAGTTTGATTTTGTCTAGACACTAGATTGTCCTGTGGAGCAGGACCAGCATGTTTCCAAGCATCCTTATCTTTGATATAATCTTCTAATTTGTAATAAGCTTGTTTACAAAGTGTACTTTTAATATGAGTTTTAAATTTTCTTTCATTTAATTGCAGTATGTCACAAGGTATTTTGTTGTAACATTTAACACAGAGCCCCATAAAAGATGTATGTACTTTTGACAATCGAAAAAATGGTTGAATTATTTTATCTTTATTTCTAGTATTAAAATTATGCCTATCACTTATTTTGTTAAAAAGATGTCTATATTTTCTTACATACATAATATTTTCATAAATGAATTGGCAAGGTACTGTCATAATATTAATCCTTTTAAATAGTTCCCTAAGCGATTCGCGACGACGAAGATTGTAAATAGCCCTGATCGCTCGCTTTTGCAAAATAAAAATGGATTCAATGTCAGCAGCCCGACCCCACAGTAAAATGCCATACGACATAATGCTGTGGAAGTAACTAAAATAGACCAAACGCGCGGTTTCTACGTCTGTTAACTGCCTTATCTTTCTAACAGCATAAGCGGCCGAGCTTAGCCGTCCCGCAAGAGTTGTTATGTGGGGACCCCATTGCAACTTGTCGTCTAGCGTGATTCCCAGGAAAACCGTCTGCTTAATAAATTCCAGCTTTTCTCCGTTCAATATGATGTCACAATCGCTACTTTTAACATTAGGTAATGTAAATCTAATGCATTTGGTTTTTTTTTCATTTAGTACCAAATTATTTACCGTAAACCAATCTTGGACCTGGAGAATAGAGTTATTCACGTCATCAAGATTTTGTGAGCGTCGATTAATTTTAAAGATTAATGAAGTGTCATCTGCAAATAACACCATCTTCGGTTGATTTTGAAGTAATTGGGGTAAATCGTTAATATAAACTAAAAAGAGAAATGGACCCAATATCGAACCTTACTTATACTGAGTTGATACGACAGAGGGGCTTTCCTTTAAACTGCCTATACTAGGACCATTTTCAAGCTCTGTACCAAAAATCATTAAATAGGAGCAGTAGTTTAGTCGTAAATTATTTTTTAAGATTTGCCCCGTTTGAACACGTTGTATCTTCCGTAACAGCGCTCCGGCGCGCGCGTCGCTGCCGCTTTGTTGCAAGGTCAGTTGGGAAATGGCTAGGGAGATTGATTGATAGCAGACCCCTCCGCATCCCCCCCCCCCCCCCCAGGGCGGAACACATCCATGAGGACTTTCCACCCTGGAATATAAAAATAGGCGCCCAATTTTGGTAATAACTTTAACTCAAACATTGATTGATTTATTATTATCAACTTTTAGAATGTTTGAAAAAATCTGAGCACCAATTAATAATTAATTTTACCTGCCATTGTTATATTTGTTTTTCTTATCACCTTTTGTAGAGTAGTATTTTTTTCCGTGTACATCGTTTTCACATATTATAATTTTATAATTCATGTATTAAAAACATTTTAAAAGAGTAACGGTGTAGTTTCTTGCCCATTCTTCTCCATACGAAACTACCTTTTGAAAGGGGTGTCTAGAATCAATTCTACTTCTTGTTCATTTTGACCCCGATATATTACTTTCCTCTATGATTTTGACGTTCTAAAGTGCCTTTTTGTGCCTATTTGAAATAAATGATTTGATTGATTGTTCTTTGGCCAAAGAATTAGCATTGCCATTCAACGTGGCAATGCTGCCAGTCTTCTGGGCACGTTTCGTGATGACAGCGATGCGGATGAGTACTTCGACGCCTAAGTGTCCTTTTTGTCTTTTTTGGATTTATTTGTATATATAGTTAGTTAGATAGTCTTTTAATTTAAGTATGTATAAGATTTTATTGTATTAGAATGATTTGACTTTTGACTTTGACGTTACGAATTGAAGTTTGACTTTATGAATCGTCAAAACGCATTTTTACGTGACCTAAGAAATATACGTAATGTGACGTCACAGATTTTTGGAATCAAATGGAATACTTATTAGCATTAAAAGCAATTTTACAATTATGTCTTCGCGTAATATTTAATTTCTGTACCGTGATGGAAGTTTTTAAGACGAGTAGTCTTTTATCTATTTGATTTCATATTTTATTTTTGACCGTTTCAAATTGTCAATTATAGGAAATCTATTTTATATAAATGATTAAACTTTGACTTTGACAAAAAGGTTTTCAAAAACGCAAGATTAATAAACAAAACAATTGTGCAACTTACTGTCTCTAGCCTTGCTGCCATCCTTCCAATAGTAGCCAGTGGTTGGACTCATCACTACATTCCTGGAAGCAAAAGGAACAGATGAAACATCCCACTAATATTATGAACTAGCTTCTACCAGCGGCTTTGCCCGCTTGTATGTCAGAAATGACCCGGAACGTACTACCGGGTTTCTATTCTAGAGTGTTCAAATTGGTGAAAATTAAAGCTGTACTTTTTGACTTAATTACTGGACCGATTTCGGTATTTTTGAAGTGAAAACTTAGAATTTGTCGAAAATATATTATTATAGCACATAGAATAAGGACCGGACACATGCCACTTAACAAGTTTGGCTTCCTAATGAAAATGCATCGTTCTCACATGTATAATACTAATATGATCTATGTAACCAATATTTTGTAACCATATTTTGTTTAAAAGAGTGTCCATGGAGTTTCTTGCCCGTTCTTCTCCATAGGTACCTACTGCTTTGGAATGGGCAACTAGCTTCATCTCTCTGACTGACCGACACCTTGACAATTCAAAAGTGCCTGTAATTGGTTTATTTGAAATAAATACTTTGAGTTTGAGTTTTGAGTTTGAAAAAAAAGTGAGTAGTCCAAATTGTGAATATTGCGAGTCTGTGGAAGATGTGCATCACGTGTTGGTGGAATGTGCCCGTAATCGCAGAGAAAGAGATACCTTATTGGCAGAATTAAACATTAGTAAGTTAGATTTAGGTGCTGTTCAATGTTTTTTGTCTAAACCCTGTAGTGCAGAGGCTAAGAAAATTTATAATTTTGTTTGGAACTATGTAACTAATAGAGTGTCTCTCGGCTTTTAGATCATAATTTTTTTGTAATGAGTTATGATGGGGCTGACATGGTTATATGTGATAACCAAAAGCCTCTAAATAAATAAAGATAAAAAAAAAAAAGTGAAAACTTCTTTAGCGGCGTTGGCCACTTTTTGTGATGGGTAAAAAATGTTAAACTCGCGTCAGGACACGTGATCGAAACTTCGTAAGACGACGGGAGAGATAAACTTTTTAATCTATAATAATATTATAAAGCTGAACAGCTTGTTTGAACGCGCTAATCTCAGGAAGTAATGGTTGAAATTGAATAATTCTTTTTGTGTTGGATAGTCCATTTATAGAGGAAGGTTATAGGCTATATAACATCACGCTACGACCAATAGGAGCCGAGCAGCGAGTGAAACCGTGCGAGAGCAGCTACTGTTATATATTTTATCACGTTTGTGTACGATAGCGCAATAAACGATATTGTATTTTACCACATAAATGATAGTAATTTTATTTGGATAATTAAAGGGGTTATTGTAAACTCGCCATAATGAAAATTTGCCACAAGTAAAAATTATAGTAAATTTGCCACAGTGACAAAATAATTCACAACAGGTATAGTAAACTCGTCACAGGTAGGTCAAACTTGTTTTGGATGTACCGACAGTAAAACGATATTCGTTCAACATTATTGTTTAGTAAAAGTAATTTAGTTTCCGAATAAAGAAAAAGACGAAAACTGTATAAAAAATATGATCCATGGGCCATGTGGCCATGGCCATTAAACACTACTACTTCGTTTGCTATCGGTACTTTTAAAGCTGTGGCAAGTTTTCGTGAGACAGATAAGACTGTGGCGAGTTTACTATAATTTTTACTTGTGGCAAATTTTCATTATGGCGAGTTTACAATAACCCAATTAAAGCAATTCGTGCGAAATTATTCCCTAACCATTGCAAAATATTAAAAATGCACAACGTTAATATTCAAGTTTTCACTTCTGCCGGCACTTTCGGAGTGCAACCCATTGTTTTTTATTTTTGTATGGATCAGAATGTTGGGCCACAAAAGATTAATGAAATGTATGGGCAAGTTATGCTATGTTATGAGGAAAATGTTGTCAGGAAAGTGTTGAGTATGAATGTGGATGACTATACAAGTAGAGGAAGACCAAAGAAACGATGGATGGATTGTGTGAAAGATGATATGGCTAGAAAGGGAGTGACTACCGAGATGACGACTAATAGAGAAGTATGGATGAAAAAGACGTGTTGCGCTGACCCCAAATAAATTGGGATAAGGGCAGGAGAATAATGATGATGATGATCATCAGAAAAGATGATGTCAAAGTATGTTATAGTTACCTTGTATCATTGACCAGCACACAGTCCGTACAACATACTATTGTCACATCGCCTTTTTTGGAACAAACCTGAAAGCATAATTAAACAGTTTAAATGCCCGAATCAAAATGAAAAATGGTTTATTTGTTTTAAACAGAAAAGGTTCTATCTCAACTAGTGATTGGTGCCGTATAGTTAATGTAAATCTTTGTATATAATGTTTGTTTAGTTTCATTCCAGGGAATTAATTTTTATTTTAATCACATGCTGCACCGGTTTGACGTGATGACTTCATGATCATGATCACGACGCTGAAAATCCGCGCTGTAGCTCCGTCTCGCATGGGGTCGAAGCATTATGCTGAGCGGTGGCCGTTTTGCGCGGATGTGACGCATATTTCCACACAACATGTTTTTTTATTACTCATTTTTACTGCGTCATGTTTACCACAAATAAACGTATTTTCTTTTAAGTTAAAACAGTCTACATTAGGAGCTTCAGTCTTCCATATCTAATTAAAATACTTAGTTAACTTATTTTGTTTCACTAAATTAATATGACTTTTTTTGTTTTTTTTTAACACACCATTGTCACATATACGTGACAAGCAAGTGCATGCCCTGTACGCCAACGACACATATTTTAAGTGACAATGGCAACAACACTATAACACGAAATAAAAAAATAAATCATTACATTTGTGCACTTTTTTATGGATTTCTTATAAATTTAAGCTCTCGTACGTATTTAATGACATGAAACAAAAACACCATGGATATTGGGAAATTCATGATAACAAGAAGAAATACATATAATATTTGTAGCTTGGCGTTTAGGGCACGCGCGTGCGTTTGTGCTCTGGCGTTCAAAAGATTAATACCCACAGTGCAATAATGTTTAAATAATATTTATTTATTTATTTATTCATAACAAATTTACATTTGTGTCGAACAGTGATTTTTACAAAAACGGTAAGTAATAAACAAACACAAGTAATGGAAATAGTCTTAAGCATTGGCATCATCGTCAACATTATGAGTCTTAAATATTATAATAATTCAATATACCTAAATTAAAATTGTCCACTTTAACCATTTCAAGATTTCATGCAGCAAAGATCAAATACATAGGAATCAAAATAAAATAAAGCAAAATATAAATCATGTCAAATGTGAATCAAATAAAATCATGTCAAATATAAATCAAATAGATTAAAAATACATCAAAATTAAAATTAAAATCAAATTGTTATCAAGCCGATTATAAATCAATGAGAGTCATTTACAATACATATACATAATATTATATACGCATATTAGTTTGAACTATTATTATCTTGGAGAAACTCTTCTATGCTGTAATAACATTTCCTCATTAACAATGCCTTCAATTTTCTCTTGAATTCACTAGGATTCATGGAGTTTTTAAATTGTACAGACAGTTTATTGTACATATATACTGATTGCACTCTTGAGGCATGTTTAACGACATTCAGTTTAGGCTGTATGAAATTAGGTAGATCCTTTCGTCGAGTTTTTATCCTAATATGTCTCTGTTCCTCAGTTTCAAACTTATGGATATTTTTTATGAAATGACTGAGCAATACTAGGATATAGAGGCACGGTACTGTGAGAATCTGCAGTCTTTTAAAATGATCCCTACAAGACTCCGTTTGTTCAATGCGAAGCATAGGCATAGCAAGCATAAATATTGCTTAAAAAGGTGGTGGTCAGCCCCCTGACGTCACTTACGAGATGTTTGTCACCCCTTGTGTCCAAAGTTGTCATACATTGCGTCTCCCTCACACATGTTCCGTTGACTCCATCCCACTCGCAAGTAGCTCCTTAAATGGGATAATAAGATTTATTTTATTTAAGAAAAAAGACAATTTGAAATCATCCATCTGCCTAGCCTTTTCCCAACTATGTTGGGGTCGGCTTCCAGTCTAACCGGATACCGCTGAATACCAGTATTTTACATGGAGCGACAGCCTATCTGACCTCCACAATCCAGTAACTGGGTAATACGATACCTACGATACCCCTTGGTAAGACTGGCTGTCATATTTTCGGGCTTCTGATGACCCGTAACGACTGTCAAAGATGCACAAATAACAGCCGGGACCAACGGCTTAACGTGCTTTCCGAGGCACGGAGGAGTCTCGGTATGTAAAGATAGTCAGCCATCCACGGCTAACCCCGGTAAGCGTAGCTTAACCTGGTGGATCGACCTGTGCGGCTGTAAGTACTTAGTCTGCACTAAAAAGACCGAGACCAGATCGCGAATAGGAAACCACATTAAAATATTCCATTTAGTTTTTCAAACACCTACCTAAATACTCTTGAGTTTTCTAAAACGAATACAACGATACCTTAAGTGGGGACTCTACTCTCGAGGAATTTGAAAAATAGGATTATAGAGTATTTGAGGAAATCTCCCCTCGTAAAGTGCGAAAGGGACAACTGCAGTTCAGGCTGATTCTACCTACAAAAACCATGATCAAAACACGTTTTGGTATTCCGCTGTTTTCTTCCTCAACCGGACTGATCTAAAAACTTCTACATTTTAAAATTAGAGGAAAAGTATATCTATGCTTCTATTATTTTCTTTTTTGATAAAAACTTGTCTTTGTCTGATAGTCGTCTCAAAATGGCGGTAAAAACGGGCTATTTTTCGGGATCTCGGAGTGTAAGAATTCTTTTAGTGATTATAAAACACTAGTTGTTCACCGTGGTTTCACCTTCGCTGCGCGGCTCCTATTGGTCGTAGCGTGATGTTATATAGCCTATAGCCTTCCTCGATAAATGGACTATTCAACACAAAAAGAATCTTGCAATTCGAACCAGTAGTTCCTGAGATTAGCGCGTTCAAACAAACAAACAAACTCTTCAGCTTTATAATATTAGTAAAACATTAAAACTAAAGGACAAAAGGATGATAGGGGCACGAACTAAATGGACCTTGATTTAGAAGAAAAATCAGTGCTCTAGAGGCATTACGAAGAGTATGGAGAAAGGCCCAATGGAGTTCCCCCTTTGTCAGTTTGTTGTCTGTGGTCCGTCCATTGTCCATGGCCGAGATACTAATTGTCAATGCTTTTAATGTTTCTGATTACGAGGTGTTTTAGCTGCTTTACACTAGTGACTTTTTAGTGTATTTTTATAAATGTGCGTTTTGTTTCTGCTGAATAAAGATTTTTGCTTTTTTGCCAGCCGTTTGGAAGACACGAGATAAAAAGAAAGGGAATCAACCAGTTTCTTACGTATTTAACAAAAAAATGTTTAAAAATAATCTATTAATCGATTCTATAATCGGATACATAGAGAAATAAAGTAGTTTATCAGCCATCTCGCTACCATAACACAAGCGTTAGGTTGCTTAGCTTGGGACTATAATGGCGTTGTGTGAAATGTCAAAGGATATTATTATTATTATTAACTTGTCCAGGTTAAGCCGAGAATGGCGATTCCCTTTACCAGATACGTGCAAGAATCATACACATATCACCTTCCTTGGCAGTCGGGTAAAATAGTGTGTCGATGCGCAGTATTGCAACCGGCGCCGGCGCACAGTGAACGGAAAAACAACTTCCTTTTCATAGGATTTTTTTGAAATAAAATGTTTTATTGATGGTTGCAAGTATACAGTTTTGTCGAGTACATTAATACATTGAATTAATAAGTATTTACGGTATTTTTTTCAGCCTCTACCATTAAAAAAATGACGCTATACAACGTGGCGCTGCAGTGGTGACATTAATTTAACACACGGGTAGGAGTAGTTCTGGTTAATCATATGTTGCTAGGTTAAAATAAATCGCAAAGCGCAAAAAAAAAATTCAATCAAACTAAATAATAAAACTAATTCGCCTACTTTTTGTTGTTGTTTCATCCTAATAGTATTGCTTATCGTTTTAATTTCATTGATGCGAATGTTACGATCTGTGACCCCGGCAAATGACCGCTGCGCGATAGTTCTCTAAGTACAGTTTGCTCTAAGATGCTGTTTTCTTACACGCGGTATACGTGATCATAATAACAAACTAATTTTTTGAGGTACCGCCTCAAAAAATTAGTTTGTTATTATTTTAGTTATCAGTTTGATTCCTGTAACACAACAAACCTCGAGTTCAAAACCAAAGCACACACCGCTGATTTTACGGATTCATGTGCGTATTGTATTTATAATTATCACTTGTTTAAAATCGGTGAAGGAAAACATCGTGAAGAAACCAGCATGCCTTGAGAGATATTTCTCAACAGCATGTGAAGCTGAAACAGAGGCCCATGGGTCACCAGGCTAGTCACTAACTACACGAAAAGGAGAAAAAAAAGACAACAAACCTATATGACTATCGATCTTCGCGTTCTTATTCATAACGTTTGAATAAATTCATAATTGAATTCATACAACAAATAATGCAATACCAATTGACTTTTCGAAACGGCCAAAAATAAAATACAAGTATGAAATCACATAGAAAACAGACCGCTCGTCTTAAGAACTTCATCACCGTAGGTACAGAAATTAAATATTATGCGAAGATATAATTGTAAAATTGCACTTAATGCTAATAAGTATTCCATTTGATTCTACAAATCCGGGACGTCACATTGTTATATTTCATACAAATCACGTATAAATTCCGCCTGATAAAAAGTAACGACGTTATTGTCTATTCTTTCAAATACTCAATTAAATTTTTAAAGAAACAAAAACAATTTTTAAAGAAACAAAATTGATGAATATAAAACAACTTTATATGTATAATACTTGTATCTTGATTAGAAAAATAATGGATGGAACGATTCACACAAACATAACATTTACCAAAAAATCCCAAATATGTAAACGCAGTCTTCGTCGACCCAGCTTACTTGTACAACCAAAGACACGCACAAATTATGCCAAAAGAGATGTTACCTATTATGGAGTACAATTTTATAATAATTTACCATCCTACATAAAAAATATAATCAGTAGAGATGGGCCGAATGTGGTTTGAACAGAATCCGAACTTCGGCCGAACATTCGGTTAAAATGAAAAGTTCGGCCGAAGTTCGGTTCAATTTCAAGCGCTTTCTCGAGAGCGACACGTCGCCGCGTGTTACCGCATTTACTTCAATATATATAATAATCGTGTCAGGTTGTATATTGATCCCGGCCCTGGTGCAAGCCATGGTCCGGGGCGAGAGGGAGTGGGAGGCAGTCACCTCCTTCTGCGAAAAAGTCATGCTCGCGAAGGAGGTGGCGGGATGGGAGAGAGAAAGGTCCTCCCGTCCCGGCCGCCGCAGGAGACGCCCCATGGCGTCGGGAGCCACGTGACGACTCCCGGCCACCGTAGGCGCGGGCCTGCGGACGGTGAGTAATGGGTGACTCACCGTCCGATCAGCACCAGACCCGTGCCGTACGGCGCGTATATGTTCCACGCGCGCCTCAAAGAGATGTCAGCATATGAAGGGGCCCCTCAGGGCCAAGCCTGCCGGGTAAGCGGGATTGTCCGAAAGGGTTACCGCTACCCCGGAACATAAAGGGCTACGGAAGGAACATGGATGGGTTTTAGTCAGTAAGAGTCTGACACTCCCTTCCGCTCCACCCAGAGCGGGAGCAGGCATTGGATGATTTCCCAGCCTTAAAAAAAAAAAAAAAAAAAGGTTGTATATTGATTAAAATATTGATTTGCAACCGCAACAAATATGGTTTTATAGAATTATAATCATAAAAATCATCAATTCAACTCTCTAAGTTCATATTATCCTATTCAATGACTATTTCATGAAATCAGCGCCAGTTTTTTCAAGTTTGGGTATAAAACGTCATTGAGCCAGAAAACAAACGGGTCTGCGTCTCTCGATATATTAGAATGAACTCAATCAAACAAGATGCAAGTTTACATTACTTTTTTAAAGCGCGAAATTTGAAAAGTATCGTTGTATCGACAGTAAAAATATCGCCGAAGCCGATATATCGACAAACCCAAAGTATCGCCGATATATCGGTATCGGGATCGGTATCGGATGCATCCCTAGTGAACATATTCAACTGGGTGAAATTGAATTCATGATTATTTAAGAGGTCATCCTACTAATCCTAATTAACAATTTAAAAACAATTTGCTGTTCCACACATTATGCTTTCACGACCCGTCAAAATGTAGGGATGATATGCAGCTAATTTTTCCAATTTTTTGATATGTTCCCATAGTATAAGTTTTTTATAATGATGAGTAATGACCCCTTAAAATAATCAGTCTGCCTAGCGTTTTCCCAACTAGGTTGGGGTCGGCTTCCAGTCTAACAGGATGCAGCTGAATACAATATTTTGCATGGAACGACTGCCTATCTGACCTCCACAATCCAGTAACTGGGTAATACGATACCCCTTGGTATGCCGGCTGTCAGATTTTCGGGCTTCTGACTACCCGTAACGGCTGTCAAAGAAGCACAAATGACAGTCGGCACCAACGGCTTAACGTGCTTTCCGAGCCACGGAGGAGTCTCGGTATGTAAAGATTGTCACCCATCCACGGGCAAACTTAGCAAGCGTAGCTTAACCTGATGGATCGACTATTGCATCTGTTAAATCTAAGCCACGAGCTCTCGAATTTATTATTCACTAGCTTCCACCCGCGGCTTTGCCCGCAAAATATGTCGACAAATTATACACATAAACCTTCCACTTAAATCACTCCATCTATTAAAAAAACTGCATCAAAATCCGTTGTGTAGTTTTAAAGATAACAAAAAAAAACAAAAGCATACATACAGAAATTAGGACGCGGGAAGTGACTTTGCTTTATACTATGTGTACCTAGTGATTTGTGAAGTCGATACACCCAGAATAAAAATACTACACCACAAAAGTTAATAAGGAAAACAAATATAACAAAGGCAGGTAAAATTAA
Source organism: Hyppa rectilinea (assembly GCA_951799385.1). Lineage (NCBI taxonomy): Eukaryota > Metazoa > Arthropoda > Insecta > Lepidoptera > Noctuidae > Hyppa > Hyppa rectilinea. The sequence goes on from OX637327.1 coordinate 1,748,283, forward strand.
GTATAAATTTTGGTGCTCACATATTTACAAACATTCTACAAGTTAATAATAATAAAAACAATCACACAATGGGTTAGAGGATATCAACAAATTTACTATTCGAAACGGTCAATAATAAAATATGAAATCACATGGAAAAAAGACCGCTAGTCTTAAACACATTCATCACCATGCAGAAATTAAATATAATGCGAAGATGTAATTGTAAAATTGCATTTAATGCTAATAAGTATTCCATTTGATTCTAAAAATCTGTGACGTCACATTGTTATATTCATACAAATACACGTACAAATTCCGCGTTTTGACAGTTTATAAAAAGTAACGTAATTGACTACCCTTTTAAATACCCAATAATTATGAATAAAATCCTCATTTGTTGCTATTCTATGTGTTGATATCTGTTTCATTACCCAGTTGTTCAATGGTTCGTAAGACAATTACAAAATACAATTATTTTAAAGGCAATTATGAAAACATTAACCATGACTTAAAAGAAATAAATTGGGAAGATACGTTTTCAAATGATCAAACACCTGACGAGTATTTAGGCACGTTTTATAACATATTTGGCATAATAAGGAAACATGTACCTTTAGTTAGTACCAGATCTCTGAAGTTTCCTGTTTGGTTTTCAAAATCTCTGATACATATATACATTTAAGAACAAATCCAAAGCGTGGGTTAGATGGAAAACGTACAAGAGCTTATCGGACTATGAGCAGTTTAAATTATACCGCACGAGATTTCAGTCTGAGTGCAAAGAATCATATAGAAAATACATTAATTCTGTAGAGGATGGAATTCGAGACGACATAAAACATTTCTGGACGTTCATTTCCAATCAAAAATCCACTACTGGAATTCCTTTCACAATGAAATATAAAAATCAGCCTTCTAATAACCCTGAAGACATTTGCAATGCATTTTCCGACTTTTTTCAATCGGTATATGAACCTTCTACCTTAACAAATGTACCGTCCTCGCAAACCGACTGCTGACTCAAAAGGACCTGGACCAGATGGTTTGCCAGTAATCTTTATTAAAAAGACTGCCACTAATCTCTGTACACCATTGAATACCATTTTTAATTTATCCATTTCAAAGGGGACATTTCGACAAGCTTGGAAACTCGCAAACATAACCCCTATCTACAAATCAGGACCTAGGCATGACGTCGAGAACTATCGGCCAATTTCTATACTGTCAGCTTTGTCAAAAGTTTTCGAGAGATTAGTATACGATAAAGTGTAACCTCTACTGCACAGCGTTTTATTACCACAGCAACATGGTTTTGTAAAAAAAGAGATCAACCGCGACGAATCTGGTAACTTTCGCAGATTATTTGTTTAAAAACTTGGATGCCCGTGTTCAAACTGATACCATATAATACTGATTTCAAGAAAGCCTTTGACAAGGTTGACCATGAACTGCAAAAAAGAAACATGAGCTGAAAAAATTGCATTTAATGGGACACGTGGGGACCTGCTAAGATGGTTTTATTCATATGTTTGCAACAGAACACAGAGAGTTGTTATAAATGGTTTTTGCTCTGCCACTGTAGATGTTACCTCTGGAATGCCACAGTGCTCCATTTTGGGACCTCTCCTATTCATTTTATTCATCAATGACGTCGACAAATGTTTTCCAAATTCAATATTACTGTTGTACGCTGACGACATTAAAATATTTAGGTCTATTAAAAGTCACCATGATTGCTCACTCTTGCAGGAAGACTTAGATGCGTTTTCGGCTTACTGTGCACGCAATAAACTACAACTTAGTGTACCCAAGTGCTATGCTATTAGTTTTACCAGGAATAAAAATAAAATATTATATCCCTACACCTTAAAAGACGAAAATCTAAAAAGAGAAACCCTGGTCCGTGATCTTGGAATTCTGTTGGATGACAAACTCCATTTAGATTCGCATATTAATAAAATTGTTAATAATGCCTTCCGTATGTTCGGTTTTATCATGAGAACGGCCACAGTATTCACCCGGTCCTCTACCTACCTAATTTGTATTTGTATCGGTCTTTGGTTCGCCCTCAGCTAGAGTATGAGTATAATATAGAGTAGTATGAGTATAGTATAGTATAGTATAGTAGTATAGAGAGCTAGAGTATGCTGTTTCGGTATGGAATCCCCACTATTAAAATATTCGGATATGATCGAAAAAGTACAGAGCAATTTTTTAAAGCCATGCATTTTCGTTGCCGTCGTACTAAAGCGTCCTAGAGTGACCTTTTGCAGAGGTATAACCTACAAAGTTTAAAGTCTAGGCGAATTATGTTGGAAACGATGTTCTTATTTGATCTGTGTAATACTTATGACTGTATTCATATTCGCAACAAAATCAGCTACGTAGTACCCAGAACAACGAGATGCTGTGGGGTGCGCGCAAGACCTTTATTTGCCGTAAGTTCCTGTCGCACAAACGCAGGCTTGCAAGCACCCTTAAGCGGCCTTACCAACCAATATATATAAAAAAATGTGTGCGTGTACTAGCGTACACTCGTACAGCGTACACTCGGAAAATGTCGTAGGTTATACATTTATAAACCTTGTACATTTATAACTTATTTTAAGATTTTAATGTATAACTGTTTATTTTTCCGAATAAATAAAATAAAATAAAAAAAATCTGCTAATTCACCGTGAGTAGAATAGAGGTTCAATTTTTTTTTAAACTTTGTTGCGAACTTCGGATGCCTCCTCAGAAAGTTTACCGGGTTACCGCTACCCCGGAACATAAAAGGCTAAGGAAGGAACATGGATGGGTTTTAGTCAGTAAAAGTCTGACACTCATCATCATCATCTAATTAAAATTTGATGATTTCCCACCCTCAAAAAAAATTTACTCATCAATCCTTATTCAATTTATTTAATACTAGCTTTTGCCAGCGGTTTCGCTCGCGTGTATGTAGGAATTTAGCCCACGGGAACCGTACATTTTTTCGATAGCTTATATTATGCTATTCCAGACATTGCTTTCAATTTTAAACAACTGTTTAGGCAGCGCATGCAAATAATTCTGTTTTCGTTGGTGCTCGCGCAAGTTTTTATTTATAAGTTTTTTCCGCTTACAACACAGAATTGAGCTAATCATTCCTTTCTCCTTACCCATACATTCCTTATCGTTCGGAACGAGATTGGAAGCTCATTTGCGCGCGACCAAAAAGTGTCAGTGCGTTTTTCGCATTCAAACCGCTCACCGCTCATAACCTCTAATTATAGTGAGCTAGTCTCGTCTAGCTTACTTAAAAAGTGTGTTTCTACACATTCACCGCGCCGCAACATAACCTCAAAACCGCTAATTATAGTGAGCTAGTCTCGTCTAGCTTACTTAAAAAGTCCATTCTTTGGATTCACCGCGCCGCTCATAATCAGTGTGATCATCGCATTCAACCGCTACATAACCTCAACCGCTCTTCGCTAATACCGCTTACTCAACCCGCATCCGCATCAAAAACTGTATAACTAATAAAATAAGTGTTGGCCGACACAAGTGGGACATTTAAACAAGTGAATAGTGCATCAAGGAGAAGCAGGAAGAAATCAGGGAACACGTGAGACGTCTGCAAAGGGCTGTCCTTGCCACGTGTTACGTCCAGAAAGTCTCAAGTAAGTCCATCCATCCATATTCCTGAAAACCATCACCACACGAAAGCTCAATTCTGTGTCGTCCAACAGTTCACCACGCTAAAATCTACACCCCAATAAAATTAATTCACCGCATACCAAGGTCCTTCGAAGTCGTTTTTAAAACTTAACCACCATAAGTTATTTGGTCCAATCGAGTCGGATTCAAAGAATCAACGATCCTAATATAGGTCATACCTAGGATTTAGGTTAAAATACCTAAAATACAACGTTCGTAAAATCGCCATATTGAACGAACCTACTTGCGTTCGTACATTCCCCGCTAGGTACATTATTCATTGAGAATTACTGTATCAACTTAATATTTCGCCTGCTGCATTGAAATAGCATAGGTAAATATTCAATCCGCTAATTATCGTGAGTTAGTCTTGTCTAACTTACTTACAACGTATATTCATCCGCATTCCTTTTGTATACCCGCTTAGAATAAAATAATTATTCTAAGTCTACCCGCTATACCTATTATCGTGAGTTGGTCTCGTATAACTAACTTATTCAACTTTATTCCTTTTGTATACCCGCTTAGAATAAAATAATTATTCTAAGTCTACCCGCTATACCTATTATCGTGAGTTGGTCTCGTATAACTAACTTATTCAACTTTATTTCTTTGTATACCCGCTTAGAATAAAACAATTATTCTAAGTCTACCCGCTATACCTATTATTTTGTACGCTATATTTTCTAGAACTACTCCAACATGGAAGATCTTAAAATGAAAGTTAAATTACTTCAAGCGAAAAATAATACAATCTTCGAACATTTAACATCGCTATACGAAACTTCTAAGAAAATAAACACAACTAATATTGAGCTTCGTTCGGTGGAAACATTCATGGCAGACACAGAGATTCTCTCAGTCACTCGTCAAGAATTTAGTACCAATTTAGATAAAATAAATACATATTCCTTGCAATTAAATTCCAATCATAATATTGATTATAGCAGTCAAAAATCTTACGACGAAGTTTATTCTCGTATAGAGAGAGTGCGTTCGTTAATCACCGCGAACCGTACAAGGTCATTAGATCATTCATGCGCTTCTAATGATAACGCTAAACAATATAAAGGCACGGTCAAACTGCCACCGATTCAAATTCCTTTCTTTGATGGTAGGATTGACAACTGGCCTGTTTTCTATGAATCATTTAAATCAAATATCCATAGTAACTTAAACCTTACAGATTCTCAACGTGTGCAGTATTTGATAGGTAATTTAAAGGGAAACGCATTACAAATTACCGCCGGAATCATTCCCTCAGGTGAAAACTATACCACTATCTGGGACAGTTTAGTTCAAAAGTATCAAGATAAACGAGCACTAGGCTCACATTACATGTCTAACATATTAAATATTAAACCCGCAATTAATAATTCCGCATCTTTAAATGTTTTTATTGAAAGTTTTCACGCGTCCGTTTCTGCTTTAGAACAATTACAAATAAAAGATTTAAAGGATTTCATTTTGCTTAATTTAGCTTTGAAAAAATTAGACCCCGCAATCGTAAATTTATTCGAAGCGCATATGAGAGATGAGGAAATTCCTACTTATACGGATTTCGTAAAATTTATAAAATCGCAAGTTAAAATATTGGATCGCACTATTTCATCTCGAACCGCGTTAGTGAGTAACAACCCTAATAAAAATAATCCTTCTCGTAATCAGTCACGTAATAGTACAGTGCATACTTTTGTTGCTTGCGATAATAATCAAAGTTGTTTGTATTGCAGTAAAGTTGATCATTATAAACTTTACACTTGTCCAGCCTTTCAATCCCTCTCAGCCAATTCGCGTTTGGATTTTATTAAAAACAAACGTGGATGTGTAAACTGTCTTAGTATAACGCACACTGCTTCACAGTGTAAATCTATACATAACTGTAGGACGTGTAACAAAAGACATCATTCGCTTTTACATTTAGAACATAGCTCGTCGCAACCGGTTTCAACTGACGTTGCCGCAAATTCGCAACAGGTGGCGCTGTGTGCGTCCGCTCGTATCAATAATGTAAACAAACCACTTACATCGATACTGCTTTCTACTGCCCAAGTTTATGTTGATAACAAATATAGCAAACACGTTTCTGTGAGATGTTTAATAGATAACGCTTCGCAAAATAATATAATTACTTCCGCTTGTTGTAAAAAACTTCAATTAAACATTATACCACTTTCAAACTCCGTTATAAAAGGGGTCGGATCATCTTCGCGGCCTGTTATAGGTTACGTTGAGATAAAAGTTACTGCTAAAATTAAAAATAATTCTTTTAACATTACCGCACTAGTTATCGATAGCATTACAGATAACTTACCATCTCACTTTGTTGACACTACTGCAGTGCAACATTTGTTTGATTTACCGCTCGCTGACCCACTGTGGCACGTACCTGGTGAGGTTGAATTGCTTCTAGGGGCAAAACTGTTCCCGTATTTATTACTCAACAATAAAATTATCTCACCTACCGCTCCATCCGCTATTGAAACCGTGTTCGGTTACATTCTTATGGGTGAGGTACCCGCTAGTTTATCTAATAACAATTATAGCCCCGCTGAATTAAATACCGTTTCATATTTTTCTACCTCGCTAAATATAGATAATTTTCATTGTTTTCTGTCGTTAGACGAATCCTTACATAAATTTTGGAACATTGAAGAAATACCTTCAAAACATTTTATGAGCCCTGCTGAACTGGAGTGTGAACAGCTGTACGCTTCTACTGTGTCACGTGACTCCAGTGGTAGGTATTGTACCGCGTTACCATTCTGTAAAAATCCAGATTCACTTGGAAATTCTTATGCTGTCGCTTATCGACGTTTAATTAACTTAGAAAAAACTAAGCTTCGCGACCCTGTTTTGCGCGCTAGTTATAATGAACCAATCCAAGAGTATATCGATCAAAACTATTTAACTGAAACCACACCTAGTTCTGTTAATCAGACTGTAGGTTATTACATACCGCATCACCCTGTTGTTAGGAATGATAAACAAACCACTAAGGTTCGCATCGTTCTTGATGCAAGCGCTAAGTCTCATAATGGCGTGTCCTTGAATGACTTGTTACACACAGGGCCGAATTTACAGGCTGACATATTTTTATTACTTTTAAAATTCCGCTTGTTCCCTATTGCAGTTACAGCTGACATAAAACAGATGTATCTTCGAATTGCTGTTATTGATGAGCATCGAAAATACCAAACAATATTGTTTCGTTTTAATACCGCTGAACCTATTCGCGAATTTCAATTTAATCGAGTTGAATTTGGTCTTAAACCTAGTCCCTTCCTAGCCATGCACACTGTGCGCCAGCTATCAGAGGATGAAACTCCACCCGATTCTATTATACTGCTCTTTCAAAAATTTAAAGAGCAACTACCTTTACTCTCGTCTTTAAAATTACCTCGTCATGTAGCCGTTACTATGGGTTGCGTGACAAATATAGTAGGTTTTGTTGATGCCAGCTTGAATGCATATGGCTGCGTCATATACTTACATGTCATTGATACAAATGGTAACACACACGTAAATTTGGTGTGTGCTAAATCCAAAGTTGCACCTGTTAAGGTCATATCTCTAGCTCGTTTACAGCTCTGTGCTGCTATTCTTTTGTCTAAATTAATTAAATTAGTTTATGACACTTACCGCTCTCGTACCGCTATTAATAATATAATATTTAATTTTGCCTTTTCCGACAACGGAACAAATTTCGTTGGAGCCAAGGCTCAACAACAAGAACTACTTGTTAACCGCTACCGCATAGAGTGGAAAATTATTCCACCCCGCGCACCCCATTTTGGAGGGTTGTGGGAATCTCATATTAAATCTACTAAAACGCATTTATACCGTGTTATCGGTTCTCAGCTTCTTACCTACGAGGAGCTTTCGACTGTTCTCACTGAAATTGAGGCAGTTCTAAATTCCAGACCGCTCTGTGTCCTGAATGAGGATCCGTACCCAGAACCGCTTACTCCCGCTCATTTTGTAATGGCTTCTCCGTTAACTTCGTTGCCTGTCGTGAATGTTCCCGAAACGACGAAGTCTCTGACTTGCCGCAAGAAATTGCTAGACCAGATGGTTTGTAGTTTCTGGAAGAGATGGCGTATAGAATATTTACATAATCTTCAAGTTAGACAAAAATGGTTGAGTGCCGCAGACAGTATTAAGATTGGTACAGTGGTTCTCATACATCAGGATGATGTCCCTCCTTTACGTTGGCCATTAGGTATAATCACCGAAGGTTTTCCCGGCAAGGATGGGACAACCCGCGTTGCTATGGTGAGGACATGCAGTGGCTCTTGTAAGAGACCCGTTGTCAAACTATGTCCTTTACCTTCTCAATAACATCACCGCGTTATTAAACCATAATTTATCTTTAGTTAATATGCTTAGAATATATTTTTTTATAAGTCCGCTTTACTATAACTTCTTTCCTTTTGAGAATATTACATATCCTCAAAGCCGGGCAGGATGCTCGCGCAAGTTTTTATTTATAAGTTTTTTCCGCTTACAACACAGAATTGAGCTAATCATTCCTTTCTCCTTACCCATACATTCCTTATCGTTCGGAACGAGATTGGAAGCTCATTTGCGCGCGACCAAAAAGTGTCAGTGCGTTTTTCGCATTCAAACCGCTCACCGCTCATAACCTCTAATTATAGTGAGCTAGTCTCGTCTAGCTTACTTAAAAAGTGTGTTTCTACACATTCACCGCGCCGCAACATAACCTCAAAACCGCTAATTATAGTGAGCTAGTCTCGTCTAGCTTACTTAAAAAGTCCATTCTTTGGATTCACCGCGCCGCTCATAATCAGTGTGATCATCGCATTCAACCGCTACATAACCTCAACCGCTCTTCGCTAATACCGCTTACTCAACCCGCATCCGCATCAAAAACTGTATAACTAATAAAATAAGTGTTGGCCGACACAAGTGGGACATTTAAACAAGTGAATAGTGCATCAAGGAGAAGCAGGAAGAAATCAGGGAACACGTGAGACGTCTGCAAAGGGCTGTCCTTGCCACGTGTTACGTCCAGAAAGTCTCAAGTAAGTCCATCCATCCATATTCCTGAAAACCATCACCACACGAAAGCTCAATTCTGTGTCGTCCAACAGTTCACCACGCTAAAATCTACACCCCAATAAAATTAATTCACCGCATACCAAGGTCCTTCGAAGTCGTTTTTAAAACTTAACCACCAGTTGGTATTTCTTTCCGACTTGCTAGACGAAAATTGCGCTAGCTCGGCTAATATGAAATTGGATCATTAGTTCCGGAGATTACCCTCTACATACAAGCTTACAAATTTTACCTCTTTATAATATTAGTATAGATTCTTTTTGCTACATGCATTGGAAAGTCTATATGGTAAATAGTTATAACAAAAAAACGTTTTTTTAAATTTTGGTCCGTCTGTCAGTTTGCTCCGGCTAATCTCTTAAACGGCAAGACCGATTTTGACGGGACTTTCACTGACCGATAGCTGATGTAATAAAGAGTAACTTAGGCACTTTTATTTTAAACAAAGAATTTGGGATTACGCGGACGAAGCCCCGGGCTATAGCTAGTTATGTTGTCTATACTAATATTATAAAGAGGAAAAATTTGTATGTATGTTTGTAACGAATAAAGTCAAAAACTACTTAACAGATATGGAAGGCACTTGGCACAAAGATAGATTATAGTCTGGAATAGCATATAAGCTTATTTATTATTATTTGTAAGCTTTTTATCCCGGGAAAATGTACGGTTCCCGTGGGATAATTTCCTACATACACGGCGTAGTAAATATATTTGTGAATAATAAATCACCTTCTTCCTTATTCAGATCACATAGTACGCCACATAAACTGACACACAAACACAATACAATATATTGAAACATGTTCACGACACGCGCGCTTGCCGTGAACTCAGAGCTTCAACTGAAGATTCGCACACACAGTCCAAATTCATTTAACGTTTTAGGTACAAACATTGTTTTTACAATAATATGTCATGTTATCTTAATAATTTGTTTTATTCGACAGCATTGATAGCCTAGTGGTATGACGGTCAGGGGCGGATCTAGAATTTGTGGGGTCCTGGGCTGAAACTACTTAGGGGCCTATCTGAGTACTCAGCCCAGACAGTTTGTCATTTTGATGACGAGAACAGAAGTGCGGAAAAAAAACAAAATCACGTCAGACGTTACGTTAAGTAGCGCGGCGGAAAGTAAGTAGATACAAATATACCGATCAAAAACAAACGACTGGGAATCCCCGTTCCGTTACATAGACGCGCACATACATGGTTGATTGATCTCAGGGTTGCCATTATTGCCAACCTTAATGGTATTTCTTTTTTTAATTAACTTCCTTTTAAGGAAGTTATTGGAATTACCTCGAAAATCGAAATCGGAAATGATGTCATATTTTTACGGTTCTCAATCACCAAAACACGTTTCAGAACATTTCCCAAAAATGTCTGTATGTATGTGTGTGTGTGTGTACGTACGTCTGCTTGTGTCAAATTTTCACCCAACGATTACTCGTAGAGAAATGAAGCTATCGATCTGAAATTTTGACAGTAGGTTTGTCTAGTGGTGAAATCGCGACCATTGGTTTATGTGCATAGTCGGCATAGTTGTAAGTTATTAAAAAAAAAAAAAGCATAATTTTTAACATAAGTCGGAAACCATTTGTCTAGCAAAAAAAAAATTTTTAGATTTTTTTTTTGTAGAAAATTCAATTCTCTATAAAATTGATCATTAGCTTTTTTTTCATATCTCTCATAGTTTGTGAGTTATTGACAATTAATCGAAAAAAATGTGTAATTTTCGATATAAATCGAAAACTATTGATCTGATTCAAAAATTGCATGAGAGTTTTTTCATAGGAAATACAATTTTCTATAAAATTCCTCATGACTACTTTATTCATATCTCTAACAATTTATGAGTTATCAACGATTAATTATTGATTAAAAAGATCATAGAATCAATTTTTGTCATGATGAATACTGATCTACTTATAAGTAAGTTCTTGGCGTGACTTTGCAGATTGATATAATTTCCTTACACAATTGTGCTGAATATGAACCTCAATCATTAGCGATATTTTTATTTTAACTCCTTTTTTTGTAGTAAACAATATATGGAAAAATGGTAAAAAAACATGACTTATTTTAATATAGCCCTCTGAAAAATGCAGATTTTTTTTTTTAAATTGAGGTTTATATAGAAGACACATACTTATAAAAGAAAGTAATTTTTCTGAGCCATTGATTTCGGATAAAAATTGTGGCTTTCAAAGTCAAAAGTCAAAGTCAAAACATTTATTTCAAATAGGCACAAGAATGGCACTTTTGAACGTCAAAATGAACAAGAAATAGAACTGATTCTAGTCGCCCCTTCCAAAAAGTAGTTTCGTGTGGAGAAGAATGGGCAAGAAACTCCACCGTTACTCTTTTAAAATGTTTCACAATGTTTTGTATACATGTATTATAACATTATATGTGAAGACGATGTACCCAGAGTAAAAACAATACATCACAAAAGGTGAAAAGAAAAACACATGTAGCAGTGGCAAGTAAACTTAATTATGTCATAAGTGCATGGTGCTCACATATTTACAAACATTCTAAAGGTTAATAATACTAAATTAATCAATGTGTGAGAAGTTATTCCAATATAATAAAATAATATGGTACAAATTACCTAATTTACTTAGCAACCAGTTTGATTTTGTCTAGACACTAGATTGTCCTGTGGAGCAGGACCAGCATGTTTCCAAGCATCCTTATCTTTGATATAATCTTCTAATTTGTAATAAGCTTGTTTACAAAGTGTACTTTTAATATGAGTTTTAAATTTTCTTTCATTTAATTGCAGTATGTCACAAGGTATTTTGTTGTAACATTTAACACAGAACCCCATAAAAGATGTATGTACTTTTGACAATCGAAAAAATGGTTGAATTATTTTATCTTTATTTCTAGTAATATAATTATGCCTATCACTTATTTTGTTAAAAAGATGTCTATTTTTTCTTACATACATAATATTTTCATAAATGAATTGGCAAGGTACTGTCATAATATTAATCCTTTTAAATAGTTCCCTAAGCGATTCGCGACGACGAAGATTGTAAATAGCCCTGTTCGCTCGCTTTTGCAAAATAAAAATGGATTCAATGTCAGCAGCCCGACCCCACAGTAAAATGCCATACGACATAATACTATGGAAGTAACTAAAATAGACCAAACGCGCGGTTTCTACGTCTGTTAACTGCCTTATCTTTCTAACAGCATAAGCGGCCGAGCTTAGCCGTCCCGCAAGAGTTGTTATGTGGGGACCCCATTGCAACTTGTCGTCTAGCGTGATTCCCAGGAAAACCGTCTGCTTAATAAATTCCAGCTTTTCTCCGTTCATTATGATGTCACAATCGCTACTTTTAACATTAGGTAATGTAAATCTAATGCATTTGGTTTTTTTTTCATTTAGTACCAAATTATTTACCGTAAACCAATCTTGGACCTGAAGAATAGAGTTATTCACGTCGTCAAGATTTTGTGAGCGTCGATTAATTTTAAAGATTAATGAAGTGTCATCTGCAAATAACACCATCTTCGGTTGATTTTGAAGTAATTGGGGTAAATCGTTAATATAAACTAAAAAGAGAAATGGACCCAATATCGAACCTTGAGGAACGCCCATTGTCATTTCCGACCCCAGCGAGTTCACACCATTTACTTGAACTTTAACCTTTCTATCTTTCAGGTATGATCTAAGTAAATCAAGGGCTGTATTTCTAATTCCATAGTGCTCTAGTTTCAGCAGAAGCGTCTCATGTTCTACGCAATCGAACGCCTTAGAGAGATCGCAAAAGATTCCAATGGCATCTTGTGCTTCTTCCCAGGCGCTAAAAATGTTCTTTATTAGGGTGACACCAGCGTCAGTAGTACAACGCCTTTTGGTGAAACCGAACTGTTGGTCATGCAAGATGGAATTTTTATTAAAGTGACGTAACATTTGATTGAGCATCAACTTTTCAAACACTTTACTGAGAACTGGCAGAATTGACACGGGCCTATAATTGTTGGGTTCTTTACTATCACCGGATTTGAACAATGGCACTACTTTACTGTGTTTCATTAGATCCGGAAAGACTCCTTGGTCCACACTAGAATTAAATATGAAAGCTAAATAGGGCGCAATGGTATCGATAATAGAACTACAGACTTTTACAGACATTCCCCAGAGATCTTCTGTTGATTTGATTTTAAGATCTTTAAAAGCTTTTATAACAGCCTGGGGGTTTGTATGCTGAAATGTAAATTCTAAAGGGCATGCCTTTACATTTTTTCTAAGTAAGGCAGCAGAAAGCGCGGCTGAGGAATTTAATGATGAAGTAGTTTTGAGAGGAATATTAGCAAAAAAGTTTTCAAATTCCTGAGCTATTTCTATATCTGAGTTGATGCGGCCATGTGCAGTCTCTAAATTAAACTCAGTATTACGCTGCTTTTTCCTACCTGTTTCATTATTTATTATTTGCCAGGTAGTTTTTATTTTATCATCAGCTGATTTTATTTTATTGCTAATATAAAGAGCTTTAGCTATTTTGCACACACTTTTAAAAAAAATCATTTTTCATCGTGTACACCAACTGTTAAGTCTGATGACAACCTACGATGTGTATCAGCTGATATCTCCGCTACTTTTTAAGTTATATTTTTGTAAAATATGAAAAAAAACTCATGAATATATGTATAAAATAACTTAATAGTTTCAATAAATAATATTCATTTTTTATACCTTAAAAAAATTAATGAAAATCAGCATGAAAACATCCTTTCACACGTATTTCCCCCCTTAACTCAATTCATAGAAGTATGCAATTTTTCATCAATGTTTTCTTATGACATTATCACGTAAAAATACCTATCGTCCGTAAACCGACTTTACAGACAACCATTTTATAAATTCAAATTATCGCCTATTGTTTTTAGCGGGGTTTGGGGGCCCCTTGTAACAGCCCTTAGGTAGATCCGGCCCTGATGACGGTCGTAAAAGTACTTCATGGGTCACGAGTTCGAACCCAAGGCACTCACCTCTGACTTTTATGTATTAGTTTGCGTAGGTATTTTATAATTCTGTACCTTCAGTGAAAAGTGATGTAACTGGGCCTCGGCGCCTTTATAAGCTCGACTCCCAGCATATCAAAAAAAAAAAAAAACAGTTCAAGCAGTCAGCGTTCGGTACGGTTCGGGTGCACTACTCCGCATCGACTTAGGTCGGTCACCTCCCCGCCCCCCGCATCTTATCGGATACTTTGTGTTGACTTCGTTAGCGAAACCGCATTGTCAACTTATAGTATGCGTCGCGATTAGGGACTTTACTTCGGATCTTTTTACGGTAGACAGAATCAGTTAGTTTATATAAATAAACCCTTGTTATTGTTTTAACCCTTTAACCGCCCCAGTCGGATTAATACGACAAATGTTGCATGATCTCCCCGTTACAGGAGTCAAATTGTGGTTAAATCGTTATACACCTGTATCGCATTTAAGATAAAAAGTGATTAATGATACAAATTGTTGTTAATTTTGATACATGTTGAAAATGTTAATGTATTTATTGATACAAGTGCCATACAGATATACGAAAATAATAAGAATTTGTTAGGTAGCTTTTTTTTAGAGAAATAAAATCAACTTTAAACGAAAAAACTAAATTTCTTTATTATATTAATCATATTTCTTTAAACGAAACAAACACTTTGGTAGAAAATTAAGTAAATCACACAAAACACACACTTGGACGTTATTAAAACATAATTAGTCATAATCAGTAGGTAATCTATATAATCAGTTTTTTCTTTATTCATTTATGGTCTTTAAACTTAATAATCAGTTCTTTATTATTTACTATACAGGCCTGTATTTATTATCATCAAGACCTGTCAAATCCCCTTCCCCTTGGATCGCCAGAGCGCTAGGACGTGTTTTTAGAGTTTTTGTATTCCTAAAGTCTATTTTTAAACAAATTTAAATTCAAATAAAATTACTCGACTACCAGGCGACCATAGCGTCACAACGTTATCACCCAAACTAAGTGAACAGCCGAACAGCGGCAGTGCGGGCGCACCGAGTCAACGAGTGAGTAATCCTTCACACTCACGCAGTCACGCACACTTCAAACCTTGAGCCCCCGCCCCTTCACGTCCAACAATTCGCGCGTGTGTTCCTACGCACACACTAATCTGTATCGCGCTTCTTCGTGTCGTCGTCGCTTGCGCTCACTATCCTAGTAGGTACAATGAGTCGCTCACCACCCAAGTGTGGATCAGAATCGGATATAAATGCAATGCGAGACACTACTCCATCGCCAACTCAATTTGTTAGTTCGCGTTCATTAAAACGACGCCACGACAACGTTACAAGAGACGATTTTGAGGACTTCAAAGAAGAAATCAGGTAAATGTTTGCTTCCATTCAGGACAAGATGGACAATTCACTGGCTTCCATCGAGAAGAGCTTAGAGGCTATTTCTCTTCAGCACGATGAATTCCGCACTAAAATAAAAACACTGGAAAAAAACTGTCTGGAAAATCACAAATATATCATTACCCTGGAAGAGAAGGTTGAGGAGTTGCTTCGTGTCTCAAAATTGACTACGGTAGAATTGAGAAATGTGCCTTATAAAGTTAAGGAAAATAAAATGGACCTTACAAACTACGTCACAAATATATCTAAGTCGCTTAAAATCAACGTTCAACCATCCGATATTTACGACATTTATCGCCTTCCGGGACGAAAGGATTCCAAGAAAAACTCAAATAGGCCGATTATTATTCAGTTATCACATCTTTACGTGAAAAATACGCTCATTAAAGCAGTCAAAGACTTGAACAGGTCCAACCAGCACAACAAACTTAACATGAGTCATGCAGGAATCGAAGAGAATACAAGTCCAATTTACCTCACAGATAATCTTACCGTAACCGCAAGAAAATTATTCTACCTTGCGCGCCAGCTGAAGAAACAAAAGAAAATTAAGTACTGCTGGATTACTAATGGTAAAGTGCTCGTGAGGAAGGTTGATGGTGACCAATCTATACTTGTCAAATCCGAATCTCAAATTGAAGCACTGTCACGAGAAGCCTGACTATGTCATTATTTCGTATACACCATAATTATGTTTAAACTAATGTTTATGTTTTTAAATGTTTCTTCAGTTTTGCATCCCACTACTTATTTACGACAGCATTTTACCTGGAACTTTACACGTTATGTTTTATCTGTGCATTGTTACGATTCCAATATCCAAAACCCTTGTACACACCACTATACTACTACACCAATATCTTCACATCCTACACTACTCAACCACTCTTACCCACTGACACTCACACACTTGATACACATAATCTCACTTGCTTTCCAGCAGCCAAAAAATCTCCTACCTCCTTGAGGGAACAGGCTTACCTTAACACGGTAAATCACTATATTCATTTATTTCGCAACACATACTATCTACTTAAACCATTAATAATACGCATTATAATCCTATGTAATAATGGTGGATAACATAATCGAGTTAAACGATAACATTGATCAACTCTCAGTGTCTAGTTCATTATGTAAGCCGGAGGAATGTTCTTCACATATTAGGGACCCGTCCAAACAGTTAAAACTAGTTACACAGAACATCAGGTCTATTAACGCTAATTTTGATTCTTTTTTAACGCTCTTAGTCAGGCTTAATCTTGATATTGACATTATCATTTTAACTGAGTGCTGGCTGAAGCACAGTAGTTGTATTATACCACCGATCGCGACTTATTCCCAATATCAAACAATGCTTGTCTCAAACCAGAATGACGGAGTGGTGATTTACGTTAAAAACCTTGACAACTACATTGTTTACGAACCTAAACTCATGGATGCAAGCTGTCTAGTGCTCAAAATTGGCACCCAAAGGGCTTTCGTATGTATCTATAGGTCCCCTTCTATTAATGATCCTAGTAACTTCCTAAACTCCCTTAATTCACTATTAGAGGACCTCTCGTCTCTTCCAAATATAGTTGTTGTAGGTGATATAAACTTGGATCTCAGTAGTAAGCCCTGCTCTCACCACATAGCTGAGTATCTAAACCTTATAGCGTTCCATGGTTTACTTCCGGCACATTCCTTCCCTACTCGTGAAACAGCCTGTCTGGATCATGTTATGTTAAAAAGCAACATGTCAGCGATTGCTATCGTAATGGATTCCTCAGTTACGGATCACAATTGTGTGTTACTCTGTCTTCAGTCAAAAAAAGCCTATAAACAGCAAAGTACATTCTCCAAAATTGACTATGTTGCTCTCGACAAAAACATACACTGTCTTGACTTTCAGCCCCTTTATACATGCAAAGACCCAAATGAAGCCTCCAACTTACTACTCAATCCTATATCTGCCCTCATATGCTCCTACTCATCTATTATAAAAGTCACTAACCACAATCGCTTGCTCAAACCTTGGATGACACTGGGTATGCTCCGCTGCATGCGTAATCGTGATGAAATGCATAAAAAACTCAAGCTATCTCCGAATAATGCTGTCCTCCAAACTACATATAAAAGATACAGAAACATCTGTACAAAAATCCTCAAAAAACTTAAAAGAGACTCGGAGAGGTCCGAAATTAGGGAGGCTGCTAACAGTAAAGACAATAAAAAGATATGGCAGGTTATAAAAAGGGTTACCTGTACAGGTAAGCAAAAGTCTGCTTCGACTGATTTGCTTTCATCCTCATCTTCCAAGAGTCAGTAAGTCAAGTAAACGACTTCTTCGCTAACATCGGGGCTAACCTGGCTGCCAAATTTCCAAACCATAACGACGGTTCGTTGTCCCGCGATTCTGAAAACCCGGTCCCTCATTCGTTTGCCATGTTAGATACCGACGAGGGTGAGGTTGACATAATTATTTCAACGTTAAAATCGAATTCTGCTGTTGGCTGGGACAACATACCATCCAACTTCCTCAAGCGCTACAAACAGCTACTCGTCCCACCTCTGACGTACTTTTTTAACGTCTGCCTTCGCACTGGCCTTTCCTGAGTCTCTTAAAAAGGCTATTATCCACCCGATACACAAGAATGGGAATAGAAACTGTGTCGATAACTACCGGCCTATTGCAGTATTACCGTCCATATCCAAAATATTAGAACGAATTATTAATAACCGTCTTATTATTTACCTTGAGGACAAGGGATTGTTGTCTCCAAATCAGTTTGGATTTAGGCATAAGACATCAACTAGTAGTGCGGTCATGGAGCTAACTTCCCACATAGTTAACAAAATTGACTCCAAGGAAAAAGTTCTCTCAATTTTCCTAGATCTTAAAAAAGCATTCGACACGGTCTCAATTCCCATCCTCATTTCAAAGCTTGAAGGGCTAGGCATTCGTGGTGTTGCGCTTGACATATTTAAAGATTATTTACACAACAGGACACAATGTGTTAAAATACTTAATTTTATAAGCAATGACCTTCCTGTGACCTTCCGCGTGCCCCAGGGAAGTGTAGTTGGCCCCTCTCTCTTCCTGGTTTATATTAACCAGCTGTGCAACCTCCCTTTGCAAAATGGGAAAATAACGGTTTTTGCTGACGACACTGTCCTTACCTTCTCAGGTGCTACCTGGTACGAAACTTTTGTTGCAGCCCAATCAGGGTTGAACATTGTTGTCGATTGGCTGCGTAAACATCTTCTCACTTTGAACGCGGAGAAAACAAAAATTCTGACCTATAGTTTACACCAAACCACACAACCACCTGACTCTCTTTCACTTGTGGCACATTCTTGCCGTTCGTCTGAGTCCGATGCGTGCAACTGTCCCGAGTTGAAACGAGTTCGCACAATAAAATATCTAGGTGTAACATCGGATAACGGCCTCACCTTCTCTTCGCACATAGACCTTTTGACCTCAAGAATCAGGAAATTGATTTACGTTTTTAAAACGCTTCGCCATGTCGCTGAGGGAGGGATTGTCAAGAGATTTTACCTTGCTCTTTGCCAATCCCTCATAACGTATTGTATCTCTGCCTGGGGAGGGGCGCCTAAAACCATACTTATTAAGTTAGAAAGAGCCCAGAGAGCCATATTAAAGGTGAGCACCTTCCGTCCTATGCTATTCCCAACTGACGAGCTATACAAAAGTTGTGGAGTGCTCACCGTGAGGCAGCTCTTCATCTACCATGCTGTAGTCTCACAACACCTACAAACCCCTTACGTCATTGTCACCAAAAGACGTAAAGACGCGGTTTGTCAATCTCGAAGATGTAGGCTAGCTTTCACTAAGAGGTTTTATTGCTTCTTAGGCCCACATTTATATAACAGACTAAATAAAATATTAAAATTTTACTCATTTTCTAGCATCACTCTAAAAAAAACTGTCACAAATTGGCTACTGGAACAAAATTATACAGACACAGAACGGCTTCTTCATTCTGGAGATAAGTATTAATAAACTGCTACATTCTCACACATACACAATAAACACACTTCACACTCTTCACTAACACACCCCATCATCACATTCATGTTTACAATTGCATATTGGTTTCTCCGTAGTTCCCATTTTATTTTCTTTTATTCTTATTTTTAGGTTTTTAATTTAACTTTAATGTTAAGTATGTCGAATTTATTAATTGCTTTTATTTTAATGTTGTATCGCCTTAAATATAAAACAAGGGTAGGGACTAGTACCCTTACTACAAGTTATCCCGATAATTTAACAAGGGTACCGTACTAGTTACGACAAATTAAGTCTACCTTTTTTTTTTTTTTTAAGGCTGGGAAATCATCCAATGACTGCTCCCGCTCTGGGTGGAGCGGAAGGGAGTGTCAGACTCTTACTGACTAAAACCCATCCATGTTCCTTCCGTAGCCCTTTATGTTCCGGGGTAGCAGTAACCCTTTCGGACAATCCCGCTTACCCGGCAGGCTTGGCCCTGAGGGGCCCCTTCATATGCTGACATCTCTTTGAGGCGCGCGTGGAACATATACGCGCCGTACGGCACGGGTCTGGTGCTGATCGGACGGTGAGTCACCCATTACTCACCGTCCGCAGGCCCGCGCCTACGGTGGCCGGGAGTCGTCACGTGGCTCCCGACGCCCGGGGCGTCTCCTGCGGCGGCTGGGACGGGAGGACCTTTCTCTCTCCCATCCCGCCACCTCCTTCGCGAGCATGACTTTTTCGCAGAAGGAGGTGACTGCCTCCCACTCCCTCTCGCCACGGACCATGGCTTGCACCAGGGCCGGGCGCGAGAGGTCGCCGCCGCCGATCGCCTCTACGAGGACACGGCGGTGCTCTGCCCATGCTGGGCAGGTTTGCACCGTGTGCTCTACCGTGTCCTCTGGGCGATCCTCGCAGTGGTGACACCCGGGCGTTTCCTCCCGCCTGATGATGTGCAGGAACCTCCCGAAACATCCATGTCCGGTGAGGACCTGCGTCAGGCGGTAGGTGAGGGCGCCGTGACGCCTCTCTAGCCACTCCTCAAAGAGGGGCCTTACCGCCACTATCGTGGCGTGCCCAAATTAAGTCTACCTGTACTATATTTAAGTCTAACAAGTATGTATTGTTAATAGCTGTACTGTTGATGCGAATAAATACTTATTATTATTATTATTATTTAACGCTAACGGCGTTAAAAGTCAACGCGATGAGATCGCCGCCTTCCTCCGCGACCATCAGCTTGACGTCCTATTAGTTCAGGAGACCTTTCTGACGCCCCATATACGCAACCCGAACATCGCCAACTATCGCATAGTTCGCAATGATCGGTCACGCTGTCACAAGGGCGGTACCCTCGTCTATTTCAGAAGGTCTCTCCATTGCATCCCTCTAGATCCCCCCCCTCTCCTCTCTCACTTGGAGATCTCTCTCTGTCGGCTCGCCATGACCGGTCATCAACCGATCACCATCATCTCTGGCTATTTCCCACCGGCCAACGGTAGCGAGGATCATATATCCATCGCCGCCGACCTCTCACTCCTCTTCGGCTTGAGCGACTCCGTCATCCTGGCGGGCGACCTCAATGCCAAACATCCCGCCTGGAACAGTAACCTCACCTCTACCAGAGGCAGATTACTGTTCAACTTAGGGGCCTCCCTTAACTTTGACGTCATCGCTCCGATGACTCCCACCCACTATCCCGGCGACCCTAACCAAACTCCCGACGTCCTCGACATAGCGCTCCTCAAGAATGTGAACCTCCGTTTGCAATCTTTAGAGGCGCTACAAGAGCTTAACTCTGACCACCGTCCCGTCGTCATGCACCTCACCCCCTACACCGGGGGTCCACTTGACCCCGACCACCCACCCCGCACCCAGCTGGTGACCGACTGGAGGAAAGTAAGCGAAAAGCTTAAATCCGACACTCTGTCACCACAGCTGGAATCCATCCCTGACCTCATTGTCTCTGTCGATGACACTACTGGCGCGATGGCCTCGTTTACAGAACACGTGCAATCCGTTTTGATGGATTGCTCACGGGAAGTCCCGGTGGTGGAAGACCACCGCTGGAAACTACCCGCTGACGTACGTGAGCTGATAACCGAGAAGAACGCAGCCATCCGTGCCTACGACTCCTTCCCCTGCGATGCGAACAAAGCCCACATGCGCAATTTACAGCGTGCTGTAAAGAAACGCATTGCGGAAGCTCGTTCGGACAACTGGGACAAGTTACTCGGTGAACTTGAGCCCAATCACCAAGCCTTCTGGAAGCTTCGCGCTCCCGAAGAATCTTCCACCCCTCCACTCATCCGCCCCGACAAGAGCATCGCTTTAGCTCTGAAAAAGCCGAGCTCCTAGCCGACAGTCTCGAGTCCCAATGCTCCCCCAGTTCCCTTCCTGTCGACCCAAAGCACCTCGCCAACGTCGACGCCGAGGTCGAACGTAGAGCCTCTCTCCCGCCCGTCGAAGACCCTGATGATCCTCTGCCCCCCGTCACCCCTGACGAGGTGCAAGACATCATCAAGGGTCTTCAGGCTCGTAAAGCCCCCGGCTCAGATGGAATTACCAATAGGGTATTCAAACTCTTCCCCGCCCAACTGATCATGCTCATGACCGCCATCTTCAATGGCGCCATGAGTAATAACATGTTCCCACAAGCCTGGAAAGAGGCCTCTGTTATAGGTATCCCCAAGCCCGGCAAACCCAAATCCGACCCCACCAGCTATCGCCCCATCAGTCTGCTCAACGTGCTCGGCAAAATCTACGAGAGGCTTATTTATAAGCGTCTCAAGGACTATGCCGAGGCGAAGAGCCTGATTCCGGACGAGCAGTTCGGGTTCCGTACCCAACACTCGTGCGTCCAGCAAGCGCACCGCATAGTCGAGCACATCAGTGCCGGCTTCCAGCGTGGCGCTATGACTGGCGCCCTGTTCTTCGACATAGCGAAGGCTTTCGACAAAGTCTGGCACAATGGCTTAATATATAAGCTATACCAACTCGGCGTGCCCGACCGTCTCGTGCTCATCTTACGGGACTTTTTGTCGAACCGCACCTTCCGCTACCGCATCGAGGGCGCTCTCTCCTCCCCCCACCCGATTCGCGCCGGAGTCCCCCAGGGCTCCGTTCTCTCCCCCCTAATCTTTACCCTGCTCACTAGCGACATCCCTAAGAGTAAAAAGCGTTATTCGCCGATGACACGGCCATTTACTACACAGGGATCAGTCCGCCAGCTATAGCTCAGACTCTCCAGAACTCGGCCAACGCCCTCGGCGCTTGGTTCCGGAAATGGAGAATCGAGGTCAACCCCGATAAAAGCCAGGCTGTTCTCTTTAGGAGAATTCGTAGGGCCCTCCCCAACCCCCCTAATCCGATCACCATGTACGGCAAGCCGATCCCTTGGGCGAAGCATGCCAAGTACCTGGGTGTCACTCTCGACCAACACCTCAGTTTCGCAGAGCACATAAAGCAGGTCCGTTCGCGGGCCGCTTTCGCTCTCGGTAGGCTCCAATTCATGCTTACAGAACGCAGCAAATTGTCACTCCGGTGCAAACTGCGTCTCTATAAGGCTGTAATCCGTCCCATCATGACTTACGCTTGCGTCGTTTTCGCGCACGCCAAACCCAAGTATCTGCATCGAATGCAGACACTACAAAACCGGTTCCTCCGTAGGGTCTCAGGAGCTCCCATTTACGTCCGTAACATGGACCTTCATGTAGATTTTAAACTCCTCACAGTTCAGCAGTTCATGAAACGCCTCTCGAAGCGTTTCTTTGACACTGCCATAAAGCACCGCAATCCCCTGATTGCGGCCGCCTCCCGATACACCCCGTCCCGCATCAGTAAGGTTCGCCGTCCACGGCATACCCTCATTGCCCCCGACAATGCCACCACTCTCCTCCAGGAGAGCAGCCCGGCTACCAGCACTGTGAGATTAGCACACAAATACAAATTTCCGTCGTTCCGTCCTCGCCGTCGAGGCCCGTCGCGACGACCCTGTCCATCCTCATCCCCCCGACCCTTGCCCGAGCCAGCCCGCGTTGTCGCTGAGCCAGTAGTTTTAAAAACCCCCGATCCAGCTGTCCCTTGCTGTCCCCCCCCAGCGACGCCCTAAGCCGAGGTCCGAACCCGCAGGGGGTGCCCTTAGCGTGTAGTCGCTTAGTTTTGTAAGTTAGGTTTAGTATTTATTAAGCCCTGGCTGGAGGCTACAATTCTTTTGTGGCAGCCACAGGCAAGCCCGGTTAAGCAGTAGACAACCTTTTGGTTGAACTGCGAGATGCCAATTCAAAAAAAAAAAAAAAAACAGCGCGTTCCTTTCTACTTCAACTTCAAACGGGAAGAACATTTAGGTCGCGTGTTAAGGCCGCGCGGCCAACTTCATTGTAATATGTAATCCAATAATTCAAGCTGGAATTATATTATTTATTATAACGTTCACCCGTTTCATTTATCTAACATAAACCTTGTTTTTAAATCTAAAAATATACCTATCAGACCTGTTTAGTTTTATAGGGTTCCGTACCCGAAGGGTGCCAAACGGAACCCTATTGCTGAGCCTACGCTATCCGTC
The DNA here is from genome assembly GCA_951799385.1 of Hyppa rectilinea. Taxonomy (NCBI): domain Eukaryota; kingdom Metazoa; phylum Arthropoda; class Insecta; order Lepidoptera; family Noctuidae; genus Hyppa; species Hyppa rectilinea. The sequence continues at coordinate 1,771,991 of OX637327.1, forward strand.
TGTCTGTCTGTCAGCGGGCTGTATCTTATGAACGTAGGTAGACAGTTCAAATTTTCACAGATTGTGTATTTCTATTGTATAAAATGGTGTTTTCTCGTGTTCCTACTATTTTGTCTAACTTAACTGAAGTAAACCAATTACATGCACTTTTGAATTGTCAAAGTGTCGGTCAGTCAGAAAGATGAAGCTAGTTGCCTATTCCAAAATTCCTTAGTTATTTTCATGTTGAAATATGCATGTGTCCACGATACGGTCCACGAGGATATGCTATTGCTGTGATGATGATGATGATTAAGAAATTGACTAGGTGTGTGGGGGTATCTCAGTTTCAATCTTCATACTGTCAAACAGGATAATTATAGAATATGGATGCAGGGGTTAATCGGGACGAAAGTTTAAAAGGGATTTTAACTTTAAAATAATATAGTTTGTTGCTAACCAGAGCACTTAATTGTTAATTATAACCTTTCTAGCTGACCCGGCAGACGTCGTCCTGCCTGTAACTATGATACCTACCTACCTTTCCTACCTACCCTACCTACCTAGGGGTATGAAAAATAGATAGTAGCCGATTCTCAGACCTACTGAATATGCATATAAAATTTCATAAAAATCGGTCAAGCCGTTTCGGAGGAGTACGGTAACTAACATTGTGACATGGAAATTTTACATATAATATTAGTCAGGTTTTAATTCTTGTATTGAGTTTAAAATGTAATTTAAAACCGGATACTGTTTTATAAGATATGCCAAAGCATGCGTAGTTTAGCCGCAACAAGGTTTGGAGCGCCGCGCCGCCTTTAACCTTTTATCAGTCGACAAGACCGGTTCTTAAGATTAGCCTTCATCTTAATGATAAATGAAGCAAACATCAGATTTTCTGTATAATTAAATAAACCTTTTGAACGCCAGAGCGTAAATGCACGCGCGTGCCCTCCACGCCAAGCTACAAATTATTTTTTTCTTGTTATCACGAATTTCCCAATATCCATGGTGTCTTTTAATTTGTTTCATGATATTAAATACGTATCTCGTATTAAGTAATTAATTGTTAATATATCTATTACAAACACTCACAAAAGTAATGATTTAATTGTCTATTTCGTGTTGTAGTGTTGTTGATTGTCACATATTTGTGTCGTTGGCGTACAGGGCATGCGCTTGCTTGGCCTCGTCGGTCTAGTGATCGCAGTCACAAGTCAATCAATCAATCAGTCAGATCCAATCAAATTGATCGATTGGTCGGCTTCCAGTCTAACCGGATGCAGCTGAATACCACTATTTAACATGAAGCAACTGCCTATCTAACCTCCACAACCTAGTCAGTAACTGGATAATACGATATCCCTTGGTAGCTCGGGCTTCTGACTACCCGTAAGGACTCTCACCTACCACGGACCAACCCCGGCAAGCGTAGCTTAACCTGATTGAACGATCCGTGCGACTGTTATTACTTAGCCATGAGTCGCAGTCACAAGTCTCATCAGATTTCTGCGGTACTGTCCGAAAGGGTTACCGCTGCACCGCAACACATAGGGCTAAGGAAGGAACATGGATAGGTTTTAGTCAGTAAGAGTCTGACACTCCCTTTCGCTCCACCCAGAGCGGTAGAAGTCATTGGATGATTTCCCAGCCTTAAAAAAAAAGGGATTCTCTACCAGTCAACCAAGGGTGGTGAAGAGAATAGATGGTAGGTGGTCCACCAAGAGCGGGAGGAGTCATTCGATGATTTCCCATCTTTCAAATAAAAAAAAAAGGTCACATTAGATATTGCAACTGTCTCAGGGATGGCCTCACGCTATATCTCTGGTCTGTTAGATGTCTAAGGGGCTCGTTAAGTAATAACAGCCGCACGAGTCGATGGATCAGTGGTGCTATTCTGTAACCATCTCACCGTGATAACGTTGTTGAAGTGAGTTTAAAGTGGGCTGTCAATAATGTCTATCCCTAGCATTGGGTGGAATGGTAGCTCACTTCACGTACATTTTACAGTTCATAGACGGCTCAGATCTCCAATGTGTATGAGGTGTCTCCCCACAGACAATGGCTCACCTCCCATCTTGCACCGCATGCCCGTCTCTTAGGCACCTATATCAGGGAGGGAGTGTGAGTCTCTTACTGACTTAAACCCATCCATGTTCCTTTCTTAGCCCTTTATGTTCCGGGGTAACGGTAACCCTTTCGGACAATCCCGCTTACCCGTCAGGCTTCGGCCCTAACCGGCCCCTTCATATGCTGACATCTCTTTGAGGCTCGCGTGGAACACTCCGCGCCGTCCGGCACGGGCCTGGTCCTGATCGGTCGGTGAGCTACCCATTACTCACCGCCCGCAGGCCCGCGCCTACGGTGGCCGGGAGTCGTCACGTGGCTCCCGACGCCCGAGGCGTCTCCCGCGGCGACTGGGACGGGAGGACCTTTCCCTCTCCCATCCCGCCACCTCCTTCGCGAGCATGAATGCTTTGATTGATATATCTATTCTTGATGTTATATCTATGCTAATATTATAAAGCTGAAGAGTTTGTTTGTTTGAACGCGCTAATCTCTGGAACTATTGGTCCGAATTAAAAAATTATTTTTGTGTTGGATAGTCCATTTATCGAGGAAGGCTATAGGCTATGTAACATCACGCTACGACCAATAGGAGCCGAGCAGTGGGTGAAACCGCGCGAGCAGCTAGTTAAGAAAAATTATAATGAAAAAAAAAATTGTTAAGAAGAGTTGTTCCAACAAAAAAGCAAGTTCATTCGTCTGGTTCAAGGTTACTATATCCGGTTGAGGTTTTTTCCGATCGTTTCATGTTAAAAATAAACTGTGTGATTTAATGGGTAGATGTAGACAGACTCCTTTAAAAAAAAAGAAGATATTTCTCAACAGCATGTGAAGCTAAGTCAGAGGCCCATGGGCAGCATGAAAACTCTGACACCAGGTTAGCCACTTACCACACGAAGCAAAAGAACATATTTTGCACGAGTTTTTGAAACACCCTGCATAATTAATAATTCCTATATAGCGCTGTAGAGTGTAGATATTAATTTATTAAAGAAGTTTTTCTGCCGGTTGGGTTAAAAAAAATATATTGCCAAGCTTTTTTTATACACGCTGTATGATTAATAATAATATCTATAAATAGCGCTGTAGATATTAATATATTATAGAAACATGCCGCGACTCATTTGTTTATAAAATGATAGTTGCATAAACACGTAATAAAATTACATTTTACGTAGGCTAGCTTCGGCCCGTGACTTGTTTCGCGTTTCGTAAGATAGCCACTCATTAGCATCCGTGTACATTGTACAGCGCTGTTCTGCTATGTTCGGCGCTGAACGTGGACCTACTCCTCGTCCACAATTTGTGACCGTGATTAGCGCTAAACGCGGTGGAACAGTGGTGGGGGCACAGATATAGATTGACATAGATAACGCAAGAGCAACTACTTCGCGTGCCTAGCTTACGTACAAATATCGTAAGTGGTCACTTTCGCGCTCAGTCTGCATCGGTATACAGCTCTAGTCGGATCACCATACATCACTAAATAGTGCTTGTGAGTCATAATAGGTAGTCAAAAAATGGCACGCTTGGTTTTCGATCATCATACATCACTAAATAGTGCTTGTGACGTCATAATAGGTAGTCAAACAATGGCACGCTTGGTTTTCATACAGACCGTGATACTTGCGTTATCTATGTCTATCTATATCTGTGGGTGGGGGCCTAGACTAGTGTCAATCGCTCCGTATCGAATACCGAGGTCCCCAAATACCGCTTAAGTACAAAGTCAAATAAAAAAGCTGATCACTTTTAAAATTAATATTTAATTTGGCAACCAATTTTTTACTCAGTATTTTTTTCTCCCACTTCCTCCAACAGTCTCAAGGCCACACGATGCTCTCAATCCAGGGTACGTAGTGGTAGACCCTGGTGTACATGCCGGAGCCGGTGATGCCACACTGTCTACCGTATGACGTCACGCCCAGTACTGTGTAAGCGCAGTGCAGAAACTCGTTCGCAGTCTGAAGAGGTCCACCACTGTCGCCCTAGGGAGAAGAATTAGGTATTTGAAAGGGTAGTCAATAACGTTACTTTTTATGAACTGTCCTTCACCGATTTTTAAGTTAGTGATAATTATACAATACGCACATGAATCCGTAAAATCAGAGCAGCCTGAGAGATATTTCTCAACAGGCGTAGATGTCACATGTCTTCGAATTTTTGGTTCTGAGTCAGTCCTTGCGATAACATTTATAAAATCTCACGTAATAACACATATTGACTGATGCACTTATGTCGTCGGGTCTTGCATTTACCACAAATTCTTTGAAACAGGTTTCAGCGATATTTTCCTTATTAAAAACAAGTTTTAAGAGAACATTTAGACAAAAGAGATGTTGTCGAATAAGAAAAACATCGTGAGGAACCCGAGAGATATTTCTCAACAGCATGTGAAGCTAAGTCAGAGGCCCATGGGCAGCATAAAAACTCTGACACCAGGTTAGTCACTAACCACATGAAAAGAAGAGAAGTATTAAGGGTCAAAACGCGGAATTTGTACATGATTTGTATGAAAAATAACAATTTGACGTCACAGACTTTTAGGTTTAAATGGAGTTCTTATATTAGCGTTAAATGCACCTGAATGGCTAGTATTACAATTATATCTTCGCATAGCATTTAATTTCTGTACGGTAATGGAAGTTTTTAAGACGAGCGGTCTTTTATCTATGTGATTTCATAATTTATTTTTGACCGTTTCAAATAGTCAATTCTATTTTAGTATTTGTTTTTCAGAGTGGTGGAGTAGAGATGGCCCAGTAGCATCGGCCTCGACTTACGAGTCGTGAGGTCGTGAGTGTAAACCCAAGCAGGGCCTTTACTTTGTGTATTTAATTTGATCACCACTGCTCTCAAAACGGTGAAGGAAAACATTGTGAGGAAACCGGTATGTCCTAGAACCGAAAATTCGAAGACATCCGCCAACATGCACTGGGCCCGCGTGGTGGATTATGGCCCCTTCTCTCAGAGAGGAGGCCTATATCCCAGCAGTGGGAACACTATAGGCTGATCATCAACATGCACTGGGCCCGCGTGGTGGATTATGGCCCCTTCTCTCAGAGAGGAGGCCTATATCCCAGCAGTGGGAACACTATAGGCTGATCATCAACATGCACTGGGCCCGCGTGGTGGATTATGGCCCCTTCTCTCAGAGAGGAGGCCTATATCCCAGCAGTGGGAACACTATAGGCTGATCATCAACATGCACTGGGCCCGCGTGGTGGATTATGGCCCCTTCCATCTCTCTTAGGTTTAAAGAAACTTTATTCTCAATAAAAACATAACAATGTCACTTACTTGAGAACAATGCTAAAAAAAGTAATTTACATAAATTCGTCATCACCAGTTACAGACTAAAGTTACCACAAACAAGTTACCAATCCAATGCATTCATTTCCCCACAAGTGATCGATCTGCAACTATATACTGGTTAAGTTGGGATTTGAATGCATTAAAAGAGTGTAGGTTTCTTATACATGACGGTATTTTATTATAAAGTTGTGCTCCTTCAAAAGTAAGCATTTTTTTGCCATAGTTAGTTCTAGTTTTAGGTAGAGTTCTTAGAGAGGAGGCCTGTGTGCCAGCAGTGGCAACACTATAGGCTGATCATGATGATGGTTCTTCCTCTGTTTGAGATGCAGAGGGAAAAGAGACGGAGTAATTGGATCTCAGGGACTAGTGGAGGTAATTGAGTTTTTTTTTTGGGTTATTTCATTGAATGTGTTGTGTTTCGCAATGATAATTTCTTCTCACACTGTCATAGAATCAAGTTCTTCCAACTGAACAGACAGCTGTTCTTCTGGGGAGTTTGTTGCGCCACTTCTTCCCCGCTAAAGTCGTTTTTGGGGATCTGTATTATGTAATTTTGACCTTCAAAAAGTGCTGATTTTCAGCATTTTTGACTTTAGATTTTTGAAATGATGAGATTTAACTGGCTACGCAAGCGTCATAGGAAACAATAAGGGTCTTGTTATTTTTGGATAAGACGATGCCATGACAAGATCGTAAAATGATAGAAGATAAAATAAAACAAAGGGTATACCTCACAGGTGTCTCTGGCTACCTCGGTGTCTCCGTAGCACATTTGCGAGATAGGGTTATATCCTTTACGAAGATGTCAGTGTTTGGGATACAGCTGCGAACACTTCTCGTCATCATACCTCTGCAGTCTTACCTGGTGAATAAGACAAGCTATTAGACATGTAGGAAAAGCAGGACTGTCTGAAAGGATTACCGCTACCCCGGAACACAAAGGGCTGAGGAAGAAACATGGATGGGTTTTAGTCAGGAAACCTTCCACTCCACCCAGATCGGGAGGAGTAATTTAAAGTTTTCCTGCTCCTAAATAAAAAAAGGCATGCAAGAAGTGATATAATTAGCTATGTAGATTAAATGTTTAAATAATATTGAAGGCTTTTACCCTGGCCAGAGGTTAAGCGTTGCCATACAACGTGTTGTCTCCAGGGGGCCTATGCAAGTGCCAGTCGCTCCGTGTCGAATCCGTTTCGAAAATTGTTGATCGAACAATTCGTTATCTCAGCGATTCGGATTGTCAAGAACGCCACTTGTCAACGCATTTGGCAATTTGACATTGTCTAGCACTTACCGATCGAAAAGGATTGATCACGTGACATTTCGAAAGCTTATGCCAATTCCATACATTTCGGATTTATCGAACTTCAGTATCGTTCATGAAAACGTGACTTTGTCTAGGCCCCCAGATATGTACAGAGGCCAGCACCTTAAGTTACCACAATCTGTCAAATTTCTTTGATAGTATTTCAACTTTATTGCAACGATATAAGGTTCATTTTTGATTGAGAAAATTTGACAGTTAGGGATAGCTTGATGTGCTGGCGTCTGTACTACAGTTGATCCGACTGCAAGTTAACGCTAGATATTACATACAAAGTTACGGTAAGTTGGCTCTAATAAGAACGTAAAAATATAATATAATACATTCATACATTCTCCAAGCTAAGCTCAGACACTTTTCTTTTTTTTTTATGTGGGTGGGAAATCATCCAATTACTTCTCTCGCTTTGGGTGGAGCGGAAGGGTTGTTCCTTCCGTAGCCCTTTATGTTCCGGGTAGCAGTAACCCTTACGGATAATCCCGATTACCCGGCAGGCTCGGCCCTAACTGGCCCCTTTATGTGCTCACATCTCTTTGAGACACCAAAGGATTAATTTAGCTCACAGTTTGCAGAATATCGGCCAATCCCTGGCGGTGTCCCAGGGCACCCCATCCGGTGGCTTCAGCTGACTCCACTGACTCCGGCACCAAAGGAAGACAGGCTGGCAGAACGCTGGTGGAGAACGATATCCTAGACAGAAACTATTGTATTAGCAGAAACCTTTGGAATTATAATAGCTGCGGTGGATTTTGTGTAGTCAGGAAGAGTCTGACACTACCTTCCGCTCCACCCAGAGCGGGAGGAGTCATTTGATGATTTCCCATCGTTAAAAAGAGGTAAAAGTACTGTTCCCAAGGAAAATAACAATAACGTACTAATGACAATAGATGGCGCCACGTGTCTTTCGAATCATGATTGAATTATAATTATGTATTATTATTATAGACCCGAATTCATTGTCAAATACTAAAGTAACGCGAGGGAAGTCGCGGACAAAAGGTAGTAGATAATATAACCCAAAAGATATACTTGATATGGACAAATTTCAACACAGCGTTCAGTACGTTTTAGCAAAGATATCCAAGAAAAAATAACACTGATTAAAGTGATTTTAAATTTATAAAGAACAGAAAAAATGCCGGCACACTAGAACAAATACATCCATTATGGGTAGTTACTTGCACACTTCTTGTGAGTATTTAATGCGTTTTTCTTATTATTTTTTTACCATTGACCTTATTTTGGTGGTCTGAATCATGTATAAAAGTTTGTCCATCTATTTTAATGGTACCTTCCCAAGTAGCAAAATTTGGTCATGTAAATATCTTAGGAGTATGTATTTTTTTGTCCTATTGGAATCCTAAAAACGTTTACAAAACCGCATTTGGGCGCAGTTTATAGGACCATTATGCCCTATAATCATTTTTTTACGGTCCGGTAAAGTGCAATTCGATTTTATAATTATCTTATTAGGTGTTTTTACAAGATATTATTGTTCTATAAAGATCCGGTAAACGCATTGAATAAGCGCGATTACTCCTCTAACGATATGACGAGTGCTGCTACTGGTGTAATTGATCCAACAGTTGGCAGCGCGATGCCATTACTAGAGCAATCATTTGATCACTTTTTGTAACGGTAACGTACTGCAGGTGTCTTAAGAAAAAATATAATATTTTCAAAGGGTAAGTATTCCACATTCTAATATCTATTTACAATAGGTAAGAACTTTTGTCTTTTGACTGTTGTGTTTAGAATGCCTACTCAACTTGCGAAATTAATTTTATTGATAAAGTGTTCGATTGTAATAAACATATCTTCATGCCCCTTCAAAACTAAACATATTTGTTATTAACTTTATTCGATAATAATTAACAAATACTCATTACATTATAAGCCGCCATAGGATCTGGATCCCGTGTCATAATATTGCATTATCAAAACTGTTATAAACCAACTTAGTCAGAGTTAAGACTACTACAGGATATAATACCTACTTGGCCACCATATTTAAGTTTTAGGGTTCTTTTAGAAAATACAAAAGAAAGATCCCCCACATGCCAGTATATGTATGGTAATGTTTTAAACAGAACGAATATTTTCAGAATAGTGTAAGAATTCAGGTTTGGTCCCATAGTAAAAGTTGTTTGTTATCATGAGCACAATCATGTGTTTAGGTATCGGTCACTAATTACCAGTCACCCTATATAGGCACTTACCTAAAAAAATATTTCAGCGTGTCACATTTGAGCCTGGACTGGAAATGGTTGTAATAATGCATGGTCGATGATTTTTTGACCAAAGAGGACTTCCGTAAGCTCAAGTATTCGAAATGGCCATGGAATATTACACACTTTTTGTTAGCAGAAAAATGTTACGGTTGTGGTTATAATGTTTCAAATGACACAAGCACAACCAATAAGCCATTACATTTCACTGTGGCTCAAGGGGATATAATAAAATTATTAAACAATGATTTTTTTGGTGTAAAAACTGCAAGCAATATGCGTTTTATGACCATTACCCTACCGACGAGTGTAAATTCTGCTGTTAATATATTTTTAGGTACCTTTCACATTTTATGTTAATTAACGTAAAATAATGCATAATAGTATTGTAGGGATATTAAAAATAATATTGATGCCGTTGAGAGGTGATATTCTCTCAATGAGAACTCTTATTTATAGTACCAACTACGAAATCCCGAAATAATCAACTGTTCCTTCGTTGGTACAGAGTAGATATTCAACAATTCGTTATAACTCAGAATATTCACTTAATGAAATCTGAACTACACTCGAGAGCAATGAATCCGGGTCACTTAAAGAATCCTAAAAATCTCGGAAACTAAAAATGCTAGGTTAATGCAATAAATTGTATTTAATAGACAATGTAATACTCCTTAAATGAAGGTATTAAAACTTCTTAGTTATTGTAAAGTTATATCATAAAAAAATCAAATTTGAAAAAGGGCCACTTTCGAAGATGGAACTACGAAATTACAGCATTTGGTTTTGCTTTTGTTTGTAATCTGTCATTTATGTGGGTACATAAACCATGTTGATAGTGCTCTATATTCATTATTCAAGCTGAAATTATGTCGCTTACGCCTGAAGAATGCACCAGAATACTTACAATGCTGGAAACCGGCCGGAGTCAGCGCGATACAGCCAGGACTGTCGGTGTGTCGCTGTCAACAGTACAAAGAGTTCTCCGACGTTACGAAGAAACTGGTTCTAACCTACGCAGACCAGGAACAGGCAGAACCAGGTGTACCACAGCACGAGAAGACCGATACTTGGTGAACACCATGCTTCGAAATCGCTTTCTCACAGGAACTGAACTCACAAATCAGTTTCGACACCTCGGAGGAAGTAACCCAAGTGCATGGACAGTAAGACGTCGGCTTGCTGAATCTAACTTAAAACCCCTTAGACCTGCAAACGGCCCTAAACTGGAGCGTGGGCATCGTATTTCAAGACTAAGATATGCCCAGGGCCACGTAAATTGGAGTATTGAAGATTGGTCAAAAGTTATGTTCTCCGACGAATCAAAATTTATGCTCTACAAGCACGATGGAAGACACAGAGTGTATCGAAGACCAGGGGAAAGATTCAAGCAAGCATGCATCGAAGAAAAAGTAGCCTACGGTGGTGGGTCTGTACTTGTGTGGGCCGGAATTTCTTCTGAAAGTCGCACAGAGCTGGTGATCATAGAAAACGGCTCTTTAACTAGCGTAAGATATGTGGAAGAAATCCTCAATGATCACGTTGGTCCATTTATGGTCAATTTAGGTGAGGATGCTATATTTATGCATGACAATGCCCGACCTCATACAGGTAGGATTGTGAATGACTACCTTCAAGAGATGAACATTACTCGTATGGAGTGGCCAGCGCGCAGCCCGGATATCAACCCGATCGAGCATGCTTGGGACGAGCTAGGCAGATGCGTAAAACAACGAAACCCTCCCCCAATCACGCTTCGTGAGCTCAAAATTGCTCTCACAGAGGAATGGGAGAATATTCCCCAAAATCGTATAGGGAACTTGGTGTACAGCATGCCAAACCGCGTAAACGCAGTAATGGAAGCACGAGGAGGCAATACGAAGTATTAAAATTCAAGAAAATCGTAATAAAGTTCAAAAATTTCATGTTTCCTATTTTTGTTTTAAGGAGAGATCAGCAGTTTTTTTCTTTAAGTAATTTTGTGTTAATAAAATGTATGGTGACTCATATTTTTTTTACTTTCATTTAAGGAGTATTACATTGTCTATTAAATACAATTTATTGCATTAACCTATCATTTTTAGTTTCCGAGATTTTTAACATTCTTTAAGTGACCCGGATTCATTGCTCTCGAGTGTATATTTTCCTGTAGGACAGTTTAGCATCATGTTGAATGAAGGTGTGCACCTACTTAATTGCTTACCTTGTTTTTTAGATTTGCTGTAACCAGGAAATTATGCCATACAAAGTAGTACAAACTATAGAGGGAGGCAAATCTCTGCTGGTAGCTGTCCCACAGCAATGGGAACAAAATGGGATCTTATATTGGCCCAGAAAAAACCCCGACAAATTACAAAGGCATGAACATTGTGAACCAGAAGAAAACTGGTCAAAGAAAAACTGTATTTTAAAACGAAATAATATTATAAGTCTTCAAAAGGCAGAATCTTTAATTAATGCAATGTGTCAAATCTCGGACACTGAAACTGAGCCCGACATAAGCGTAAGTCGGGCTCAGTTTCAGAGTCCAAGTACCTACAGTAATTTAAATATAAATGTAATGTAATGTTTTACTGTATTGTTGTCATCATTAAATTCACTATCACTGCTTCCGCTTTTATTTTCAGTATCTTCTTGATTATAACAAATATCAGAAGAGTTATCTTCCCAGTCTTCTAGATCTATATCGATTTTACTTTGTACGGAACCATCACAAACTTCACGAAACTCACGTTTATTCAATAAAAGTATCGACTGGTAATCTGACCCCGATTTCATTTCAAGGTACTTTTTCGAAACTCGTCTTCGATAACTGCCACTACGCTTAAATCTTTTCCATTTGTTTAAATCCATTTCTATTTTCTCTAACAAATCACAAAATGAAAGCAAAATGGATGATTACTCTAGTAATAGCAAATGTAGGACACATTTAAGTAGAATCATACCTATAAATATCGGAGGGCATGCTAGTTTGGTGCTAACAATCCATTATAAGTCACGACTAAGACAAATTGATCCTATAATATCCTTGACCTATAGCAGCTATATCTAAGACGTCTATAGAAGTGCATGTCTTATAGAAGAATGAAACAAGACGTTAACAAGAGCAAACAATCATATTAAATGCGTTTATAGGACGAAAAGCGACACTTTCCTAATTAGTTTTATAACATGCGCTTATAAGACTGCAACTACTAGTAAGAACCTTATAAAGTAATCCTGTAAACGTTTATAAAATTAATTATGGGATCGTATGTACTTGTAGCACAAATCCTCTTTTAAATGCTGTTGTAAGATCACTGCCTTAGTCAAAACGTCTATTAGACTCCGAAATGACGTTTATTCTTATAAGTCGGTTACTATAGGAAAATTTTGCTACTTGGGTAATATACTTACTTCGTCTCAGTCTCAAGCAGTGCGATGTCATTGTATTTGGAAGGTGGCTGGTACTCCGGATGAGCGATGATCCTCCGCACCTTGTGGTTCTGCCAATATTCAGGCGAGTCTGAGCGCTTTAGTATGCCCAGGGCTACGAACTTGACTGGGCCACTGAAATCAAAATTGGGTATTTGATAGGGTAGTCAATAACGTTCCTTTATATCAGCATCTGCCTAACCTTTTCTCAACTATGTTGGGGTCGGCTTCCAGTCTAACCGAATGCAGCTGCACCAGTATTTCACACGGATCGACTGCCCCTCTGACCTCCATAACCCAGTAACTGGGTAATACGATACCCCATAAGACTGGCTGTCAGATTTTCGGACTTTTCGGACCCGCAACTACTGTCAAAGATGCACAAATGACCGCCGGGACCAACGGCTTAACGTGCTTTCCGAGACACGAATGAGTCTCGTTATCTAAAGATGGTCACTCATCCACGGGCAACCCTGGAAAGCGTAGCTTAACCTGATGGATCGACCTGTGCGGCTGTTATTGCTTAGCCACGAGCTCCTCGAACGTGAAGGATGACTTCGTGAGAAATCCGCCATGTAGGTCTTCGATGTGACATCTACTAACCAGCACTGGTCCAGGGTGGTGGATTAGGGTCCACTCCTAGAGAGAAGAGCCCTGTATCCTAGCAGTGGAAACATTCTATACTTAGTGAATTCGTGATATGTGGTGGACTATACGGGGTGTAACCGAAAGGGTATATACATACAAAAGCATATGCTACAGACCACCAAACTGAACAACTTTTACTATGGGACCAACTCCGAAATCGTGAAAAAATCTCCTGTACAGAGGCCAGCACATCAAGTTACCACAATCTGTCAAATTTCTTTGATAGTATTTCAACTTTATTGCAAAGACATAAGGTTCATTTTTAATTGAAAAAATTTGACAGTTAGGGATAGCTTGATGTGCTGGCGTCTGTACCTTACATTATAAAATGTAATGTAAAAAACTAATAACTTATATAATGAATTATTCCAAAGTTACTGCCACCCTCATTCCACGATAACAATAAACCTAACTGAAGACTATTTTGAAACATAACAATAACTAGTAGTTATAAAGAAGGTCAAAATAAAATAAAAAAATATGCAAAACTAAATAGAATCATTAATAGATACAATAAATTTAAGAAACAACAAAAGAAACACAGTTCCATTAATATTAAACTAAGGAAAGAGCGTGTTTTTCTAATAAATAAATTAAAAAATTATCAAATTAAATTAGAAGATTGTAAAAATATTTACCAAATTGACACACATCGATTACAATCTGAAATTGATGTACTTGAAGAGTCACTACCGTAGTAAAAGTGGTTCAGTTTGGTGGTCTGTAGCGTATGCTTTTGTATATCTGTATATCCCCTTTCGGTTACACCCTGTATAAAAGCTCTATCACTTGGAATATTACACATGATAGCCAGAATACTTACACAGCAGGGCTGGATATGCAATGAGCTGCAGTAAGGATATACTCCTCGCTGATGACAGAGCCTCCACACAGCCACTGAGCTGTCATTAGCTCATCTCCGTACCCCAGCAATGCCTGGCACAAAATAAAAAATAATTTATTTTCAAAAGATCTTCGGAAGGCAATGTTCTTAGCGAAGAAGGTCGCAGGTGGCGAGAGTCACGACCCAGTCTAGACAAAATCAAACTCAGGTCAGAGATAGTATTTTCGACTACAGGACAAATACTAAATGATAGAAGAAACAAACTGTATGCTAAGTAAATCAGGTAATAATTTATCATTTATCATTAGTACCATATTATTTTATAATATTGGAATAACTTCTCACATATTGATTAATTTATTATTTTTAACTTTTAAAATGTTTGTAAATATGTGAGTACCATGTACCTATGACATAATTAGTTTACCTGCCATTACTATATGTGTTTTTCTTTCCACCTTTTGTGGGTGCATCGTCTTTACATAATTAAAATGTTATTATTCATGTATACTAAACATTTTAAAACAGGGAGTTTCTAGCTTTGGGAGGGGCGACTAGAATCAATTCTATTTCATGTTCATTTTGACGTTCAAAAGTGCCTTACTTGTGCCTATTTGAAATAAATGATTTGACTTTGACTTTGATGTTTGAGCGAGAAACACAACCCAGCCATCGTCGGCCGCAGCAGGCGTTCACATAGTACAGTATTGCACATGTAAGCGGGCACGCCCTTGATGCCTGAAGGCTCTTCTTTTTTCTTAAAAGTCAGTCAGTCAGTCAGTCAGTTTTCAATGTTTTAATTGGTATATTGGCGTGTGCTAGCTGGCATGTGGCTAATGATTGATTTTAATGTAATGTTAATTACTTCTCATACGATAAATGTGTAGAAACAAGTTCTTCCAACTGAACAGACCGCTGTGCTGCTGGGGAGTTTGTTGCGCCACTTCTACTTTCTAGCTAAAGCACTAGGAAGTGGTGAAGGGTGGGTGTTTCCGGGGGACTGTCTTATATAAATTTGACCTTCAAAAAGTGCTTATTTTCAGCCTAGTTTGAATAAATGACTTTTGATTTCGATTTTCTTTCGGGCTTCGGGAGCCGCGTGATGACTCCGCCTGAGTGTTCGCGTTTTGTGGGACTGTCTTATTAAATAAATAAATAAATAAAAGGCAAATTTTCAGCCTAGTTTGAATAAATGACTTTTGACTTTACCATGTGAGGATACTGGAGTCTAAATGCAGGTATCCCTGCTCCTATTTGTGGTTCGTTTTTTGAAGGATTGAGGTCGTAAAACTGTAACAGGCATAATATAATTATTATCTCCATTGCTGTAGAATAAATGGACATTTCACCACGAGTTTTCAGCCTATAACGTTCCCGCTGCTGAGGCTCAGGCCTCCTGTTTTTGAAAGAGAGTGGGCTGTGATGGTGATCCACCATGCGTGCCCAGTGCGGGTTGGAGGATGTCACATGTCTACGAATTTATTTGGTTCTACGACATGCCGGTTTCCTCACGATGTATTCCTTCACCGTTTTGAGAGCAGTGGTGATGATATTTATACAAAGTAAAGCATAGTATATCATATAAAAACTTTATTACAAAAAATAAAACCAACTTCCAATAAAAACACTACAAAGTGGAAAATAATTTTGATTTCGGAAGTCGGTGTCTTCGGTTTTGTATTTTCATTTTTCGCCACCGACTTCCGAAATCAAAATTATTTTCCACTTTGTAGTGTTTTTATATGAAGTCGGTTTTATTATATACAGTCGAATTGAGAACCTCCTCCTTTTTTTTAGAAGTCGGTTAAAAATACTGGTATTCAGCTGTATCGGGTTAGATTGGAAGCTGACCCCAATATAGTGGGGAAACGGCTCGGCAGATTGATTGATGAATTTTTCGTTCACGGGAAAAGTTCACGGGAATCCGCATAATGCGAGAAACACAGGACCCTCAATGTGATGGCGCTTTGGGGGGGGGGAGCTATGCTCGGCAGTGGACATCGTTCATGTTGATGATGTATCTACCTGGTGTTTAGCGTGGCGCTTTTCTTTACTGATGAGGTCTCCTGGTGGATGACCATTACTATTCTCCAAGCGTGGTGATTCCCCGTTGTCATGGCAGTTCTTCTCAGAAAAACTCCTCGCCCCAAATTCCGGAATTTTGGGCGACCAACTGCATCGATAGTCCAAGGTTTTCAGGTATTTTAAACAATCTGAAATAGATGATGAAATTGGTATTCCGTGTCATTTATTTCTGTTAATTTACCTTGCTTTTTTGCCATAAATTTTTATGGTGTACTTGTTGCTACCAGCGGGTTCATCCGCGTGGATGGTGAAAATTATCCCAAGGGAAAGTATCCTATGTGTTAATCCAGGTCATAAACTACCTCTGTTCCAAATTTCATCCAGCCCTTTGAGCGTGGAAGACGGACAAACATACAAAATCACACACACACTCACTCACAAACTTTCACCTTTATAATATTAGTGTGAGTGTCGCCAGCACAGCTGGTTACCACAAAACTTTCAATTTTTCACAATTGATTTTAAACTTAAAACTCAACGTTTTAGGGTTTAAAATAATTAGGAGAAAATTAACAGTTTGGATATCTTAATGCACTGGCGACCGTACACAAGAGTATTCTGATATATTATATTCCTTTTCGGCTAGCTTGAAAAGCGAGTTTTAAAGCGTTGGTTCCGGCTGTCATTCGTAGATCTTTGAAAATCTTTACGAGTAGTCAGAAGCCCGAAAGTCTTCAACCAGTTTTACCAAGAAGAATCGTGTTACTCAGTAACTGGGTTGTTGAGGTCAGAAAGACACTCGCTCCATGTAAAAGCCAGGTTTAATTTTTTGGAAAGGGTATGTGGATTCAATCTGGGAACTTTTTGACTGCTTCGATGCCACCAAAAATTAGGCTAAGGGACTAAAGGACAAACAGGGGGAGGCCAGTAAGGGACATGTTGCTGGAGAGCAGAAAGGGACAGTCACGATTGGGTTGAGGAAGAGTCAGGCAGATGATGAATAGAAATAGAGAGAGAGAGAGAGAGAGAGAGATTGTTATTAAACTTACTATCTCTTGCCTTGCTTGATTCGTTGAATCTAGAGTCGACTTCGAAGACTTTAAACGGATCTCTGAAAAGAAAAAGTTTAAGATACAGAGGCCAGCACATCAAGTTACCACAATTCCAACTTTATTGCAAAGACATAAGGTTCATTTTTAATTGAGATTTGACAGTTAGGGATATAAGAGGGATTGTCCGAAAGGGTTACGGCTACCCCGGAACATAAAGGGCTACGGAAGGAACATGGATGGGTTTTAGTCAGTAAGAGTCTGACATTCCCTTCCGCTCCACCCAGAGCGGGAGCAGTCATTGGATGATCTCCCAGCATTAAAAAAAAAAAAAGGGATAGCTTGATGTGCATAAACTAGATTTTTACACTGTTCCATTTGATAACTTCCCACCCTCAAAAAAAAAAGCAGCCACAGTCTCTTTTAAAGTGCAGACATCATGGTCAGATGTAAGCACCATGTAGATCCTCTGAAAAATGGTCTTTTGAGGAAAGAACCACGAATTTTTGAGTGGACCTGTCCAGTCAGCGCAAGCATTTGTGAGTAATCAGCCCACCGAGAGAAGGCGTATGTCCTAGTGGGAACACTGTAGGCTTATGCTATACCGGATCGGATAGTTCTATGTGCTAATACAAGTCACCGAACACCGAGTCACCGTTGTCTGTGTCAAACATCGTGAGGAAACCGGCATGCCCGAGAGATATTTCTCAACAGCATGCGATGCTAAGTCAGAGGCCCATGGGCAGCATTAAAACTCTGACACCAGGTTAGTTACTAACCACACGAAGAAGAGAAGAAGAAGTCACCTACATTGTACTGCGATTCGGCATACAAATCGTGCAGCATACAATTGGTGTCATTTCTTGAAAGCTGCATATCTGAAATGAAGGGATACAATCAATCAATCTGCTTAGCCTTTCCCAACTATGTTGGGGTTTCCAGTCTAACCGGATGCAGTTGAATTCCAGTATTTTACATGGACCGACTTCCTATCTGACCTTTCACAACCAAGCAACTGTGTAATACCTCTTGGTAAGACTGGCTGTCAGATCTTCGGGTTTCAGTTCGAATTTCTTTTTAATCCTAAATTTTATTTTATTCTTATACTAGCTTCTGTCCGCGGCTTGGCCCGCGTGGACGTCAGAAATTAATTTTCCCACGGGAACGTACTAACGGGCTAAAAAATTCTATGTGTTAATCTTTCCCTGTGCCAAATTTCATCCAGACCCATTCAGCTGTTTGAGCGTGAAGAAGTGACAAACATACAAACTCACAAATTTTTGCGTTTATAATATTAGTGTGATGTTCACTCACCGGGGGATGACTCTTCCGTCGTATAGCATCTTTAGCTGATTGGCAGTTGTATATGTTGGTACACTTTCCATCCAGGCCATGCCAGGAACAATTTGATCCTAGAGAAGCAGATTACAAATGCCATATTGTAAAGGAAGCACCCCAATTGGAACTACCGTTCCACTTAGAATACTATTAAGAAAGAGGGCTCTAATTAGCCCTGTACACTAATTAGAGCCCCAGCCCAGTTAATTAATTATTAACTGAATATTGTTGGTTGATTAGATAATCACAATCATTGTAAAGTCATAATTGGTAGACAGAGACGAAAACATTGTATCTTTCACCTCCGAATAAAGGTGTGCCCTGATTGGTCAAATAAATGTTTGTTTACATTAGAAATTGTAAGCAGCGAGCAGGTTCCGACTTGTCGAAACCGAGTTGCACCCCCGAGCCAAACATATAAATATGGGCACCTTGTAATCGCCCATCGTAGTTCGTAGTTGTCTTCGCTTTTGTTAATACCTTTGTCTTGTTATTGTGTACCGAGTCGACTGCGGCCTATTGTCCTCGGATATTCGCGTGTGTTTTTAATGTCTAATGTTGTTCCTTTGTTTTAAATAGTGTTGTTATTACAGTCAAGTTATCCTATTGTTGTATGTATTTTAATAGTTTGTGTGTTAGGATAAGTTTGATTGTGGAACCGGTGAATAAAGACATTTGTTTAAACATTACTCCTCTGAGCTGCTTGTTTCAATAGCGCCCGAACACCCCCGCCTTACTCAATCTGACGGCGATTAAGTTCGTCGTCTACATTCGTTGGTCCTTCGAACCGGATCGGGTGGAAACATGAGTCAGAGGAGTACAGTAACCACGCGAGGAAAGCTAAGGAGATTAGCCGAAGAAATGAGCGCACGCAGGAAGAGTGACGCCATTTCCGACTCGGGTTTGCCCTCGGACAGGGCACCGGGTTCGCCGTCCGTGGCACCGACGATGGCCTCGACGTCGGCTCTCAACATCCCTCTGACGGGTGGTCGTCTGATCGACTACAGCGGGAAGAGTACGTCAGAGGGACCCCTGGGAGAGCAGGCGATCGGTAGAAGGAGCCACAGGTCGCCGCAGAGTAGGACGTCGTCCCGCGCTAGTAGGAAGAGCACCGACTTCATTAGGAAACGGATCGAATATGAAGCCGAGCGCGAGCTGGTACAGCTCAAAGAAAACCTAGTGCGGGACAAGGAGAACTTGGTGAAGAAGAGGATGGAGGCGGAGCTTGCCGAAGTAGAGGCGGCCGCCGAAAGCGAAGACTCAGACTCAGAGGTTGGTACGGCACAGCGGGTCGAACAGTGGATCAACACGACGCCGCGGGTACCACCAGTCAGTGAAAGTGAAGTGTTGTGTACGCCTACAGTACGGCGTGAGCCTATGGAAGTGGCCGCAGCCGCCAGTACAGCTGCAGCCGGAGGTCATGTAAGTACCACAGATGTGTACAGTGTGCCCAATATTGTGTCGCGAGTAAATGTGGCGTCGGTGCCAGACCCTAGGGCGCCGACGTACACGCCAGTGTCTGAAGGTGTAAGATTCTGTCTACCCCCTAAAAGTCACCCCGTCTTTACCACTCCGGTCGTTAGCGTACCTCGGGCTTCGATACCCGAGTCGGATACGCGGCGACAGTTGAGAAACGGAGAGGATGAAAGAGAAAGGCGGCGTGAATCGTCCGGTGACAGAGATCGAAAAATAGACAGATTGGCAGAGGCAATCACAAATATGGCACGACCCCGGCCAGTACCGAGGCAGGCGTACGAGTTGCCGGCGTTCAATGGAGACCCGGCAGACTGGATTTCTTATAAGAATATGTATTGGGATACAGCCGAGCTTTATAACTTCAAAACGCACGAAAACTTAGCGCGGCTGAAAACATCGTTACACGGCGACGCGAAAGTCGCTGTGGAGGATTTGTTACGCTCGGGCACGCACCCGACAGAGATTATGCGTGCACTCGAGGAAGAGTTCGGGCACCCGACCTTGATACTTCAGTATGCGCTGAGAAAGGTCAGAGACTTACCAAAAGTCTCAGAAAGTGGCCGCGAACTGCGTAAATTCTCGTCAGCAGTGAGAAATTGTGTTTCACTAATGAAGAACATACGTGCCGACGGTTATCTGAACAACCCGCAGTTAGTCAGTGAATTGTTGGGAAAACTAACTGCGGTACAGCGTGCACAGTATGGAGATTTCGCCATGGGTTTGGACAATACTCAAGGAGTGGATTTACGAGTGTCGCCCAACTTAGAAATATTATCGCACTTCTTAACCCATTTAGCGCGATCGGCGTCATATTATGTCCAAACAACAATGGGCGATAGCGGGGTAAACAGAGCGCCCCAGAAACAAAGGCAAGTTGGCACACAAAAGCCTTACGCAAACAATGCGCGGTATAATAACATGCCGCCAATACAAAGAGTGAATACACACAGTGATGCGCCCACCGGTTGTATTATGTGCAACAAAGAGCATAAAATAGAAAAATGCGAAGCATTCGCTAAGTTAAGTGTGCCACAACGGTGGGAAGTAATAAAAGGACAGAACACCTGTTTCAAATGTTTGTTCAGCAAGCACCCGAAACGATTCTGTCGCGCACCGCGGTGCGATAAGTGCGGATACGGGCACCACACATTGTTGCACGCCGAGAAACAAAAGATCGCGAGTAACAACAAAACGGAAAGTGTCACGAACATCGGCGAATGTAAGGCTACGGCCTTACTAAAAGTGCTACCAATCACCATCAGTGACGATAACGGAGTCAACACAGACTGTTACGCGCTACTGGACGATGGGGCAACCGTGTCTTTAATAGACAGTGACATAGCGGCTAACATAGAGGGACCGTGCATGCCGCTAACATTAAAAACCGCCGGAGGTCACGGAGTGTCGGACCGTACCTCTCGAGCGGTACAAGTGAGCGTAAAAGGACCAAATGGTCAGTGTCACAAAGTGAAGTGTCGTACCATGGTCAATCTTGACCTACCCACTCAGACTGTGTCGTCGGCAGTGATGAGCGATAATGCTCACCTACGTGACTTGGGTTGCGCCGAAATGAGGGGCGCAAAGCCGCTGCTGCTTCTCGGCCAGGACAACTGGGAGCTGCTGGTCAACCAGGACCTTCGCCAAGGACGATCCGGTAAGCCAGTTGCCTCTCTCACTAAGTTAGGTTGGGTAATACATGGTCCGTTTAATAACTCGTGCAATGTTGTTGTTGATGAATGTGTAAATCATATAACGGTTTCCCTTCCGGAATTGAACGACCTGGTGAAGTCCCAGTTCGAGCTGGAGGCGATAGGAATAACACAAGTCGCTCGTAAACACCAAGACGTGGAAAGGGCAGTCCATGTTCTGGATACGACAAGTCGTCGTATACCAGACAAGGCCCAGTGGGAAGTAGGTTTGCTGTGGAGGCAGGAAGCTACACAGCTGCCTAATAACTACGCTCAGGCTCGGCAAAGGTTGTCGGGTATTGAGAGGCGCATGCGGCGAGACGCCGGCTTTGCCGAGGCCTATTCCAAACAGATAAACAGGTTATTGGAAGAGGGCTATGCTCGGCAGGTGGAAGGTGACGTAGAGGGTACCCCGGTGTGGTACCTACCTCACTTCGGAGTAGTCAACCCGAACAAACCGGGAAAGCTCCGGCTCGTGTTCGACGCTGCCGCTAAAGCTCACGGAACGAGCTTGAACGACAACCTATTGACCGGGCCTGACCTGCTGAACTCGCTGCTCGGCATTCTAATAAGATTCCGTATAGGTCCCATAGGATTTACGGGAGATATAGCGGACATGTTCCTCCGCATTAAAATAAGGTCAGAGGACCAAGCCGCGCAGCTCTTTTTATGGAGGGACGCGGACAGTACAATAGAACCGAAGGCGTACGCCATGACCTCCATGATATTCGGAGCGGCGTCTTCACCGACCACGGCTATTTATATATTAAACAAGAATGCGCGTGAGTTCGGTCACAAATACCCCGAGGCGGTCGAGGCCATCCAAACAAAACATTATATGGATGACTACTTGGACAGTGTGTGGTCCGTGGACAAGGCCGACCAGCTAATCGAGGAGGTAACCCACATACACGCCGCAGGCGGGTTTGTTATACGGGGGTGGGTTACCAACTCTGCAGAATTAAGGGACAAGCTTAAAGTAGACGTACCAGAAAAAGTGGCTCTGGAAAAGGGAGCGGGCGCCACCGAGAGGACCCTAGGTCTTATGTGGTCGCCTAGTAAAGATGAGCTAAGCTATGACCTATCATTTAAAAGGCTTCCTGCAGACATTGTAAACGGGACGTTAATCCCGACTAAGCGACAGTTCCTTAGCGTAATAATGTCAATTTACGACCCACTGGGTTTCCTGTACCCGTGCGTCATACAGTCTCGGGTACTGATGCAACGCATATGGGGATCAGGGGTCCAGTGGGACGAACCCATCAAGCCCAACGACGCCAAGGTGTGGCGCGATTGGCTAAATAACCTCCACCGGTTACACGAGGTTAAGATACCGCGGTGGTACGGGCTTCTCCCGGACAACCTCGAGTTGCATGTGTTCGGGGACGCCAGTGAGTTGGCGTACGCCGCGGTAGCCTATATTGTAGGAAGTAACCTCGACGGGGAAAGGGAAATTGTTATGATAATGGGTAAGGCGCGTGTAGCGCCACAGAAGGTAGTGTCCATACCGCGCCTAGAATTACAGGCGGCCGTGTTAGCCTGCCGTTTAGCTGACACGGTCGAAAAAGAGCTAGGACTGGCAATAAATAAAAAATACTATTGGACCGACAGCAAGACGGTTATTAAATGGATTAATTCAGACGCTCACGAATTTCAGCGTTATGTGTCCCACCGCTTAGCTGAAATTGATCGGCTGTCGAGTCGAGACAACTGGCGCTGGGTACCCTCCGAGGTGAACCCAGCTGATAAAGCAACCCGGTTGTCTTGGCCCGACAATCATGCGGAATGGCTGTCGGGCCCCTTGTTTCTGCGTGATCCACAGGAGCGGTGGCCGGTGTGTCGCGAGTCTGAGGCGGCGGAGGCGGACCTCGAGCGCATACAGCGAGTCCACACCACGGCGCCGCCTGCGGCGCCACTGATACAATACGAGCGCTACTCATCGTGGGCGCGCCTACTGCGCGTCATGGCACGCGTCCTGATATTTGTCGGGCGGTGTCGGAGACACCGCGACTCGCCCGAGCTGTCACGGCTCGACCTGGAGGCGGCTCACCACAGCCTACTGAGGCTGTCGCAAGGCGACAGCTTCTCCACCGAGCGGGCCGCCATCATCAAAGGCCTGCCCGTGCCCGCCAGCAGCAGCGTCAAGGCGCTCGACCCCGTCATAATGGACGACGGGCTGCTGCGCGTCAGAGGGCGTCTAAGCGCCTGTGAGGTGCTCAGTTTTGAAGAGAGGCACCCCATCATTTTGGAGGGCCGGCACCCTCTTACCCGGCTACTCATCGCTCATCACCACGCGTTGGCTTTACACGCCAATCATGAGACCGTGGTGAACAACCTAAGGGAGCGATATTGGATCACCAAGGTGAGGTCATCAGTAAAAACAGTGGTCGCTAATTGCCACCTATGCAAAATTTGCAGGGCCAGACCCGCCCCGCCCAAAATGGGCGACCTTCCACCCGCACGGGTAACCACATCCCGGCGGGCCTTTGTACGTGTGGGCGTGGACTACTTCGGGCCCATGGAAGTCACCATTGGGCGGCGCCGCGAGAAGAGGTGGGGCGCCTTGTTTACCTGCCTCACCACGCGCGCCGTACACCTCGAGTTGGCTGCTTCATTGAGCGCCGACTCAGCTATACTTGCCTTGCGGCGCCTCATTGCGCGCCGCGGGCAACCATCACACATATACTCCGACCAAGGCACGAACTTCGTCGGAGCCAACACGGAGCTGCGAGCGGCCCTGAGAGAATTGGACCAAGGTCCAATAAGAACCGAGGCCCTCAACCGGGGCATACAGTGGCACTTTAACCCCCCGGCGGCCCCACACATGGGTGGCTGCTGGGAGCGCCTGGTGCGCTCTGTCAAGAACGCACTTCGCAGCACGCTGAGGGAGCGTGCACCACGTGAGGAGGTCCTTTACACCCTCCTCACGGAGGCCGAGCTCATAGTGAACAGCCGGCCACTCTGCTACGTGTCCGGTGACCACGACCAACCTGTGGTCCTGACACCCAACCATCTACTTCTGGGCACTGCGTCCGGGAGTACTCCATTCACCGCCCGAGACGACGAGGACGTCGACTCTCGGCGGCAGTGGCGGCGTGTGAACGCGCTTGCCGACATGTTCTGGCGGCGCTGGCTGCGAGAGTACCTGCCAACTCTACAGCGTCGCGGCAAATGGACAGACAACGTGCCAAACATTAAACCAAGTGATGTGGTTGTCATCGCTGACAACCACAAAGATAGAAGTGTGTGGCCCAAGGGCATTGTGCAGAAAGTGTATCATGGGAATGACGGGATCGTTCGAGTGGTAGACATAAAGACTGTAAGTGGGGTCCTGCGTCGGCCCGTCTCTAAAGTTGTGGTGCTCCCTACCGACCTTATGTAAGGCGGTTGAACCCTTTTACAGGGGGTGGAATGTAAAGGAAGCACCCCAATTGGAACTACCGTTCCACTTAGAATACTATTAAGAAAGAGGGCTCTAATTAGCCCTGTACACTAATTAGAGCCCCAGCCCAGTTAATTAATTATTAACTGAATATTGTTGGTTGATTAGATAATCACAATCATTGTAAAGTCATAATTGGTAGACAGAGACGAAAACATTGTATCTTTCACCTCCGAATAAAGGTGTGCCCTGATTGGTCAAATAAATGTTTGTTTACATTAGAAATTGTAAGCAGCGAGCAGGTTCCGACTTGTCGAAACCTGCACCGAACCTGCCTTGGACTCGCCCGCCTGGCGTTGGACTCGCCCACCTGGCCGATAGATATAAGTAGCCATCATAGGCTAAGGACATGGGTAACCGGGGTGCAACCCTCCACGAGTTGCACCCCCGAGCCAAACATATAAATATGGGCACCTTGTAATCGCCCATCGTAGTCCTCGCCGTCGAGGCCCGTCGCGACGACCCTGTCCACTCTCACCCTCCCGACCCTTGCTCGAGCCAGCCCGCGTTGCCGCTGAGCCAGTAGTTTTAAAAACCCCCGATCCAGCTGTCCCTTGCTGTCCCCCCCCAGCGACGCCCTAAGCCGAGGTCCGAACCCCGCAGGGGGTGCCCTTAGCGTGTAGTCGCTTAGTTTTGTAAGTTAGCTTTAGTTTTTATTAAGCCCTGGCTGGAGGCTACAATTCTTTTGTGGCAGCCACAGGCAAGCCCGGTTAAGCAGTAGACAACCCTTTGGTTGAACTGCGAGATGCCATTTCAAAAAAAAAAAAAAAAATCGCCCATCGTAGTTCGTAGTTGTCTTCGCTTTTGTTAATACCTTTGTCTTGTTATTGTGTACCGAGTCGACTGCGGCCTATTGTCCTCGGATATTCGCGTGTGTTTTTAATGTCTAATGTTGTTCCTTTGTTTTAAATAGTGTTGTTATTACAGTCAAGTTATCCTATTGTTGTATGTATTTTAATAGTTTGTGTGTTAGGATAAGTTTGATTGTGGAACCGGTGAATAAAGACATTTGTTTAAACATTACTCCTCTGAGCTGCTTGTTTCAATAGCGCCCGAACACCCCCGCCTTACTCAATCTGACGGCGATTAAGTTCGTCGTCTACACATATGTTATGTGACATAAATGTTAAATTTGGCTCAGTGGTTTTTATTAGATGACCATTTTTCGTGATGTTATGATACCACGAAAAATGGTCATAAAATAACAACTACAGAGCCTAATTTAATGAAATTTTTACGGGACCAAACGGCAAGTATATCGCGACGAACAAAATAACGACCAAGTGCAAGTCAGACTCGCGCAGGAAGGGTTCCGTACCATTATCTAACAAAAATCTTATAAATGGATTTTAACATTGAAATAATATAGTTTGTTGCCAACCAGAAAAATTGATCATTAAATTATTGTACAGTAAACACATTACGAGTCCTTTTTAACCGACTTCTAAAAAAGGAGGAGGTTCTCAATTCGACTGTATAATATATATTTTTTTTTTTATGTTTGTTCGCACATAACTCCGTTGCTTGCCAACCGATTTGAAATCGGATAAGCGGTTTTTGAAAATCAACAAAAATCTAAAAAAAATCCTACTTGATATATGTGGACGATGTTCTAATACTGTAATTTACATACCAGGTAGTTGTATTAAAATTATGGGGGGTGGGGGTTGTGTAGGTACCACAACTAAAAAGTGGCCACAAACTGTATTATTGAATGCTTAAATCCCTTTTAAAGGTTTGTCCCGCACCCTTTTTTTTTTTTTTTTTTTTTTTTTTTTTTTTTTTTTTTTTTTTAAGGCTGGGAAATCATCCAATGACTGCTCCCGCTCTGGGTGGAGCGGAAGGGAGTGTCAGACTCTTACTGACTAAAACCCATCCATTTTCAAAAAAGAAAAAAAAGTTTTGTCCCGATTCACCCCTGCATCCATATTCACCCCGTTTTACGGTAGGTACCAACCATATTGACAACTTCCTTTTTTGGAAGTTGTATAAAAATGAATGGGATTGTCATAGTAAAACTACGCAATTTCGCCACGGACCAGGGTATTCCCACAATCCTAACAACTTACATTCGTTACCTCGTTGGTTTCTTCAAAGAACTTGAACCACTACAAATGGGTAGTCAATAACGTTACTTTTTATGAAATTTATATCTAATATTCAAGTCTACTGTCCCTTGGAGCTGTGAAAAAATCAAACTTCTAAGCCAAAGCAATCAAAAGATACAGCTGTTTATGCCGCAAATTTTCGAAACTCGCACGGGAATCAAAACCTACAGGGTACTTCCCGTGAACTTAGAATCTTGAAATTTGGTACAAAGTAACGTCTTCAAGTGCAGATAAAGGAAAAATTGCGAAAACCGTAAATTTTTAGTTACATCATATAATAAAAAAAAATGTTTTTGTTTTCAAAATATAAAAATACCATAATCGATTCGTGATGGGTGAACTTTTACTTATATACCTACAGGTTTGTACGGAACCCTCGATGTGAGAGTCCGACTCGCACTTGGCCTTGACTTTCAAATCGTCAATTATCCACTATACTTATTTAAACACTCGCTTACCTTCAGGTAAATCAAAAACCTTCCGATGTTCATCTTCACCGCAAGAACAGAATGCAAACAAACACAGAATAATGATTTTATTTAACATATTAATTCACCAAAAACGCAATTCTAACATCAGTTCTAACCGATACGGATGATGTACATAGAACATTAAAAAAAACTAGTTTTTCTTAATTAAGAAAAACACTAGTTTTTCTTAATTAAGAAAAACTAGTTTTTTAAACAGATGTTTGAGAAATCTGGTTCCAAGGTTTGTATAAAAAAAGTTATGTATTCATTTTGACTTAATAATCAATGTAGGAGTTGTTATTTTGTCAATATTTATTTATTCGCGTTGCTAATAGAGGCTACGTCAGTTCACCACTATATTTCTCGATTGAATGGAGGCGGAGGCTCATGGCTAAATAATAATAGCTGCGCGGCACTTGTTTTGAGGTCAAGCTAAGTTCTAGTATATCATTTGTGACTTCGAGTTAACCTTTGAACGCCAGAGCATAAACGCACGCACGTGCCCTCCACGCCAAGCTACAAATCTTCTTGTTATCATGAATTTCCCAATATCCATGGTGTCTTTTAATTTTGTTTCATGTCATTAAATACGTACGAGAGGTTCAATTTTTAAGATATCTATAATAAACACTCGCAAAAGTAATTATTTTATTGTTTATTTCGTGCTATAGTGTTGTTGCTACGTGTCGTAGGCGTACAGGGCATGCGCTTGCTTGTCACGTATATGTGACAATGGCGTTCAAAAGGTTGAGCATTGTACATGTAAGCGGGCACGATCTTTACGGCCCATTCACGACTGTCTTAGCGGCGAGCGGCGCGGCAGGCGGGGCGGTGGCGGCAAGCGGTGCGTTTTACACGCCACGTACCCTAAGCGGCGGCGGCGGCAGCAGCCGAGGTGGACGTATTTAGGTAGTCAGACCGTGCTCAAAATTATGGCGTTATCAAAATTATCCCTTCTGTGAAAGCAGTATATTTTTAAAACAAGATATTCTTAATATGAGAGAAGGAGTCCACGATCTGAATAAAAATAGATATTTAAATGGCGAATTTTGTGACCTATACCAAGATTACAGAAAATATCCGGTTAAGTTTTATGAGTACTCAAGAATGAGTGTGGAAACATTTGATTATATTCTGCAGCACATAGACGTATATTTAAAACAGCACATCAGATCCAATAGGTATCCATTACCGCCACAAAATCGTCTAAAATTTTTTGTTTATAAGTTCGCCGCCGAGTCCGTCACACCTACACCGCTGCCCGCGCCGCTCTATTTCGTGGCGTCGCACTCATTCGCTTGTACTTTTGATCTCGCCGCTCCCCGCACCGCGCGCCGCTGCAACGATTCGCTGCGACAAAACCG
Source organism: Hyppa rectilinea (assembly GCA_951799385.1). NCBI lineage: Eukaryota > Metazoa > Arthropoda > Insecta > Lepidoptera > Noctuidae > Hyppa > Hyppa rectilinea. Next base: position 1,800,773 of record OX637327.1, read on the forward strand.
CGCGCGTTTTCGCTATGAGCGGCGACTCGTGGCGTGCTTCAAACATTTTCATACTTTTGTTCTTACCGCTCGCCGCCCCGCGCTTACCCCCTGGCCACAGCCACTATTGCGGCGCGGCGAGAGGCGCGGCTAGCGGTGAGTGGCGAAAACAAACGCTAGACAACGTACGAAGTATGCCACAGCTAGCGGCGGCGCGATCTGCGGCGCGGCTAGCGGCGCGGGTTGAGGAGCGCGGTGCGCGGCGGCGGCGGGCGGCGCGGTGTGCGAACGAAACAAATGTACTAGAGAGTATCGAGGCGGCCACAGCTCAAAGCGGCGCGCGCGGCGGCATCAAGTGGACGGACTAGCCAACGCGCGACCAAAACAAATACTTTTGTTTTTAACGCGCGTTGACCGTTTATAATAATGGATACAGAACGATTAATAAGCGAAGTTCTGAGTAGACCAGCAATATGGATGTCAAAACATCCACACCATAAATATAGGAACATTATAAAGAAAATGTGGGACGAAATAAAAGAACAATTTCCGGGTAGTACTGGTAAGTATTTATTTATTTTTATTATTGTTATTTAAAGTAGGAACTTTACTTTTTAGAAGTATTTTTTTGTCTATTCTTGGGTTGGATTATTGAAATAAAGTTTGAATTGATCTCGTATTCTAGTAGCTTGAATCGTAGCTCGATTATTCCGTCTAGACCTGTGTGCGCTATTATCATTACTCGTGGTCCTAAATTGCGAAAAAAAAATTTGAAAGTCTTCATCTCTGTCTCCATCTCTTTCTCTTATAATATTGTGTAACAGGCACGAAACCTTTATAATCAATGTTGCGTGTTTTTTGTTTGCTTCTATACTTCTCGTAAAAATGCGAAATTTATTTGTTAGGATACCAAACGCACACTCAATTGTGACTCTGGCTCGGGATAATCTTTTGTTGAAAATTCTTTTTTCCGCATTCAAACTACCTGATGGATAAGGGCGCATCAAATAATTTTTAAGAGGGTAGGCTTCGTCGCCAATTAACACGTATGGCAAATTCAGATTTGAACCAGGTAATATCTGCGGCGGTGGAACGTTAAATCTATTTTCTGTTAATAATCTATTTAATCTTGAAAAATGAAAAGTGCCGCCATCACTTTGTTTGCCTTTACCGCCGACTTCTACAATGATAAATTTGTAGTCTGCATCCGACACTCCTTGTAGTACTAATGAAAAAAATTTTTTATAGTTGTAATATGCACTTCCACTATTCGGTGGATTTATTATACGGAAATGTTTTCCGTCTATCGCACCCAAACAGTTAGGAAATTGCCATCTTGAAAAAAATAAATCTGCGTTACTTTTTAGCTTATCACGGGTTGGCTGCGGCATATGCATTTGGACCAAATTGTTCCAAACAGCTTCTAGGGTTTGATAAATTACTTTACCAACTGTACTTCGTCCTAATCGGTAAGATTGAGCTAGAGACCTAAATGATCCGCCGTGACCGAGAAACCTGCAAAAGAAAAGTACTAGTAAATATAAATGAAATACCCACCTTTTCCACTCGTAGAAAAATAAAACTTACCTACTATTAGTAGGTAATATTAAAATATTATGGGCGTTATACATAAATAAATAAATATATAAACAAATCCTACTAATATTATAAATGCGAAATTTTTATGAGTAATTGACGTGTATCCCGGATATAAAAAAAAAGTTGTTGCATACAAAATTTCATTATTTACTTTTAATTTTCAGACGATAGTTTGAAGAAAAAATGGAAAAACCTCAAAGACGGCTATCGGAAGGAACTCAAAAAAGTACCTACGTTCCGGTCTGGGAGTGAAGGTTCAGATTATCAGTCTCAGTGGAAATATTTTGAACAACTATCATTTCTGAAAGACGAATATATGCCCACCATGGGAGAGTCTAATTTAATAATAGAAGAAGATATTGAAGTATCTCAAGTAACTGAAGATGAAACGTCGCCGTCACCCTTGCACTCACCGCCGCCACCACCGTCGGTATCACCTGTGCCATCAACTTCTGCCTCCTCGCAACCGCCAACTCCACATTTGTCAGGACAGCAGATACCGCCTCAAGCTACCACCCCAAGAGAAAAAGAAACACAAAATTGTTCCCGAAAACGATTGAAAGCAACAGAAATCCGTGCCGAATATTTAGAAATAGAAAGAAAAAAATTAAAGTTGATGGAAGCTGAAGTAGCAGGTGGCAAAGAAAAAGACATTCCCAGGTCAGATGACTACCATTTTTTGATGAGTCTATTGCCAGAAATGGAGAAGCTTAATGTTTTACAGAAAATGAGACTGAGAAATAAATTCACTCAAGCTTTGATGGACGAAATTAGTCTGAATCAGTATACAGGCATTACAGGCTATCAGGGCTATTTCACTCAACCCCCGCCTTCTGACTACGGCACAAATAATATTAATAATTAATAATTTAAACCAGAAATAAACTAAATTAACCAATGACATGCCAAAAATATGTATAATTACTATTAAAAGCAAAATCTGTGATTAATAAATGATTATGGTACATAATTATATACTTGGTAATAAACAATGTATAATTATAATTAAAAGCAAAATCTGTGATTAATAAAAGATAAATAAATAAATACTTAGTAATAAACAAATTAATACTTTCATTTATCTACATATGTAGGTACTTACCTTAAAGTTAGAAACAGCTGTTCTGGAGGTGAAACAATTTTCTTAAAATTAACTTTAGCTTTTAAGTCTTCATGTATGTGGCTGAGTATATAATCAAAAGTTTCTACGCTTGTCCTCGTATATTCAAAAAAAATATCGGGATAGTTCCTGTATTCGTAATAAAGAGTGTGAAATTCGCCAAGTTCTCTTCTTTTTTGGTTAACTGGGTGCGCTCCTATTCTAGACTGAATAATATCTTGTGCTAAAAACGCACTTGATTCTAGGCAATACCGTGCCACTTTTGAAAGGGACATTTTATTTAATGTTGCTGTTCTAAATACGTTCACTGCTAACGCCGCCGCGGTCGCAACTGGTCGAGCTGTGGCATACCACAGCAATCCGCGCCGCCCGCCGCGCCTCACACCGCACCTCGCCCCGCACCGCTAGAAGCTGTGGCCAGGCCCTTAGCCGCTGCTCACCGCGGCAAAGTCGTGCATGGGCCGTTATGAATGCAGGCTTTTATTTAGTTTTGTTTTTATTGTTGCTTGATTATTGTCGGTTTTTGTGATTTTATTGGTTTATTGGCGTGTGCTAGCTGATATAATGGCAAATAATTTCATTTAATGCTCGTGGCTAAGTAGTAACAGCCACACGGATCGATCCGTCAAGTTAAGCTACGCAGGGTTGGTTAGGGGATGGGTTCTCTCCTCTTCCTCGGAAAGCACGTTAAGCCTTTGGTTCCGGCTGTCATTCGTGGATCTTTGATAGTCATTACGGGTAGTCATTTGCCCGAAAGTCTGACAGCCAGTCTTACCAAGGGGTATATCGTACTACCCAGTTACTGACTGGTTTATGGAGGGCAGATAGACAGTCGCTCCATGTAAAATACTGGTATTCAGCTGCATCCAGTTAGACTGGAAGCCGACCCAAACATGGTTGGGAAAAAATGGTAATTCTTTTCCATATCATTTATTGAGCAGAATCCAGTTCTTCCTGAACAGACAGCTGTGCTCCTGGGGGGTTTGTTGTGTTTGTTAGGATCCGAGGAGACCGCGTAGTGTCACTGGGGAAGTCAAACACCTCACTACTCCGACCTGAGGCCAGGCCCGCGGCGGCCGGCACCAGTTATGGGTTATGGAAGGATCGTACGTTACCGAGTAAGTGTAACCTTGAACACCTGGCCTGGGTGGCTTTAAGTCAGCAAGTCTCTGGCAAGACCCTCCACCCCCCCCCTCCCCCAGGGTAGAGAACATCCATGACGACTATCCGCGCCGGATCAAAAACAAAGGAGTTACATCTCGTGTTACTACTAAAAGTTCTTTTATTATCTCTGGTTTTCCATTTCCAAACTCAAACTCAAAGTATTTATCTATACTAATATTATAAAGAGGAAAACTTTGTTTGTTTGTTTGTTTGGTTGTAATGAATAGGCTCAAAAACTACTGCACCGATTTTAAAAATTCTTTCACCGTTGGAAAGCTTAGTTTTCTAGGAGTAACATAGGCTACTTTTTATCCCGGGAAAAATAACGGGTCCCACGGGAAAGACCACGGGAGCGAAGCCGCGGGCAAAGTGCTAGTTTCAAATAAACCAATTACAGGCACTTTTGAATTGTCAAGGTGTCGGTCAGTCAGAGAGATGAAGCTAGTTGCCCATTCCAAAGCAGTAGGTACCTATGGAGAAGAACGGGCAAGAAACTCCATGGACACTCTTTTAAACAAAATATGGTTACAAAATATTGGTTACATAGATCATATTATTATTATTATACATGTGAGAACGATGCAGAACGGTGAAAGCATCCGAAATAAAATAAAGTAAAAAAAAAGATCAAAGATTAAATTAAAACAAGCCATGGCCACTAAGAGATGACCAGTCTCTACCGACAGCGCCCGTTAACGAACATGACGCATGGATTAGCACCATTCAGCTCAACCATTTTGAAGGGAGCTAAATGATCCAACACACACGCCACCATCAGCGAGACATTAAAGTGAGCATGACATACTCTCAGCCGCCAAAGCACATTCAAGTCAATGAAAGACGTACCCAGTAAATGGTCACTTTATATTAGGTACATAGTACTCACATATGTGCTAAGCAATTATACAATATTAAGAAATTGAATTTATACAATGCAAATATAGTTTTTATTGTTGTTGATCTTCCGCAGCTCCAACAGTTTTTTAAGAAGTCTAATGAATTAGTTGATACGCCCTTGTGGAGCAGGAATAGCATTGACCCAAGCGTTTTTATCAGCGATGTAATCTCCCAATTTATAATATGCTTGGCTGCATAGTGTGCGTTTTATACAGGATTTAAATTTTGTTTCATTAAGTTCAAGAATGTTGGGAGATATTTTATTGTAACATTTTAAACAGTACCCCATGAAAGATGAATCTACTTTAGCCAGCCTGAAACCTGGTTGAACTAATTGGTCCTTCTAGTGAAATAATTGTGTCTTTCACCTCTTTTACTAAAAAGATGTAGATTTTTCCTTGCATACATGATGTTTTCATAGATATATTGACAAGGTACAGTCATGATGTTAATAAGCTTAAACCGTTCCCTTAGAGAATCGCGCCTACGAAGATTATAAATGGCTCTGATAGCTCTTTTCTGCAGAATAAAAATAGACTCGATGTCTGCAGCTCGTCCCCAAAGTAAAATACCGTAAGACATAATACTATGAAAATAGCTAAAATAGACCAGTCTCGCGGTATCTACATCAGTATATTGACGGATCTTTCTGACAGCATATGCTGCAGAACTTAGCCGTCCTGCAAGAGATGTTAAATGAGGACCCCATTGTAGCCTTGAGTCGAGCGTGATCCCTAGGAAAACAGTTTTATCGACAAATTCTAGTTTCTCTTGATTCAATACTATCTCACAATCACTACTTTTTACATTTGGTAAAGAAAATCTAATGCACTTCGTTTTTTTTCCATTTAATACTAAATTATTAACAGTGAACCAATTCTGGACCTGCAGGAGGGCGTTATTTACGTCGTCAAAATTTTAGCACGTCTATCTATCTTAAAAATTAAAGAAGTGTCGTCAGCAAATAACACCATTTGTGGTTGATTTTTTAATAAATGGAGAAGATCATTAATATATACTAAAAAGAGGAAAGGACCCAATATTGAACCTTGTGGCACACCCATTTTTACTTTTAAACCGAGTGAATTGACACCTTTTATTTGAACTTGCTGTTGTCTGTCATTTAAATAAGATTTTACCAAACTAAGCGCAAGTTTTCCAAGTCCGTAATGCTCTAGCTTCAACAGCAAGGTTTCGTGATCAACGCACGCAGTCCCTACTGACGGCCCCCGTTCACGAACATGACGCATGGATTAGCAACATTCAGCTCAACCATTTTGAAGGGAGCTAAACTATTACTAATTTTAAGCTATTATTTCTAGTCTAAAAGTAGTGTATAGTATTTCTTTCGGGTCTGGGTGTTTGTCTATCTATAAGGTGTTAAAAAATTAACCCTGAAATCGCGATAAAAATATGAGCTGTTCCATACATTTATGCACACGTAACTCAATAAAATGTATGGAACAGCTCATATTTTTTTCGCGATTTCAGGGTTCATCCCATAGTAAAAGTTGTTCGTAACGATGAGTACAATGCTCCCACGAAATTCTTAGAGTTAATTTTTTAACACCTTATATAATATGTATGTATTTACAAAACAAAAAATGTATACTATACATATACTTATGTAGTTTATCAGCCATCTCGTTAGCATAACACTAGCATTAGGTTGCTTAGCTTGGGAATATTTGGCGTTGTGTGAAATGTCTTAGGATATTAATAATAATAATAATAATATCCTTGGACATTTCACACAACGCCATATCGTCCCAAGCTAAGCAACCTAATGCTTGTGTTATGGTAACAAGATGGCTGATATACTACTTATATACATTTTTTTTTTTGTAAATACATACATAATTATTATACATAGAAAAACACCCAGACTCGTAACAAATACTTGCAGGTCGTACAAATATTAGTTCCGTGCTATATGAAAAAAAAAAATGTACATATATTTGTTATATTATGTTATTATTATATTATATTAACCAAAAGCTACTAAATATTACATTACAATTAGCCACATCGATTTTGCACTATCAGCTAACAACGGTAAACTAAAACCCGACACAGCTGACGTCATACCGTGACGTCATTTCTCATCTCTGTGTTATCACAGAGTAGTTAAACAACAGAAAATCAAGGTTGCGAGCAATCCCTTTATATTATTTTAATTATCCGTTAATATTGAATGTTTTTTGTATTGCTGAGGTTTGGTTGTGGATGGGTGACCATCTTACATACCGAGACTTCTCCGTGCTTTGGAAAGCATATTAAGCCCATTGGTCTCGGCTGTCATTTGTGCATTTTTGACAGTCTTACGGGTGGTCAGAAGGCCGAAAACGTGACAGCCAGTCTTACCTTACCTAGTAGTACACTTTGTAAACAAGCTTATTACAAATTAGAGGATTATATCAAGGATAAGGATGCTTGGAAACATGCTGGTCCTGCTCCACAGGACAATTTAGTGTCTAGACAAAATCAAACTGGTTGCTAAGTAAATTAGGTAATAATTTATAATTTGTACCATATTATTTTATTATATTGGAATAACATCTCACACATTGATTAATTTATTATTGTTAACTTTTAGAATGTTTGTAAATATGTGAGCACCATGTACTTATGACATATGTACCTAATTAAGTTTATTTTTCACTGCTACATGCGTTCTTCTTTTCACCATTTTGGTGTATTGTTTTTATTCTGGGTGCATCGTCTTCACATATTATAATACTAGCTCCCCCCGCGGCTTCGCCCGCACGGTGTTTTGGAAAAAGTAGTTTATATTCTTCCACAGACTTCAGTTCATCCACATCATAATCGGCTCAGCAGATTAACCGACGACCGAAAACATACATTCACACAGATAGACAAACGGATAGACAGTTGAAGTTACTTTCGGCTTTTATAATGTCAGGTAAGGATTAGTACGCATACTATTATTATTGAAGAGGATTACTTGCGCGACAGGCCCAGAAAGAGATGGCAAAATGAGCTGGACTCCTTAAAGGATTGGCCCACAATCGCTGTAGACCGGGAAAAGTGGAAAGTGAGGCCTTTGCCCTGCAGGGGGATAACAGTGGCTTATAATTATAATGATAATTACTTGATATAGCGGTTTCACATGTCGTTTGGCAATAAACAATAAAAACTGAAAGGATTAGAATAAAGTACGCTAGTAATGATCGATATGTTTTGACGGTTCTACTTACTACAATAAAATACTTCTGTAAACTATGTTAAATGATTTGATGATTGAGATTCATTTTAGGATGTAAATTAAAGGACTTGTCAATAGTAAAGTTTTGATAAACACAATTTAGAATCTATTTTACAAAATTGATAATTTAGTGACCGAATTATAGGGAATAAGAGTAAAGTGTGCGCCGTCGGATGCTGGAATGAGCACCAAGCCACGCTGTACAATCAACAATCACTTAGATCACTCCGGGCTGGCCGGAAAGGTGAAAGATGCTAACATAGGCAGCCCGTAAAACCACCACACCGTTTGATTGCTGTCTTGTAGACAGCGATCAAGAGCTTCGATTGCGCGTTGGTGTCACATCACATAGGTAGTGCACTCGTCCCACACGATCAGCTTGCACTGTTGGAACCTGTTCCAACAGTGCAAGCTGATCGTGTGGGACGGTATCCTGATACCACGTTCATTCTACTGATGTTGCACGCAGGGCTTTCTTCGCTCGCTTCGCTTTTGCCAGATTAAGAGGTAATTTAAAGACCGAATGTACCGTCAGTCCACCATTTAGCAATGTTGCAGCAATTCCAGAGGAAGTCACAGCTAATGCAACATTATGATCCTTGCGTTTTTAGCTAGAAGCAAACTAAGCAAAAAAGTATTGCCTGTAATAATCCCGCATTTACCATTCTCAACTCGTTGTAATATTTTGTGATAAATCTCTTTCTGCTCGGGTTGCAGACGTGGCACAGTTTCGCACACGTGAGCTTTTAATAAGGTGGTATGGTAGCTTAGCTCTCTTGAGGAGTGGCTAGAGAGGCGCATCGGGTGTCCTCACCGGATGTTTCGGGAGGTTCTTGCACATTCTCAGGCAAGAAGAAACGCTCGGGTGCCACCATTGCGAGGATCGCCCGGAGGACATAGTGAAGCATACGGTGGAGGTCTGCCCTGTTTAGATGGAGCACCGCAATATTCTCGTAGCGGCGATCGGCAGCGGCGGTGACCTCTCGCGTCTGGCCCTGGTTCAATCTATGATACGGAGCGAGAGGGAGTGGGAAGCAGTCACCGTCTTCTACGAAGCAGTTATGCTAGTGAAGAAGGTGGCGGGATGGTTGAAGCACAGAGCCTCACGTCCCGGCCGCCGTGAGAGACGCTTCACCGCCGTCCGATCAGGACCAGACCCATGCCGGAAGGCGCGTTCTTGTTTCGCGCGCGCCTCAAAGAGATGTCAGCATTAAGAAAGGAGTCCGTTAGGGCCAAAGCCTACCAGGTCAGCGGAATTGTCTGAAAGGGTTACCGCTACTCCGGCATATAATCATTTTTTTGACATGGTTCACACCATCAAAAAAAAAAGGTCTGATGAAATCATTTGACAGCTCTCCTTTACGCCGCCGTGGACTCGGCGATGGCGCGTCATTGCCTGGACCCTCTAGAGTCCTCGCTGTGCTCTGCGCACCGCCGACTAATAGTGTGCATTTAATGGCGCCCCACTCATATCAATCTTATCGTGATAACTTTTAAACTATTTGTCCAAATTGCTTAGTGTAAAAGACAAAGTTTATCTTCATTAAATACTAAAAGTGGTAAACGTATTTAATTCGATAAGAATTAACTGAGTACTCTAAAATGTGCATTGTAAAAAAAATATCAAATTGAAATGTATTTTTGGCTCACTATTTCGTATATAATGGCTTGCACATAATAGGTAGACATATGCTGTCGCGGACTTTTATATAGAACTTTGTAAGACAAACAATCCCACAATACATTACCTTCGCGTAACTCTAACGGTTTAGGCAGCGCACGCCCAGATAGCTCTCAGAATGCAGGAATTTGGCGACTTACATGATACTTATCCTTATATTATGGCCAAATCACGCAAAGTCTATGTAAAATGTAGCCTATGTGTTATTCTGATGTATAAGCTATATTATTGGTAAATTTCATCGAAATCTGTTCAGCCGTTTTTGCTCAAAGAAGGAACAAACATCCATCCATCCATCCATCCATCCATCCATCCATCCTCACAAACTTTCACATTTATAATATTAGTAGGATTATAATACATGTATACAAAACATTGTGAAACATTTTAAAAGAGTAACGGTGGAGTTTCTTGCCCATTCTTCTCCACACGAAACTACCTTTTGGAAGGGGCGACTAGAATCAATTCTATTTCTTGTTAATTTTTGACGTTCAAAAGTGCCTTTCTTGGGCCTATTTGAAATAAATGTTTTGACTTTGACTTTGACTTTGACTTACCAAGGGGTATCGGTTACTGGGTTACCAGTTACTGGGTTGTGGAAATCAGACGGTTCATGTAAAATACTGGTATTCAGTTGCATCCGGTTAGACTGGAAGCCGGCCCAACATAGTTGGGATATTAGCAGCAGATTGTTGTATTTTTATCGTTTGTAAGCTGTCATAGGCGTCATCCCACAAATTCATTTGTTTAGATCAGCCTTTCCTAAAGAGGCCAATAACGACCCCTTAAGGGGGCATTAAGAGACACAGAAAATATAGGGCCGTTGTGTAGACTTTTTTTTTTAAATCTTTATTTTAGGAGCTTGGTCAACAAGACTAAGTCGCTCCGTAAATTTACTTTCTTATAGTTTAATACATTATTTTATAAATATAATACAGTTATTTTATAATACGAGTCACTTATCTTCTACGAATACCAATCTGCATAAGATTATATAATAGCCTCGCTGTTTCTGACAAGGGGAATGCTAGGATATTATTGCATCTTCCCAACTCTCTGACATCAATACCAAAGTGTGTTAATAACTCAGCTCTGAGATCATCGTAGACTTAAGGGGCGATTTGTAATTTCATCTAGATAGTGGTTTAAAGTAGGTGAAAAAACCGGGACGCTAAAAATAATTATGTATTGGGCAGCAGATAAAATAAATTTGGGAACCCCTGGTCTAGATGGATATTCGCCGCGAGATCGTATGAAGTTTGGTCTCTGTAAGATTGTATACGCCTTGGTCGCTAGGATTTATTTTTATTTACACTGCGGTACCGGATTTAACCTACACACAACAAGTTGATAGGCATTGTAGAAGCTTGATGCGACCTTATGTCGTTACTGGCTGGTAAGAAAATTATTCAATAAATAAATGAGAATTCGTTTTAAATATTACGTTTAGAATTCCTATTTTTTTCTCTTCTCCTCCACCTCTGATTTTTCGGATTCATGTGCGTATTGTATAATTATCACTTGCTTAAAAATCGGTGAAGGAAAACATCGTGAGGAAACCGGCATGTCTGAGAGATATTTCTCAACAGCATGTGAAGCTAAGTCAGAGGCCCATGGGCAACATTTAATCACTCTGACACCAGTAACCACGCGAAAAAGAAGAAGAAGAATTGGGTATTTGAAAGGGTAGTCAATAACGTTACTTTTTATGAACTGTCAAAACGCGGAATTTGTATGAAATATAACAATGTGACGTCACAGATTTTTAGTATTAAATGCAATTTTACAATTATATCTTCACATAGTATTTAGTTTCTGTACGGTGATGCAAGTTTTTTAAGACGAGCGGTCTTTTTCTATGTGATTTCATATTTTATTTTTGACCGTGTCATAATATAGTCAATTATGATGACACGATTTGGACAGTTCCGCCGTGCAATGATCTTTATGAATGAATCGCAATTGGCCGATAGCACATTTTTAGCTATATTTCGGTCAGATAAACAATGTCAACCTTTGACCCCTTGTCGCAATCAATCGCAATGTTTTTCTAAGAATAATAGTTTTTGGCGACATTTTAAATGAGTAGTTCGTCTCTATTAACATGTGCCTAGCTCTTTCGACATGTTACATTCAGTGGCGTAACTGTACCATCTGAGGCCCTTGGCAAATCCATTGCATGGGGCCCCAAATTTGTATTATTTACAAAATTTTGTTAAAAATGTTAGGTCACTTTTGAGCTCGCAGCCTCTGGGGCCGGGGGCCCCGACAGGCCGGGGGCCCGTGGCATTTTGCCAGTCCTGCCACCCTATAGTTACGCCACTGGTTACATTATTGAATCATATTTGTGTTATTTATTCAGCTGCATCCGGTTGGTAAGCGGGATTGTCCGAAAGGGTTACCGCTACCCCGGAACATAAAGGGCTAAGGAAGGAACATGGATGGGTTTTAGTCAGTAAGAGTCTGACACTCCCTTCCGCTCCACCCAGAACGGGAGGAGCCATTTGATGATTCCCACCCTCAAAAACAAAGCGTGCATTTGCGTTTTATGACAGGGCTCCTACAAACACGTTACGCCACTGGATTGACACTATTGACACCTCACTTTAAACTCGAATCACTTCACCTGCGTTATCACGGTGAGATGGGTACATAAAAGCTCTAAAATCATTCTGCCTTTTCCCAACTATATTGGGGTCGGCTTCCAGTCTAACCGGATGCAGCTTAATACCAGTATTTTACATGGAGCGACTGCCTATCTGTACTTCACAACCCAGTAACTGGGTAATACGGTACCCCGTGGTAAGACTGGCTGTCAGATTTTCAGGCTTCAGACGACCTGTAACGACTGTCATAGATGCGCGAATGACAGCCGGGACCAACGGCTTAACGTGCTTTCCGAGGCACGGAGGAGTCTCGGTTTGTAAAGAGGGTCACCCATCCACGGCCAACTCTGGCAAGCGTAGCTTAACCTGATGGATTGTTATTTGTTGATACCTGTGCGGCTGTTATTACTTAGCTTCGAGCACCTCTACAGAATAGCACCACAGTTCTATAAATACGTACTAGTTACGTATTTATAGAAATGTTATCTCTGTACTTATTGCGGTCACGAATTATGTTTTTATCAACATACAATACGGCACTGACCTGTAAATTGCAAAAAAAACTATGAACATTTGAAAGCGGTATTATGTTAAGAAAGCAGAAGAAAGAAAAACATGTTTGTTTTGGTTTTTGTATGAATAAAGATTTTTTTTTTTTTTTTTTTTGTTTATTCTGCACAAACAAAATGCACATTTATAAAAAGAAACTAAAAAGTCATTAAATACACCCGTGCAAAGCCTTTGCAAAGCAGCTAAAACCTCTTATATAGAACATTAAAACCATTGACAATTAGTATCTCGGCCATGGACAATGGATGGACCACAGACAAAAAACTGACAACTTAATCAACTTGCCTTAAACATGACACTATAATAATAAATCTAAATACCTAGTTCTTTTTTAAATCTATACTAATATTATAAAGCTGAAGAGTTTGTATGTTTGAACGCGCTAATCTTTGGAACTACTGGTCCGAATTGAAAAAATCTTTTTGTGTTGGATAGTCCATTTATCGAGGAAGGCTATAGGTTATGTAACATCACGCTACGACCAATAGGAGCCGAGCAGCGAGTGAAACCGTGCGGGTGCAGCTAGAAATAACATAAAATGCATGAGAAACAAAAATGTATGAGAAACAAAATAACATAAAATGCATGAGAAACAAAAATGTATGAGAAACAAAATAACATAAAATGCATGAGAAACAAAAATGTATGAGAAACAAAATAACATAAAATGCATGAGAAACAAAAATGTATGAGAAACAAAATAACATAAAATGCATGAGAAACAAAAATGTATGAGAAACAAAATAACATAAAATGCATGAGAAACAAAAATGTATGAGAAACAAAATAACATAAAATGCATGAGAAACAAAAATGTATGAGAAACAAAATAACATAAAATGCATGAGAAACAAAAATGCCGATTGCAGGATGATAACGTAACTACTGTTTTCAAAAAAACTAACACGTTGAAGCCGTTTAACATTCCCTCACATTGAGAAAGAGATAGAGCTATACTCAGGCCTGTCTCACTGCCATACAAGCGGCGCAAAATCCCTGAGATATTTACCTACTATTCTGGAAAACAACCTAATTTCAACCTTTTGCATTCCGTATAGCGTTCATAGTACAGACGCCAGTTCATCAAGCTATCCCTAACTGTAAAATTTTCTCAATTAAAAATGAACCATATATCTTTGCAATAAAGTTGAAATACTATCAGAGAAATTTGACAGATTGTGGTGCTGGCCTCTGTACAATAACTGTCTGCCGTCTCGCTTCAATCTGCTAGGGCTGTCAGAGGTAGGTACCTTACGGTTACGGTATTAACCATTTATTTTTGTTTCTCGGATGCGTGCTCTGCGCGTGCGACAAGTCGAGCGAGTGCCAGCCTATTGAGACTAGTCCAGTGACCGCGGACGCTTGCGTTTATCATACCTAAACTCGGGAGTGAAATTTCTGTACCGTAAAATACTAATTATATATTCTGTGTTATACTTTCAGTATAGCTTCACCTCTTTCTGAGTCTGAAAATCAACCTGCCTAGCCTTTTCCCAACTAGGTATGTTAGGGTCGGCTTCCAATCTAACCGGATGCAGCTGAATACCAGTATTATATATGGAGCGACTGCCTATATGACCTCCACGACCCAGTCAGTAACTGGGTTTTACGATACTCCATGGTAAAACTGGCTGTAAGACTTTCAGGCTTCTAACTACACGTAACGACTGTCAAAGATGCACAAATGACTGCCGGGACCAACGGCTTAACTTGCTTTCTGAGACACGGAGGAGTCTCGTTACGTAAAGATGGTCACCCATCCACGGCCAACTCCGGCAAGCGTAGCTTAACCTGATGGATCGATCGACCTGAATAATCAGTGTAATATTAATATTAATTCAGTGTGAGAAAGATGATGAGGAGCTCGTGGCTCAGTAATAACAGCCGCACGGAGCGATCCGTCAGGCTAAGCTACGCTTGCCGGGGTCGTCTCTGGATGGGTGACCCTCCTCAAATCGAGACTCCTCCGTGTCTCAGAAAGCAAGTTAAGCCGTTGGTCCCGGCTGTCATTTGTGCATCTTTGACAGTCGTTACGTGTAGTTAGAAGCCTGAAAGTCTTACAGCCAGTTTTACCATGGAGTATCGTAAAACCCAGTTACTGACTGGGTCGTGGAGGTCAGATAGGCAGTCGCTCCATGTATAATACTGGTATTCAGCTGCATCCAACTAGATTGGAAGCCAACCCCAACATAGTTTGGAAAAGGCTAGGCAGATTGATTACCAGACTCAGAAAGAGGTGGAGCTATACTGAAAGTATAATTAGCACAGAATATATAATTAGTACTTTACGGTACAGAAATTCCACTCCCGAGTATGAGTTTAGGTATGATAAACGCAAGCGTCCGGTCACCGGACTAGTCTCAATAGGCTGGCACTTGCTCGACTTGTCGCACGCGCAGCGCACGCATCCGCGAAACAAAAATAAACTGTAATACCGTAAGGTAGTACCACGCGCGCCTCAAAGAGATGTCAGCATATGAAGGGGCCCCTCAGGGCCAAGCCTCCCGGGTAAGCGGGATTGTCCGAAATGGTTACCGCTACCCCGGAACATAAAGGGCTACGGAAGGAACATGGATGGGTTTTAGTCAGTAAGAGTCTGACACTCTCTTCCGCTCCACCCAGAGCGGGAGAAGTCATTGGATGATTTCCCAGCCTGAAAAAAAATAAAAAATACCGTATGGTACCTCTGACAGCCCTAGCAAATTGAAGCGAGACGTCAGACAGTTAATGTACTATGAACGCTATACGGAATGCCAAAGGCTGAAATTAGGTTGTTTTCCAGAATAGTAGGTAAATATCTCAGGGATTTTGCGCCGCTTGTATGGAAGTGAGACAGGCCTGAGCACAGAACAGTTAAAGAGGTTAGAAGGGCCTTGTGGGCGGGACAGGCGCGCCACACATTTGCGCGGGCGCTCCAAACCCAACCGAAATTAGAATCACCGGTCAACAGTCACGCTCTTATTGTGAAAGCGTTCAATTCTCCGCGGAAAAAAGAATTATGCCGTCTCGTTAAGTTTATTTATATGTAATTAGGAAGTTATTCGTACCGTATCTGCAACTTGAAAAAATGCAAAACTTTAATTAACTAAACTACAGTAATTTTATCGATATGATTAATCGACCTTTTGGTAGCCGTAACATATATGAGAAATAAATTGCTTTTACACGTGTGTGAGTGTATGTCCAGAGCAGTATTTGCGTTAGTGTGACAACCAATAGTAAACACGCGATCTAAGTGCGTGTGGCTTATTTGTGTGTGTAATGCGCGTACGTATTATCTCTTGCTTGTAGTTGAGAGACAAGAGTGGGAGACATGCGGCGACACGCGTTCTAATACAAATCAGGAACTACTTCCATTCTAACTTCTTTATCTGTTCTGTGGGCCTGAGTATAGCTCTATCTCTTTCTCAATGTGAGGGAATGTTAAACGGCATCAACGTGTTAGTTTTTTTAAAAACAGTAGTTACGTTATCATCCTGCAATCGGCATTTTTGTTTCTCATGCATTTTATGTTATAACAGCTGCACCCGCGCGGATTCACTCGCTGCTCGGCTCCTATTGGTCGTAGGACATTTCGGACAATCCTTCTTACCAACCGGATGCAGCTGAATAAATAACACAAATATAATAATAATAATATCCTTGGACATTTCACACAGCGCCATATAGTCCCAAGCTAAGCAACCTAATGCTTGTGTTATGGTAACGAGATTGCTGATAAACTACTTATATATATATTTTTTTGTAAATACATACATATTATAGATAGAAAAACACCCAGACCCGTAACAAATACTTGCAGGTCGTACAAATATTTGTTCCGTGCGGGAATCGAACCCGCGACATGCTGCGCAGCAGTTCATAGCTCAACCACTGCGCCAACCATGTCGTCAACAGCATATAATTATATGATTCAATAATGTAACCAGTGGCGTAACTATAGGGTGGCAGGACTGGCAAAATGCCACGGGCCCCCGGCCTGTCGGGGCCCCCGGCCCCAGAGGCTGCGAGCTCAAAAGTGACCTAACATTTTTAACAAAATTTTGTAAATAAGTAATATAAATTTGGGGCCCCATGCAATGGATTTGCCAAATTTTTTTTTTTTTTGGAAATGGCATCTTGCAGTTCAACCCAAGGGTTGTCTACTGCTTAACCGGGCTTGCCTGTGGCTGCCACAAAAGAATTGTAGCCTCCAGCCAGGGCTTAATAAAAACTAAAGCTAACTTACAAAACTAAGCGACTACACGCTAAGGGCACCCCCTGCGGGGTTCGGACCTCGGCTTAGGGCGTCGCTGGGGGGGGACAGCAAGGGACAGCTGGATCGGGGGTTTTTAAAATTACTGGCTCAGCGGCAACGCGGGCTGGCTCGAGCAAGGGTCGGGGGGATGGTAATGGACAGGGTCGTCGCGACGGGCCTCGACGGCGAGGACGGAACGACGGAAATTTGTGTCTGTATGCTGATCTAACAGTGCTAGTGGCCGGGCTGCTCTCCTGGAGGAGAGTGGTGGCATCGTCGGGGGCAACGAGGGTATGCCGTGGACGGCGAACCTTACTGATGCGGGACGGGGTGTATCGGGAGGCGGCCACAATCAGGGGATTGCGGTGCTTTATGGCAGTGTCAAAGAAACGCTTCGAGAGGCGTTTCATGAACTGCTGAACTGTGGGGAGTTTAAAATCTACATGAAGGTCCATGTTACGGACGTAAAAGGGAGCTCCTGAGACCCTACGGAGGAACCGGTTTTGAAGTGTCTGCATTCGATGCAGATACTTGGGTTTGGCGTGCGCGAAGACGACGCAAGCGTATGTCATAATGGGACGGGATTTGCCAAAGGGCCTCGGATGGTATATATATAGTTACGCCACTGAATGTAACATGTCGAAAGAGCTAGGCACATAATAATAGAGACGAACTTCTCATTTAAAATGTCGCCAAAAACTATTATTCTTAGAAAAACATTGCGATTGATTGCGACAAGGGGTCAAAGGTTGACATTGTTTATCTGACCGAAATATAGCTAAAAATGTGCTATCTGCCAATTGCGATTCATTCATAAAGATCCATTGCACGGCGGAACTGCCGAAATCGTGTCATCATAATTGACTATATTATGTTATGACACGGTCAAAAATAAAATATGAAATCTCATAGAAAAAAGACCGCTCGTCTTAAAAACCTTCCATCACCGTGCAGAAACTAAATATTATGCGAAGATGTAATTGTAAAATTGCATTTAATGCTAATAAGTATTCCATTGTATGCTAAAAATCTGTGACGTCACATTGTTATATATTTTCATACAAATCACGTACGAATTACGCGTTTTGACAGTTCATAAAAAGTAACGTTATTGACTACCCTTTCAAATACCCAATTCTTCTTCTTCTCTTTCGCGTGGTTACTGGTGTCAGAGTGTTTAAATGTTGCCCATGGGCCTCTGACTTAACTTCACATGCTGTTGAGAAATATCTCTCAGACATGCTGGTTTCCTCAAGATGTTTTCCTTCACCGATTATTAAGCAAGTGATAATTATACAATACGCACATGAATCCGAAAAATCAGAGATGCGTGCCTTGGGTTCGAGAAGAGAATAAAATAGAAATCCTAAACAGTAATATTTAAAACGAATTCTCATTTATTTATTGAATAATCTTCTTACCAGCCAGTAACGACATAAGGTCGCATCAAGCTTCTACAATGCCTATCAACATGTGTGTAGGTTAAATCCGGTACCGCAGTGTAAATAAAAATAAATCATACAATGTAATGACGTAGCGACCACAGAGAATATAATCTCACAGAGACCAAACTTCATACGATCTCGCTGCGAATATCCATCTAAAGTACCCGTCACGAGAAGCTATAAATTATGTAAACAAACATCTTTTACTAAGTAAAGATTTTATACTGCGAGATAATAATAAATTGACCATATTCAATCGACATGAAATATAGACGGGTTCGCCATTTTGAAATAAACGCGTCATTCGAGTTTCGAATGCGTACGAGTTTGTTTCACACAGAAATGGAAACATCTGAATCTGACGAATAATTAATCTTAAATAATATATGTTAATTAATATTTGTTACTTAATAATTTATTAAATCTTAAACAAATTCTTTTTTTTTTTTTTTTTTTTTGATCATGGCATCTCGCAGTTCAACCAAAGGGTTGTCTACTGCTTAACCGGGCTTGCCTGTGGCTGCCACAAAAGAATTGTAGCCTCCAGCCAGGGCTTAATAAAAACTATACCTAACTTACAAAACTAAGCGACTACACGCTAAGGGCACCCCCTGCGGGGTTCGGACCTCGGCTTAGGGCGTCGCTGGGGGGGGACAGCAAGGGACAGCTGGATCGGGGGTTTTTAAAACTACTGGCTCAGCGGCAACGCGGGCTGGCTCGAGCAAGGGTCGGGAGGGTGAGAGTGGACAGGGTCGTCGCGACGGGCCTCGACGGCGAGGACGGAACGACGGAAATTTGTATCTGTATGTTACTCTAATAGTGCTAGTAGCCGGGCTGCTCTCCTGGAGGAGAGTGGTGGCATCGTCAGGGGCAACGAGGGTATGCCGTGGACGGCGAACCTTACTGATGCGGGACGGGGTGTATCGGGAGGCGGCCGCAATCAGGGGATTGCGGTGCTTTATGGCAGTGTCAAAGAAACGCTTCGATAGGCGTTTCATGAACTGCTGAACTGTGGGGAGTTTAAAATCTACATGAAGGTCCATGTTACGGACGTAAAAGGGAGCTCCTGAGACCTTACGGAGGAACCGGTTTTGAAGTGTCTGCATTCGATGCAGATACTTGGGTTTGGCGTGCGCGAAGACGACGCAAGCGTAAGTCATGATGGGGCGGATTACAGCCTTATAGAGACGCAGTTTGCACCGGAGTGACAATTTGCTGCGTTCTGTAAGCATGAATTGGAGCCTACCGAGAGCGAAAGCGGCCCGCGAACGGACCTGCTTTATGTGCTCTGCGAAACTGAGGTGCTGGTCGAGAGTGACACCCAGGTACTTGGCATGCTTCGCCCAAGGGATCGGCTTGCCGTACATGGTGATCGGATTAGGGGGGTTGGGGAGGGCCCTACGAATTCTCCTAAAGAGAACAGCCTGGCTTTTATCGGGGTTGACCTCGATTCTCCATTTCCGGAACCAAGCGCCGAGGACGTTGGCCGCGGTCTGGAGAGTCTGAGCTATAGCTGGCGGACTGGTCCCTGTGTAGTAAATGGCCGTGTCATCGGCGAATAACGCCAATTGGGCCTTTTTACTCTTGGGGATGTCGCTAGTGAACAGGGTAAAGATTAGGGGGGAGAGAACGGAGCCCTGGGGGACTCCGGCGCGAATCGGGTGGGGGGCGGAGAGAGCGCCCTCGATGCGGTAGCGGAAGGTGCGGTTCGACAAAAAGTCCCGTAAGATGAGCACGAGACGGTCGGGCACGCCGAGTTGGTATAGCTTATATATTAAGCCATTGTGCCAGACTTTGTCGAAAGCCTTCGCTATGTCGAAGAACAGGGCGCCAGTCATAGCGCCACGCTGGAAGCCGGCACTGATGTGCTCGACTATGCGGTGCGCTTGCTGGACGCACGAGTGTTGGGTACGGAACCCGAACTGCTCGTCCGGAATCAGGCTCTTCGCCTCGGCATAGTCCTTGAGACGCTTATAAATAAGCCTCTCGTAGATTTTGCCGAGCACGTTGAGCAGACTGATGGGGCGATAGCTGGTGGGGTCTGATTTGGGTTTGCCGGGTTTGGGGATACCTATAACAGAGGCCTCTTTCCAGGCTTGTGGGAACATGTTATTACTCATGGCGCCATTGAAGATGGCGGTCATGAGCATGATCAGTTGGGCGGGGAAGAGTTTGAATACCCTATTGGTAATTCCATCTGAGCCGGGGGCTTTACGAGCCTGAAGACCCTTGATGATGTCTTGCACCTCGTCAGGGGTGACGGGGGGCAGAGGATCATCTGGATCTTCGACGGGTGGGAGAGAGGCTCTACGTTCGACTTCGGCGTCGACTTTGGCGAGGTGCTTTGGGTCGACCGGAAGGGAACTGGGGGAGCATTGGGACTCGAGACTGTCGGCTAGGAGCTCGGCTTTTTCAGAGCTATCGAAAGCGATGCTCTTGTCAGGACGGATGAGTGGAGGGGTGGAAGATTCTTCGGGAGCGCGAAGCTTCCTCTGAAGGTTCCAGAAGGCATGGTGATTGGGCTCAAGTTCGCCGAGTAACTTGTCCCAGTTGTCCGAACGAGCTTCCGCAATGCGTTTCTTTACAGCACGCTGTAAATTGCGCATGTGGGCTTTGTTCGCATCGCAGGGGAAGGAGTCGTAGGCACGGATGGCTGCGTTCTTCTCGGTTATCAGCTCACGTACGTCAGCGGGTAGTTTCCAGCGGTGGTCTTCCACCACCGGGACTTCCCGTGAGCAATCCGTCAAAACGGATTGCACGTGTTCTGTAAACGAGGCGATCGCGCCGGTAGTGTCATCGACAGAGACAATGAGGTCAGGAATGGATTCCAGCTGTGGTGACAGAGTGTCGGATTTAAGCTTTTCGCTTACTTTCCTCCAGTCGGTCACCAACTGGGTGCGGGGCGGGTGGTCAGGGTCAAGCGGACCCCCCGTGTAGGGGGTGAGGTGCATGACGACGGGACGGTGGTCAGAGTTAAGCTCTTGTAGCGCCTCTAAAGATTGCAAACGAAGGTTCACATTCTTGAGGAGCGCTATGTCGAGGACATCGGGAGTTTGGTTAGGGTCGCCGGGATAGTGGGTGGGAGTCATCGGAGCGATGACGTCAAAGTTAAGGGAGGCCCCTAAGTTGAACAGTAATCTGCCTCTGGTAGAGGTGAGATTACTGTTCCAGGCGGGATGTTTGGCATTGAGGTCGCCCGCCAGGATGACGGAGTCGCTCAAGCCAAAGAGGAGTGAGAGGTCGGCGGCGATGGATAGATGATCCTCGCTACCGTTGGTCGGTGGGAAATAGCCGGAGATGATGGTGATCGGTTGATGACCGGTCATGGCGAGCCGACAGAGAGAGATCTCCAAGTGAGAGAGGAGAGGGGGGGGATCTAGCGGGATGCAATGGAGAGTCCTTCTGAAATAGATGAGGGTTCCGCCCTTGTGACAGCGTGACCGATCATTGCGAACTATGCGATAGTTGGCGATGTTCGGGTTGCGTATATGGGGCTTCAGAAAGGTCTCCTGAACTAATAGGACGTCAAGCTGATGGTCGCGGAGGAAGGCGGCGATCTCATCGCGTTGACTTTTAACGCCGTTAGCGTTAAAGAAACCTAGCTTGAGGGACCGGGGCTTTGTACATCTAGCACCTTTTGTAATATCCATAATTGATATTTAAAAGGTGAGGTTGGAGATGGCGCGCAGTACCCCAGGGTAGCTGTGGTATGCCATGAGGATTTTAATAGGGTCGCCCTTGGCGGCGTAGACCTGATCGGCCATCGCGATTGCCTCCGGGGTTTCGAACACTTGGTTCATAACCGCGAGGGTGTGGACGAGGATCTCCGTCGTGGTGGGCTTGATACCTGCTGGGGAGAGGGAAGGGACCTTTTTCGGAGCTGCCGAGGCAGGCTTCAAGGGGGCGGCGGGTGGAGTTGCCAAAAGGGCCACGGGGGAGGGGGTTAGCCCAGGGTTAACGGTAACCTTAGGCGCGGGGTTGGTAGCAGGGGGCTGAGAGATGGGGGCCGCGGTGACTGGAGCGTCGCTGCGGAATAAGTTGGCCCAGGGCATGGGTCGTTGGGGGCTGAGTCGCACTGGCAACTGCGCTGAGGGCACCTTGATGGTAGCCGAGGGGCTTTCCCTCTTCTGGCGATCGCTAGCGCGCTTCGCCAGTTTGGGGGAGGAAGCCTTGGGGGCTTTAGGGCAGCCACGGTAGTTGGCTGGGTGGCCAGATTGACCACACAGTACGCAGCTCGGGGGTTCGGTGCATAAAGCCCGATCCTTGGGGCGGGGACAGTCCGCTGTGCCATGGTCACCCAGACACTTGACGCACCTGGGGGTGGCGAAGCAGTTAGACTGCGCGTGACCATATAATTGGCAGCGATGGCACTGGCCAATTATATTAGTGCGGCGGGGTTTCTCAATAGAGATCCCCGATAGTGAACAGACCGACTTGATCTTGAAGATCGGGTGGTGCCCTTCTACAGGGTCACACACCACGAGGACCATGTCGTAGGCATGTCCGTGACGCGCCTTGTGAAGGCGGTGCACCGCTGAAACTGAGATGCCTTGGGCAGAGAGGTCATCTTTGATGTCCTCCGTAGGGATCTCCTTCGGGACTCGGCGGATGACTACGCGAGTCGGTGTCTCTTCCGGGAGAGAGTAGGTGTGGAACGAGTAGTTCCTCGTTCGCAGCATAGCGGTGAGCTCCCTGTAGTCCGCGGACGAGGGAACGGACACCTTGATGCCCTGTTGGGTTGATGTGGCGCTGGTGTACTGGATCTTACGATCCACGCACATCTTGGACACTTCGGTCCATTTGGCCTTGTCTTGGATAAAGACCGGAGGCGGGGGCTTTTGCTTCTTTCCAGAAGCGGAAGCGGGTTTCGCCTTACTGCCGCAGGGGCGGGGAGCCTGAGAAGGGGCAGGGGTGGGGGAGGATGAGGCCGCTACGGCCTTTTTGGCCTTGCTGGCCTGGGATGAAGACCCTTTCTTCCTCTTCCCTCCTTTTCCGACGACCTCGTAGTCGTCTTCCGAGGATGAGGAAGAGGCAGAGAGGGGGCCATCGTCGTCCGAGATCGGAGCGGACGTGTCCATGCTCTCCGGTAGAGCTTGGACTGGGGTGGTGGGGGCAGCCTTTGTCATTACCGGGACAATAGAGCCCAGTGCAGCTGCGGACGGAACAATAGAAGTGGCCGAGACAATGGGTCTCGCACTAATTGGGTTCGCGGAAGCGGGCTCAATTGTCGGTAATGACAATGGAGCCGGAATTCCGGCAAGCGGGTTTGAGCAAGCCGCTTGAATAAGGCCTTGATCGGCCGGCGGGGGCGAGAGCGGGCTGTCGAGCGCGTCGGTGAAGTCGGCGACTGCCGACGATGACGCGGTGGGACTGGCACGCAAAGCACGGGCGGAATGCTGGGCCACGAATTTCGGGTCCGGGAGCAATTCCGTAAGAAAATATTTGACCCATCTCGGGTCGTAGTCCGACATTGTCGGTAGGGAAAAATTTAAAACCTAAATGCGAAAACACATGGCATTCGCACCTAACGGCCCTAGAACCTAATTCCCCGGGTGGATAGGCCCGGGGATGTGTAGCCTCCCTGTCGGGCGCAGACAGGGAGGTGAGTACCTATGGTGAGCCCTAAGCTTGTAAACCGTTCGCCAATCTTATTGTGCGAACGGGCCCTGACCGGGTCTAGTGCGAAGGGGTAGACACTCCCAACCGACACTAGGTGTGTTGCTGTGGACGAAGTCAGAAACTAGAGTTGACTAGGAGATCCCCCAAGGCCAAACTTCTAGCTCTCGGCTCCAATTGACTGCCTCACCCTGAAGGGGATCGGCGGGTGTGATTGGGTCAACACCCCACTCGGCTTCGTTGACACCGTGAGGTTTCAACCGAGGACCACGAAACTGTGGTTTTACCCAGAGGGGGCCAAGACCGACGATAACGTTTTGACACAATTTCTGTTAAGAAATAGCGACTGTAACTACCTCCTTGAAAAAGGCAGTAGTATACAGGAAACACTTGTAGTCGATGACTACGAAACTGGCGTCGACAGGAACGTCGACCGGAACACACTAGCGGCGAGACAGGGTGCGGCGAGCAGGTAGCGGAGAGCAGGTAGCGCGCGGCACGTCCGTCCGGGGCGAGTGTCGGGCAGCGAGTGAGTGACAAATTCTTTTTATTTGTTGGTCCAAATGTTGTGAACTCCTGAACACTTGTTTACAAAATTTATAGCTTCTCATGACGGTTACTTTAGACCAGGGGTTCCCAAATTTATTTTATGTACTGCCCACTTAGAGAATACATTATTTTTTAGCGCCCCCGTTTTTTCACCTTCTTTAAACCACTATCTAGATAAAATTACAAATCGCCCCTTAAGTCTACACAACGCCCCTATATTTTCTGTGTCTCTTAATGCCCGCTTAAGGGGTCGTTATTGCGAAGGAGGTGGCGGGATGGGAGAGAGAAAGGTCCTCCCGTCCCAGCCGCCGCAGGAGACGCCCCGGGCGTCGGGAGCCACGTGACGACTCCCGGCCACCTTAGGCGCGGGCCTGCGGACGGTAAGTAATGGGGGACTCACCGTCCGATCAGCACCAGGCCCGTGCCGGACGGCGCGTTTATGTTCCACGCGCGCCTCTAAGAGATCTCAGCATATGAAGGGGCCCCTCAGGGCCAAGCCTGCCGGGTAAGCGGGATTGTCCGAAAGGGTTACCACTACCCCGGAACATAAAGGTCTACGGAAGGAACATGGATGGGTTTTAGTCAGTAAGAGTCTGACACTCCCTTCCGCTCCACCCAGAGCGGGAGCAGTCATTGGATGATTTCCCAGCATTAAAAAAAAATAATAATAATGGGTCGTTATTGGCTTCTTTAGGAACGGCTGATCTAAACAAATGAATTTGTGGGATGGCGCCTCTGAGCGCTTACAAACGATAAAAATACAACATTCTGCTGCTAATATCCCAACTATGTTTGGCCGGCTTCCAGTCTAACCGGATGCAACTGAATACCAGTATTTTACATGAACCGTCTAAGACTGATTTTAGTAACAACGGACAGCAAAAAACTTATGCCCACTTTTGTAGGGCCGTACCGTGTTAGCAAAGTTCTAGGTATGGACCGCTATATTGTGGCACCAATACCAGGACTAGTCGATACAGAAAACAGACGTCTGACAACGGTTGCTGCGGACCGCATGAAGCCGTGGATTCATGTGACCGCTCTAGAGATTGACGAAAATGATGTAGATGATAGTTGTAGCAGTGACGACTATAACAATGGGAATAATTCGAATTAGAATACAAGTGTCTTACTTGTTACGTTGTGTTGAATTAAAAAGACCACTTATTATTTACAGAATTTTATTCATTGTTACAGATCGAGTACACGAGAATCGATCGGTTCGTGACTTGATGTAAAAACTGGTAAAACAAGACCTTCCGGCTGCCATCACGAGTATAAATCGATCGTCTCGTGCGGGCGTCGCTAGGCATCCTGATTAATCGATCGTTCAGGATATTAGGGCACCCTAATTAATCGATCGTTCAGGGATCTAGTTTGTTCACGACATAAATCGATCGGTCGTGAACTTACTCTCAGATGTTTTGTGACCCAATTAATCGATCGTTTGGGATCACCTTGTGTTGGGGTTGTAATGCCCAACGGTGAAAGTGTTGGCCGACTGCTACACTTTGTATCGATCCAGCAAATCGATTGCTGGTGATTATCTTAAGTTAAGTGTTATGTAATATCTAGTACTTATAAAATTTGTGTAGTATACTACATACTTGTATACATACATATAAAAAAAAAACGTGTTTGAAGTTCACTGTGTCTTCACTATTTTGTTTGATTGTTGTTGGATCATCAAAACTAGTTAATTTGTATCAATAGTAGTAGTTATTAATTATTATTATTGTAATAAGTTCAAACAACTAGTGTTTGTCACTGTAATATATTCAGATAACCGATTAAAAGTCCGATTGTTAGGTTTCCACCTGGAACCGTGTGCAGGGCCGCACACGATGTCAGGACGGACGATTGTTAGGTTTTGTTCTTGGTAATAAATATTTATACCTTATAATGTAAAGATAATTGTTAAAATAATATAAATTGCATTAGGTTCTTGTTTTATATAAACATCTATGCTTTAAGTAATATTTAAGGTACATTGTATAGGCGATTCATTTCTGTATTTCTGTTGTTTGGGAATGTTAACCCTTGATCTAATATCGATCGGTGGAATGAGTGGCGGGATAATAAGTGACTCAACGATTGGACCACGACCCTGGCATCACCGGATATCGTGGGCCAATCGGAGAGTCGAATGCACCACAGGGACGTCAAGGGTTTTTAAGCGATGAGCGGGTGCGCACAGGGCACTCGCCCCCGGATCGTCGATTGATACATTGAGTTGTAATATTGGCCCTGAGCAGTATAATAATTAATTTAATGTAGTTGTTTGATCTTAAAGTAACTAATAAAAGTAAGTGAACAGTTTGAGTTTTATCTTTATTCAGTCCTCCCAGTTTAAATAGTTTTCCCCTAAGAATTGTGACCGCCAAGGCAACGAGCTTTTATATAATAGAGACGAACTTCTCATTTAAAATGTCGCCAAAAACTATTATTCTTAGAAAAACATTGCGATTGTTTGCGACAAGGGGTCAAAGGTTGACATTGTTTATCTGACCGAAATA
Source organism: Hyppa rectilinea (assembly GCA_951799385.1). Taxonomy (NCBI): domain Eukaryota; kingdom Metazoa; phylum Arthropoda; class Insecta; order Lepidoptera; family Noctuidae; genus Hyppa; species Hyppa rectilinea. The sequence continues at coordinate 1,827,978 of OX637327.1, forward strand.
TAGCTAAAAATGTGCTATCTGCCAATTGCGATTCATTCATAAAGATCCATTGCACGGCGGAACTGCCGAAATCGTGTCATCATAATTGACTATAATATTATGTTATGACACGGTCAAAAATAAAATATGAAATCTCATAGAAAAAAGACCGCTCGTCTTAAAAACCTTCCATCACCGTGCAGAAACTAAATATTATGCGAAGATGTAATTGTAAAATTGCATTTAATGCTAATAAGTATTCCATTGTATGCTAAAAATCTGTGACGTCACATTGTTATATATTTTCATACAAATCACGTACGAATTACGCGTTTTGACAGTTCATAAAAAGTAACGTTATTGACTACCCTTTCAAATACCCAATTCTTCTTCTTCTCTTTCGCGTGGTTACTGGTGTCAGAGTGTTTAAATGTTGCCCATGGGCCTCTGACTTAACTTCACATGCTGTTGAGAAATATCTCTCAGACATGCTGGTTTCCTCAAGATGTTTTCCTTCACCGATTATTAAGCAAGTGATAATTATACAATACGCACATGAATCCGAAAAATCAGAGATGCGTGCCTTGGGTTCGAGAAGAGAATAAAATAGAAATCCTAAACAGTAATATTTAAAACGAATTCTCATTTATTTATTGAATAATTTTCTTACCAGCCAGTAACGACATAAGGTCGCATCAAGCTTCTACAATGCCTATCAACATGTGTGTAGGTTAAATCCGGTACCGCAGTGTAAATAAAAATAAATCATACAATGTAATGACGTAGCGACCACAGAGAATATAATCTCACAGAGACCAAACTTCATACGATCTCGCTGCGAATATCCATCTAAAGTACCCGTCACGAGAAGCTATAAATTATGTAAACAAACATCTTTTACTAAGTAAAGATTTTATACTGCGAGATAATAATAAATTGACCATATTCAATCGACATGAAATATAGACGGGTTCGCCATTTTGAAATAAACGCGTCATTCGAGTTTCGAATGCGTACGAGTTTGTTTCACACAGAAATGGAAACATCTGAATCTGACGAATAATTAATCTTAAATAATATATGTTAATTAATATTTGTTACTTAATAATTTATTAAATCTTAAACAAATTCTTTTTATTTGTTGGTCCAAATGTTGTGAACTCCTGAACACTTGTTTACAAAATTTATAGCTTCTCATGACGGTTACTTTAGACCAGGGGTTCCCAAATTTATTTTATGTACTGCCCACTTAGAGAATACATTATTTTTTAGCGCCCCCGTTTTTTCACCTTCTTTAAACCACTATCTAGATAAAATTACAAATCGCCCCTTAAGTCTACACAACGCCCCTTTATTTTCTGTGTCTCTTAATGCCCGCTTAAGGGGTCGTTATTGCGAAGGAGGTGGTGGGATGGGAGAGAGAAAGGTCCTCCCGTCCCAGCCGCCGCAGGAGACGCCCCGGGCGTCGGGAGCCACGTGACGACTCCCGGCCACCTTAGGCGCGGGCCTGCGGACGGTAAGTAATGGGGGCCTCACCGTCCGATCAGCACCAGGCCCGTGCCGGACGGCGCGTTTATGTTCCACGCGCGCCTCAAAGAGATCTCAGCATATGAAGGGGCCCCTCAGGGCCAAGCCTGCCGGGTAAGCGGGATTGTCCGAAAGGGTTACCACTACCCCGGAACATAAAGGTCTACGGAAGGAACATGGATGGGTTTTAGTCAGTAAGAGTCTGACACTCCCTTCCGCTCCACCCAGAGCGGGAGCAGTCATTGGATGATTTCCCAGCATTAAAAAAAATAAATAATAATGGGTCGTTATTGGCTTCTTTAGGAACGGCTGATCTAAACAAATGAATTTGTGGGATGGCGCCTCTGAGCGCTTACAAACGATAAAAATACAACATTCTGCTGCTAATATCCCAACTATGTTTGGCCGGCTTCCAGTCTAACCGGATGCAACTGAATACCAGTATTTTACATGAACCGTCTGATTTCCACAAACCAGTAACTCGTAACCCAGTAACCGATACCCCTTGGTAAGACTGGTTGTCACATTTTCGGCCTTCTGACCATCCGTAAGACTGTCAAAAATGCGGAAATGACAGCCGAGACCAATGGGCTTAATATACTTTCCAAAGCACGGAGAAGTCTCGGTATGTAAGATGGTCACCCATCCACAAACAAACCTCAGCATTACAAAAAACATTCAATTTTAACGGATAATTAATATAATATAAAAAGATTGCTCGCAACCTTGATTTTCTGTTGTTTAACTACTCTGTGATAACACAGAGATGAGAAATGACGTTACGGTATGACGTCTGCTGTATCGGGAGTTTACCGTTGTTAGCTGATAGTGCAAAATCGATGTGGCTCATTGTAATGTAATATTTAGTAGCTTTTGGTTAATATAATAATAATATCCTAGGACATTTCACACAACGCCAAATATTCCCAAGCTAAGCAACCTAATGCTTGTGTTATGGTAACGAGATGGCTGATAAACTACTTAATTATGTATACATTTTTTGTTTTGTAAATACATACAATATAATTATAGATAGACAAACACCCGGAACAAATACTAGACACTACTATTAGACTAGAAATAATAGCTTAAATAGTAATAGTTTAGCTTCCTTCAAAATGGTTGAGCTGAATGGTGCTAATCCTTGCGTCATGTTCGTGAACGGGCGCCGTCAGTAGGGACTGGCCATCTCTTGCTGCCAGAGACTTGCTGACTTAAAGCCACCCAGGTGTTCAAGCTTACACTTACTCGGTAACGTACGATCCTTCCACAACCCATAACTGGTGCCGGCCGCCACCGCGGGCCTCGTCTCAGGTCGGAGTAGTGAAGGGTTTGACTTCCCCAGTGACACTACGCGGCCTCCTCGGGTCGTAACAAACACAACAAACCCCCCATTCTGCTAAATAAATGGTATGGAAAAGAATTACCATTTTTTCCCAACCATGTTGGGGTCGGCTTCCAGTATAACAGCTTGTAGCTGAATACCTGTATTTTACATAGAGCGACTGTCTATCTGCCCTCCATAAACCAGTCAGTAACTGGGTAGTACGATATACTCCTTGGTAAGACTGGCTGTCAGACTTTCGGGCAAATGACTAGCCGTAATGACTATCAAAGATCCACTAATGACAGCCGGAACCAACGGCTTAACGTGCTTTCCGAGGAAGAGCAGAGAACCCATCCACTGACCAACCCTGCGTAGCTTAACTTGACGGATTGATCCGTGTGGCTGTTACTACTTAGCCACGAGCATTAAATGAAATTATTTGCCATTATATCAGCTAGCACACGCCAATAAACCAATAAAATCACGATAACCGACAATAATCAAGCAAAAATAAAACAAAACTAAATAAAAGCCTGCATTCATAAAGATCGTGCCCGCTTACATGTGCAATGCTCAACCTTTTGAACGCCATTGTCACATATACGTGACAAGCAAGCGCATGCCCTGTACGCCTACGACACGTAGCAACAACACTATAACACGAAATAAACAATAAAATCATTAACTTTTGCGAGTGTTTATTATAGATATCTTAAAACTTGAACCTCTCTTACGTATTTAATGACATGAAACAAAATTAAAAGACACCATGGATATTGGGAAATTCATGATAACAAGAAGATTTGTAGCTTGGCGTGGAGGGCACGCTCGTGCGTTTATGCTCTGGCGTTCAAAGGTTAACTCGAAGTCACAAATGATATACTAGAACTTAGCTTGACCTCAAAACAAGTGCCGCGCAGCTATTATTATTAAGCCATGAGCCTCCGCCTCCATTCAATCGAGAAATATACCTAGTGGTGAACTGACGTAGCCTCTATTAGCTAACAACGCGAATAAATAAATATTGACAAAATAACAACTCCTACATTGATTATTAAGTCAAAATGAATACATAACTTTATTTTATACAAACCTTGGAACCAGATTTCTCAAACATCTGTTTAAAAAACTAGTTTTTCTTAATAGAACATTAAGAAAAACTAGTTTTTTGTACATCATCCGTATCGGTTAGAACTGGTGTTAGAATTGCGTTTTTGGTGAATTAATATGTTAAATAAAATCATTATTCTGTGTTTGTTTGCATTCTGTTCTTGCGGTGAAGATGAACATCGGACGGTTTTTGATTTACCTGAAGGTAAGCGAGTGTTTAAATAATTATAGTGGATAATTGACGATAAGAAACGGTCAAAAATAAAATATGAAATTATATAGAAAAAACCGGCCAAGTGCGAGTCGGACTCGCACACCGAGGGTTCCGTACAAACCTGTAGGTATATAAGTAAAAGTTCACCCATCACGAGAATCGATTATGATATTTTTATATTTTGAAAAAAAAAACATTTTTTTTATTATATGATGTAACTAAAAATTTACGGTTTTCGCAATTTTTCCATTATCTGCACTGTAAGACGTTACTTTGTACCAAATTTCAAGATTCTAAGTTCACGGGCAGTACCTTGTAGGTTTTGATTCCCGTGCGAGTTTCGAAAATTTGCGGCATAAACAGCTGTATCTTTTGATTGCTTTGGCTTAGAAGTTTGATTTTTTCACAGCTCCAAGGGACAGTAGACTTGAATATTAGATATAAATTTCAGTTTGATACCTCCACGCGTGCCTGAGAAAAACGGTCTTGACAGACGGACGGACGGACAACAAAGTGATCCTATAAGGGTTCCGTTTTTTCCTTTTGAGGTACGGAACCCTAAAAAGGACCGCTCGTCTTAAAAACTTCCATCACCGTCCAGAAAATAAATAATGCGAAGATATAATTGTAGAATTGCATTTATTTAATTAAAGAGTCTAAAAATCTGTGACGTCACATTGTTATATTTCATACAAATTCTGCGTTTTGACAGTTCATAAAAAGTAACGTTATTGACTACAAACTCAAAAAACTCAAACTCAAAGTATTTATTTCAAATAAACCAATTACAGGCACTTTTGAATTGTCAAGGTGTCGGTCAGTCAGAGAGATGAAGCTAGTTGCCCATTCCAAAGCAGTAGGTACCTATGGAGAAGAACGGGCAAGAAACTCCATGGACACTCTTTTAAACAAAACATGGTTACAAAATATTGGTTACATAGTTCATATTAATATTATGCATGTGAAAACGATGCAGAACGTTAAAAGCATCCGATATAAAATATGTAAAAACTATTCAAAAATTAAATTAAAACAAGCCCTAGCCGCTAAGAGATGACGCATATATTAGCATCATTCAGCTCAACCATTTTGAAGGGAGCTAAATGATCCAACACACACGCCACCATCAGCGAGGCATTAAAGTGAGCATGGCATACTCTCAGCCGCCAGGGCACATTCAAGTCAATGTAAGACGTACCCAGTAAATGGTCGCTTTATAGTAGGTACCTACATAGTACTCACATAATATGTGCTAAGCAATTATACAATATTAAGAGATTGAATTTATACAATGCAAAGATAGTTTTTTTGTTGTTCTTCTCTTCCGCAGCTCCAACAGTTTTTAGCAATTAGTTGGTGCGCCCTTGTGGAGCTGGACTAGCATTGACCCAAGCATTTTTGTCAGCAATGTAATCCCCCAATTTACAATACGCTTGGCTGCATAGTGTGCGTTTTATACAGGATTTAAATTTTGATTCATTAAGTTCAAGAATGTGGGGAGGTATTTTATTGTAACATTTTAAACAGAACCCCATGAAAGATGAATCTACTTTTGCCAGCCTGAAACCTGGCTGAGCTAATTGGTCCCTATTTCTAGTGAAATAATTGTGTCTTTCACCTCTTTTACTAAAAAGATGCAGATTTTTCTTTACGTACATGATGTTTTCATAGATATATTGACAAGGTACAGTCATGATGTTAATAACCTTAAACCGTTCTCTTAAAGAATCGCGCCTACGGAGATTATATATGGCTCTGATAGCTCTTTTCTGTAGAATAAAAATTGAGTCGACGTCTGCAGCTCGGCCCCAAAGTAAAATACCGTAAGACATGATACTATGAAAATAACTAAAATAGACTAGCCTCGCGGTATCTACATCAGTATATTGACGGATCTTTCTGACAGCATATGCTGCCCATTTGTAGTGGTTCAAGTTCTTTGAAGAAACCAACGAGGTAACGAATGAAGGTTGTTAGGATTGTGGGAATACCCTGGTGTGTGAGACAGTAGCGTAATTGCGTGGTCTTAATAAGACAATTCCATTCATTTTTAACAGACTCCAAAAAAAGGAAGTTGTCAAAATGGTTGGTACCGTAAAACGGGGTGAATATGGATGCAGGGGTGAATCGGGACAATTTTTTTTTTGAAATGGCATCTCGCAGTTCAACCAAAGGGTTGTCTACTGCTTAACCGGGCTTGCCCGTGGCTGCCACAAAAGAATTGTAGCCTCCAGCCAGGGCTTAATAAAAACTAAACCTAACTTACAAACTAAGCGATTACACGCTAAGGGCACCCCCTGCGGGGTTCGGACCTCGGCTTAGGGCGCGGGACAAAACTTTAAAAGGGATTTAAGCATTCAATAATACAGTTTGTGGCCAAAAAGGACTCGTAATGTGTTTACGGTACAATAATTAATGATCAATTTTTCTGGTTGGCAACAAACTATATTATTTCAATGTTAAAATCCATTTATAAGATTTTTGTTAGATAATGGTACGGAACCCTTCCTGCGCGAGTCTGGCTTGCACTTGGTCGTTATTTGGTTCGTCGCGATATACTTGCCGTTTGGTCCCGTAAAAATTTCATTAAATTAGGCTCTGCAGTAGTTGTTATTTTATGACTATTTTTCATGGTATCAAACATCACGAAAAATGGTCATCTAAAGGCGGGTCTACGCTAGATGAACCGAGCACGAGCGAAGCACAAGCGGAGCCGTTCTCGGCTTCGTCGTTCGTGGCGTTAAGTGTGGACGTACAACGATCATTGTCCTCAGAATATGGCATGTATCAGAATAAGGACGAAGCAAATCCCTTTGTGTTCGTCAAAAAACCGACAACAGGCGGAACGCAGCCGAGCACGAACGAAATGCTCGCAGCGCGCTCGTTCGAGGCACACTAGACGAATTGTGTTCGGCTCGTGCTCCGCTCGTGCTCGGCTCTTCTAGCGTAGACGCAGCTTCATAAAAACCACTGAGCCAAATTTAACATTTATGTCACATAACATATGGCATTTTGTCACTTGTAATCTGCTTCTCTAGGATCAAATTGTTCCTGGCATGGCCTGGATGGAAAGTGTACCAACATAAACAACTGCCAATCAGCTAAGGATGCTATACGACGGAAGAGTCATCCTCCGGTGAGTGAACATCACACTAATATTATAAACGCAAAAATTTGTGAGTTTGTATGTATGTATGTTTGTCACTTCTTTACGCTCAAACAGCTGAATGGGTCTGGATGAAATTTGGCACAGGGAAAGATTAACACATAGAATGTTTTATCCTGTTAGTACGTTCCCGTGGGAAAATTAATTTCTGACATCCACGCGGGCCAAGCCGCGGACAGAAGCTAGTATAGGGTCAAGTGTTGTACCTATGGACGGCTTTACCTACCTATGAACACTCACAATATTTCAATGAATAAAAGACCTATATTCAAAGCTTGAACGTATCCGTAAACTATTTTTAACGAATGGCACCACTGACTAACACACTTATTGTGCTGTCTGGTGTAAGTTCGTTGTGGTGTGCTGTTGAAGATTTTTGCTACAAAAAGTAAGTTTTTATGTTAATTTTCAAGGTATTTTGCAGTTAGATAACTCAACCTAGAAGTGAGAATGTATGTGTATTATAGAACGTAGTGTTTTTTTATTGCTTTAAGTACCGTTTCGCGATCCTATTGATATTCTTTGAAAAGATTCAAATATTCAACGGTCATATCTTAATATTTGTACCTGTGGACGGGGTATCGGATGTACCTATGGACTGTCCATAGGTACATATATTCGGTTGTACCTGTGGACATAATTTAGATACATAAAAGATGTTACAATAATTTTGTATTTTTTCAGTGCCACATAGTAAAACCGGAGTGAAATAAGATAAAATATGTCCAGACACTCTATCGGAGGCTCTTAGAGAAGTCAAAAGTGGATGCTCAGTTCGTAAGGTGGTTGAAAATACAAAATACCTAAGTCTACAATTTTCAAATATTTTCAACTTAATAAAAACAATGATCTTAGTGATAAATCAATAGAACTATTGAAGAATGACGTAAAGAAGGTATTTGAAGAGCATGAAGAGATTCAGTTACGAGAATACTTAGAAAAAGCAGCGTACATGCATATGGGTTTAGATTCTAAACAAGTCCGAGAACTTGCTTACCAGTTTTCTAAAGCAAAAAATAAACAATACTCCTGAAAACTGGCATCAAAATAAAATTGCTGGCATAGGATGGTTTCGATGTTATCGACAGCGTTTTCCAGAGCTTTCGCTACGAAAACTTGAGGCAACCAGTTTGGCGAGAGCTACGAGTTTTAACAGAACAATGTTGATGAGACCGAAATATTAACAATTCATAAGAAGATAAGGAAAAGATGCTTACCTGTTTATTATGTGAAGGACGGTATCATCAAAAATGTGTGCCAAAATCTCACAAGGATAATTACGACTCTGATGATGAGTGTAGGCAACATTGTTTGTCTGAGGTGTGACAAATTAGATGATGACTCTGATGATAGTACAGATTCTGCCAAAGATTTATAATATGGTGAATCTTGTTATAATTCCAAAAATCTCTATTAGACTGCTAGTTCCTATTCAGTTAAAGGTTTTTATAGTTTTTTTTAAGTTTATTGATGTTAATTTAAAAAAATTTTGTAATAATGTTTATTGATTGTCCAGAGGTACATTTCCGTTCACAAGTACATTCGTGCTGTCCATAGGTACATTTGTATATTGACCCTATAGACAAAATAAGTTGTTTTTTAAATCTTTAATTTTCACAGCGATTATGATAGACATCGCATTAGAAACTAATAACTTTTAAGAGTTAATTAGTAATTCAACCTTTAAATGAATAAGTTTCTCATACAAATAAAGGGTTTATTTTAAAAAAACACTTTTGTGTCTTTTTCGGGAAAACGTCCACAGGTAAAGCACGTACCCCTACGAATAAAATAAAATATAGGATTTAAAAAAAAATTAGAACTGAAACCCGAAAATCTGACAGCCAGTCTTACCAAGAGGTATTACACAGTTGCTGGGTTGTGAAAGGTCAGATAGGAAGTCGGTCCATGTAAAATACTGGAATTCAACTGCATCCGGTTAGACTGGAAACCCCAACATAGTTGGGAAAGGCTAAGCAGATTGATTGATTGTATCCTTTCATTTCAGATATGCAGCTTTCAAGGAATTACACCAATTGTATGCTGCACGATTTGTATGCCGAATCGCAGTACAACGTAGGTGACTTGTATTAGCACATAGAACTATCCGATCCGGTATAGCATAAGCCTACAGTGTTCCCACTGCTAGGACCACAGATATAGATAAACATAGATAACGCAAGTATCACGATCTGTATGAAAACCAAGCGTGCCATTTTTTGACCACCTATTATGACGTCACAAGCACTATTTAGTGATGTATGATGATCGAAAACCAAGCGTGCCATTTTTTGACTACCTATTATGACGTCACAAGCACTATTTAGTGATGTATGATGATCGAAAACTGAGCGTGCAATTTTTTGACTACCTATTATGACGTCACAAGCACTATTTAGTGATGTATGATGATCGAAAACCAAGCGTGCCATTTTTTGACTACCTATTATGACGTCACAAGCACTATTTAGTGATGTATGATGATCGAAAACTAAGCGTGCCATTTTTTGACTACCTATTATGACGTCACAAGCACTATTTAGTGATGTATGATGATCGAAAACCAAGCGTGCCATTTTTTGACTACCTATTATGACGTCACAAGAACTATTTAGTGATGTATGATGATCCGACTAGCGCTGTATACCGATGCAGACTGAGCGCGAAAGTGACCACTTACGATTTTTATACGTAAGCTAGGCACGCGAAGTAGTTGCTCTTGCGTTATCTATGTCTATCTATATCTGTGGCTAGGACATACGCCTTCTCTCGGTGGGCTGATTACTCACAATTGCTTGCGCTGACTGGACAGGTCCACTCAAAAATTTGTGGTTCTTTCCTCAAAAGACCATTTTTCAGAGGATCTACATGGTCCTTACATCTGACCATGATGTCTGAACTTTAAAAGAGACTTTGGCCCCTTTTTTTGAGGGTGGGAAGTTATCAAATGAAACAGTGTAAAAATCTAGTTTATGTACAGACGCCAGCACATCAAGCTATCCCTAACTGTCAAATTTTCTCAATTAAAAATGAACCTTATGTCTTTGCAATAAAGTTGAAATACTATCAAAGTAATTTGACAGATTGTGGTAACTTGATGTGCTGGCCACTGTATCTTAAACTTTTTCTTTTCAGAGATCCGTTTAAAGTCTTCGAGGTCGACTCTAGATTCAACGAATCAAGCAAGGCAAGAGATAGTAAGTTTAATAACAATCTCTCTCTCTCTCTCGCTCTCTCTCTCTCTCTCTCTCTCTCGCGCTCTCTCTCTCTCTCTCTCACTCTCTCTCTCGCTCTCTCTCTCTCTCTCGCTCTCTCTCTCTCTCTCCCTTTCTCTCTCTCTCTCTATTTCTATTTCTATTCATCATCTGCCTGACTCTTCCTCAACCCAATCCAGATTGTCCCTTTCTGCTCTCCAGCAACATGTCCCTTACTGGCCTCCCCCTGTTTGTCCTTAAGTCCCTTACTGCCTAATTTTTGGTGGCATTGAAGCAGTCGAAAACTTCCCAGATTCACATAGGTACCCTTTCCAAAAAATTAAACCTGGCTTTTACATGGAGCGAGTGTCTATCTGACCTCAACAACCCAGTTACTGAGTAACACGATTCCTCTTGGTAAAACTGGTTGAAGACTTTCGGGCTTCTGACTACTCGTAACGATTGTCAAAGATCTATATCTAGATCTTGTGAATGACACCCGGAACCAACGCTTTTCAAGCTAGCTAAAAAGGAATATAATGGAACAGAATACTCTTTATTGTGCACACTCATCAGCGCATCAAGTTATACCAAACTGACAATTTCCTCCAAATGATTTTAAACCCTAAATCGTTGAGTTTTAGGTTTAAAATCAATTGTGATTTGAAAGTTTTGTGGTAACCAGCTGTGCTGGCGACTATCACACTAATATTATAAAGGTGAAAGTTTGTGAGTGTGTGAGTTTGTATGTTTGTCCGTCTTCCATGCTCAAAGGGCTGGATGAAATTTGGCACAGAGGTAGTTTATGACCTGGATTAACACATAGGATACTTTCCCTTGGGATAATTTCCGCCATCCACGCGGGTGTACCCACAGCAACTACACCATAAAAATTTATGACAAAAAAAGCAAGGTTAATTAACAGAAATAAATGACACGGAATACCAATTTCATCATCTATTTCAGATTGTTTAAAATACCTGAAAACCCTGGACCATCGATGCAGGTTGCCGCCCAGAATTCCGGAATTTGGGGCGAGGAGACTTTCTGAGAAGAACTGCTATGACAACTTGGAACCACCAGGCTTGGAGAATAGTAATGGTCATCCACAAGGAGAGCTCATCAGTAAAGTTAAGCGCCACGCTCAGCACCAGGTAGATACATCATCAACATGAACGATGTCCACTGCCGCGCATAGCTCCCCCCCAAAGCGCCATCACATTGAGGGTCCTGTGTTTCTCGCATTATGCGGATTCCCGTGAACTTTTCCATCACATCGGTCTGTCCAAATCATGCAGTGGGAGGTACATATTGTGGAATAGACAAACAGAGGAGCTCGTGGCTAAGTACTAACAGCCGCACAGGTCAATCTACGCTTGGCGGGGTTCGGGTTGGCCGTGAATGAGTGACCATCTTTACATAACGAGACTCCGTCGTGCCTCGGAAAGCACGTTAAGCCGTTGGTCCCGGCCTTCATTTGTGCATCTTTGACAGTCGTTGCGGGTCGTCAGAAGCTCGAAAATCTGACAGCCAGTCTTACTAAGGTATTCAGCTGCATCTGGTTAGACTAGAAGCCGACCCCAACATAGTTGGGAAAAGGCTAGGTAGATGATGATCAGTTACCTATCAGACAGTTAGTGGAATTAAGCTCGCTGCCTATTACGTCGAATTTAAAAATAACTGAAGCAATAGTGGCCAGTGGTAATTGCCCCGACTTAAGAAATTTTAGTAAGCATATAAATATCTATTTTTGAAGGTTTCTTATTTCGATAGACTCCTTTGATCATTTCATTGTTCTATTCGTTTGAAAAATTCATCAATCAATCTGCCGAGCCGTTTCCCCACTACATTGGGGTCAGCTTCCAATCTAACCCGATACAGCTGAATATCAGTATTTTATATGGTATGCTATGCTTTACTTTGTATAAATATCATCACCACTGCTCTCAAAACGGTGAAGGAATACATCGTGAGGAAGCCGGCATGTCGTAGAACCAAATAAATTCGTAGACATGTGACATCCTCCAACCCGCACTGGGTTCGCATGGTGGATCACCATCACAGCCCACTCTCTTCCGAAAAGAGGAGTCCTGAGCCCCAGCAGCGGGAACATTAAAGGCTGATTATTAAAAAAAAACTCGTGGTGAAATGTCCATTTATTCTACAGCAATGGAGATAATAATTATATTATGCCTGTTACAGTTTTACGACCTCAATCCTTCAAAAAACGAACCAACAATAGGAGCAGGGATACCAGCATTTAGACTCCAGTATCCTCACATGGTAAAGTCAAAAGTCATTTATTCAAACTAGGCTGAAAATTTGCCTTTTATAACATCAAAATTTCATAAGACAGTCCCCCAAAACGCGAACGCTCAGGCGGAGTCATCACGCGGCTCCCGAAGCCCGAAAGAAAATCGAAATCAAAAGTCATTTATTCAAACTAGGCTGAAAATAAGCACTTTTTGAAGGTCAAATTTATATAAGACAGTCCCCCGGAAACACCCACCCTTCACCACTTCCTAGTGCTTTAGCTAGAAAGTAGAAGTGGCGCAACAAACTCCCCAGCAGCACAGCGGTCTGTTCAGTTGGAAGAACTTGATTCTACACATTTATCGTATGAGAAGTAATTAACATTACATTAAAATCAATCATTTGCCACATGCCAGCTAGCACACGCCACTATACCAATTAAAACATTGAAAACTGACTGACTGAATGACTGACTGACTTTTAATTTTTTTTATTTACGCTTGAGAAAGCGTAAATAAAAAAAATTAAAGAAAAAAAAGAGCCTTCAGGCATAAAGGGCGTGCCCGCTTACATGTGCAATGCTGTACTATGTGAACGCCTGCTGCGGCCGACGATGGCTGGGTTGTGTTTCTCGCTCAAACATCAAAGTCAAAGTCAAATCATTTATTTCAAATAGGCACAAGTAAGGCACTTTTGAACGTCAAAATGAACATGAAATAGAATTGATTCTAGTCGCCCCTCCTTATTTTCAGCAAACTAGGCTGAAAATAAGCACTTTTTGAAGGTCAAATTTATATAAGACAGTCCCCCGGAAACACCCACCCTTCACCACTTCCTAGTGCTTTAGCTAGAAAGTAGAAGTGGCGCAACAAACTCCCCAGCAGCACAGCGGTCTGTTCAGTTGGAAGAACTTGATTCTACACATTTATCGTATGAGAAGTAATTAACATTACATTAAAATCAATCATTTGCCACATGCCAGCTAGCACACGCCAATATACCAATTAAAACATTGAAAACTGACTGACTGAATGACTGACTGACTTTTAATTTTTTTTATTTACGCTTGAGAAAGCGTAAATAAAAAAAATTAAAGAAAAAAAAGAGCCTTCAGGCATAAAGGGCGTGCCCGCTTACATGTGCAATACTGTACTATGTGAACGCCTGCTGCGGCCGACGATGGCTGGGTTGTGTTTCTCGCTCAAACATCAAAGTCAAAGTCAAATCATTTATTTCAAATAGGCACAAGTAAGGCACTTTTGAACGTCAAAATGAACATGAAATAGAATTGATTCTAGTCGCCCCTCCCAAAGCTAGAAACTCCCTGTTTTAAAATGTTTAGTATACATGAATAATAACATAATAATTATGTAAAGACGATGCACCCACAAAAGGTGGAAAGAAAAACACATATAGTAATGGCAGATAAACTTAATTATGTCATAGGTACATGGTACTCACATATTTACAAACATTTTAAAAGTTAAAAATAATAAATTAATCAATATGTGAGAAGTTATTCCAATATTATAAAATAATATGGTACTAATGATAAATGATAAATTATTACCTGATTTACTTAGCAACCAGTTTGTTTCTTCTATCATTTAGTATTTGTCCTGTAGTCGAAAATACTATCTCTGACCTGAGTTTGATTTTGTCTTGACTGGGTCGTGACTCTCGCCACCTGCGACCTTCTTCGCTAAGAACATTGCCTTCCGAAGATCTTTTGAAAATAAATTATTTTTTATTTTGTGCCAGGCATTGCTGGGGTACGGAGATGAGCCAAAGACAGCTCAGTGGTTGTGTGGAGGCTCTGTCATCAGCGAGGAGTATATCCTTACTGCAGCTCATTGCATATCCAGCCCTGCTGTGTAAGTATTCTGGCTATCATGTGTAATATTCTGTTATGTTATGCAGCCCTCTTCATTTACTAATTAGTATTATCCCTAACCTAGTAAATAAGTCATTTAGATTGTTAATGATAGTAAATAAGTCACTTACTAATTATTGTCATATTATTGTTATGTTTACCACTTTATCTTGTTTACTGTTTTCACTAATTATGTATAATTATCCCACGAAGCTTGCATATAAAAACTAGCACATAAGAAATTCGTGTACTTCTATTTCCGAACTCAAGACGACAACTTCTAATTCATAACTATTATTGTAATCTAGTTCTATTATATAAATAAATTTAATTTTAAAATCAGTTTGTCATTTACTACGTAACAAATTTGGCGCAGCCGGTAGGATAGCCTAGGGCAGTCAGACAGGGATAACGTACCTGTTAGGTTGTGAACAGCAGTGCGGTACCTGAAGGGTTTTGAAACTCCCTGCCGAACCGACGAACCGATGTCTATCCGCATATTTATTGTGTTACTATGGTAAGTGGCTCAAACTGTTATGCTCTAATTCTATTCCAACTCCTCGTATTAAATCCTATTCCTAAAATCTTCAATATTATAGTTATAATATATTTATAATTGTTATAACTTATTTAATATATCCCAAGTTCTAGTTTTCATTATCCTCCAATTTTCGTAGTAAGTGTTATTCGTGTTTCGTTTTAAATATCCAAGCAATCATGTCTCAATCAGATCTTAAACCGGCACTAGTAGAAAACAAAATCCGTTTAGATATCGATCTTAACACACTCCTGAAGCTCATCCCAGACTTCGACACTCTACAGCCTGCTCAAGTCTATCGATTCATTCGGTCATGCGACTCTGCGTTTAAACTTGCCTCTACTTCCCAAGAGATTATTCTAATAACTTACGCATTAAATAAAATCACAGGACCAGGATCTTCCGATGTCCATTCAAAACAATTCCTTAAATCGTTTCTTATACAAAAATATTCGCATACAAAAACCTTAACGCATCTTAATCTAGAATTACAGTCCTTATTTCAAAAACCTCAAGAAAACATTACAGATTACTACCATAGAGTTGATCTATGCAGGAGTAAAATAGTAGAAAAATTGACGGCGGAAATAACGGATTCCACTCTGGAAGGTCGCAAAGCAACTGCCGAAGAAACAGCTCTTAATGTTTTTGTTAACGGCTTAAGCTCAGACATAGGTGTAATGCTCGCTGCGTTCGTGCATTTGAAACACTATCAGACGCGGGAAATTTCGCTATACAAGAAGAAAAAGTAAGAAACATGAACACCGCTAGGCAGATGTTCTTTAAAAATTCTAACCCAACAAGTTTTGCAAAAAAAACTTCACCACCATTAGTGCAGCCGCAGTCTAGAGCTTTTCCGCGACATCAGGAAAATTTTCAACACACACAAAAATCGTGCAATTATTGTAAAAAACCCGGACATCTAATCGCTGAATGCCGTAAGCGCGCATATAACAATAACCTAAAGCAATCAAATTCGTTACCCGCGCCTGTTGCAAAACTAAATCATTTAAACTCAGAAGCGGCCGAAGTAATGAGCATGCCTTCGGAAACCGCTTCAGTCCACTTCTTCAATGCTCAGACACCAACATCGAATTAGACATTAAAACCGCAAGACATAAAAATCCCACCTCAACTAACTCTAGGGAACATAGTTCGTTTCAATCAGTCCATCGGGGACAAGCGACTATTCCTAATCGTATTTCAAAGAGCATACAAGTGCATAGGTCACCAGTCCAACGGGGACAGTTTCGCGATGCTTGCAAGCAGACTGACGCACTAGATGTGAAACCAACTAAAATTCAATCGAATCCTAAATCTACTTCTAACTCTAAGTCTAAAACAAAGTCTAAATCCAAATCTAAATCTATGTCAAAATCAAATCCTAAATCTATGTCAAACTCAAATCCTAAATCAATGTCGAACTCAAATTCTAAATCTATATCAAAATCAAATCCTAAATCCATGTCAAACTCAAATTCTAAATCTATGTATACTGAATCCATTACTATTTCTACGCTAAACGTACCTCCAGAAAATCTATTACACTGCAAATTCCATATCGAAGGTAAACCTGTAACCTTGCTAATCGATACAGGAGCTGCCATATCTGTCATTAACAAAGAAAAGATTGGCAGCGCACCTCTAGATCAATCGAGTATCGTATCGATAATAGGCATATCAGGTAACCAATCCTCCATTCAAAGCTTCGGCACAGCCCAGATTTCTCTTGATCATTTTCCTAAATTCAAATTCCAAATAGCAAATCTCAATATTGACGCAGACGGTATCCTAGGTAACGACTTCATGACAAAATTCAACGTCAATATATATATCCAGTCAAAAACTATGCGAATCCACGACCGAACTTATAAACTCTTTTATATAAATGAAGATATCATTGAGTCAGACGACAATAAACAGTTTGTAGGTCAAAGAGCAGAAACTGTAATATGCTGTTCCACAAGCGAAATTACAAATGGAACTGCTATTATCGAAAAACAAATAATCCATGAAGATATCACTATTCCTAACGCCCTTGTAAATGTTAAAGATAATAAATTCCTCATAACTTGTGTAAATTCTAGTGATCAGGACAAATACATTCCCACACCCATTATTAACGTTATCTCATTTGACGAATCAATAGAAACAATCAGCTACGCAGTAAACTCCGTAAACTCATTTACTAATAATTGTCACTCAACAGATAAAATAAGTAACCTGATAAGACGTGACCATTTAAATAATGAAGAATGCGAGTCCCTCGATAAAATCATTCACCAATTCTCCGACATCTTTTACACAGAGGGCGAACCTCTTACATTCACAAATCACACTAAACACTCAATCCCTACAACGTCCGATACACCAATCAACACAAAAACGTATCGTTTTCCTTATATTCACCAACAAGAAGTAAAAACCCAAATCGATAAAATGTTAAACCAGAATATTATCCGCCCAAGTGCTTCACCATGGAGCAGCCCAATTTGGGTAGTGCCCAAAAAACTGGACGCCTCCGGAAAACAAAAATGGAGAGTCGTCATAGACTACCGTAAACTCAACGACATCACTATCGGAGATAGTTACCCTCTCTCTGCCAAATATTACAGATATTCTCGATAAGTTAGGACATTCAGTTTATTTCACAAGATCTCGCATCCGGTTTCCACCAGATTGAACTCGAACCCAAAGATATACCAAAAACCGCCTTCAACACACCTTATGGTCATTATGAGTTTCTCAGGATGCCTTTCGGTCTTAAAAACGCACCCGCTACTTTCCAAAGGGCAATGGATAGCGTTCTCTACGGTTTACAAGGCGAAAGATGTTTCGTTTATCTTGATGATATTGTTGTATTCGCGTCTAGCCTCCAAGAACATGAACAAAAACTCACAGAAGTATTTAACCGTCTAAAACAACACGGTCTTAAAGTCCAACCGGATAAATGTGAATTTCTAAGAAAGGAAGTAGCATACTTAGGTCACATAATATCCAGTGAAGGTGTTAAACCCAACCCCGACAAGGTGAGAGCCGTTAAAGAATTTCCCATACCTAAATCATGCAAGGATATTAAATCATTTTTAGGATTAGCAGGATATTACCGAAGGTTTATTGCTAATTTTAGTAAAATCACGAAACCCCTAACTAGTCTCTTAAAAAAGGAAGTCCCCTTCGTCTGGAGTACTGAACAGCAGGAAGCTTTTGATACTTGCAAAAATATTCTGACCACAACTCCGCTTTTACAATACCCAGATTTTAATAAAGAATTCGTTTTAACCACCGACGCTTCAATTCATGCTATCGGAGCAATACTATCCCAAGGTGAGATCGGTAAAGACTTACCTATTGCATATGCATCACGTACTCTTAATAAGGCGGAAACAAATTATTCAACAATAGAACGTGAACTACTTGCGATCGTGTGGGCAGTAAAACATTTTCGTCCATACTTATTCGGAAGAAAATTCAAAATCGTCACCGACCATAAACCCCTTACATGGTTATTCTCCATTAAAGATCCCGGTAGCCGCCTTGTTCGATGGAGGTTAAAATTAGAAGAATATGATTATGAGATTATATATAAAGCAGGAAAAATTAATACGAATGCGGACGCGCTATCCAGACCTCCTATATTGAATTCTAATATTATTGATTTAACTTCCGAAGATCCAACAACCACAGAAAATGCAGACTATTTACAACTAAATTATGAACATTACCTTTCACAAGAACGTACTTTCGATTCCCCTAAACTCAAAATATTACCAGATCGGCTTCTAGACTCTCGCCATAAAAATATTTTTATCCCTACTTCATGTCAACCCTCTGACCAAAATCATGTTTACAACGAAGCCATAGAATCATGTTCGCAAACCATGCCTTATTTAGAAAAACGTAAGTCCCTTTACGACGTAGACCTTCTTATTTCCAATGATAAACAAAACATTTTCTTTTGTTGTACTAGACCGACACATTTCGATCCATGGGATTCAGAAAGTTATTTCAAATCTCTTATGTCTTGTCTACAACACAACAATTTAGATAATTTATATGTACCCGAACTAAAACATGATAAAACCAGCCAGTTAAAAGGCAATGAGCAATTGAATATTACCGCATATTTAGCCGAGCTATACGATTGCAATATAACTATCTGTGAAAACAAAGTTAAATACCCTAAAATCGAAGAAATCCCTATTATCTTAAAAACATACCATGATGAGGCTGTCTCCGGACACCACGGCATAGTAGAGACCACTAGAAAGATTCGCGAGGAATATTTCTGGAAAGGGATGACGAACGATATAAAGAATTATGTTGAATCATGTGTCATTTGTCAAAGGAATAAAATCCAACGAAAATCCTTTCAAGCCCCCATGGTAATCACGTCTCAGTCTACTGAACCCTTTGAACGGGTGTCTATGGACCTTGTGTCGTACTCTGAGATTAGCGACAACAATAATAAATACGTTTTGACTTTACAAGACGAACTGACTCGATATGTTCAAGCGTATCCAATTCCCGATAAAGAAGCCAAAACAGTAGCCTCACTTTTAATTCACTTTTGTCAACACTTTGGTGTTCCCAGAAGATTCCATTCAGATCAAGGCAAAGAATTTATGAATAGTTTAATGAAACAGTTGATAAAATTTCTAGGTTGTAATCAAACATTTAATACTGCATACCATCCACAAACAAACGGCGCTCTCGAACGTTTCCATGCTACACTTCGAGATCATATCCGCATGTATCACAATCGACGTCTCAAAAATTGGGATCAGATAGTTCCATTTTCCATAATGTGTCATAACACATCTGTTAATAGCTCTACAGGATACACACCATACGAACTACTCTTTGGTTACAAACCTCGTCCATTCTTTTCTTTAAAAGTTGTTCCAGACTACACAGCATCCGATTATTTAAAAGATTTAAATGAACGCCTTAGAATAGCCAGGGACTCTGCGTTACGAAACACTGAAGCAATGAAAGAGAAAGCCAAGGAAAGATACGATGCTCAAATAAAAAACATTGCTGATTTTTCCCTCGGCGAAAAAGTCATGTTACGAGTTCCTACTCCTAATAACTTAGACGCAAAGTGGGACGGTCCTTACGAAGTGATTCGAGTCGGATTTAATGAAAATTATTTAATACGTAAATCTGGTAAAAATCAATTAGTTCACGCGAATCGACTTCGACCATTTCATACGCAATAGTTTTAGATTTTAGATTAGGTAATTAATTTAGATTAATTTTAGAATAATTTTACTTGTTCTTTTATTCCAGGGTCTGTCGTTGTACAACAGCCCAAAATTCTACTTTATCCCTCACCCAAATCTTTAGCGATCCTAACTATATTTATAATTATATAATTTGTTCTATTATTAAGGTTATTTTATGCTTAATTCTCTACAAGATATACGTTCTTATTAAAGACGTTATTAAGTCTAAATTTATTAAAATATCTATCCCCTCTGTTGCAGGGCGGCCACAGGAGCCCTTGCCTATCTGAATATCTCCCAACCTTTAACCTCACACTCGGGCCTCTTTTATAAGGAAGAAGGTCAAATCCTTACCTCCGATGAATCATGGAAGTTAATTATTTATAGAGAACTTAAACCCCTTTTTATATCTCACGAATCTCTCCTTCGCTTATCAGACAAATTTCAATTAATGTCATCTCAGATCATTAATCTTCCCATCACACAATCAACCAAATCCTTTCTCAACGTAAGTCTCCGCAAAATCGAAAACCGACTTTCTGAGCTTAAGTTCTACTTAGGTAAAAACTCGCGTTCCAAGAGGGAATTGTTAGATGGACTAGGTTCTGTTTTAAAATGGCTCATTGGTACTCCCGACGCAAAAGACGCGAAACGATATGACGAATGTATCGACCAACTTGAGAAGCAGGAACTCGATATAACAAGTTTCATGAACAAGCAAATCCAAATAACTTCATCGACTGTCAAAAATTTCAACGACACTATCTTCAAAATCTCTTTCGACGAACAAATCATAAATGAAAATATTGATCGACTCAACAACTATATCAATAAAACTGAGAATATTATTTTTAACATCAAACTCAGCGAAGACATCTCATCAATCTCTTTACAAATTCTAGAATTAGTCACTAGTTTAGAAGACGAAATTAACGATTGTTTAACAAGAATTCTATTTGCCAAATCCAACGTAGTTCATCCTTCAATTATAACCCTTAATAGACTATACGAAGAATTGATCAAATCAAATAAAATTAGAACTTACAAACAATTTATAACACCAGTCTCCATAGAAAATATCCACACCTTATTAGATACCTCATCCCTCTCAGCATACGTGTATTCTAATCGACTAGTATATGTTCTAGAATTCCCTCTAGTACGAAATACTCCTCTAACACTTTATCATATATATTAGATTCCAATTCGTCACCCCAATTCCTCCTTCTATACCACTATCCTCCCAGAGCATACCTTCTTGGCCACCGATCCTAGTGGGCAATATTATGTGTCGACAAGTTCATTGGAGAAATGCAACGCCTACGCATCCAAGAGAAGCATCTGCAAGGACCTCGTAGTCTACGATTCTTCAGCACGTCCAATCTGCGAGATAGAACTACTATTCAGCAAATCATCGGTGATCCCCAAAACTTGCACAACGACAACATTCCCTGCCGAAATTAATACCTTCCAATCACTGGGACAGAATAGTTGGCTCTATATCCTCAACAACGAGATTAACAGCGTTCTTCAGTGCAATAACGAAATCTCCAACTACCAACTGAAAGACACAGGCATTATAACTCTACCTCAAGACTGCAAGCTACACACAGGATACAGCACTCTTTCAGCCTTCTACACTACAGAAGAAAACATCACCTTTCCAATTATTGTGCCCGACATCAGAAATGAAGACTGCTTTGAAATAACAAAAAATCCAGAAGTTCAAAAACTAATTCCTATCACAATTAACGAGATGCCGCTTGATGCCCTAAAAAGCATAAAAACCCATTTGAATAAATATTCGGAAGACCTTAAGAAAATCCAGAACTCTAAGACTCAATCATTCATCGAGAAAAACCAAACAAGCTTCACATGGTTCTACCTCTCCATTGGGCTGACAATGTTAATATACTTTCTAATCAAGATCTGCAACCGATGTCCGAATGGCTTCATACATCGTGCCCGCTCGAATGATCGAAGTTGTATTCAAATTTTCAACAACTGTTTCGACAACTCCTCTAGACGCCGTACTACGCAAGTGGCCATCCCTATGAGAAACCTAGACCACGCAACATCTTGCATCTCGGAAGACGAAGACGACGAGCCACCCGCATCCCCTAGCACTCAAAGATCAGGCGCTAACGCCCAATCTTTATTCTAAGGGGGGAGGTGTTATGTTATGCAGCCCTCTTCATTTACTAATTAGTATTATCCCTAACCTAGTAAATAAGTCATTTAGATTGTTAATGATAGTAAATAAGTCACTTACTAATTATTGTCATATTATTGTTATGTTTACCACTTTATCTTGTTTACTGTTTTCACTAATTATGTATAATTATCCCACGAAGCTTGCATATCAAAACTAGCACATAAGAAATTCGTGTACTTCTATTTCCGAACTCAAGACGACAACTTCTAATTCATAACTATTATTGTAATCTAGTTCTATTATATAAATAAATTTAATTTTAAAATCAGTTTGTCATTTACTACGTAACAATTCCAAGTGATAGAGCTTTTATACAGGGTGTAACCGACCGAAAGGGTATATACAGATATACAAAAGCATACGCTACAGACCACCAAACTGAACCACTTTTACTACGGTAGTGACTCTTCAAGTACATCAATTTCAAATTGTAATCGATGTGTGTCAATTTGGTAAATATTTTTACAATCTTCTAATTTAATTTGATAATTTTTTAATTTATTTATTAGAAAAACACGCTCTTTCCTTAGTTTAATATTAATGGAACTGTGTTTCTTTTGTTGTTTCTTAAATTTATTGTATCTATTAATGATTCTATTTAGTTTTGCATATTTTTTTATTTTATTTTGACCTTCTTTATAACTACTAGTTATTGTTATGTTTCAAAATAGTCTTCAGTTAGGTTTATTGTTATCGTGGAATGAGGGTGGCAGTAACTTTGGAATAATTCATTATATAAGTTATTAGTTTTTTACATTACATTTTATAATGTAAGGTACAGACGCCAGCACATCAAGCTATCCCTAACTGTCAAATTTTTTCAATTAAAAATGAACCTTATGTCTTTGCAATAAAGTTGAAATACTATCAAAGAAATTTGACAGATTGTGGTAACTTGATGTGCTGGCCTCTGTACCGGAGATTTTTAGATAGTTGAGAAAAGGCTAGGCAGATGCTGATATAAAGGAACGTTATTGACTACCCTATCAAATACCCAATTCTGATTTCAGTGGCCCAGTCAAGTTCGTAGCCCTGGGCATACTAAAGCGCTCAGACTCGCCTGAATATTGGCAGAACCACAAGGTGCGGAGGATCATCGCTCATCCGGAGTACCAGCCACCTTCCAAGTACAATGACATCGCACTGCTGGAGACTGAGACGAAGTAAGTTTTTTTTCGGTTTATAATTTATCTGCTAGCTTTTGTCGGCGACTTCCTCACGGTACTTTAGAATTTCATAATCAATTCGGATCTATAATAATAACTATAATTCAATCATGATTCAAAAAAAAGAAAAAAGGAAACACACACACAGAGAAACACAGACAGAGACACTTTCTTTCTTTATCCAAAAGACATGTGGCGCCATCTCTTATCGGGTCTATAATAATTATTATAATTCAATCATGATTCGTTAGACACGTGGCGCCATCTATTATCATAAGCACATTTTTGTTGTTTTCCTACCTTTGGTTTTTAACGATGGGAAATCATCAAATGACTCCTCCCGCTCTGGGTGGAGCGGAAGGGAGTGACAGATTCTTACTGACCAAAACCCATCTATGTTCCTTGCTTAGGCTTTTGTGTTCCAGGACAGCAGTAACCCTTTCGGACAATCCCGTTGACAACATGCCATACCAACTCTACAGTTTCCATCGTAACCACAAAATCCGCAGAAGCTAATGCAACAGTTTCTGTCTAGGATATCCTTCTCCACCAGCGTTCTGCCAGCCTGTCTACCCTTGGTGCCGGAGTCAGTGAAGTCAGCTGAAGCCACCGGATGGGGCGCGCTGGGACACCGCCAGGGATTGGCCGATATTCTACAGACTGTGAGCAAAATTATTCTTTTAGTGTCTGTGCTTAGCTTGGAGAATGTCAACTCATCGTATATAAGATGACTGGTAATTAGTGACCGATATTTAAACACGTGATTGTGCTCATGATTACAATCAACTTTCACAAAGAAACTTTTTTTGTATACTCAATAGTTTCATTTTTATCACAATAACAATACAACTGGCGCGCGCAAAGTTCAATGACCTTCGCACCGATCAGCTGCTGAGTATACAAAAAAAGTTTCTTTGGGAAAGTTGAATGTAATTATGTGTTAACGCCATAATATGTGGAAAATATCTCTATAAAATAATATTGTATTCTAAGTTTACCTCATGGCTCGATAGATGGCGTTGGCCGGTTTAAATTCGCGCTATGGTTCCGTTACCGCGCGAAGTATAAGAGACCTCCGAATTTTTGAATATATGTCTTCGTTCTGAGTACGTGTTTGAATTAATTCCCTACATACTCGCCGGCAAAAAAGGCCTACATAGATCTTCGATGATCATAAGGTCCTTCGAGCCGGATCGGCTTTTAAAAAAAAAAGCCAGAAAAGCCCTCTGGAGTCGGAGATGAGGGTTAGGAAGGTGCAAGTGAGGAGTTGAGCGGAGCGGAGGCCACGAAGCTGAGCAGGGCGAGGAGCCAACTGGAGCGTTACAGGAAAGTGGTTTCAGTGATCAAAGTGCAACATAAAAACTGTGAGTACATTTATTTCATTAACAGTTCCAAGTGTAAAAGTTACTTCAAACACTTAGAAAAATTTGAAGAAACTTGGGACTTAGAATAATTAGCCAAAAAGTGAAGTGACCCCGAATCTATGCCCGATTTCACCTAGAATTAAAACTCGGTTCAAACACTTAGAAAAATTCCGATATTCCAACACTTGGGGAATTCTAAAAACGCACTTAGCAAATTTAACATAACCAATTATTTGCTAACGAAGTACCTATTTGGAATCATGGAGGCTAAGTTGAGGCTGTTGGACGATATTAAAGGGCGTATCCAGAATGGGCTGGTAAACTTCAAAAAATCTCCAAAAGAGAGAATAAACCAGGCTTATTTGGACGCACGTTTGGAAATATTGGATAAACAGTTTGAAGATTTTACAAGAAAACATGAGGAGCTTTTGGTCAACTTCAAAGATAGTGAATTGAGTGCAACCAGTTACATCAAAAATGATGTGTTTGAACAGGTTATGGACATTTTCATCAATTATAAAGTGGAGTTAAAAAATGCTTTACCAAAACCTCAACTTTCTGTAATGAGTGATGTCTCGCCAGACCATAGCCAACCGAAAATGATGTCAATTGCTAAATTGCCTAAAGTAACAATTCCTGTTTTTAGTGGCAAATATCAGGAATGGACAACGTTTAGAGATTTGTTTTTGTCACTAATTGATAGTAATCAATCTCTTGATGATGTCCAACGTTTACATTATTTAAGATCTCAGTTGTCAGGTGAAGCATCACAACTTGTAAAACACATTCCGATCACGCATGCAAACTATAAGAAATGTTGGAATCTGTTAAAAGATCGTTATAATAATAAGAGATTTCTAGCTAATTGTATTCTTAAGCGCTTACTAAACCAAAAACAAATGACGGTTGAGTCATCTACTGCTCTCAAGGAGCTTTTAGATACCACAACCGATTGCTTACATGAGTTGTCAAATCTAGGGGTGCAAGTAGACGCTTGGGATATTATTATTATTTATTTGATCAGCTCCAAGTTGGACGTTGAGACTCGGAAGCAGTGGGAATTGCAAGTAAGTCAATCTTGCGTGGAACTTCCCACCTTCAATGATTTTCAGGACTTTTTAAATAAACGTTTTCGGGCTTTTGAATTTGTAGAACCTCAAAGTAGCAAGTTCAAAGGTAGTACTAAAGCATACCACGTAGTTTCAAAAATATCCTGTCCACATTGTTCCGAGGATCACCTCTTGTGCTTTTGTAAAAAGTTTGCGCAGGAGACCGTCGATCAGCGTCGTCAATTTGTTAAATCTCATGGTTTGTGTTTTAATTGCCTTCGCTCAAGTCATCTTCATTTTAATTGTCGAGTAAATACCCGATGTAAAACTTGCAATAGAAAGCACCATACTCTCTTGCATCTTAAAAAGGATTCAGAAGCAGAGGCGAGCTCTTCTGCGTCTGAATTGCGAAAGGAGACACCACAGAACGAGACCACGGCTGAACCTCATTTTGCAACCCATTTCTCAAAAAGTATTCATAGTCAAGTCATACTGGCTACAGCCGTTATTAAGGCTAAATCGAGAAATGGGCATCCACAAGTTTTGAGAGCCTTGTTAGATCAGGGTTCTCAAGCTTCCTTTATTACGGAATCTGCGGTTCAGTTATTGAAGTTAAAGAAGATAGCGGTTAAAACGTCTATCTCAGGTGTAGGGGGAGGTCAGAGTGATCTAACGTCAAAATTTATGGTTAGGGTTGACATCAAGTAGTTATGGGATCCGGACTTCACCCTACAAATTAAAGCATTTGTGCTGAGTAAGGTGACTTCGATTTTACCTGAAAGGAAATTTACGTTGGTGGATTGGCCAGAGCTTAATAATATTGATCATTTGGCTGATCCAAATTTCAATAAGCCTAACAAAATTGACATTTTGTTAGGGTCGGGAGCCTATACTAAAATCTTAAAAAAAGGTTTAATCAAGGACCCTCAGGGTAAAACTATGGCTCAAGATACTTACCTTGGCTGGATCATATCGGGAGAAGTCAGTGATGAAAATGGAGTGATGTCTTGTCACAATATAATTCTAAGCATGCACGCTACGGTCGAAGAAAATGAAATCCTAAAAAGGTTTTGGGAAATAGAGGCAGAGCCAACATGCTCTGAAAAGTCAATTCTTAGCCCTGAAGAGCAAGCATGTGAAGATTATTTTGCTGCTACCACGTGTAGGAATAGCGATGGTCGCTACGTTGTGAAACTGCCTTTTCGATCCAGTGAAACTCCCTCTAACGCAAAGGAAATAGCGTTAAAAAGACTATACAGTCTTGAACGGAAGCTAGCAAAAAATAGCGAGCTTAAAGGACAATATACATCGGTAATAAATGAATATTTATCATTAGGTCATATGGAAGAGATTTCTAATGAAAAAGACAAAAATAAGGTTGGCGCTGTTTACTTACCGCATCATGCTGTAATCCGCGAAGATAGATCGACCACGAAATTAAGAGTGGTATTCGATGCGTCATCCAAGGGATCCAATGGTGTTTCCTTGAATGACACTTTAATGGTAGGTCCACCCTTACAGGCTTATTTACGTCATACAGTTATGCGGTGGCGACAACATCCAGTATGCTTGGTAGCCGATATCGTAAAAATGTATCGCCAAGTTAAAGTAGCTGATGATCACGTGGATTTTCAAAGGATTTTATGGCGAGATGACGTTCATTCTGAAATAAAGGAGTACAGGCTTTTGAGAGTCACATTTGGAACATCTAGTGCACCTTATCTGGCAGTCAAGGCATTGCAGCAAACAGCTAGCGATGAAGGCCAATCGTATCCACGCGTTGCTAGTAGGGTGAGAACGGACTTTTATATGGATGACCTCATGACAGGTTGCCAAACTGATGAAGAAGCTGTAAAAATCTATCATGAGTTTAATGAACTATTGAACAAAACAGGTTTCATTTTGCAAAAATGGAAAACCTTTGTCGCTAACCGGACGTCTGAAATCCTTAATTCCCTTGATTCAACTCAATGTCATTATGTCGATACGAAAAACAATCCAGCCGACATTGCTTCGAGAGGTGCGACAGCCATATCTTTGTTAGACAACTCGCTTTGGAAACATGGACCGTTGTGGCTGCTTGCAGATACCATAGAATACTGCAGACCTGAAGCTATAATGACTAAACTGGAACTAAAATCTGTCAAGGTTCATGCAACGCAGATAGACGATCACCCGATTGAACAAATATGGTCCAGATTTTCATCGTTCCGAAGGTTGATCAGGACTCGCTCCTATTGCAGACGCTTCCTTAAAATAAAGATAGCCAGAGAATCTCAAACAAGGTTGCCGCCTTATCTTTTAGCTTCAGAAATTGCGGACACCAGACAATGGTGTCTCAAGCAAAGCCAAAGGGTTTGGTTTGAGACTGAAATAAAGACAATTCAAGCTGGAAGAGACGTCAGCAAAGGCAGTGGTCTGTCTTCTTTGAATCCTTACTTGGATAATACAGACTTGATGAGAGTAGGGGGTAGGATCCAAAACTCGCAAATAAGTGATGATATGAAGCATCCCATCATAGTTCCTTATCAATCTCATTTAACAAGATTACTCATATCAGATGCCCATGAGCGTGTATTGCATGATGGACCCCAATTAACACTTAATTTTCTTCGATCAAAATATTGGATTGTTCGTGGAAAGAATTTGATCAAGGCTCATAATATCCACGAATGCATACCGTGTATTCGTCATGCAGCGGTAACTAAAACCCAATTGATGGGTCAGTTACCATCATGCAGAGTGACTCCAAGTAAGCCTTTTCTCCATTCAGGTGTCGACTACGCGGGACCGATTCAAATAAGAACAGCAAAGGGTCGTGGACATAAGTCATACAAAGGTTACATAATATGTCTATTCGTATGCATGGCGAACCGCGCTGTGCATGTAGATGCAGTCTCTCATCTGACCTCTCAAGGTTTTCTGGCTACATTTAAACGTTTTGTGGCTAGAAGAGGTCATTGTAGTCATCTTCATAGCGACAATGGCACTAATTTTGTAGGGGCGTCAAAGGAGCTCAAAGCAATGTTTCGCGATGAAAGCGCATCTCTTCCCCGAGAAATTGCTTCTGTGTTGGCTAATAATGGAACCGAATGGCATTTCATCCCGCCTCATGCGCCTAACTTTGGTGGGTTATGGGAGGCTGGAATCAAAAGCGTCAAGCATCATCTCAAACGGGTGATTGGTGAATCGACACTGACTTTTGAGGAATTGAGTACCATCTTATCCCAAATTGAGGCATGTTTGAATTCCAGACCTATATCGCAGTCTAGTGTGAACTCATCAGATCCAAATCCACTGACGCCAGGACATTTCTTGGTCGGTGAACCACTGGTAACAGCACCAGATTATAATTATGAGCACGTGACAGTTAGTAGTTTGAGACGTTGGCAATTGACTCAAAGAATGATTCAATCTTTTTGGAAACGTTGGTCTCAGGAATATTTAACCATGTTTTTCCAGCGACACAAGTGGGCTAAACGTACACGTGATCCGAAGGTTGGTGATGTTGTCCTCGTAAAGGAAGACAATTTACCACCTGCCAAGTGGTTATATGGGAAGATAGTTGAACTACACCCTGGCAAGGACAATTTAGTGCGCGTTGTTACCCTACGGTGTAAGGACTCCCGAGTCAAACGTCCAACTTCTAAGCTGTGCCTTTTGCCTGTCAACGATGAATAGGTTAGAACATGTGTGCATTTTTTTAAATTTTTTGATTATGTTTTATGTATATACAGTCCACTTAGATAATAAATTTTGAATTGTAAAAGTGAGCACATTAAGTTATGATAAATTGTTAAAAAACCTGAACCATTGTTTTTTAAAAGTAATTTATGTTTTTTAAGTTTAATTCAAATATGAACATTGGGGTCTCCAAACACCAAGGATTTTGTATAACGCTGAAGTTGTCCATATATTACAACCATGTCAAGGTGGGCGGCTTGAAAGGACTAGGTCCTTGGTGGGCGGAATGTTAACGCCATAATATGTGGAAAATATCTCTATAAAATAATATTGTATTCTAAGTTTACCTCATGGCTCGATAGATGGCGTTGGCCGGTTTAAATTCGCGCTATGGTTCCGTTACCGCGCGAAGTATAAGAGACCTCCGAATTTTTGAATATATGTCTTCGTTCTGAGTACGTGTTTGAATTAATTCCCTACATACTCGCCGGCAAAAAAGGCCTACATAGATCTTCGATGATCATTATGAGTAAAATCACGTGTTTATATATCGGTCACTAATTACCAGTCACCTTATATAAAATAAATGTAATATCTCGCGTTAACTTGAAGTCGAGTCAACTGTCGAACATAATGTATATGGGGGCCTAGACAAAGTCACGTTTTCATGAACGATACCGAAGTTCGATAAATCCTAAATGTATGGAATAGGTAGGCATAAGCTTTCGAAATATCACGTGATCAATCGTTTTCGATCGGTAAGTGCTAAATAATGCGTTGACAAGTGAAGAACGCCCCTTGTCAATCCGAATCGCTGAGATAACGAATTGTTCGATCAATAATTTTCGAAATTGATTCGACACGGAGCGACTGTCTCTTGCATAGGCCCCCTGGAGACAAGCGGCCACGTATGGCAACACTTAGCCTCTGGCCAAGGTGAAAGCCTTCAATATTATTTAGGCATTTAAAATACATAATTGTATCACTTCTCGCATGCCTTTTTTTATTTAGGAACAGGAAAACTTTAAATTACCCCTCCCGCTCTGGGTGGAGTGGAAGGTGTCCTGACTAAAACCCATCCATGTTCCTTCCTCAGCCCTTTGTGTTCCAGGGTAGCGGTAATCCTTTCAGACAGTTCCGCTTTTCCTACATGTCTAAAAGCTTGTCTTGTTCACCAGGTAAGTCTGCAGAGATATGATGACGAGAAGTGTTCGCAGCTGTATCCCAAACACCGACATCTTCGTAAAGGATATAATCCTATCTCGCAAATGTGCTACGGAGACACCGAGGTAGCCAAAGACACCTGTGAGGTATGGCTTTTGTTTCATTTTATCTGCTACCAATCTTGTCTTGGCAACGTCTTATCCAAAAATAACAAGACCCTTAGGCGATTAACACACGGCACCGCTCAACATCGCGATAGGAGCAGTTTGCGGTAGAAATGAGCATCGCTCGACCGCGCGGTCGGGTGGTGTACGTGTGTTAGGCATCAACGGATTTCTTAGAGACCAATGCGACGTGGGATCCGCTTCACCGCCTACCGCGGCGGAGCGCGGTGGTGTGTCAATCGCCTTATTGTTTCCTATGACGCTTGCGTAGGCAGTTTAGAAATATCATCATCATCATTTCAAAAATGGAAAGTCATTTATTCAAATTAGGCTGAAAATTAGCACTTTCTGAAAGTCAAAATTACATAAGACGGATCCCCTGAAACGCCCGGCCTTTACCATTTCCTAGTACTTTAACTGCGAAAAACTCCCCAGCAGCTCAGCTGTCTGTTCAGTTGGAAGAACTTGATTCTATGACAGTGTGAGAAGAAATTATCATTGCGAAACACAACACATTCAATGAAATAACCCAAAAAAAAAACTCAATTACCTCCACTAGTCCCTGAGATCCAATTACTCCGTCTCTTTTCCCTCTGCATCTCAAACAGAGGAAGAACCATCATCATGATCAGCCTATAGTGTTGCCACTGCTGGCACACATGCCTCCTCTAAGAACTCTACCTAAAACTAGAACTAACTATGGCAAAAAAATGCTTACTTTTGAAGGAGCACAACTTTATAATAAAATACCGTCATGTATAAGAAACCTACACTCTTTTAATGCATTCAAATCCCAACTTAACCAGTATATAGTTGCAGATCGATCACTTGTGGGGAAATGAATGCATTGGATTGGTAACTTGTTTGTGGTAACTTTAGTCTGTAACTGGTGATGACGAATTTATGTAAATTAATACTTTTTTTAGCATTGTTCTCAAGTAAGTGACATTGTTATGTTTTTATTGAGAATAAAGTTTCTTTAAACCTAAGAGAGATGGAATGGGCCATAATCTACCACGCGGGCCCAGTGCATGTTGGCGGATGTCTTCGAATGTTCGGTTCTAAGACATGCCGGTTTCCTCACAATGTTTTCTTTCACCGTTTTGAGAGCAGTGGTGATGAAATTAAATACACAAAGTAAAGGGCTTGCTTGGGTTTACACTCACGACCTCACGACTCGTAAGTCGAGGCTGATGCTACATTTTTTTTTTTTTGTTCCGGGGCGAAAATCCTCATGGATGTCCCCCGCCCCGGGGAGGGCGGAGGGGTCTGTCAGACTCTTACTGACTAAAAACCACCCCGGGTGTTCCCTCTCACACCTGCGCCGGTGGTCGCGGGAACTGAAAATACTTCCGCAACCCCCGTGGTGCCGGCCCGGGCCGCAGCGGGCCTCGTCTCGGCCGAGGGGGAGTGAGGTGTACGACACTCCCCTCGTACCGTCTTGAAGGGGCGCGCGTGGAACACTACGCGCTGCCGCCTCGGGTCCAGATGTTGTTGTGGGGGGCCACGGACTGAGGCTGATGCTACTGGGCCATCTCTACTCCACCACTCTGAAAAACAAATACTAAAATAGAATTGACTATTTGAAACGGTCAAAAATAAAATATGAAATCACATGGATAAAAGACCGCTCGTCTTAAAAACTTCCATCACCGTACAGAAATTAAATGCTATGCGAAGATATAATTGTAATACTAGCCATTCAGGTGCATTTAACGCTAATATAAGAACTCCATTTAAACCTAAAAGTCTGTGACGTCAAATTGTTATTTTTCATACAAATCATGTACAAATTCCGCGTTTTGACACTTCATACTTCTCTTCTTTTTTGTGTGGTTAGTGACTAACCTGGTGTCAGAGTTTTTATGCTGCCCATGGGCCTCTGACTTAGCTTCACATGCTGTTGAGAAATATCTCTCGGGTTCCTCACGATGTTTTTCTTATTCGACGACATCTCTTTTGTCTAAATGTTCTCTTAAAACTTGTTTTTAATAAGGAAAATATCGCTGAAACCTGTTTCAAAGAATTTGTGGTAAATGCAAGACCCGACGACATAAGTGCATTAGTCAATATGTGTTATTACGTGAGATTTTATAAATGTTATTGCAAGGACTGACTCAGAACCAAAAATTCGAAGACATGTGACATCTACGCCTGTTGAGAAATATCTCTCAGGCTGCTCTGATTTTACGGATTCATGTGCGTATTGTATAATTATCACTAACTTAAAAATCGGTGAAGGACAGTTCATAAAAAGTAACGTTATTGACTACCCTTTCAAATACCTAATTCTTCTCCCTAGGGCGACAGTGGTGGACCTCTTCAGACTGCGAACGAGTTTCTGCACTGCGCTTACACAGTACTGGGCGTGACGTCATACGGTGGACCGTGTGGCATCACCGGCTCCGGCATGTACACCAGGGTCTACCACTACGTACCTTGGATTGAGAGCATCGTGTGGCCTTGAGAGTGTTGGCAGAAATGAAAAAAAAAACTAGTGAGGAGAAAATTTGTTGCCAAATTAAATATTAATTTTAAAAGTGAGCTTTTTTATTTAACTTTGTACCTATGCGGTATTTGAGGAGCTCGTGGCTTAGTACAGATGCCAGCGCATCAAGCTATCCCTAACTGACAAATTTTCTCAATTAAAAATGAACCTTATGTCTTTGCAATAAAGTTGAAATACTATCAAAGAAATTTGACAGATTGTGGTAACTTGATGTGCTGGCCTCTGCCTCTGTACCAACAGCCGCACAGGTCGATCCATCAGGTTAAGCTACGCTTGGCGGGGTTAGCCGTGAATGGGTGACCATCTTTACATACCGAGACTCCTCCGTGCCTCGGAAAGCACGTAAAGCCGTTGGTCCCGGCTGTCATTTGTGCATCTTTGACAGTCGTTACGGGTCCGAAAAGTCCGAAAATCTGACAGCCAGTCTTATGGGGTATCGTATTACCCAGTTACTGGGTTATGGAGGTCAGATAGGCAGTCGATCCGTGTGAAATACTGGTATTCAGCTGCATTCGGCTAGACTGGAAGCCGACCCCAACATAGTTGAGAAAAGGCCAGCGGCTTCACCCGCGTGTATGTAGGAAATTATCCCACGGGAACCGAACATTTTTTCGGGATAAAAAGTAGCCTAAATGCTATTCCAGACTATAATCTATCTTTGTGCCAAGTTTCATCCAGATGCGTTAAGTGGTTTTTGAGTTTATTCGTTACAAACATATAACAGATAAACCAATCACAGGCACTTTTGAATTACCAAAGGGTCGGTCAGTCAGAAAGATGAAGCTAGTTGCCCATTCCAAAGCAGTAGGTACTGTAGAGGATGGAAGATCCTCTACTGAGGGGGCTCAGTGGTAGAGCGTGTAATGTGGGTATAGGGCTTCTATACTATGAAGATAAACGCTTTTCCAGTTTAAACGTATGTTATTATATTTTCACTTTGTTATAACGAATACATCTGTTTAGCTTCGGCGCCGGACGACAAGTCTAGAATATGTAAAAACCTAACTATCTTATAATTATATGAAAGGTTCGAATGCCGTCGGATATTTACCAGCCATGTACAACATAAGGTTTTACTCTAAGGCTCTACATCAGCTACGCCCCCCTTGAGTAAAAGGGAACACTTAGTTTTAAAATAACTAAGCCCTTTTACTCTTGGCATTCGAATCTATCTATTCCTACCCCTACCTAGCCTAATATTAAGATTTTACCTATCCTCAGGAGAATCTACATGTGAGGTCTGGCCTTTGCAAAGGCAGGCTCAACTCTGGCAAAGCGGATCTTACGACATCACAAGAGTCCATGAATGCATTAAAGTGTGCCACTGTGCACAAACTAACGCTAGGCCAGTTTGAACCCCACTGCATCAAAACCCGAGGCAAAGGATGCAGCCAGCCTCCGAAAACAAACAATGATATGAAAGTTCATATCGACCCGGATGGGGTTGACAGTAAAGAAGACTGAACATCAGCATCCTGTACCCCGTCGTACGCTATTGAGTCAGGGGGAGAGAACGATCCAGACGTAAAGAATTTCGAAAAAACGTTTCATGCCCCTACTCCAGATATGAAACCACAATATGGGTACCAAGATATGGGTACCCCATCCTCAGTTAGACCAATTGTGTCAACCTGACACACTTTGCAAGGCTACGCCCCGTTAGCAAAGTAGGCCTCAACTCAGGACGAGTGTCACCCCTTCTCTCAAGATGAACACGTTAAAATGCTCTGGAGCACGATCATGCTAATCTCATAAGGCACTAGAGAAATATGAAGACGAAGTGTCGCTCCCTCTGACGCTTTGACGCGGCGAGGTGTGTCTCCCACACACTCATCCGGCAGCGTCTCATTCATTTTTGATCACCATAATATGCAATAAACACAAAGAGATATGCATCAATAAACTATATCTTAAATCCAAGCTACAATAATGAATCCAGCATGTTTACAACTACGTGACATCGTCATGACTGACATGTCGACAGATGACATCTAAGTATTGCCAATTAAATCCTAACATAAAAGGGTTTTAATCTATTTACATGTATAATGTCTTTGCTCCTTCTATTCAATCTGATAACATAATTTACATTCGATAATCTCCGAACTATTTGATAAGGGCCCTTATATAACCTACATAATTTTAGGCTCTTATCAGTTACTCGCCTCGGCGTATAAACCATAACCAACTGATTTGGCACAAAGTTTTTTATCTTTGCTCTCTTATCGTAAGCCGCTTTCTGCTTAACTTGCGCCTTTTTTATGTTATTTATAGCACAATTGATTAGAGCATTATGCTGACTACGTCGCTGCGCATAATCATTAGTCCCCCCCCCGGTCATTATTGTTAACAATCATGTCGGTTCGAAATAAAGGCTCCCTAGCAAACATCAACATGAAGGGCGAGATTCTAGTGCTTGATTGTTTACTGGAATTATAGGCATAACACACCAATGGAATATAGCTACACCAATTCCGCTGATCAGCAGAGACATACATAGACAGCATTTGTGTTAAGGTACGATTAAACCTTTCAACCAATCCATTTGCCGCTGGATGAAATGCTGTGGTGAAACGCGATTTGGCGCCGAAATACCCAATTGTTTCTTTAACTAAACGCGAAGTAAACACCGAACCTCTATCCGATACTACTTCTTTAACCCCACCTAGACGGCAAAACACATCCTGTATCAAAAATTCGCTGATTCTCTCTGCTGTAGCCCTAGGAATTGCCTTACAAATTGCATACCTCGTAGCATATTCTACACACACGATCACATATCTATTACCATTCAGAGACTTTCTAAAAGGACCCAAAAGATCTATTCCAACTTTCTCCAACAGATGGTTCACTGCTATTGGCTGCAACTGCGCTACTTGCTTGGACACCTTGCGCTCCTGACACAATACGCAACTCCTCACATACCGTTCCACCTCCTTCTCTGCATCCTTGATAAAATACCCCGATCTAAACTTAGCCAAAGTCTTAGCGAGACCTAAATGACCTCCTGACCACGGATCATCGTGCAGTTCCTGTAGAACATCCTGTAATAACAATTTCGGGACCACGACTAAATTTCGAACCTTATCGAACCTCTTAGCTTTGCGGCACAGCATTCCGTCAACAACACAAAATCCCCTAATCACACCATTTCCATTCGCCGCTATCCTATCCAACAACTGTTTACAGAACCCATCTTGTAGCTGCTCATCTTTCATCTTCACGACCTCTATCTTGTATACCTGCATCCCATCTTCTTGACACTCTGTTCGCTTCTGGTTCTCTACCTCTTCACCCAAGGGATTCCTACTCAAGAAATCTGCTATGACGTTATCTCTCCCTGCACAATGGACAATATCGAACTCGTACGACTGGATACATAACGACCACCTTGCCAATCTTCCATTCATATCTTTTCTATCTCTTAGCCAACATAACGCCTTGTGATCCGTCACCACCTGAAACTTCAACCCCCACAAGAAATGTTTGAAGTAATTCAAGGACCAAACCAACGCCAGACATTCCTTCTCCGTCGTTGAATATTTCTTCTCATTATCATTCAGCTTCCTTGAAGCATATGAGATCGGATACATAGTGTCTGTACCCTGCATAAGACAAGCGCCTAACGCTTCACCACTAGCATCTATAAAAAGACGAGTTACCATCTGTTTGTCGTTAGAATAAAAGTGCAACACCGGTGGATTATCCATAATCTTTAAGATCTGATCAAATGCCTCTTGATGCCTCTGCGACCAACTGAAAGGGACACCTTTCTTCAACAATTTCGTTAATGGCAACGTTACCTCAGCAAAATTGCTAACGAATTTACGATAGTAAGAAAACAAACCCAAAACAGATTTTACTTGTTTCGTATTTGTTGGGGCTTTCAATAATTTTAGCGATTGTAGCTTCTTAAACTCGGGTTTAACTCCGTCTCCCGAAATCTCATGCCCTAAAACAGACATTTTAAAATACCCGAAACTACATTTACTTGGTTTCAAAGTGAGGTTTGCTTTCTTAAGTCGCAAAAGTACCTCCTCAAGAGCTTTTCGGAACTCCAAGAAATTTTTTCCCCATATTAATATGTTGTCCACATAACAAATCGCATTTTTATATTTAATACCAGCGAGTACTTTGTCCATTGTTCTTTGGAACACAGCTTGACTAGTCTTAAGCCCAAATGGTAGAACGTTAAATTCATACAAGCCTGATGGTGTGACAAATGCAATTTTATGCTTATCTTCCTCACATAAACGATATTGCCAGTAACCAGAATTTAGATCTAAATCAGCAAAGTATTTTGCTCCTGATAAATAAATCATAATATCTTCAATTATTGGCAATGGGTAACTGTCAGTGACTACTTTTTTATTTAGTTTTCTATAGTCAACGCAGAACCGCCAAGAATGGTCTGGTTTCTGTACCAAGACAACAGGAGAAGCATACGCGCTATTAGATTCACGTATAACATTATTATTTAACATCTCCTCAACTTGTGAATTAATTATTTCAAGTTGTTTAGGAGATACTCTATATGGAGGGCGATGAACGGGGGTATCATCGGTCGTTTTAATTTTTACCTCCACTAAGCTGCAGCTACCCAACTCTGAAGCCGCAAATGCAAAATTCTTCCTATAAGTAGAAAGTAGTTTTTTTAATGATATTTTCTCGCTACTTCCCAATTCTGGGTTGATATTTATTCCGTCCAATGGGCGGTTTTTTTTATAAGAGTTGAACAGCAAGCTTCGTCATTTTCTTGACATAACTTTGAAAAATAAAGATAATCAATTTTTGAAATTAACGGACCTCTTACTTCTTTATGTTTTTTGACGTCCTTGACAACATCTTTTTTATTTAAACTGTCATCAACATTTTGACCCGTCAAAGTATCTGACAATGACATGAAATTTTCACTAGAAGATTCACAAAAATTTGTACGGAATTTTCTTTTTAAAATCAA
The DNA here is from genome assembly GCA_951799385.1 of Hyppa rectilinea. Classification (NCBI taxonomy): domain Eukaryota; kingdom Metazoa; phylum Arthropoda; class Insecta; order Lepidoptera; family Noctuidae; genus Hyppa; species Hyppa rectilinea. The sequence goes on from OX637327.1 coordinate 1,866,662, forward strand.
ACAATTTCGTTCAAAATCGATGACCGCATTATTTTTGTGTAAGAAATCTTGGCCGAGGATTAATCTCTGGTTAATGTCTCTAATGACTATAAAATTATTAACAAAAACACACGAGTCCACTATAAAAAGAATCTTCGTTTCACCTACCACATTTAATAACGAACCCGATATCGACTTAACGAAGTGCTTCGCCTCGACAACGCATATGTGCTTCAAATCTTGTACCAAACGCTCCGAAACGCATGAAATCGAAGCTCCGGTGTCTATAAGGGTAGAATACACTTGATTACCAATGAAAACATTTATAAGAGGGTTTTTATTACATTGTTTAATGTCTTCCGTCTGGAGCTTTGGGTTCTTGGACACAGCGTGCAGCTCCTTGCCGTAGCTCAGCGTCTGTGCCCCCGCACGTTTGGGTGATTAGTTGGGGCCGACCGGCTGGGACTGTGGGCTGATGTTCCAGGGCTGGGCATAAAGGGTACACGATAATTTCGATTAGAAACGTATGGGTACCTCGGCCGAAGGTTATACCTCGGTGTATGGTAAGCTTCCGCATCACCATGTTCCTGCGAATGAGGCGGCGTCCGCGAGGAAGGTGAAGGCATCGGACTAGACGGCCTCACCGAAACCGGAGTGCTCTGTCCCCTGACGGATGTTGGGAGCTCGAATGCTACTCTCGCTTGGATACCTTTTGGGGGTTGAATTGGCAAATTCAAAGGTACAAGACGAGCGTCCCCGAATAATTCCTTTATCTGCTCCACCGTGGAACGCAGTTCTTCCTTGGAATTATAAACTTTAGTGCCCAACTTCAGTTTGTACTCTGTGGTAATAGCCTTTAAAAATATTTTAATGAAAATTTTATCATCAGTTATCTTCGCTTTATTGCTTATATCAGCGAGCGTATAGAAAAATCCCAAAATATCTTCATTCGCTTCTTGGCGAGTGTTATAAAATTTTTCCACAAAATCTGTCTTTGCGGGGAATTCTGACTTCAATTTTTCGCAAATGGTTTTATAGTCTAAATTTTCATTATAAATATATTTAAAATATGCGAGAGCAGGCCCTTGCAAATAAGCTCCCAAAATGAGCCCCAAATTGGACTCTGGCCAATTATTAATCGCAGCAACTTGACGAAACTGCATAATGAACTCGTCGAACGAATTTGCACCAGTTCCCGTGTAATACACAATATTCGACATGGTGGAAATTTTTTCGTAGCACCACTTAGCTCTAAATCCGGCGACGACTCAGCACGTAGTCTTCTTAGTTGTTTTATTTCCGCATCCACCACCTGATGCGTAGAATGCCCGTTATACGGTTTACCCGAAAATTTGGATGAATAATTATTCTTTTACTTGTGCAGATATTCTAAGGTTCTGCACACACCAAAAAACAAACGAGCGGGATCGTACCGCGTCTTCTAGTGGAGACTCAGGCGTCCTCCACCAAAATGTAGAGGATGGAAGATCCTCTACTGAGGGGGCTCAGTGGTAGAGCGTGTAATGTGGGTATAGGGCTTCTATACTATGAAGATAAACGCTTTTCCAGTTTAAACGTATGTTATTATATTTTCACTTTGTTATAACGAATACATCTGTTTAGCTTCGGCGCCGGACGACAAGTCTAGAATATGTAAAAACCTAACTATCTTATAATTATTTGAAAGGTTCGTATGCCGTCGGATATTTACCAGCCATGTACAACATAAGGTTTTACTCTAAGGCTCTACAGTACCTATGGAGAAGAACGGGCAAGAAACTCCATGGACACTCTTTTAAATCAAAATATGGTTTCAAAATAGTGACTAATCACACTTATTCAGTTCTGTTCAGCTTCTGTCCATAGAAAACAAAGATTTTGTATGGAGATGCGCACGCGTACATTCAGCTTTCGGTGTCTATTCAGTTTTCGGCAAACAGGTGTAAAATGAAGGCAAATGTGGTTTTATGATGTTAATGCTAAAAACAAAGACAAACACACAAAGTCACATTTTCACTAACGATAACGAAATTAGATAAATCCGAAATGTATGGAATTGTCGAAATGTCACGTATCAGGCTGATTTTATAGTCACGCGTTTCAGCAGCGCCGTCGGAGCGCGCGCGCTCGGATATGTATTGGGGTAGTAGTAGCGTTTCAAATTCGCGCGCTTGAGCAGCGCCGTTCGGTGAACGCGACCTATTCGCGCGGCGCAGCGCGCTGCCCAACGGCGCGTCTAGCGGCGTGACTATAAAACCAGCCTCAATCGTTTTCGATCGCTAATTTCAAATTGCGTAACGAAATCGAGTGACTCGATCAATATTTTTCATTACAAGTGACGTTCTTGACAATCCGAATCGATAACGAATAGTTCGATCAACAACTTGATAACAATGTCGATTTTCGAAATCGAATCGACACGGAGCGATTGACACTTGTCTAGGACCCCAGCACTGTTGCGCCGCGTTCAGCGCTAACTGCGATCGCATCTTGTCGACGACGAGTAGGGAACAGTCCACGTTCAGCGCTGAACGTGGCGGAACACCTATGTACACGGATGCTAACGCGTGACTATCTTACGACACTGGAAAGAAGTCACGGGCCGAAGGTAGTACTGCCTGCCTACGTAAAATGTAATTTTATTAAACGTGTTTATACAACTATCATTTTATAAACAAATGAGTCGCGGCATGATCTATATCTATATCTATCTATATCTATACATATAATAAAATTGTAGAAAAGTCATGTCTGTACAATGGAAATAAATAAAAAAAAAGTAGCAGGGGTTGTTATTATATCGATGCCGAACCCGAAATTGTAATTAATTTTTTTTTTGTCTGTTTGTCGGTTTGTCTGTTTGTCTGTGTGTTTGTGCACGCTAATATCAGAAACGGCTTATTCGATTTAGATGCGGTTTTCACTAATATATTGTAGTAAGCTTCACTTAACATTTAGTGTTTACTTCATGTCAATCGGTTCATAAATAAAAAAGTTATGTCAATTTAAAGAATCACGGCAAACATTTGTTAAGGTATTCTATCAGAGTACGTATACGCATCGCGCCTGCGCGTCCGTGGTTATATAAAGCGCGCTGAGAGCCGCGCCGCTGTTACCCCCGATCCAGTTGTCCCTTGCTGTCCTCCCCCAGCGACGCCCTAAGCCGAGGTCCGTACCCCACAGGGGGTGCCCATAGCGTGTAGTCGCTTAGTTTGTAAGTTTTTATAAGCCCTGGCTGGAGGCTACAATTCTTTTGTGGTATCCACAGGCAAGTCCGGTTAAGCAGTATACAACCCTACGGCTGAGCTGCGAGATGCCATTATCAAAAAAAAAACACGCCGCTCCCATAAGCATTCAGTTATTCGAAGCGAACGCACGTATCCTGGAGAGTATAGGCGAATAGTTGCATTCGATTATTGCGATTCACTTGAATACTGACTGTTTGCATATTTCATTTATTTATATTTTAGGGTTTGTAGGTTAGGTTCTTTTTCTAAATTTTCCTTAAAATCAATCTATAATACAATAAAACAGTAAAAAAAGTGTCTGTACATTGAATATATTAAAAAAAAAATGATAGAATGGTTTAGAAACAGTAATAGAGCACGAATCCAAAAAAAAAAACGGTCTGTTTATCTGTATGTCTGTTTGTTTGTACACGCTAATCTTCGGAACAACTGGACGGATTTGAATGATTTTTTTTGTTGTGTAGGTATTAAGTCTGGGCAACATTTATAGTATACGTATATAATTTTTATCGGAAACTTGAACACCAGATGCAGAACCGCAACAGACCAGCTAAACTATAAGAGATACAAAAATAGTAACGTAGCAAAGATTGTTCCGCGTGATGAGCATTTTCTGCTGAGAGAATTAATTTGAAGATCTGGAACACCTGATGTGGAACTCCAAGAGCCCAGCTACACTATAACAGATATTGGAATGACGTCTTAGCAAAAGTTGTTCAGCCTGATGAGCACTCTCTGTTGACGCATAAAAATTTAAGATCTGGAACACCTGTTGTGGAATTCCAAGAGCCCAGCTACACTATAACATATACAGAGTTGATACGACAGAGGGGCTTTCCTTCAAACAGCTTATACTAGGGACCATTTTCAAGCTCTGTACCAAAAATCAATTAAATAAGAGCAGTAGTTTAGTCTCAAATGTTTTTTTAAGCTTTTGCCCCGTTTGAACACGATGTATCTTTCCTAACAGCGCTCCGGCGTGCACGCGTCGGTGCCGCTGCGTTACAAGGTCAGTTTTTATTTACAAAGGGTGGTTGCGTTTTACTCTGATTTGTAAGCTATTTAGTTTGTTTGAAAAAATAAAAACCTCTTTTCTTTTTAGGGTTCCGTACCTCAAAAAGAAAAAAACGGAACCCTTATAGGATCACTTTGTTGTCCGTCCGTCCGTCTGTCAAGACCGTTTTTCTCAGGCACGCGTGGAGGTATCAAACTGAAATTTATATTTAATACTCAAGTCTACTGTCCCTTGGAGCTGTGAAAAAATCAAACTTCTAAGCCAAAGCAATCAAAAGATACAGCTGTTTATGCCGCAAATTTTCGAAACTCTTACGGGAATCAAAACCTACAGGGTACTTCCCGTGAACTTAGAATCTTGAAATTTGGTACAAAGTAACGTCTTACAGTGCAGATAAAGGAAAAATTGCGAAAACCGTAAATTTTTAGTTACATCATTTAATAAAAAAAAAAGTTTTTTTTTTCGAAATATAAAAATACCATAACTATGACTCGATTCTCGTGATGGGTGAACTTTTACTTATATACCTACAGGTTTGTACGGAACCCTCGGTGTGCGAGTCCGACTCGCACTTGGCCGGTTTTTTTTTATACCGTTCCGAGTTAATACTAAACACGTATAGTATACGTAGTGTAATTTAATGCCCCTCTGTCATAGGTATCAACTCTGTATAGGAATGACGTCTTAGCAAAAGTTGTCCAATCTGATGAGCACTTTCTGTTGACTTATAAAAATCGAAGATCTGGAACACCTGTTGTAGAACTCCAAGAGCCCAGCTACACTATAACACATATAGGAATGACGTCTTAGCAAAAGTTGTTCGGTCTGATGGTTATTTCCTATTGACTTATAAAAATCGAAGATCAGAAACATCTGATGTGGAAATCAAAGCTATCACTAATTTCACTGTATAATTATAAAATAACATAAGCTGGGAGTACTTCCACGCGGTGAAGGCGGTAACAGTTTAGGACTGATTTTCGCTGACGATGGTACAGACGCCAGCACATCAAGCAATCCCTCACTGTCAAATTTTCTCAATTAAAAATGAACCTTATGTCTTTGCAATAAAGTTGAAATACTATCAAAGAAATTTGACAGATTGTGGTAACTTGATGTGCTGGCCTCTGTACTTATATCATTAAAAATTTGACTCTGCTGGCCAAAACTCCCATTTATTTTTTTATTTTACCATTTAAATATGCCTTCGGACTTATGTTATTTGAGTGTTTAATTTCCTTTTCTATTTATCTTCGTGACACAGTAGCCTACCCGATAACGCCTGGGAGCAGTCCCTTAGATTTTAATTGATCACTTATTATTCACAATAAAACTATAACCATGCCTAGAAAGAGGTCAAATCTTTCCCAATGTTCCAAAAGAGCTAAAAGATTGAAGATCTTATGATCCCAAGAATCTACCAAAGAGCGTCACGAGAGACTTGATGCTGTTTGAAAACATCCGGCTGCAACTCGCTCCGTGGAAACCTCTTCGGATCGCGAAGCACGCCTGCGTTCTCAGCGTATTTACGCATCTACATCCAGGTCTCTAGAGACCAGTGAAGAATATGATGCGCGACTGACCGCAGATCGTGCAAGTCATGCAATGTCTCGCGAATCGGAGACGTTCATGGATACAGAATTACGCTTGAGTTCCAAGCGTATCTACGCATCGACTTCTAGATCTCTAGAGACAAGTGGGGAATGTGATGCGTGACTGACCGCTGATCGTGCAAGTCATGCATTGTCTCGCGAATCGGAGACGTTCACGGATAGAGAATTACGCTTGAGTTCCAAGCGTATCTACGCATCGACTTCTAGGTCTCTAGAGACAAGTGGGGAACGTGATGCGTGACTGACCGCTGATCGTGATTCAGATCTTCGATTTTGACGACCCCATTGTCGCTGGCATAAGCAACAGGATACGCGTACGAAGTCGCGGGCAGAAGCTAGTTAAAATAATATAAATGGATTGCTCGCAACCTTGATTTTCTGTTGTGTTTTTTGTTGTGTTGTGTGATAACACAGAGATGAGAAATGACGTCACGGTATGACGTCAGCTGTGTCGGGAGTTTACCGTTGTTGGCTGAAAGTGCAAAATTGATGTGGCTCATTGTAATGTAATATTTAGTAGCTTTTGGTTAATATAATAATAATATCCTAGGACATTTCACACAACGCCAAATATTCCCAAGCTAAGCAACCTAATGCTTGTGTTATGGTAACGAGATGGCTGATAAACTACTTAATTATGTATACATTTTTTGTTTTGTAAATACATACAATATATTATAGATAGACAAACACCCGGAACAAATACTAGACACTACTACTATTAGACTAGAAATAATAGCTTAAATAGTAATAGTTTAGCTCCCTTCAAAATGGTTGAGCTGAATGGTGCTAATCCTTGCGTCATGTTTGTGAACGGGCGCCGTCAGTAGGGACGGGCCATCTCTTAGTTGCCACGGTTCTTGTAAAATTTATATAATTTTTGAATTGTTTTTTTTTTATCTTTTAATTATGGACGCTTTTTTACGTTCTGCAACGTTCTCACTATATTTGTGAAATTTCATGATGTATAAGGACGGGACTAACCCAGATTTTGTAACCACATTTTGATTTAAAAGTGTCCATGGAGTTTCCTGCCCGTTCTTCTCCATAGGTACCTACAGAGGCCAGCACATCAAGTTACCACAATCTGTCAAATTTCTTTGATAGTATTTCAACTTTATTGCTAAGACATAAGGTTCATTTTTAATTGAGAAAATTTGACAGTTTGGGATAGCTTGATGTGCTGGCGTCTGTACCTACTGCTTTGGAATGGGCTAACACGAGATGTCACTCCTTTGTTTTTGATCCGGCGCGGATAGTCGTCGTGGATGTTCTCCACCCTGGGGGGGGGGGGGGGGGGTGGAGGGGCCTGCCAGAGACTTGCTGACTTAAAGCCACCCAGGTGTTCAAGCTTACACTTACTCGCGGTAACGTGCCGGCCGCCGCGGGCCTCGTCTCAGGTCGGAGTAGTGAGGTGTTTGACTTCCCCAGTGACACTACGCGGCCTCCTCGGATCGTAACAAATACAACAAACCACCCGGCAGCACAGCTGTCTGTTCAGGAAGAACTGGATTCTGCTCATTAAATGGTATCGAAAAGAATTACCATTTTTTCCCAACCATGTTGGGGTCAGCTTCCAGTCTAACTGGATGCAGCTGAATACCAGTATTTTACATGGAGCGACTGTCTATCTGCCCTCCATAAACCAGTTAGTAACTGGGTAGTACGATATACCCCTTGGTAAGACTGGCTGTCAGACTTTCGGGCAAATGACTAGCCGTAATGACTATCAAAGATCCACGAATGACAGCCGGAACCAAAGGCTTAACGTGCGAGAGAATCAGAGAACCCATCCGCTGACCAACCCTGCGTAGCTTTAGCCCTGCGTAGCCACTAACCAACCAAGGCTGGGAAATCAGCCAATGACTGCTCCCGCTCTGGGTGGAGCGGAAGGGAGTGTCAGACTCTTACTGACTAAAACCCATCCATTTTCCTTCCGTAGCCCTTTATATTCCGGCCGGGGTAGCGGTAACCCTTTCGGACAATCCCGCTTACTAACCCTGCGTAGCTTAACTTGACGGATCGATCCGTGTGGCTGTTACTACTTAGCCACGAGCATTCAATGAAATTATTTGCCATTATATCAGCTAGCACACGCCAATAAACCAATAAAATCACAAAAACCGACAATAATCAAGCAAAAATAAAACTAAATAAAAGCCTGCATTCATAAAGATCGTGCCCGCTTACATGTGCAATGCTCAACCTTTTGAACGCCATTGTCACATATACGTGACAAGCAAGCGCATGCCCTGTACGCCTACGACACGTAGCAACAACACTATAACACGAAATAAACAATAAAATCATTACTTTTGCGAGTGTTTATTATAGATATCTTAAAAATTGAACCTCTCGTACGTATTTAATGACATGAAACAAAATTAAAAGACACCATGGATATTGGGAAATTCATGATAACAAGAAGATTTGTAGCTTGGCGTGGAGGGCACGCGGGTGCGTTTATGCTCTGGCGTTCAAAGGTCAACTCGAAGTCACAAATGATATACTAGAACTTAGCTTGACCTCAAAACAAGTGCCGCGCAGCTATTATTATTTAGCCATGAGCCTCCGCCTCCATTCAATCGAGAAATATACCTAGTGGTGAACTGACGTAGCCTCTATTAGCTAACAACGCGAATAAATAAATATTGACAAAATAACAACTCCTACATTGATTATTAAGTCAAAATGAATACATAACTTTATTTTATACAAACCTTGGAACCAGATTTCTCAAACATCTGTTTAAAAAACTAGTTTTTCGAATGTTCTATGTACATCATCCGTATCGTTTAGAACTGGTGTTAGAATTACGTTTTTGGTGAATTAATATGTTAAATAAAATCATTGTTCTGTGTTTGTTTGCATTGGGGTCTTGTGGTGAAGATGGGCATGGGAAGGTTTTTGATTTACCTGAAGGTAAGCCAGTGTTTAAATAATAGGGGTAAAAGTATGAAATTGCCGTTTAATTGTATTACTTAGGTACCTTCATGGTTTGAGATTTTTGAGTGAAACTTTTTTTCACGAGGTCCCTATGAAGTTCTTCTTTTAAAAAATGTGCAACATTCGATTATAGACTTTCAGCTTTCAGTTCTTTTTTTTATTCAGCTTAGACAAGAAAGACGGCATTCTTCGAAAATTCGAGTTATTTTTGAATACGAGTTCCGACGCTGAACTGACGCGGCAGAAAGAGCTCGCAATAATTAATAATTTATTGTAGTGATTCAGGTTCTTTTTAGAAACCGACGAGGTAACGAATGAAGGTTGTTAGGAATGTGGGAATAACCTGGTGCGTGAAACAGTGGCGTAATTGGGTATTTGACAGGGTAGTCAATAATAACGTTACTTTTTATGAACTGTCAAAACGCGGAATTTGTACGTGATTTGTATGAAACATAACAATGTGACGTCACAGATTTTTAGACTCAAATGGAATAGTTATTAGCATTTAATGCAATTTTACACTACTTATATCTTCGCATAATATTTAATTTCTGTACGGTGATGGAAGTTTGCACGCCGAGCGGTATTTTTTCTATGTGATTTAATTTTTTATTTTTGACCGTTTCAAATAATCAATTGGGTAGTTTTACTATGACAATCCCATTAATTCTTAACCGACTTTCAAAAGGAGAAAGTTATCATTTTTTTTTTAATGTAAGTACAGTGAAACGGGGTGAATAGGGAGGACTCAGGGGTGAATCGGGTTTCTGCCGGGTAAGCAGGATTTTCCGAAAGGGTTACCACTACCCCGGAACATGTTGGATGGAATTAATCAGTACGAGTCTCATATTCCTTCCGCTCTACCCAGAGCGGAAAGGGTCATTAGATGACTAGCCACCCTGAATAAAAAAGGGTGAATCAACGAAACCTTTAAAATGGAATTTTAACATTGCTATAATACAGGTAGTTTATTGCCAACAAGTACGCTTAAATTGTGACACGAAATACATTGCGGGTCCTTTTTTGGCCACAAACTATAATATTGTACCCCGTTTTAAATCGATCACTCCAAGGTTTCTGATTCGATTTCTGTGATTCTTTTTATACATATATTTATTTTATTTACGTCAGTTACATCAATGTATGGAACAGCTCATATTTTTTTCGCGATTTCAGGGTGCTTCCCATAGTAAAAGTTGTTCGTAACCATGAGTACAATGCTCTCACAAAATTCTTAGAGTTAATTTTTTACACCTTTTATTAGTTATATTAACTTGTAAACATTTTTTAGGATCGAATTGTTCCTGGCATGGCCTGGATGGAAAGTGTACCAACATAAACAACTGCCAATCGGCTAAAGATGCTATACGACGGAAGAGTCATCCTCCGGTGAGTGATCACACTAATATTATAAACGCAAAAATTTGTGAGTGTGTGTGTGAGTTTGTCACTTCTTCACGCTCAAACGGCGGAACGGATTTGGATAAAATTTGGCACAGTTATAGATTATAACCTGTATTAACCTACATAAGGTAGGTTAGCTACCCTACCTACCTACCCTTCCTACCTACCCTAGCTACCTACCTACCCTACCCCGCCTATCCTACCTACCCTTCCTACCCTACCTACCCAGGGATATGAAAAATAGATAGTAGCCGATTCTCAGACCTACTGAATATGCATATAAAATTTTATAAAAAATCGGTCAAGCCGTTTCGGAGGCGTACGGTAACTAATATTGTGACATGGAAATTTTATATATAAGAAGTATCTACTTAATTCTAGGTAAATATAATAATTAATATCATGTATATTTACGTACTTACTACGGCCTCGAATCATATTTTGATCAACATGCAACTTGACACCGAACGGCTAATTACAAAAAACTTAAAAAAAAAACACGGTCTGCACTGACATAATATATCTCTAATGCAAGCGTGGTGAGCAACGCTCATTCCATCTCTGTACGAGACGAGGCTTTTGTTCTGCAAACGGAAAGATAAAGAATGATATTCCTTAATAAAAACATCCACACGGACCGATCCATCAGGTTAAGCTACGCTTGCCGTGGATGAGTGATTATCTTTACATACCGAGACTCCTCCGTGCCGGAAAGCACGTTAAGCCGTTGGTCCAGGCTGTCATTTGTGCATCTTTGACAGTCGTTACGGGTCGTAGAAGCCCAAAACTCTGACAGCCAGTGTTACCAAGGGGTATCGTATTGCCCAGTTACTGGGTTGTGGAGTTCAGATAGGTCTCTCCTTGTAAAATCTATACTATATACTATATTATACTATAATATTATAAAGCTGAAGAGTTTGTTTGTTTGAACGCGCTAATCTCTGGAACTACTGGTCCGAAATGAAAAATTATTTTTGTGTTGGATAGTCCATTTATCGAGGAAGGCTATAGGATATGTAACATCACGCTACAACCAATAGGAGCCGAGCAGTGGGTGAAACCACGCAGGAGCAGCTGGTACTGGTATGCAGCTGCACCCGTTACTCTGGAAGTCAACCCCAACATACACTTCTCATCAAAAAAATCGAAACACCTTCGTTTTAATTTAAAAAAAAATTGAAACACCTAATTTAATACAAAAGAGTTTTCATTCTATGAAAAAAAAAACATTGTATAGCTGGCAATCTGGCAATTACAAAAGTAAGCGAAAATTTAAAATTCGAAATGAGAATTTCATTTGTTTATCCTCTAAATGAAATGAATCACTATTTTGAGACAAAAGTGCGTCTACCGTTGGAGAACATTTTACGTTCAGAAACTAAAAATTTGCGTTTATCATTAACGGGAAAAGGCTAAGCAGATTGATTGATTGTATCCTTTCATTTCAGATATGCAGCTTTCAAGAAATGACACCAATTGTATGCTGCACGATTTGTATGCCGAACCACAGTACAACGTAGGTGACATATTAGCACATAGAACTATCCGATCCGGTATAGCATAAGCCTACAGTGTTACCACTGCTAGGACATAGGCCTTCTCTCGGTGGGAGGGCCGATACTCACAAACGCTTGCGCTGACTGGACAGTTCCACTCAAAAATTTTTGGTTCTTTCCTCAAAAGACAGTTTTCAGAGACGGTTCTACATGGTCCTCACATCTGACGAAGATTTTGAAACAATTTCATTTAATATCAATCCACCACGCGGGCCCAGTTCGTTTGTAAACATCATGTCTTCGAAGTTTTGGTTCTTGAATATCTATATAGTTTTCTCGCGACGTTTTCCTTCACCGTTTTGAGAGCAGTGATGATGAAATTATTTACACAAAGTAAAGCACCGCCTGCCTGGGGTTCGAACCTACCGCTTACAACTCCTTAGACGTGGCCACTCTAGAGAGGCATCACGGCGCCCTCACCTACCGCCTGACGCAGGTCCTCACCGGACATGGATGTTTCGGGAGGTTCCTGCACATCATCAGGCGGGAGGAAACGCCCGGGTGTCACCACTGCGAGGATCGCCCAGAGGACACGGTAGAGCACACGGTGCAAACCTGCCCAGCTTGGGCGGAGCACCGCCGTGTCCTCGTAGAGGCGATCGGCGGCGGCGACCTCTCGCGCCCGGCCTTGGTGCAAGCCATGGTCCGGGGCGAGAGGGAGTGGGAGGCAGTCACCTCCTTCTGCGAAAAAGTCATGCTCGCGAAGGAGGTGGCGGGATGGGAGAGAGAAAGGTCCTCCCGTCCCAGCCGCCGCAGGAGACGCCCCGGGCGTCGGGAGCCACGTGACGACTCCCGGCCACCGTAGGCGCGGGCCTGCGGGCGGTGAGTAATGGGTAACTCACCGTCCGATCAGCACCAGACCCGTGCCGTACGGCGCGTATATGTTCCACGCGCGCCTCAAAGAGATGTCAGCATATGAAGGGGCCCCTCAGGGCCAAGCCTGCCGGGTAAGCGGGATTGTCCGAAAGGGTTACCGCTACCCCGGAACATAAAGGGCTACGGAAGGAACATGGATGGGTTTTAGTCAGTAAGAGTCTGACACTCCCTTCCGCTCCACCCAGAGCGGGAGCAGTCATTGGATGATTTCCCAGCCTTAAAAAAAAAAAAAAAAAAAGACGTGGCCACTATCACCAGACGTGCTCATCACTGCCTCTTCCCACTAGTATATTTTCGAGAAATTATTTCCGACTTCCGATCGGGCGAAGCTGCGGGCAAAACTAGCGTTTGTTTTATAATTTCTAACATCCTCGAAACTAAACTATCATAATAGAGTGAATATGAGGCCCTGGGTTCGATTCTTAGGTCGGGCAGTGTGTTACCGGGGTTTTCCTTTAGGGATGTCTCTGGAATCTGGATTTGTGCCCAGTTGAAGGCAATAGGCTCACTGACTATTCCATGGGACTTAACGTAACTGGTGAAACGTGGGTGTACCTATTATAGGTGCACCTCTGGCCCTTCGGGGAACGAAGATGTTATGATATGATAAAAACCTTGTAAAGATCTAGTTTAATCATCATCATCATTATTCTCCTGCCCTCCTCCTAATTTACGTGAGCTCGGCGCAACATGTCTTTTTCTTCCATACTTCTCTATTAGTCGTCATCTCGGCAGTCACTCCCTTCCTAGCCATATCATCTTTCACACAATCCATCCATCGTTTCTTTGATCTCCCTCTACTTATATAGCCATCCACATTCATACTCACAACTTTCATGACAACATTTTCCTTATTCCTCCGCATAACATGCCCGTACCATGACAACAGATTTCCACACAACTGAAGTAAAGAACTAGTTTATGTATCAAAAACTTTTTCTTTTCAGAGATCCGTTTAAAGTCTTCGAGGTCGACTCTAGATTCAACGAATCAAGCAAAGCAAGAGATAGTAAGTTATACATCCGACTTGAAAAAATAATATTCATCATCTGCCTGACTCTTCCTCGACCCAATCCGTCCAGTCCTTTACTGCCCTTCCTCAGCCTGTCCATTCTGTCTACATACTGCCCTCCCCCAGTGTGGCCCTTACTGACCTCCCCCAGCCTGTCCCTTGGTGCCCTTCGGCAGCCTGTTCTTCGGGCACCAGTGCATCAAGTTATACCAAAAACAAATTTCTCCAAATGAATTTAAACCTAAAAACGTTGAATAAGTTAAGTTTAAAATCAATTGAGAAGTTTGAAAGTATTAACTAGATGTGCTGGTGACTTTACTCCATAAAAAAGGATGATAAATGACACGAAATACCAATTTCATCATCTATTTCAGATTGTTTAAAATACCTGAAAACCTTGGACTATCGATGCAGTTTGCCGCCCAAAATTCCGGAATTTGGGGCGAGGAGTCTTTCTGAGAAGAACTGCTATGACAACTTGGAACCACCAGGCTTGGAGAATAGTAATGGTCATCCACAAGGAAAGCTCATCAGTAAAGTTAAGCGCCACGCTAAGCACCAGGTAGATACATCATCAACATTTGAGCTGAACGTCGTCCACAGCTAGGCATATCCCCCCCCACCCCCCGCCAAAGCGCCATCACATTGAGGGTCCTGTGTTTCTCGCATGATTCCAGTTAACTTCTCCATCACATCAATCCGTCCAAATCATGCAGTAGGAGGTACATATTGTAGAATAGTCCTGCTCTTTTTCTTTTGCGAGTTGGAAATCATCAAATGGATCCTCCCGCTCTGGAAGGAGCGGAAGGGAGTGTCAGACTCTTACTGACTAAAACCCATCCATGTTCTTTCCTTAGCCTTTTATGTTCCGGGGTAGCGGTAACCCTTTCGGACAATCCCGCTTAAGTGGCAACTGCCTTACGAGTTGGGTTCGAACTCAGGCAGATTTAATTTGTGTAAAAAATTTCATCACCACTGCTCTCAAAACGGTGAAGGAATACATCGTGAGGAAACCGGCATGTCGTAGAACTAAATAAATTCGTAGACATGTGACATCCTCCAACCCGCACTGGGCACGCATGGTGGATCACCATCACAGCCCACTCCCTTTCAAACAGAGGACGCCTGAGCCTCAGCAGCGGGAACATTATAGGCTGATTATAAAAAAAACAACTCGTGGTGAAATGTCCATTTATTCTACAGCAATGGAGATAATAATTATGTTATGCCTGTTACAGTTTTACGACCTCAATCCTCCAGAAGACGTACCAGCAATAGCAGCAGGGACAGCTGCATTTAGACGCCAGTATCCTCACATGGTAAAGTCAAAAGTCATTTATTCAAACTAGGCTGAAAATTTGCCTTTTATAACATCAAAATTTCATAAGACAGTCGCCCAAAAGCGAGCGCTCAGGCGGAGTCATCACGCGGCTCCCGACGCCCAGAACAAAATCAAGTCATTTATTCAAACTAGGCTGAAAATCAGCACTTTTTGAAGGTCAAATTTATATAAGACAGTCCCCCGGAAACACCCAACCTTCACCACTTCCTAGTGCTTTAGCTAGAAAGTAGAAGTGGCGCAACAAACTCCCCAGCAGCACAGCGGTCTGTTCAGTTGGAAGAACTTGATTCTACACATTTATCGTATGAGAAGTAATTAACATTACATTAAAATCAATAATTTGCCACATGCCAGCTAGCACACGCCAATATACCAATTAAAACATTGAAAACTGACTGACTGACTGACTTTTAATTTTTTTTATTTACGCTTGAGAAAGCGTAAATAAAAAAAAATTAAGAAAAAAAAAGAGCCTTGAGGCATAAAGGGCGTGCCCGCTTACATGTGCAATACTGTACTATGTGAACGCCTGCTGCGGCCGACGATGGCTGGGTTGTGTTTCTCGCTCAAACATCAAAGTCAAAGTCAAATCATTTATTTCAAATAGGCACAAGTAAGGCACTTTTGAACGTCAAAATGAACATGAAATAGAATTGATTCTAGTCGCCCCTCCCAAAGCTAGAAACTCCCTGTTTTAAAATGTTTAGTATACATGAATCCTACTACTATTATAAAGGCGAAAGTTTGTAAGTATGGATGTATGGATGTTTGTTACTCTTTCACGTAAAAACTACTGTATAGATTTGGATGAAATTTGACACAGAGATGGTTTATATCCTGGATTAACACATAGGATATTTTTTATCCCGGTAGAACATTCCTGTGGGATAATTTCCGACCTCCACGCGAGCGAAGCCGCGGGCAGAAGCTAGTAATAACATAATAATTATGTAAAGACGATGCACCCACAAAAGGTGGAAAGAAAAACACATAATAGTAATGGCAGGTAAACTTAATTATGTCATAGGTACATGGTACTCACATATTTACAAACATTTTAAAAGTTAAAAATAATAAATTAATCAATATGTGAGAAGTTATTCCAATATTATAAAATAATAATTATGGTACTAATGATAAATGATAAATTATTACCTGATTTACTTAGCATACAGTTTGTTTCTTCTATCATTTAAACGATTTACAAGACCTAATCATAGATTTAAACACAATGAGTGTAGATGATGCATGTAAACCACTTTCAGAATCTGATAATTCGTCGAATATAATGGTAAATAATAAATGTAATGATAGCAATTTTTTTCGTGTATGACAGACTACATGTACTTCATCAAAATATTAATGGTTTACTACACAAAGCTGATGAATTTACCGTAAATTTAAATAATATTAATATTAACAATAGTATAATTGATGTGATCTGTGTTACCGAGCATAATATGATAACGGACGATACAAAATTTCTCCAAATTCCCAATTATACTATGGCAGCAAATTACTCAAGAGCTAATAGAAATGGTGGTTCATGTATCCTAGTACGAAAAAGTCATAAATTTAAGATTCTACACGAAGCAAAACTTGTAAGCGTACCCAACCTCATAGAATGTTCGGCTATTGAATTGTTAGAACATAAGTTAATTATCATATGTATTTATAGGCCTCCAAAGGCAAAAAGGGACTGTATAGAAATATTTTTTAACCATTTAACGGCTATGCTTGCAAAATTATGTACCAAATACAAGAAAATTATAATTTGTGGTGATTATAATATTGATCGACTAAAAAATACACCTGTTTCAAGGGAGTTCGAAGACTTATTACGAAGCTTTAACTTAAAACTTGCAATAAATGTACCAACTCGTTTGCAAAGCAAGACGTGCATCGATAATATTGCTCATAATATAAGAGGCTGTAAACAAAGTGTCTTAGAACTAGCACTGTCTGATCATACAGCGCAAATACTGTCATGCCCGGTCAGGAAAACGTACTCAATAACTCACTGGTACTTTAGAAGAGACTATAGTAACGAAAATATTGAAAAATTTATTAGATGTTTAAAAGCCCTTACTTTTAGTGATTGCTATGGACAAACTGACCCAAATGCTGCTTTTGAGGAATTCCATAAACTATTTAAACTTTTTTATGACCTCTGCTTTCCAAATATTAAAATTAAGGTTCCTATAATACAAAATACCAAATGGCTCAGTAAAGGACTAAAAATGTGTTCCCTTCGCAAAAGAATGTTACTGAAAACTTATCGACTATCAGGTAACATCAGAGACAAGAGTAATTTTAAGAAATATGCAAAAAAGTTTAAAAAAATCATAAAACTCACTCAAAAATCTCAAAACAATTATCACATCCAAACAGCCACAAATAAATCTAAGGCAGTTTGGAAAATAATAAATAAATACAAAAACAATAACCCTCCTGAAAAAATTAATAGAATTAAATATAACAACGAACTTATAACTGCTCCTGGTGCTATAGCCCAAACATTCAACAATTTTTTTATTGATGATGTTGCAAAACTAAACAATAATTCAATAAATTACGCCAATATTATAACGTATAACAAACCAAACTCCTGTTTCTTAACACCAGTTACTCCTTACGATGTTGTCAAAATAATCATGACGTTAAAAAACACAAACAGTACAGGGTATGATGGAATTGTGACGAAAATAATAAAACGTGTAGTGTTCGAAATTGCTCCAATCATCACCTACATAATAAATCAATGTCTTGAAGAAGGAATTTTCCCGACATGCTTGAAAACTACTGTAGTTACACCAATATTCAAAAAAGAAAACACGGAAGACGTACGATGTTATAGACCTATTGCTCTCATACCAATAATGGCTAAAATTTTTGAAAGAGTTCTATTTAATAACCTCAGTGAATATTTCGAAAAAAATAAAATAATAATAGATAATCAAGTTGGATTCAGAAAAGGGAAATCGGTTAATACAGCAATGCAACAGTTCTTACAAAAAATTTTAACAGAACTAGACAAAAAAAATCAGGTCACAGCTTTATACATGGACATGACCAAAGCTTTTGATTATGTTGACCATGAACTACTGCTGCATAAACTAGAAATATATGGAGTTCGAGGTAAAGCACTGGAAATACTTAAATCCTATCTCAGTAAAAGACTACAGTTCACTGAAATAACACAATTATGCCCAATCACAAAAACAGAAATTAAATATGCCTCGAGCCCAAGATCTATAAAATATGGTGTACCCCAAGGGTCGATACTTGGACCACTACTATTTCTCATTTATATAAATGATTTACCAAACGCTATTTCGCACCCTATGGTTTTGTTTGCCGATGACAGTACGGCTCTTTTCACAAATAACAAATATAAAGATAATGAACTAGAAATTAATGATTCCCTGTCTAAATTAATAAATTGGCTTACAATAAATAATCTAAAAATAAATCTTAAAAAAACCCATTACATGAACTTCAAGAATAAAAACGCAAAATCAATTCCATTGTCTATTGTATACAATAATACAGCAATATCTGAGGTTACAAGTACAAAATTTCTAGGTATCTATATAGATTCTAATTTGTCATGGAAGACACATATAAATAGTGTATGTAGCAAATTAAATCAATTTTCTTATGCCCTCTACATGCTCAAAAAAATATCTAACCTAGACACGCTACTTAGTGCTTATCATGCTTATGTGGGATCCACTTTATCTTATGGAATACTATATTGGGGATACTCAACTGATAAAGAAATTGCATTCAAGGCGCAAAAAAAGTGTATTAGATCAATATGTGGGATACACCAAACAGATTCATGTAAACCTCATTTCATAAACCTTAACATATTAACTCTTCCTGCTCTATATATCTACGAGGCCTCAATTTTAGTCAAATCAAACATCAGTAGCTATGACACATTAACAAGCAGTAGACTTAAAAACAAATTACGTTATAAAACATCCCACACTGCAGTACACAGCAATAGTATTTTTTGTATGGGCATAAAAATATATAATAAGTTACCCACAGAAATTAAAAACTTAAATTCAATTGGTCTTTTTAAAAGGAAGCTAAAAGACTTCCTCATTAAAAAAGCACATTATTCAGTAAAAGAATTCCTCGAAGTAAAATAATAAATTAATTGTGATACTACTGTAATTAATATTATGTGATACCGAACCTAAGAATAGTTTGATTTATTTGACTCTGATTTATTATAAAATGTATTATTTAGTATAACATACCTAATGTACAATTTAACTGAAATAATTGAGTGTGTCTACTTTATTTTTAATAATATGTGTTACAATTTAAATTGCAATGCCTTAACAGGCAACTAAGTTTTAAGTACCTTTTTATAGTTAAGATCTTCAAAATTACACTTAGTTCGCAATAAAGAATTTGAATTTGAATTTAGTATTTGTCCTGTAGTCGAAAATACTATCTCTGACCTGAGTTTGATTTTGTCTAGACTGGGTCGTGGCTCTCGCCACCTGCGACCTTCTTCGGTAAGAACATTGCCTTCCGAAGATCTTTTGAAAATAAATTATCTTTTATTTTGTGCCAGGCATTGCTGGGGTACGGAGATGAGCCAATGACAGCTCAGTGGCTGTGTGGAGGCTCTGTCATCAGCGAGGAGTATATCCTTACTGCAGCTCATTGCATATCCAGCCCTGCTGTGTAAGTATTCTGGCTATCATGTGTAATATTCCAAGTGATAGAGCTTTTATACAGGGTGTAACCGAAAGGGTATATACAGATATACAAAAGCATACGCTACAGACCACCAAACTGAACCACTTTTACTACGGTAGTGACTCTTCAAGTACATCAATTTCAAATTGTAATCGATGTGTGTCAATTTGGTAAATATTTTTACAATCTTCTAATTTAATTTGATAATTTTTTAATTTATTTATTAGAAAAACACGCTCTTTCCTTAGTTTAATATTAATGGAACTGTGTTTCTTTTGTTGTTTCTTAAATTTATTTAGATGCAATAAATTTAAGAAACAACAAAAGAAATAAAAAAATATGCAAAACTAAATAGAATCATTATATCATATATTAATGGAACTGTGTTTGTTCCATTAATATATGATATAATGATTCTATTTAGTTTTGCATATTTTTTTATTTTATTTTGACCTTCTTTATAATTACTAGTTATTGTTATGTTTCAAAATAGTCTTCAGTTAGGTTTATTGTTATCATGGAATGAGGATGGCAGTAACTTTGGAATAATTCATTATATAAGTTATTAGTTTTTTACATTACATTTTATAATGTAAGGTATGTACAGGAGATTTTTTCACGATTTCGGAGTTGGTCCCATAGTAAAAGTTGTTCAGTTTGGTGGTCTGTAGCATATGCTTTTGTATGTATATACCCTTTCGGTTACACCCCGTATAGTCCACCACATATCACGAATTCACTAAGTATAGAATGTTTCCACTGCTAGGACACAGGGCTCTTCTCTCTAGGAGTGGACCCTAATCCACCACCCTGGACCAGTGCTGGTTAGTAGATGTCACATCGAAGACCTACATGGCGGATTCCTCACGAAGTCATCCTTCACGTTCGAGGAGCTCGTGGCTAAGCAATAACAGCCGCACAGGTCGATCCATCAGGTTAAGCTACGCTTTCCAGGGTTGCCCGTGGATGAGTGACCATCTTTAGATAACGAGACTCATTCGTGTCTCGGAAAGCACGTTAAGCCGTTGGTCCCGGCGGTCATTTGTGCATCTTTGACAGTAGTTGCGGGTCCGAAAAGTCCGAAAATCTGACAGCCAGTCTTATGGGGTATCGTATTACCCAGTTACTGGGTTATGGAGGTCAGAGGGGCAGTCGATCCGTGTGAAATACTGGTATTCAGCTGCATTCGGTTAGACTGGAAGCCGACCCCAACATAGTTGAGAAACGGCTAGGCAGATGCTGATATAAAGGAACGTTATTGTCTACCCTATCAAATACCCAATTCTGATTTCAGTGGCCCCGTCAAGTTCGTAGCCCTGGGCATACTAAAGCGCTCAGACTCGCCTGAATATTGGCAGAACCACAAGGTGCGGAGGATCATCGCTCATCTGGAGTACCAGCCACCTTCCAAATACAATGACATCGCACTGCTTGAGACTGAGACGAAGTAAGTATATAAGGTACCATTAAAATAGATGGACAAACTTTTATACATGATTCAGACCACCAAAATAAGGTCAATGGTAAAAAAATAATAAGAAAAACGCATTAAATACTCACAAGAAGTGTGCAAGTAACTACCCATAATGGATGTATTTGTTCTAGTGTGCCGGCATTTTTTCTGTTCTTTATAAATTTAAAATCACTTTAATCAGTGTTATTTTTTCTTGGATATCTTTGCTAAAACGTACTGAACGCTGTGTTGAAATTTGTCCATATCTTATGTATATCTTTTGGGTTATATTATCTACTACCTTTTGTCCGCGACTTCCCTCGCGTTACTTTAGTATTTGACAATGAATTCGGGTCTATAATAATAATAATTATAATTCAATCACGATTCGAAAGACACGTGGCGCCATCTATTGTCATTAGTACGTTATTGTTATTTTCCTTGGGAACAGTACTTTTACCTCTTTTTAAGGATGGGAAATCGTCAAATGACTCCTCCCGCTCTGGGTGGAGCGGAAGGTAGTGTCAGACTCTTACTGACTTAAACCCGTCCATGTTCCTTCCTTAGCCCTTACTCTACAGTTTCCATCATAACCACAAAATCCACCGCAGCTATTATAATTCCAAAGGTTTCTGCTAATACAATAGTTTCTGTCTAGGATATCGTTCTCCACCAGCGTTCTGCCAGCCTGTCTTCCTTTGGTGCCGGAGTCAGTGGAGTCAGCTGAAGCCACCGGATGGGGCGCCCTGGGACACCGCCAGGGATTGGCCGATATTCTGCAAACTGTGAGCTAAATTAATCCTTTAGTGTCTCAAAGAGATGTGAGCACATAAAGGGGCCAGTTAGGGCCGAGCCTGCCGGGTAATCGGGATTGTCCGTAAGGGTTACTGCTACCCGGAACATAAAGGGCTACGGAAGGAACAACCCTTCCGCTCCACCCAAAGCGAGAGAAGTCATTGGATGATTTCCCACCCACATAAAAAAAAGAAAAGTGTCTGAGCTTAGCTTGGAGAATGTATGAATGTATTATATTATATTTTTACGTTCTTATTAGAGCCAACTTACCGTAACTTTGCATGTAATATCTAGCGTTAACTTGCCATCAAGCTATCCCTAACTGTCAAATTTTCTCAATCAAAAATGAACCTTATATCTTTGCAATAAAGTTGAAATACTATCAAAGAAATTTGACAGATTGTGGTAACTTAATGTGCTGGCTTCTGTACATATCTGGGGGCCTAGACAAAGTCACGTTTTCATGAACGATACTGAAGTTCGATAAATCCGAAATGTATGGAATTGGCATAAGCTTTCGAAATGTCACGTGATCAATCCTTTTCGATCGGTAAGTGCTAGACAATGTCAAATTGCCAAATGCGTTGACAAGTGGCGTTCTTGACAATCCGAATCGCTGAGATAACGAATTGTTCGATCAACAATTTTCGAAACGGATTCAACACGGAGCGACTGGCACTTGCATAGGCCCCCTGGAGACAACACGTTGTATGGCAACGCTTACCCTCTGGCCAGGGTAAAAGCCTTCAATATTATTTAACCATTTAATCTACATAACTAATTATATCACTTCTTACATGCCTTTTTTTATTTAGGAGCAGGCAAACTTTAAATTACCCCTCCCGCTCTGGGTGGAGTGGAAGGTTTCCTGACTAAAACCCATCCATGTTTCTTCCTCAGCCCTTTGTGTTCCGGGGTAGCGGTAATCCTTTCAGACAGTCCCGCTTTTCCTACATGTCTAATAGCTTGTCTTATTCACCAGGTAAGACTGCAGAGGTATGATGACGAGAAGTGTTCGCAGCTGTATCCCAAACACCGACATCTTCGTAAAGGATATAACCCTATCTCGCAAATGTGCTACGGAGACACGGAGGTAGCCAGAGACACCTGTGACCCTTTGTTTTATTTTATCTTCTATCATTTTACAATCTTGTCATGGCATCGTCTTATCCAAAAATAACAAGACCCTTATTGTTTCCTATGATGCTTGCGTAGCCAGTTAAATCTCATCATTTCAAAAATCTAAAGTAAAAAATGCTGAAAATCAGCACTTTTTGAAGGTCAAAATTACATAAGACAGATCCCCCAAAACCCACTTTAGCGGGGAAGAAGTGTCGCAACAAACTCCCCAGAAGAACAGCTGTCTGTTCAGTTGGAAGAACTTGATTCTATGACAGTGTGAGAAGAAATTATCATTGCGAAACAACACATTCAATGAAATTACCCAAAAAAAACTCAACTACCTCCACTAGTCCCTGAGATCCAATTACTCCGTCTCTTTTCCCTCTGCATCTCAAACAGAGGAAGAACCATCATCATGATCAGCCTATAGTGTTGCCACTGCTGGCACACAGGCCTCCTCTCTAAGAACTCTACCTAAAACTAGAACTAACTATGGCAAAAAAATGCTTACTTTTGAAGGAGCACAACTTTATAATAAACTAGCACTTTGCCCGCGGCTTCGCTCCCGTGGTCTTTCCCGTGGGACCCGTTATTTTTCCCGGGATAAAAAGTAGCCTATGTTACTCCTAGAAAACTAAGCTTTCCAACGGTGAAAGAATTTTTAAAATCGGTCCAGTAGTTTTTGAGCCTATTCATTACAACCAAACAAACAAACAAAGTTTTCCTCTTTATAATATTAGTATAGAAATACCGTCATGTATAAGAAACCTACACTCTTTTAATGCATTCAAATCCCAACTTAACCAGTATATAGTTGCAGACCGATCACTTGTGGAGAAATGAATGCATTGGATTGGTAACTTGTTTGTGGTAACTTTAGTCTGTAACTGGTGATGACGAATTTATGTAAATTACTTTTTTTAGCATTGTTCTCAAGTAAGTGACATTGTTATGTTTTTATTGAGAATAAAGTTTCTTTAAACCTAAGAGAGATGGAAGGGGCCATAATCCACCACGCGGCCCAGTGCATGTTGATGATCAGCCTATAGTGTTCCCACTGCTGGGATATAGGCCTCCTCTCTGAGAGAAGGGGCCATAATCCACCACGCGGGCCCAGTGCATGTTGATGATCAGCCTATAGTGTTCCCACTGCTGGGATATAGGCCTCCTCTCTGAGAGAAAGGGCCATAATCCACCACGCGGGCTCAGTGCATGTTGATGATCAGCCTATAGTGTTCCCACTGCTGGGATATAGGCCTCCTCTCTGAGAGAAGGGGCCATAATCCACCACGCGGGCCCAGTGCATGTTGGCGGATGTCTTCGAATTTTCGGTTCTAGGACATACCGGTTTCCTCACAATGTTTTCCTTCACCGTTTTGAGAGCAGTGGTGATCAAATTAAATACACAAAGTAAAGGCCCTGCTTGGGTTTACACTCACGACCTCACGACTCGTAAGTCGAGGCTGATGCTACTGGGTCATCTCTACTCCACCACTCTGAAAAACAAATACTAAAATAGAATTGACTATTTGAAACGGTTTAAAATAAATTATGAAATCACATAGATAAAAGACCGCTCGTCTTAAAAACTTCCATTACCGTACAGAAATTAAATGCTATGCGAAGATATAATTGTAATACTAGCCATTCAGGTGCATTTAACGCTAATATAAGAACTCCATTTAAACCTAAAAGTCTGTGACGTCAAATTGTTATTTTTCATACAAATCATGTACAAATTCCGCGTTTTGACACTTCATACTTCTCTTCTTTTCGTGTGGTTAGTGACTAACCTGGTGTCAGAGTTTTTATGCTGCCCATGGGCCTCTGACTTAGCTTCACAGGCTGTTGAGAAATATCTCTCGGGTTCCTCACGATGTTTTTCTTATTCGACAACATCTCTTTTGTCTAAATGTTCTCTTAAAACTTGTTTTTAATAAGGAAAATATCGCTGAAACCTGTTTCAAAGAATTTGTGGTAAATGCAAGACCCGACGACATAAGTGCATCAGTCAATATGTGTTATTACGTGAGATTTTATAAATGTTATCGCAAGGACTGACTCAGAACCAAAAATTCGAAGACATGTGACATCTGCGCCTGTTGAGAAATATCTCTCAGGCTGCTCTGATTTTACGGATTCATGTGCGTATTGTATAATTATCACTAACTTAAAAATCGGTGAAGGACAGTTCATAAAAAGTAACGTTATTGACTACCCTTTCAAATACCTAATTCTTCTCCCTAGGGCGACAGTGGTGGACCTCTTCAGACTGCGAACGAGTTTCTGCACTGCGCTTACACAGTACTGGGCGTGACGTCATACGGTAGACAGTGTGGCATCACTGGCTCCGGCATGTACACCAGGGTCTACCACTACGTACCCTGGATTGAGAGCATCGTGTGGCCTTGAGACTGTTGGAGGAAGTGGGAGAAAAAAATACTGAGTAAAAAATTGGTTGCCAAATTAAATACTTATTAATTTTAAAAGTGATCAGCTTTTTTATTTGACTTTGTACTTATGCGGTATTTGAGGACCTCGGTATTCGATACGGAGCGATTGACACTTGTCTAGGCCCCCACCCACAGATATAGATAGACATAGATAACGCAAGTATCACGGTCTGTATGAAAACCAAGCGTGCCATTTTTTGACTACCTATTATGACGTCACAAGCACTATTTAGTGATGTATGATGATCGAAAACCAAGCGTGCCATTTTTTGACTACCTATTATGACTTACAAGCACTATTTAGTGATGTATGGTGATCCGACTAGAGCAGCTGTATACCGATGCAGACTGAGCGCGAAAGTGACCACTTACGATTTTTGTACGTAAGCTAGGCACGCGAAGTAGTTGCTCTTGCGTTATCTATGTCTATCTATATCTGTGCCCCCACCACTGTTCCACCGCGTTTAGCGCTAATCGCGGTCACAAATTGTGGACGAGGAGTAGGTTCACGTTCAGCGCCGAACATAGCAGAACAGCGCTGTACAATGTACACGGATGCTAATGAGTGGCTATCTTACGAAACGCGAAAGAAGTCACGGGCCGAAGCTAGTACTGCCTGCCTACGTAAAATGTAATTTTATTACGTGTTTATGCAACTATCATTTTATAAACAAATGAGTCGCGGCATGTTTCTATAATATATTTATATCTACAGCGCTATTTATAGATATTATTATTAATCATACAGCGTGTATAAAAAAAGTTGGGCAATATATTTTTTTTTAACCCAACCGGCAGAAAAACTTCTTTAATAAATTAATATCTACACTCTACAGCGCTATATAGGAATTATTAATTATGCAGGGTGTTTAAAAAACTCGTGCAAAATATGTTCTTTTGCTTCGTGTGGTAAGTGGCTAACCTGGTGTCAGAGTTTTCATGCTGCCCATGGGCCTCTGACTTAGCTTCACATGCTGTTGAGAAATATCTTCTTTTTTTTTTAAAGGAGTCTACATCTACCCAATAAATCACACAGCTTATTTTTAACATGAAACGATCGGAAAAAACCTCAACCGGATATAGTAACCTTGAACCAGACGAATGAACTTGCTTTTTTGTTGGAACAACTCTTCATAACAATTTTTTTTTCATTATAATTATTCTTAACTAGCTGCTCGCGCGGTTTCAGCCACTGCTCGGCTCCTATTGGTCGTAGCGTGATGTTACATAGCCTATAGCCTTCCTCGATAAATGGACTATCCAACACAAAAATATTTTTTCAATTCGGACCAATAGTTCCAGAGATTAGCGCGTTCAAACAAACAAACTCTTCAGCTTAATAATATTAGCATAGATATAACATCATGTCTCGTTTCTCTGCCAGGTTATGTAGAGGTGTATCCTCCTTCTACGAAGCATTCATTCCGCGGGAGACGCCTCGGGCGTCGGGAGCCACGTGACGACTCCCGGCCACAGTAGGCGCGGGCCTGCGTGCGGTGAGTAATGGGTAGCTCACCGACCAATTAGGACCAGGCCCGTGATGGACGGCGCGGAGTGTTCCACGCGTGCCTCAAAGAGATGTCAGTATTTGAAGGGGCCGTTTAGGGCCGAAGCCTGCCGGGTAAGCGGGTTTGTCCGAAAGTGTTACCTATACCCCGGAATATAAAGGGCTAAGGAAGGAATAAGGATGGGTTTTAGGCAGTAAAAGTCTGACACTCCCTCTCCACCCAGAGCAGGAGGAGTCATTTAATGATTTCCAACCCTCAAAGAAAAAAGGTAGATGTGTATGATTAGCACACCCATATTTCGCAAGTTATGTAGTCCCAGTAACAAAGGGGCGAGCCTATTGCCACCATCTCGGGCACAAATTTCAGACACCGGGCTGCTACTGGGAAATTCCTGCCGTGCTTTCCGAGTCACAGCAGAGTTTTAATATGGAATAGATGATCACTCATCCACGGATAGTCCGCAGCAAGCGTAGCTTTAAAACCATTTGGTTGATTATATAAAAATCACCGTCTTCTTAGCATGTCGATAAGAAATAGTACAGAGGCCAGCACATCAAGTTACCACAATCTGTCAAATTTCTTTGATAGTATTTCAACTTTATTGCAAAGACATAAGGTTCATTTTTAATTGAGAAAATTTGACAGGGATAGCTTGATGTGCTGGCGTCTGTACCTACATACTTATCTATTTATTTTTTTAAATTGTTTGGCTCAAAATTCAGCAACGCGAACACCGTTAGTTGACGCAGCCATTAGGTCCTCACGTGTGCATGTGACGGGGCGTGCGGTGCGAGATGGGAGGTGAGCCATTGTCTGTGGGGAGACGCCTCATACACATCGGAGATCTGAGCCGTCTATGAACTGTGAGCTACCATTCCACCCAATGCTAGGGATAGACATTATTGACAGCCCACTTTAAACTCACTTCAACAACGTTATCACGGTGAGATGGTTACAGAATAGCACCACTGATCCATCGACTCGTGCGGCTGTTATGACTTAGCCACGAGCCCCTTAGACATCTAACAGACCAGAGATATAGCGTGAGGCCATCTCTGAAACAGTTGCAATATCTAATGTGACCTTTTTTTTTATTTGAAAGATGGGCAATCATCAAATGACTTCTCTCGCTCTGGGTGGAGCGAAAGGGATTGTCAGACTCTTACTGACTAAAACCTATCCATGTTCCTTCCTTAGCCCTATGTGTTGCGGTGCAGCGGTAACCCTTTCGGACAGTACCGCAGAAATCTGATGAGACTTGTGACTGCGACTCATGGCTAAGTAATAACAGTCGCCGAGATCGTTCCATCAGGTTAAGCTACGCTTGCCGGGATTGGTCCGTGGTGGGTGAGAGTCCTTACGGGTAGTCAGAAGCCCGTGCTACCAAGGGGTATCGTATTATCCAGTTAATGACTAGGTTGTGAAGGTTAGATAGGCCGTCGCTTCATGTTAAATACTGGTATTCAGCTGCATCCGGTTAGACTGGAAGCAGACCAATCAATCAATCTGATCAATTTGATTGGATCTGACTGATTGATTGATTGACTTTTTTTTTTTTTAAGGCTGGGAAATCATCCAATGACTGCTCCCGCTCTGGGTGGAGCGGAAGGGAGTGTCAGACTCTTACTGACTAAAACCCATCCATGTTCCTTCCGTAGCCCTTTATGTTCCGGGGTAGCGGTAACCCTTTCGGACAATCCCGCTTATGATTGATTGACTTGTGACTGCGATCACTAGACCAACGAGGCCAATTAAGCGCATGCCCTGTACGCCAACGACACAAATATGTGACAATGGCAACAACACTACAACACGAAATAGACAATTAAATCATTACTTTTGTGAGTGTTTGTATAGATATCTTAACAATTAATTACTAAATACGAGATACGTATTTCATAATATAAAACAAATTAAAAGACACCATGGATAATGGGAAATTCGTGATAACAAGAAAAAAATAATTTGTAGTTTGGCGTGGATGGCGCGCGCGTGCGTTTATGCTCTGGCTTTCAAAAGGTTTATTTAATACAGAAAATCTGATGTTTGCTTCATTTATCATTAAGATGAAGGCTAATCTTAAAAACCGGTCTTGCCCACTGATAAAAGGTTAAAGGCGGCGCTCCAAACCTTGTTACGGCTTAACTACGCATGCTTTGTCATATCTTATAAAACAGTATCCGGTTTTGCCAAAGTCAAAGTGTCCATATTAGTATGAAATCAATCTGCCTAGCCTTTTCCCAACTTTGTTGAAGTCAGCTTCCGGTCTAACCGGATGAAGCTGAGTACCAGTATTTTACATGAAGCGATTGCCTATCTGACCTCCACAACCCAGTCAGTAACTGGGTAATACGATACCCGTTGGTAAGACTGGCTGTCAGACCTTCAAGCTTCTGACAACCCGTAACGACTGTCAAAGATGCACAAATGACAGCCGCCTTAAGTTTGAGATTGACAAAATAGTAGGACCACGAGAAAACCCTTTTAGACAATAGAAATACACAATCTGTAAAAAATTCAACTGTCTACTAAGGTTCATAAGATACAGTCCGCTGACAGACAGACAGACGGATAGCGTAGGCTCAGCAATAGGGTTCCGTTTGGCACCCTTCGGGTACGGAACCCTATAAAACTAAACAGGTCTGATATATTTTTAGATTTAAAAACAAGGTTTATATAGGTATAGGTAATAAATTAAGTTATTATATTAGGGTTTTCAAACACAACCTGTATCTATAAAGTTGATATAAAGTGCAACATCATATTTTGCTAATTAATTTGCGAAGAGGTCCGATTGAATGCGCGTGCGTCGATAAAGTAGAGAATTAATTTAATTATTATTAAATTACATGTAAAATGACAAGAAAAATAACTTTGATAGTGTTTTTATTCGTAAGAAGTGTTTATTGTGAAGAAGATGATTTACATAAAAGGGAATTATTAAATTTACCTGAAGGTAAGTTAAATGTTATTAATTAAAACAAAATACTACAAAGTGAAAAATAACTTTCAAATCAGACGTCAAGTTAGTCGAGTTTAAATAATATTGACGACATGGTTGGCGCAGTGGTTGAGCGATTGACTGCTGCGCACTATGTCGCGGGTACGATTCCCGCACGGAACAAATATTTGTACGACCTGCTAGTATTTGTTACGAGTCTGGGTGTTTTTCTATCTATAATATGTATGTATTTACAAAAAAAAAGTGTATATAAGTAGTTTATCAGCCATCTCGTTAACATAACACAAGCATTAGGTTGCTTAGCTTAGGACGATATGGCGTTGTGTGAAATGTCCAAGGATATTATATTATATTATATTATTCCATATAATAACAACAATCTCGTGGCTAAGTACGCACGTCCTGAAGGATCAACCGCACGGATTGATCCTTCAGGTTAAGCTACGCTTGCCGGGGTTGGTCTGTGGAGATGGTCCCATCTTTAGATATCGAAACTCCTCCGTGCCTCGGAAAGCATCAAAGATCTTTCACAGTCGTTACGGGTAGTCAGAAGCCCGAATTTCTGACAGCCAGTCTTACCAAGAGGTATAGTGTTACCCAGTTACTGTGTTGTGGAGGTCAGATAGGCAGTCGCTCCATGTAAAATACTGGTATTTAGCTGCATCCGGTTAGACTGAAAGCCGACCCCAACATATGGGAAAAGGTTAGGCAGGTTGATTGATCGACAATCTCGTGTGTTAAGTCGAGATATTTTAATTGTTTCTCTCAAATATTATTTTTCATTCCACCTACAATGTTAACCAGGTTTACCTACAGTCCTCATCTCTTCCTAACCGGGGATACAAGGCGTATTGTTAAGTTTTTTTTATAAATCGTTGTTGGAAATCAGTACTAACTGCCGCACAGGTCGATCCGTCAGGTTAAGCTACGCTTGCCGGGGTTGGCCGTGGATGGGTGACCATCTTTACATACCGAGACTCCTCCGTGCCTCGGAAAGCACGTTAAACCGTCGGTCCCGGCTGTCATTTGAGCATCACTGATAGTCTTTACAGGTCGTCAGAAACCCGAAAATCTGACAGCCAGTCTTATCAAGGGGTAGCGTATTGCCCAGTTACTGGGTTGTGGAGGTCACATAGGAAGTCGTTCCATGTAAAATACTGGTATTCAGCTGCATCCGGTTAGACTGGAAGCCGACCCCAACATAGTTTGGAAAAGGCTAGACAGATGAGAAAGTAACTCTGTCTGTCTGTCTATATGTTACCTTTACACGCCTAAACCACAGAACGAATTTCGATAAAAATTGGCAGAGACATAGATTGCATACTTGGGAAGGACATAATTATGCTGCTTTTTGTCTCAAACTATTTATTTCAAATAAACCAATTACAGGCACTTTTGAATTGCCAAGGTGTCGGTCAGTCCGAGAAATGAAGCTAGTTGCCCATTCCAAAGGAGTAGGTACCTATGGAGAAGAACGGGCAAGAAACTCCATGGACACTCTTTTAAACAGAATATGGTTACAAAATATTGGTTACATAGTTCATATTAATATTATACATGTGAGAACGATGCAGAACGTTAAAAGCATCAGATTTAAAATATGTAAAAACTATTCAATAATTAAATTAAAACAAGCCTTAGCCGCTAAGAGATGACCAGTCCCTACTGACAGCGCCCGTTCACGAACATGACGCATATATTAGCACCATTCAGCTCAACCATTTTGAAGGGAGCTAAATGATCCAACACACACGCCACCATCAGCGAGACATTAAAGTGAGCATGGCATACTCTCAGCCGCCAGGGCATATTCAAGTCAATGAAAGACGCACCCAGAAACTGGCCGCTTTATAGTAGGTACATAGTACTCACATATGTGCTAAGCAGTTATACAATATTAAGAGATTGAATTTATACAATGCAAAGATGTTTTTTTTTTGTTGTTGATCTTCCGCAGCTCCAACAGTTTTCAGTAGTCTAATAAATTAGTTGATGCGCCCTTGTGGAGCTGGACTGGCATTGACCCAAGCATTTTTATCAGCAATGTAATCTCCCAATTTATAATACGCTTGGCTGCATAGTGTGCGTTTTATACAAGTTTTAAATTTTGTTTCATTAAGTTCAAGAATGTGGGGAGGTATTTTATTGTAACATTTTAAACAGTACCCCATGAAAGATGAATCTACTTTAGCCAGCCTGAAACCTGGTTGAACTAATTGGTCCCTATTTCTAGTGAAATAGTTGTGTCTTTCACCTCTTTTACTAAAAAGATGCAGATTTTGCCTTGCGTACATGATGTTTTCATAGATATATTGACAAGGTACAGTCATGATGTTAATAACCTTAAACCGTTCCCTTAGAGAATCGCGCCTACGAAGATTATAAATGGCTCTGATAGCTCTTTTCTGCAGAATAAAAATAGACTCGATGTCTGCAGCTCGTCCCCAAAGTAAAATACCGTAAGACATAATATTATGAAAATAACTAAAATAGACTAGCCTCGCGGTATCTACATCAGTATACTGACGGATCTTTCTGACAGCGTATGCTGCAGAACTTAGCCGTCCTGCAAGAGATGTTAAATGAGGACCCCATTGTAGCCTTGAGTCAAGCGTGATCCCCAGGAAAACAGTTTTATAGACAAATTCTAGTTTCTCTTGATTCAATACTATCTCACAATCACTACTTTTTACATTTGGTAAAGAAAATCTAATGCACTTCGTTTTTTTTCCATTTAATACTAAATTATTTGCAGTGAACCAATTTTGGACCTGCAGTAGGGCGTTATTTACGTCGTCAAATTTTTTTGCACGTCTATCTATCTTAAAAATTAAAGAAGTGTCATCAGCAAATAACACCATTTGTGGTTGATTTTTTAGTAAATGGAGAAGATCATTTATGTATACTAAAAAGAGGAAAGGACCCAATATAGAACCTTGTGGCACACCCATTTTTACTTTTAAACCGAGTGAATTGACACCTTTTATTTGAACTTGCTGTTGTCTATCGTTTAAATAAGATTTTACCAAACTAAGCGCAAGTTTTCCAAGTCCGTAATGCTCTAGCTTCAACAGCAAGGTTTCGTGATCAACGCAATCAAATGCCTTGGAGAGGTCACAAAAGATTCCGATGGCGTCTTGAGCCTCTTCCCACGCATTGAAAATTTGTTTTAATAAGGTCACACCAGCATCAGTTGTACAACGTCCTTTGGTGAAACCATACTGTTGATCGTTAAGTATTTTATTCGTGTAAAAATGATTAAGCATTTGATTAAGCATTATCTTTTCAAAGATCTTGCTGAAAACCGGCAACACGGATACGGGTCTATAATTATTGGTGTCTTTACTGTCCCCGGATTTGAAAAGTGGTATTACCTTGCTGTATTTCATTAAATCCGGGAAGATGCCTTGATCCACACATAAATTAAATATGAAGGCTAAATAAGGTGCTATCGTCTCAATGATCGAGGTACAGACTTTACTGGACATTCCCCAAAGATCTTCGGTCAATTTGATTTTAATTTGTTTAAAAGTTTTAATTACTATTATGGGGTTAACATGCTTAAAGTTGAATTCAATTAGGCAGGCTGAAACGTTTGCCTTTACTAAATCAAAAGAGAGGGAAGGCGAGGAATTTAGAGTTTCAGTAGTTTTTAGGGGAATACTGGTAAAGAAATTTACAAATTCTTGAGCTACTTGTTTGCTATCACAAATGGAACCACATGACGTCTCCAGTACGTAATCAGAACTATGTCTTTTGCTCCTGTTCGTTTCGTTATTGATAATTTTCCAAACCGTCTTTATTTTATTTTCAGCTGATTTAACCTTGTTACTAATGTATTTGGCTTTAGCTGCTTTACAAGTGTTTTTAAAAATTCTTGAGTAGGTAGAAACATACTTATTAAAAGATTCTGTGTTAATAAAAGGCTTAAGGCCATAAAGCTCGAAAAGTCTTTCCCTACTTTTCCTGAGTCCTTTAGTGGCCCAGTCACTAAATATAAATTTAGGGTTGATACTTTTAGTGGTCTTCTTGAAACAATTATTAAATTCGGTTTGCACTACCGTAAAGAATTCTTTATACAAAATATTAATATTTTTCAAAGAAAGTTCCTGATCGGTTAGCTTACAATTTAATGTGATATTAAATTTATTAAAATTTACAGATGTCTCAAAAATATTCCTAAAGGGAAGGATTAATATTGCGATATATAACTGAACTCCATGCGAACGAACTAACGAAGTCTCGGGCAAAAGCTAATAACAAATAAATCGAAACGCAGTATTCTACTTACAGACTTAAAAATTTAATTAGTTCACCTTTTCTTGAGAATTATAGCCAGAACTTAGCTTAGGATAACATATTATTGCCGGGTAAGCGGGATTGTCCGAAAAGGTTACGGCTACCCCGTAACTTAAAGAGCTACGGAAGGAACATGGATGGGTTTAGTCAGTAAGAGTCTGACACTTCCTTCCGCTCCACCCAGAGCAGGAGAAGACATTGGATGATTTCCCAGCCTTGAAAAAAAAAGGATAACATATTATAGACACGATATTTTCACGAGATCAGCAACGTTCTTTTAAATAATTTGCTTAATCATCAGAGGTCCTGTAAAGTACGTTGCCCTGGGTATTCTAAAACGCTCGGACCCTCCCGAGTTGTGGCAGAAATACAACGTGATGAGGGTCATCGCTCATCCAGAGTACAAGCCACCTTTCAAGTTCAATGACATCGCACTGCTGGAGACTGACACCACGTAAGCACCTAATCTTAAAACCTTTTGAGGGCCAGAGCATAAGCGCACGCGCGTGCCTTCCACGCGAAACTACAAATTTATTTCTCTTTGTTGTCATGAATTTCCCAATATCAATGGTGTCTTTTAATTTGTTTCATGTCAATAAATACGTACGATAGCTTCAATTTTTTAGATATCTATACTCACAAAAATAATGATTTAATTGTTTATTTTGTGTTATACATTAGTGTACCTACATTGTCATAAAATTGTGTTAATATCTTTGGGTTTTCTGTTCAAAATTACATAAGACAGTTCCACAAAAGGGGAGGGGTCCCATGTTGTGGCACTGTCTTATGTAATTTTGACCTTCAAAAAGAGCTGATTTTCGGCCTATTTTTAATAAATGACTTGATTTTTTTTTTTGACATAAAAAACTGGTCGATATATTGCTGTTGAAATTGGTATCTTCCCAGAATATCGTTCAACGTTCACGTGCTGCCCGCTTGCCTGCACTTAATAGAGAAATCAGATCTATCAGCTGACGCAGCGGGATGGGGCGCGCTTGGTCACCGCAGAGAACTGGCAGAAACATTACAAATAGTACCTAAGCATTTTAATTAAAATTAAATCACCAGATAAAGATTTTTAAAGAACACGTGCCTCAATTGTCTTGCCTTAACTTATAAAATCAATCAATCTGCCTAGCCTTTTCCTAAGTATGTTAGGATCGGCTGCCAGTCTAACTGGATGCAGCTGAATACCACCTATGTATTCACTGACCACCCTGGCAGGCGTAGCGTAATCTGATGGTTCGACCCGTGCGGCTGTTATTACTTTGCTACGTGAATAGGAATGGCGATTTATCTTTGGACGATTTCTTAATTTCATGAAGAAAGAAACAATCATTATATTTATTGCCACAAGAATACGAGCGTAGGTACATACAACGTACGTAACGTACGTACGACGACACGGTTGGCGCAGCGGTTGAGCGATTGACTGCTGCGCAGCATGTCGCGGGTTCGATTCCCGCACGGAACAAATATTTGTACGACCTACAAGTATTTGTTACGGGTCTGGGTGTTGTTCTATCTATAATCTGTATGTATTTACAAAAAAAATATGTATATAAGTAGTTTATCAGCCATCTCGTTACCATAACACAAGCACAACGTTGCTTAACTTGGGACTATATGGTGTTGTGTGAAATGTCCAGGGATTATTATTATTATCATATTATTATTATACAAAAACAGCTGATAAACTAAAGTAAAACTGTGAAAATTTCGAAGACATATGTGACATCTACCAACACGCACTGGGCCCGCGTGGTGGACTAAGGCCCACTCCCTCTCACGACGAGAAAAGGTCTGTGTCCCAGCATTATTTTTTTTCAAATTCAATTCAAATTGTTTATTTGCAAGAAAATACATATTATACAAGGGAAGATCTTACAGCCATAAAGTAATTGTATTCTGCCTGCAAGCAAGCGTGCAAATTTTTGTTTTAATGAACTAATAATTATACAGATTAAAATACACATTATTATTAATTACAATACTTAAATTGATTCAAATACACATATTACAATATACACACAAAATGTCATTTATTAATTTACAATAAATCATTAATTATTACTTAGTCTAAATCATTAATTATTACTTATTTTTATATTGTAAAAATTCTTTTATGCTGTAGAAACACATTTCTTTTAACCACACTGATAATTTTATTTTAAAATCATTACCTTGCAACAATTTCAATTCGCTTGGCAGGGTATTATAAATTAATATACACATATTGAACACATTTTTCTTATATATATCTTTATGACCAGCTGGATGATATAAGAGGTCGCGAAACTTAGCCCTTTTCTGTCTTGGTATAACCTCAGTATGTTGCTTAAAATAATGCATGTGTGTCTTTGTAAAAATGCAGATATCTCTAATATACATACAGAGCAGTGGAAGAATTTTCATTTTTTGAAAAAGGGGTTTACAGCTATCTAAGAACCATGCCCTGTTTAATACCCGGATGCAGCGTTTTTGGAGCTTAAAAACTCTATCGGCATCGGCCGAGTTACCCCATATGATTAGTCCATAGCTTAGAACAGAGGACACATAACCATGGTAAGCTGCAAGAGCAGCTTCTACAGACACATTTTGTCTAAGCTTTTTCAAAGCAAACACGAACCTATCCAATTTCTGACATATATGCTCCACATGGCTTTTCCAATTCAGGTTTTTGTCAACATTAATTCCTAAAAATTTTAGTTGATCCACTTGTTGTACCTTTTCACCATTATATAGAATATCCAAAGCTAATGGTTTGCTATTATATGAGTTAAATTCGATTAATTTTGTCTTGCTAACATTTATATTTAAGTTATTATTTTGCATCCAACATATTATATCTTTTAGGGTCTTTTCCGTAGCTGATTTGTAGTCGCTTTTATTCTGACATTTTATGACAACTGTAGTATCATCTGCAAAAAGTATACATTTATGCAAAGTCGCCTCTGGAAGATCATTTATGTAAAGTAAAAAAAGTAAAGGACCAAGAATGCTTCCCTGAGGCACGCCACATTTATTTATTACCGCTGCTGATTTGAATTTCTCTTTGGAATATATTCTGACACTTCTATTAACAATTTTGGATATCTCAGTACACTGCTGCCTGTTTCTTAGATAACTAGATATCCACTCATAAGCTTTTCCTCTAATACCGTAGAAGTCTAATTTGTTTAGTAGCTTATCATGGTTGACAAAATCAAAGGCCTTACTCATATCTAAAAAGAGGGACACTGCAGGATTGCCATTATTAATACTTTCTGTTACAAGTTTAATAAAGTTAAATATTGCAAGAGCAGTTGAACTACCTTAACGGAAACCAAACTGCTCTTTGCAGAGTATTTCCTGTGTACAAAGAAAATTATTTAACCTAACAAGCATTGCCTTCTCAAAGATTTTTGATATAATGGGTACTATCGTGATCGGCCGATAATTACTAGGATCTGACTTATTTCCATTTTTAAATAATGGTTTCACAACAGACATTTTAAGCTGGTCAGGAAATACGCCTTCCAAAAAAGATAAGTTTATAATATGTGCTAGTGGATGACATATCCAACGAGCACAAGCTTTTAAGACCTTTGTGGCGATGCCGTCATACCCACTAGTTTTGCTATTGTTGAGAGACATAATTATTTTATACACTTCCATTGCATCTACTGGATTCAAAAATATAGTATTCAGATTTCTATTTGTATGATTAGGGTTAGAATTAATCGAATTATCGGAATTGTTGGAATTATTAGAATTAGTAGAATTATTAGAATTATCAGAATGATTGGAATTATTGGAATTATTAGAATTTAAACGTACATTAGATGTCAAATTAATAAAGTAGTCATTAAATATATTACAAATGTCCGATGGATTATTATATGTTACATTATTAAAACTTATTTCTTCGATATCATTTTTATACATATTATTCCCAGTTATTGTTGAGGAGATTGCATTCCATGTAGCTTTACATTTATTTTTATGTCTTTGTATACGTCTTGTATTCATAAGTTTTTGTGCTCGCTGTGCACATCGCTTAAACATATGATTATAGAGTTTATAGGATTTCTCATTTTGCTTTTTATTTAGCTTGTTTGTTTTAAATTTTAGATAAAGCTGACGTTTTGTTTTACTAGATTTTTTAATACCTTTCGTTATCCAGTTTTGTGTAAATGGTTTATTATTAACCTTAACCTTTTACCGGAAAACACAGATCATAAAATAATGTAAAATTTTCATAAAAAATATCAAAGGCTTCAGTTAGAGTGTCTGAGTTAAGTGTTTCCGAGAATGAAAGAGCAGACATACACTCACGAAATTTGTTGAGGTTTTCTACACAGTAGTCACGTTTCAGTTCTGACCAACACGTTATTTTTTTGTGTATATTCGGTTTTACAGTAACTGATTGTGCTGTTTCGTGATCAGACAGGCCGAGGCGAAGAATTTCTGGCTGAACACTTTTTATGTTACTGGCGATTTGGTCAATACAAGAGTTCGATCGAGTCGGTGATGTTATAGTTATGTGCTTTAAAATTGTAGTTACTTAGTATACTTAAGAGTTCCTTTGTTGCGGAGTTTTGTTTTAAGGTATCGATATTCCAATCACCACAAATTATTATTTTTTTTCTCCTGTATTGATCCGTCAAATAATTTAACAAACGATCAAGTTTATGGAGAAATACACCTGTTTGCGCTTTTCTCTGATCAGGGATTCTATATATATTTACAACAATCAGGCTCAAACCTATTATCTCTACACCACAGCATTCAAAATAAAATTCTGTAGCTATAACTGAAGGAATGCTTAATGTTTTTGTGTCAAATTCCTTATTAGTTAGAATACAAGAACCCCCTCTACATTTATCTCGACTAAAAATTGCAGCCAAATTGAAGTTATTAAGTTTAATATTAGCTTCTGTTTCTCGCTTAACGAAAGTTTCACTAAAACATAGGATGTCAACCTCCTTGTTTTTTTCTACCAACTCAGTTAAAGTTACTTCCAACATGTCTAGTTTGTTGCAGATGCCAGCTATATTTTGGTGTAAGATTCGCAATTTACTATTTTGGCAAACCGGTTTTGACTTATCATAATTATTAGAAGTATTATTAATGGAAGATTTAGGAACGAAAAAACATAGTGTTGTTTTTACTATTATCATGAAGTGAATTGCATGCTTTTGAGTTCAGTTTTATAAAATTCTTTTCATATTGAATATAATCAATCTCTGTATTTAGTTTGTAGTTAATTAAATCTAATTTTGACAGCCTCTTATGATAACTTACATCCAACTCATTTACTTCAATAAATTTACAATTCTTAAAGTATTTTGTGAATAATTTTAGTTCATAATTAAGTTTTTTAACATTAAGGTACATACCTACACATTGGGAGCATTATAAGCTGACTAACGCCAGCACATCAAGCTATCCCAAACTGCCAAATTTTTCCAATTGAAAATGAACCTTATAGCATAAATGCTATTGTTTTATAGTTGTAAAACTATCATGAAATTTGACAGGGTAACTTGATGTGTGGCCTCTGTACGTAGATAAGCTTATGTCGAATTTAAATCGAAAGACAATTACTCACGGTGCAGGTTTAGTACACGCACATATCGTCAGATATATCATATCGTTACAAAATTACAACAATATGCCTGCACCCATTTCCCAGGTAACATTAAAGAGGTTTGATGAGGTGGAGTGTCAACGGGCCTACCCGAAACACAAAAATCTGCGGCGAGGGTACATCAACCATACCACGCAGATTTGATATGGAGATCAGCAAGACCCGAAGGATACTTGTGAGGTAAGTACATACTCATACACTTAATTATACCTTTTTTTGGGGGGAAACCTTTAGAAGGCGCCTGGCCTTTTGAGCATTGAATGGAATGGGATTATTACCTCACTAATCCACCCCTGTGTCACCATCACCACGTGGAAGGGTATCCGTTACATCTTAACCCCATAAGTTCATAAGACAAATTCTTTCGAAACAACAATAAATATAACCGTATAAATCGTTGAGCTCTAAAAGCAAACTGCTTGTAATAGCCAAACATCTAATGGTTTAAAAGACCATTTCGGAACCCCTTCTGTGCAATGCCTGGAAGCACATTCCTGGGGAGACTGTAAAGGAGTCTCCTCTTTTTTGGTTGGGAAATCATCAATAACTTTCCCCAAAACTTCATATTTGCCGCAAATAAACGTATTTTCTTTCTTTGGGCGGGGAGGGAGGACGTGTCAGACTTTTACTGACTAAACCCCACCCGTGTTCCTTCAGTTGCCTGTGCCCTGGGTCATGGTAACTCTTTCGAATAAACCCGCGACCCTGGCAAGAGGTCCTCTGCTCTAAAAGGGGCGGAGGGGTCGGTCAGACAAAATCACCCCCATGTTCCACCTCACACCTACACCGGGGGTCGCGGGATCGTATGATCCTTCTGCGACCACCAACTGGTGCCGGCTCGCCTCAGCGGGCCTCCCCAGGTCGAGGGGGGGAATGAGACTTCAAACATACAGAATTGATACGACAGAGGGGCTTTCCTTTAAACTGCCTATACTAGGGACCATTTTCAAGCTCTGTACCAATAATCAAGGAGCAATAGTTTAGTCGCAAATGATTTTTTAAATTTTTACCCTGTTTGAACACGATGTATCTTTCCTAACAGCGCTCCGGCGCGCGCGCGTCGTTGCCGCTTTGTTACAAGGAGAGTCTTATTTACAAAGCGTGGTTGCGTTTTACTCTGAGTTGTAAGCTATTTAGTTTGTTAAAAATAAAACTCATTTGGTGCTTTTTATTTTTATACCGTATCGAATTAATACTAAACACGTTTAGTACTGTATACGTATCTAGTGTAATTTAATGCCTCTCTGTCATATCAACTCTGTATTACCCCTCTTTAATATCCGAATCCTGGTTTTATTTGGATTGCAAACATAATATCTTCCAATGAGAAGCTACAGTAACAAGATATCTTCCTTCTCAGGGTGACAGCGGTGGTCCCCTACAATCCACGGGACATCTTTCCGGCTGTCTGTTCACGATCCTTGGAGTGACGTCATATATACGGCAGGTCTTGTGGCTTCGCTGGAAACGCCGGCTTGTACACCAGGGTCTACCACTATGTACCATGGATTGAGAGCGTCGTGTGGCCTTGAAGAAACCACGGAC
This sequence comes from Hyppa rectilinea, assembly GCA_951799385.1. Taxonomy (NCBI): domain Eukaryota; kingdom Metazoa; phylum Arthropoda; class Insecta; order Lepidoptera; family Noctuidae; genus Hyppa; species Hyppa rectilinea. Next base: position 1,908,150 of record OX637327.1, read on the forward strand.
TTTTCAGCCCGATTCAAACTTTATGGCCGTTCCGAACAAGAGGCGAGTCGCTGCGCAGTAACTAATTCCCGTGCCCGCGGGGATGAGGAGGGCTGCTGCGCAGCGAGTGGCGCACTTCAGAGCCGCCATAAAGCTTGACGCGTACCTACTATACTTATTTATAGTTGGAACAGTTATTTTACTACTAATTACTGTTAAAAATGAAATACACGGTTAAATTTTAGTCGTTTTAATCCCCTTAAGGTTGTATTCATTACAGCGAGCAACTTTTACTATGGGACCGAACCTGAAATCGCGAAAAGAAAATCAGCTGTTCAGTACATTTATGTTCACCTATCTCGTCAAAATGTATGGAACAGTTGATTTTTTTTCGCGATTTTAGGGTCGGTCTTATAGTAAAGTTGCTCGTTATGAGTATAATGACCCCTTAAGAGATAAGGGATATCGATGCTTCCGACAACAAAGGTCGTAAACGCCATTTTGGCGAAAATGAGTTAAGAATGCAACCCTACTTAATTTTTGGCGCTGCGTCGATCTAAAAATGTGAAAAAAATATTCGCCTAAAAAAAATGCTTTTACACCCAAAATTTTTACTAGTATAATCAAGATTTTTTAGAAAAGAGGGTATGTATAACTCATATTGCTTAGAACCGAATAACCGTGCAGGTCGTATAATACAACGTACAAACAGCTGTCGGTCGTAAAAACATGAATACATAATTAATTGTAATTACACCCCACAATCATTTTTAAAACGTAAGCTCTGCTGAGAAACAATTGTCGTAATGTCACTTGGTCTTGGAGAATTGGTTTGAAAATTGAATTATGTAGGTGAATTATGTATATTAATTGGAGAAACATTAGAGTAGCAACTTTCAGAAAGACCAATTTAAACCAAATAGAACTCAAGTATTTCATTGAGAAAGAAGATGCAATTACACATCGAATCGAGTTGTTCGAAGATGTCAAGCGTAAAAGAAAGGGAAAAGGGAAGAATAAATCAAAAGAAAATACAGAAAAAATGTTAGAATTACAATATAATTGAGTAAAGCAGATGACTCCAAAACAGCTATTTACGGATAAACTACCAATTACCGCAGCTAAATACAAAGATCTGCAACGATTGTGTGATCAGGGGACAATACACAAACGGTTTCATGCCGAATACAAACAGCTTCCTTGTCAGTCTCAAAATGTCATTGATACTCTTTCTGAGACTGACGAGGAAGATAAAATTTCTGATTAATTATCTTCTATCAGAAAATCAGGTCTTCAAATTTCTGGTTATTAATCTTCTATCCAATGACAGAAGATTATTAATCAGAAATTTGAAGACCTGATTTTCTATAACTCGTCGTCGTATTATGTTTTGCATCTACTTTTTTATTATCTTGTCGATAACACTTTCCCATTTTCACCAACGACACTAAAAGTTAGGTAGACCATAGTACAGAAGCTTTCCGAACAAACAAGATCTAGAAAGATGAACTACCTACCTAAATTTTTAAGGGGTTGGCGAAAATGGGCATTGTTTATTAAAATTATTAGAGCAGTAAGCTTGGTAGAATGTTTACTTATATTTTTTTGTACTTAATTCATTATCAATACGTTTTAAAAAAATGTCGTGAATCTTCTTGAAATCAATGAAACAAAATGATTACTTACTTAACATTTTGAATTATGTCTGGCTGGTTAGGTACGCCGTTGGAGGTAGAACACTATAGGCATCTTGTAACAAACGCTTGATTAAATTATACGGGACGATGCCTATAATACACTTACTTAAGTGTATATTTATACCTTTTTATACCTTTAAGACCTGGCAGGTCCTAAAGGTATAAAAAATTCGAGCCACGACACAAACAATGATGATGAATGATGATTGATGTACAAGATCCTCTAATGGAAATTTAAGTGATTGGTTTAGACATTTTTTTACTTTGAATTTGTATTAGTGCCTTGCTTAACCATTATTTTCATTAAACGATGACGGTCAATGAATAAAAAACCTTTTTTAATTATGTCAATTTGTATTTTATTTTATTGTTTTTATTACAAGTAATGAAAACTCAACTTACAGTCTTAAATTCATTGATTTGCTTCAGATATTTCCATGTTTGTTACATACCATCGCATCAGATCGTGGTGTTTACACTCATTTTTATTTCAGTATATGGTTTTTAAAACCAAACCCAGAACTATTGTATTTAAAAACTGGTGCATACTTCTAACTTCCGTTAGACAAATCGTTCTCCATTGATTTGTTAGTGGTCGTAAATACCAACTTCTTGAATTTTCTGGGGTGTATGTCCAAGCTAACTTTTAAAATAAGGCTTTGACATAAATAGCAATAATATATTATGAAACACCATCGTATTTTACGTATTTCTTGTATAGAACACAATTTTACAACTTTTAAAGTTAAAAAGATATAAGCCAAAAACGAAGTTATATTTTGTTTTTCGTTGATTACCAAAAGTGCTATTTTGGTGTTTACGACCTTTGTTGTCGGAAGCATCGATATAGCATAGCTTATAAGTAGTGTGTATTTACTAACATCATATGGATCAAGGTCTGAAATAAAAAAATTCTCTTCTTTTTTTTTATAATCCATAATATAAGGTTTTTTTTAAACTGTAGATTGAAAAATAAAACGCCAAAATTACAAAGTGTATTTCCTTTATATCTCAAAAAAATTTAACAATAATTTAGTCACTTTTAATTGACAAAAATTAACATTAAAAAGATGGTTATGGCTATTCTGTTAAAACTAAAAAAAATAATAAAATAAAAATTTTACACAATACTGTGGTAATCTCTCAAATTATGTTTACATATTAAAAAATGCTTTAATTAGGTTACATTTATTTATGTTCAATATTTACAAATTAATAAGTTTCTAAAGAAAATTATTATTTAAAAAAATATGTAATTTTTTTTCGAACGCTACATAGTTTTCTATGAGTGCCGAAAAATCGCTAGTTTTGATTTTTCAATCATTTTTAGTAACTAATCAGTTTAGGGATGTAATAATTAAGAATTTTAATTAACTGAAATGAATTTCAATTTATTTTTTCTAAATGAATTGATACGAATCGAACAGAAAAAGAAACGAGTCATCGAATCAATCATTAAAAAAAAACTGATTTCGTACAAAATACGGTCAGCAAAAAAAGTAATTCATTTCAAATAAAGATAATCCTTTTCATCCTTTAATAACTACTAATACACAATCCATGTCTTGTTCAACATTGCATCGTTTATATAAAAACTACATTAATTATCAAAAACAAGCAATGTACACAAAATGACAGCAAAGTTCGCTTTAAAATCTAAAAAAAGAAATCTTTACACTTACATACTATTATTGAAAATAACGCCGTTCTTATTAAAATTAATAATAATAATTTAAGAAAACACGTCAATCGTTGTTCCGACTTAAATGATACAAAACAAATGATAAAAACTACGTCTTTTTATATGATCAGCCCGAAAGACTAGCGCGTTTAAAAGCGTGGTCAAAAGTCATGCAGATGCTGACTGTACACACGGCTACACATCAAGCTATACAAAACCAGTTTACGCTGGTCTCGCATCGTACGGAAATCCTATACAATGCGAGATCAGCTTAAACTGGTAATGTATAGCTTGATGTGTAGCCGTGTGTACATACCATATTAGTTAAAAATATAACTTCTCCTTTTTGAAGTAGGTTAAAAAGTATAGTCGACAAAAAAAACTTAGTATCGTGCGTGACAGTTTTTTTTTCGTCTTCGAAAAGTTTAATATATTTTTACGGCCATGTGGGTGGACCTTAAAATTGTCTAGAAAAATGTAAAAATCCATTTACATTAATTCATACCGTTCTTGGGTATTGTTCATTTTAGTTGCAGCATTTGGATTTAAGGTTTTATCTTTGTGTGTTACACATACGTAACATGAAATTAAAAAAAGCGGAAGTATATTGAATTACCCTCAAGAATTAATTATAAAAAAAAAATATTCAACTACCCGCAAAATTTGAACACGCTTTTAAAACAGATTGAAAAGATCTCTTTGGTTTTTACAGAAATACAGAAAATTAAATGTTATGGCAGGCAGAACTTGAAGTAAGGAATGTGGGTTCCCGTCTTCTCAAGATAATTGCGTAAAAGCAGGAAAGTCATAGTTTGAATGAACGCAGGGAATATAAAAAGAAATAATTTAAAAGTGATTATTTTTTATGCAAAAATGTCGCTGACTGGACTATGCAACTATTAAAATGTAAAATGACTGGAATAATTTACGCAGTCCAGAACTTTCTTAATAGTCGACGATATTGAAGAATTTCGCAATTTAATATAATGATACTGAAATATAACCTCAATTTATTTATATTTTCCTTTATTTACTGCAATGAGCACAAAAGAAGACTAGCTAGTACAACTGTGTACATCAATTTATAGTAAAAAAAAAACAATTCCGATTAAAACTAATGGTTTAAGATGAATATTCGATATAAAATCGAATATGTTGAAGATGTTTATCGATTCTAGTAGAACCCTTGCCAAAAAGAGATACGAAGAGTCTTCATAAATTAAGTAGGCACGTTGCTTATCCTATGCTGTACATAAAAAAATATTATCTTCCCCTATTTTTATACATTGTCAGTCAAAAACTAAGCTGACTATCTAAGTGCGGACCTTAAATTGTGTACATAATTTACATCGTAAACCGGCGGGGTCATTGCGTGACATACTAACAGTTGCAGTGCCTTCAATTCTGACACTAGGGTATTTGACAGGGTAGTCAATAACGTTACTTTTTATGAACTGTCATAACGCGGAATTCGTACGTGATTTGTATGAAATTTTGAAATGGGACATCATAGATTTTTGGAATCGAATCATTTACTAACATTAAATCTATATCCTCGTATAATATTTAATTTTTGCACGGTGATGGAAGTTACGAACATAAGAAGCAATGTATAACGAAAGTGTGTTCTGTAATTAAGGTAAAGGACGTCAGTAGACTTTTGAAATAATTTTGCTAATCTGTTTAATTTATGCGGAAAGCTGAAAAAGATAATACTTGTAGTTTTTTTTTACTGACCCTTCGCCAATATAAGAATAAGTACATTTTATTGACTACCGTCGTATAAAAAAAATACAAACCGTTATTTTCCTTTCGTAAAGTGTTATGTTACGCATATTTTCATTATAAGAATAATTTCCCATTTAAAAAAACGTTACAGCTTCACAGAATTTGCAAAATTATTTCAATCGAGTAACAATTCTTATGTAAACCCATATTATAGGTTAAAAATGAATATCGTAATCGTTGACCACAATAATATCTATATTATACGAATATGGAATACATTGCAAGCATTTGGTTGTCTGAGCAAAATCGCTAACAATCTCATTTTTTAATGTCTTGCCAAAGAAATTCAAAGAAATCGCGTAAAACTTTCTCTAGTCATTTTATGTGATACCTATCTTTAATAAATGGTTCACTTGCATCGAAATAGTTTCATAGTAAAATGAGGGTAGATCAATATTTGTTTTACAAAAAAAAATTGATCTACCCTCTTTTTGTAATGAAACAAGTATAGGTATCAGTCTGCAGTGTACTAACTGGCATATATCTACTTCATAGACATTTCTCAGTACCGAGTCGCAAGAATACAATTTAAAAAAAAATACAAAAAGCACAAATTTTTACAAAAAAAAAAACTTTAAAAAGACTATCAAATAATGTCCGTGTATAGGAACATATTAGGCCGAATATTTAACTAGTTTCCACACGCCTAGCAACGCTAAAATCTTAATCTAAAATTGGTGTTACAATTTAAGTTTCTTTTTAAATAATATTAGAGGTTTATTGACTTAGGGCTTTTCGAACATAAGACACACCTCTCCGTTTACGAACAAAACTGTCGCGTTTAGCCCCAAAATGTTTAAAAATCACAATAGTATAGCAAGTTTATTTTAACCTAGCGCGTGCCCTCCACGCCAAGCTACAAATGTATTTCTTCTTGTTATCATGTATTTCCCAATATCCATGGTGTCTTTTTATTTGTTTCATGTCATCAAACACGTACGAGAGAATACAATTGAATCTTTCTGAATATTTTAAATTATCTTTCCGAATCATTACAATTACAAATTGCTTGTCAATCGTTGAAAAGCACCTTACTGTTACTTTATTCAATTCCTTTTTGTATATACAACCTAAATTTCATACAATGATGACATATCTATCGGGGCGGTATACTTGCAGAGTTCGGTCCTTGGATGGGTGACCATGCATGCTACAATAATTGTTTAAAAACCGTAACAGCAGAAATATAGCTTGAGTTGAGAGGAAATTGTCAAGAGATATTACCCACATATCCAATTATTTAATGCTAGTGACCATCACCTGCTTCGCAAGGGTGCAAATACTGACGGAGCGACATATCTGAGCTAATATCAACGTAAAATACACTCAAACCTTTCAGAATAAGTACTGCATCAAAAATCTATAATGAAGTCAAAAAAAAACTCAGCAGTCACATAGAGACAACTACCTTTTGAACGCCACGGTCGGATATACCCGACAAATGAAAACGCGCCTCGGTCGGATAAAGTCGAAAAGAAAACGATTTTTTATTTAAGTACAAAATAAAAAAAATACTAGAAATTGTGGCTTGGCGTGGTAAGGGACGCCGATGCGATTACGCTCTAGCGTTCAAAAGGTCCAGGCTCCAAGTTCTTAGGGTCTCCATTTGACGTTTTTCAGTCATCAAGCGTAAGTATATGTATCAGCTAAATGAGGGGTGCTACACTGGAGCGGGTGGCACATTCGATTCGGCAGTATTGTTGAATATCGAAGCCTATCCAAAGTCATTACGACATATTTTCGACTTGTATTCCGCTCGTGATCGGTCAACTCCATTCGGCATTATGCTAAATGCCGAACGGTAGAAGTCGAGCGGATTTTTCCCGAACATCTGCGTAAAATCGATTTTACCGCCCGGTTGTGCTCAATCATGCCAAACCCAACAAGCACCTTTCACATAGTTTACAATAAATCTTACGCGTATTCAAGCCACAATCACGAATCATCGACACAACGCTAAAATTTTTTTGCAAAAAAAGAACAATACAGACCACATAAAACCTCCTCCTTTTTGGAAGTCTGTTAAAATGAATTTCATGATAACAGTACCGTTACAGTCTACAGTCTGACTTGTTTGAGTGTGCGTAGAAATCGAAAACTATATCGGAATCAAACTCAAACCCGACAACTGAGAGGATCAGCTGTGTCAATCAAGCTAACAAATTGAACTTCTATGATACTTTACGCCGAAAATTTAACGTCACGCTTTTCACCCCGGTAGGGAATTTGACTTTTTGCCCATTTAAGATAAGTACTAAGTGATAGGCTAGCCAAAGATTTTAATCGTACATTCGCCCTGCTGGTGATACCAATGATGTAACCAATATTTTGTAACCATATTTTGTTAAAAAAGAGTGTCCGTGGCGTTTCTTGCCCGTCTTCATAGGTACCTACTGCTTTGGAATGGGCAACTAGCTTCATTTTTCCGACTGACCGACACTTTGACAATTCAAAAGTGCCTGTAATTGATTTATTTGAAATAAATGCTTTGAGTTTGAGATGCATCAAAAGATGGTCGTGATTCTGTTTCGTTTTGGCAATTTTGACACTGTATAAAAGATCACAGGGACTTGACTTGATATCATGCGCGTTATATTAACAGCGCATAGCGCTGTTACGCTGTTATTACTCAGTGACCTTACTAATCTCTTTATGGACACGTTTTCGTGCGACTTAGTACTATGAGGGCAAAACTAATAAAATCTTTGAGGCGAGCCTATTGTTGCGTAAACAGTGTGTTAGGTTAAACGAGGAACATAATACTCATGAAAATGAACAACTTTGACCATGGAACAATACCTGAAATCACGAAAAATCAGATATTCAGTACATTTATGTTCGCATAATTCGTCAAAATGTATGGAACAGCAGATTTTTTTTTCAGAGTTGGTCCCATGGTCAAGGTTGTTGATTTTCATGAGTACTATACAACCTGAAAGTATATCCCTCATTTAACCTAAAACACGGTATATTTGCAAGTCAACACATGACACATACACTTACACTAACATTGATTATTTAGACTTTGGGCGAAATCGCCGCTAAAATTTAAAATGTTCTATCTAATATTATTCTAAAAAGATCATCCAAAATTTTATTTTAATTTACATTTTGTTTCTAATTTTAAACCCGCGAACATCGCATTTTTAAGTTTCAGTGTAGAATTGATTTATTGGTGCAATTTTTGCGCCCCTTCTAATTTTCGTGCATTTTATTGGGTATTTGATAACCAAGGCCCCGTTAATTATTTCTAGTTAAGTAGATCAATACTGGGGATAATTTAAAGTACTTTTCTTTCAATTTTGAATAACCACCGTTATTCCTCTTTTCTAAGCAGAGACTGAAGAACCGGTAAGTTCGAAGCGACTTGGGACAGCCTTTGTCCAGCAGTGGACTGCGAAACGCTGACAATTTGAGTAGATTTATCATATTTATTTCTCTTTACGATTCCCAGAATCATAAAAATCACCGTATTATTACACATAACTCCATAAGTTAACGCATTTCATTATTATGTACTTCAGTCTTCACACGACAATTGAAAACAACGCCATCTCTTTACAACAAACGTAAACTAAGCACAATTGAACACAGCGCCATCTATCTTCGGTACCGCGAACTAATTCGGAAAAGTCTTTTTCACACACACACAGCTCCTTAAATGGAAATCTTTTGTCCTTTTTACGCGTACGTCACCTTTTTGGTATGTAAGGGAACCGCCGCGGAATTTAACGGAAACTATGCGTGTGTGCGAGGTCTAGTCGTAGTGACTAGATGCTAGACTAGTTCGGGAGGAATGGAGGGTAGAACTGTGCTGTGGCATCGTTGATGTTGGCGGAGGTAATCGAGTACTTGCCGCCTGTCTTTCTTGCTCTTCTAATTGGACTGTGAATTCTTCTTCGAGAGCCTGTAAATGATGAAAATAAGATCAGTTGATGTTCGGGGTACAAATTCATTTTTAACCTATTGATCGCCCCAGTCGGATTAGTACGACAAATGTTTTCGTGCCCGTGCCGCACCGTAGTATTTATACGACTGAGAACCTATGTTGGTTTTTTTTATTTTTACTTTACTTAATCACACTATCACAAATCGACGAATTTTCGATTTTGGCGGCACGGATAAAAACTAAGCGATCAATAGCTTAATTCAAAGTACAAAAGTGTAATGTTTGTATACATGCCCAGTTGATTAAAATTGCAAATGAGAACGTTATCTAAATACGCCAATATTGAGAACTATGTACCGCTCTTAATATATCAAAAAAAAATATACTGTTCCGGTATACAAACATCAACCTTATTAAAGTTTAGTTCATTTTCCAGTTTTATTAACAATTTAAATCCTAAAATTCCTGAACAAAATAATGTTTGTTTATGTATTTGTTAACTTGTAACATTACGAGGACAACATTTCATGCCACATGTAAAAAAAACGTTACATTCAAGAAAAAAATTTGGATAACACTCGTGCGAAATTCGTGCATGAAATTAAACTTACTTGGTATACCACCAACTAAGTTTAATTTCATGCCGTGAAGAGGAACGATTGCTTCAGGAGACACGATACGCCGTCAAGACACTTTTACCTTAACGTAAATGCAAAATATTCAATCGCCAACTTCGACGAATCTACAAAATATTTTGAAGTTTTCTACAAGCCCCGCAAATATACGCATAATCAATGTAAAATACCGATTTTAAACTATTTGTTTTTCGGCTCACTTGCATCACAACTCACTAAATCTATACTAATATTATAAAGCTGAAGAGTTTGTTTGTTTGTTTGTTTGAACGCGCTAATCTCTGGAACTACTGGTCCGAATTGAAAAAATCTTTTTGAGTTGGATAGTCCATTTATCGAGGAAGGTTATAGGCTATATAACGTCTCGCTACGACCAATAGGAACCGAGCAGCGGGTGAAACCGCGCGGGAGTAGCTAGTATATTATACAGATGTGATGTAATAAAATAATATCACAACTGTATTCTCCGAAGGGTGGCTAGGCAGAGGTGCAGCTGAAGTACACCCACATTTCGCCAGTTATGTTTAAGCCCCGTGGGAGTGATCTAGTCATCCACCGGGCACAAATACAGACTCCACACCCCCTTACCCATTGTCATCTTCAAACGATTGATAGAAACCGAACAATTTTTTAACCTATTTACCGCCTCAGTCGGATTAATACGATACATTTTTTCGTGCCGAGCCGCCTCAGTCGTATTTATACGACAAGGGGCCTATGTTCATTTTTTTATTTCAATGCCTGACCTTATTCTTCGTAGATGTTTGTTTGTCGACTTAGAGGCTAGGGGCACGGCAATTGATATAAAACCAAGCTGTCAATAGGTTAAATTCGTTAATTTAGTCATATGTGGTGCAAGCAAGCATCGACGTTAAGTAATTCCAAGATAGAAGGGAGCAAAAAAGATTGCCGTTTCCCAAGGCTATATACTAGGACCCTTAATACTCATAAAAGAAGCCAAGCGTGCCGTGTTACCTGCAGCCACCGTTCCAAGTAAAGTGCTGTAAAATAAACCACATACCATGCATCCGGCGTCGTCCAGTCCGTGTTAGCAGAACCTCACCACCGCAGTTAAAATATTCTGTGTTTTGTGTGCTGGGTTTGCCAAAAACCTTTTCATTTGTCATGAGAGACGGGGCCTTGGGTATCTAATATACTTAGAGGCTGACCTCACCATGGATCGGGAATTGGGTAGCCAGACAGAGGAACAAGAGTTCACACTGAGGTATTCTAATTCGATAAAGAAGCTAAGTTTACATGTCATCTTTGAAACATGATTTTTCTTCAGACATATCTTTTATGTTATTTTTAAAATAAAATTATTTCTTTATTATATCTTGCCGTGAAAACTTAAGTGACGTGAGATGTCAGTAGTGTCGATCCCTAGTGTTCAAGTGGAATGACATCTTACTCACTTTACTGTCACCGTGTGATTTTCACAGCTTAGATCAGCTGTAGATTATTCCCAGTACGCCTCATGATATACAAAAAAGGTTTCAGCAATTAATCAGCGACAATACACAAAGATTCGAAGCACATGCTCATGCGTTGCGACTTACAGTCGCGCGACCGATACGACGTGTGTTAAATAGGCTGTATGTAGTATGTACACATCTGACGGTCTATTCTGTAAAAATCTGACCATCAAAATTGTGGTTAAGTGAGCTTAGAGTGAGTTGTTAAACCATAGCATCGGGTGGAAAGAAAGCTCACTTCAAACCCACTTCACCTACATTTTCACGTGTGATTTAAACAGATAGACCAGCTGTAGTTAGGAATAGACACATCTTACGTTGATGGTAATTTTAGAAGCTTGGGTAAACCATGGTAGATAGTAACATTGAAAACGTAAAATGTGGGTTTATTCGGATAACCTTTTGAGCGCCAGAGCGTAAACCCACGCCAAGACAAATTCTATATTTTGTACTTATTTTTTTTTTGTCGTTTTCGTTTGTCGGCTATATCCGACCGTTTCGGTTAAAATGTTAAATCTAATTTTGTCCAAGTTAGTCAAAACCCAAGATAAATCTAAGTTAGCCATGTTTACTCCAATTGGCTAGCATTACCCAAAGTTTACCCAAGCTTCTCATCCCCATTATACCTGCTGTAATTTAAAGCAAGCTTGATTTTAATTAGCGTTTTAGCTTCATTATTACTGCAATTCGGCAGCATTTTACCCAAAGCCAATTTAATATATTTACATTGAAATAAAATTATATATATTGCAATTTATCAATCCTTTGAAATCAAACTTTGAAATTTAAAAATCTTTCAAGCTTCAGCAATGTAATTAATCAAACGAAACGTACAAAATACCCCGCACCGTTTCAGAAAAAAAAACCATAAACAACTATGAAACATAACATCTTTATTTACATTAAAATTTGCGTATTATAAATGATTTATTTAAATAAAATTAAATGACATTTTAAAATGACGCGCACAGAATTCGCGTCTAATTGACGTTTAACGCTAGCTTGTACATAAAGGATTAGCTTTACAGAATTGATAATTTGTTAAAAAAAAACGACTACCCTATTCCGTTCTTCTTCTCTTCGTGTGGTTAGTGACTAACCTGGTGTCAGAGTTTTAATGCTGCCCATGGGCCTCTGACTTAGCTTCACATGCTGTTGAGAAATATCTCTCAGGCATGCCGGTTTCGTTGGTAAGCACAATTATTTCACAAAACTTTATTTTAAGTAAAGCATTATAAAATATACGTTTAAAAGGATTATTTTATACATGCACAAATTAAAATTATTTAACTAAGTTATATGTATTTGGGTAAAATCGGGTCTCCTCTTTGAACACGCGAAAAGTATAAAGACATCAAGCTCCCCAATCTGTCGAATTTGTTTGATAGTTTTTCAACTATATTACAAAAGCATAAGATTCCTTTTCAATTGAAAAAAAAATCTCAGTTTGGGATAGCTTGATGTGCTGGCGTCTATACACTAAGCTCAAAACATACTTTTCTGACATTTTAACTGTTATACCGCGGTAAAAGGAAAAAATTCAATTCAATCTATAATATAGCGAGCTCAAGGCCACGGATTCTTCTAACTTAACAGACATGAGACAGCTGTGCTGCTTGGGAGTTTGTTGCGCCATTTCTTCTTCCCAGCTAAAGCACTAGGAAGTGGTGAAGGGTGGGCGTGCCGTAAATTTATTTAAATGGATATTAGTTTGTAAAAATTAATTAAAAGTGGATTTAAATGTAATTTTATTTGGGAATATTTAATATTAATGTTACATTGATTATTTTTTTTTATTTAATGTTATTTTTTTATTAATTATATTATATTTGGGGACCTTAAGTAATTTTGACTACTCAAAGCATTTATTTCAAAGAAACCAATTACAGGCACTTTTGAATTGTCAAGGGGTCGGTCAGTCAGAAAGATGAAGCTAGTTGTCCATTCCAAAGCAGTAGGTACCTACGGAGAAGAACGGGCAAGAAACTTCATGGACAAAAAGTTTCGATTCGAGTTACTTAAAAAGGATCTTACAGCTCGAAATACAATAGCAATCATGAATGAACCCGGAGCTCGAATTATTATAGTAATCATAAAAAATAAATATTAGTCTACTGATAATTGCTCGTCAGAAGCTGTCATCATGAAAAATGAAAAAAAAATACCAATAAATCTCATTTTACCCCTTATTTAATATGACGGGTCAAATAAAACTTGGTAGCAAATTATCAGTTCCGTAAAGCGTTTAAGAATAACACCTCAGAATTCTGCAAGCCTTACTTTCATGTTTGGTTGTTATTATTTTTGTCAAACAATTACAACGGTTACCATGACAACTGCCGACATAATAAATGTCCAATGAAATTGTAATTAAAACGAGGTAGATAGTTTATACGCGCTCCTAAGTGGCACGTCAAGGTTATACCCTACGCGGGATTGTCCGAAAGGGTTACCGCTGCCCCGGAACATGAAGGGGTATGGAAGGAACATGGATGGGTTTTAGTCAGTAAGATTCTGACAATCCCATCCGCTGCACCCAGAGCGGGAGGAGACATTGATAAATCCCCCCCCCCTTAAAAAAAAAGGCTATACCCAAGCCACTATTGAACGGAAATTGCGGTCAATGTCTTTTACCTAACTCTCAGTAGAAATAAACTATGTATTGTTATGGTTGGAACACGTTGAAAATCAAGATTTAATATTAATTCATGACGTTAACAGACTTAATCATATTTTTTTTTAAATAAAGAACGCTAGTTAATGTATACCGGTCAATGACCGCTGATGCCACGCTAAAGTGAGTCGGGTATAGTTAGTCAAATTGTCTTTTCGTCTCTTTTTCGCTTCCAATAATTACGACATGCTGTCCTACTCCCACAAGTGACGTTTTTGAAGATGGCATGTTGGAATTACCTTTCTACCTCATTTTATTTACAACATCTTCTCATATTTCTTAATAAGGCTTTCAGAAACTGGTGTTCTGAATAACACATCATATTATTTTGATTGTTAAAAATTATTGAGGCAAGGTTGAATCTTTATTTTTTGTTACTGTTTCATCACCTTTCAATCTTTGGTAGAATACTAGTTTTCGCTCTAAACACGAGAAAGTCTTTATTGTATACAGTATGTTAATTATCGAATAGCGTAAAAAAATCTAGAAAAAAAAATCTGCTGCTCCCTACATTTATGTTCGTATAACTCATCAAAGCAGCTAATTTTTTTTTATAGCAATATTTTTTTTTGCATGTATGGACGCTGCGGCCGGTCGTTAATTAACACACTGTATAATTTTTGATACAGTTGCTTTACCCATACAATAATTACACAGGAAATAAAAAAATATTAATTTTCTTTCCTTCTATCTTTTTAAAACCGAGCAACATAGCTGTAGTTGCTAGTATCAATATCCTCAAATAAAAATATAAATAATAATATCCTTTTTTTAGTAACTATTATTTTCCAATTATACCTAAGAGCGTGTACAGTGATGAAACAGCCAATTAATTAATCAGTTTTATAATAACAATAGTATCTAATAATAGTAAAATATCTTCAAAAGAACAAAAATATATTTAAAATAAATTTACAATAAACATTATAAAATGAAGTATTTTGTACAACGAAATAATTGTTAGAAAATTATTTAAGAATCAAGTTAAACTTCGGAGCTCCATTCTCTTCGTGAATCTTAACTCATTTAATAAACAGTGTGTTAAGTTAAACAAGAGACATAGTTTATGAGGATATAGTACTTATTAACACGAACTACTTTGATCATAGGACCAACTCTGAAATATGAAAACAATATCAGCTGTTCCATATATTTTGACGAATTATGCGATGCGATTTTCATGATTTCAGGTCATAGTCAAAGTTGTTCATTTTCATGAGTATAGTAACTCCTAAAAGTATGTCCCTCGTTTAACCTAACACATTGTATAGCTCATCGACTATAACGTAACGTTTAATAGTATCTGGAATGTTTAAGTTTTCTTTGCGAGCGTAAAAAGGCTGGGGTTTGTAAACTCAGGGAAATGAATTGTTAAGCAATATACTACAACTTGTACAAATAACAATTGACATTATTTGACAGGTGTAGCCAATGACTATAACATGGCAAATTGTCAAGTACTTATTACAAATGCGACTTGATTGATTGCGCGACTACTTCATATCACTACATAGTATAAAGCAAAGTGGCTTCCCGCGTCCTAATGTCTGTATGTATGCTTAGATCTTTAAAACTACACAACGGATTTTGATGCAGTTTTTTTTAATAGATAGAGTGATTCAAGAGGAAGGTTTTTATGTATAGTAACATGCAATTTCCGACATCCACGCGGGCGAACCCGCGGGCAGAAGCTAGTTCATAATAAAAGAGCGCGACGATCGATTTAGGACGTGGCTTATAAGCGCATACCTTTTCTAGTTAAGGTTGATGTTCCAGGGTAGCCCGCGAAATTCAAATTTTCTTAAGTTTTTTGCAATTTGCAGGCCAGTGATAGGTTGTATGTTGATGAACATTTGATTCGCGGCTGTAAGACGTATGTAGTTACAGAATTATAATCATCAAAATCATTAATACAACCCTCCGAGCTCATAAAGGTTCCAGAATGACTTTGACCTTGTAAAAAGTCATTTTTACACCATCAAATGTTCATCAACATACAACCTATCACTGGCCTGCAAATTGCAAAAAACTTAAGAAAATTTGAATTTCGCGGGCTGGATGGAGGATTCACCTTAACCTGCATCATTACAAACACCAACCTTAAAACGCACTATTCGTCTTTGCACCACCTATCGTTCAATTTACGCGCGTACGTAAATAACTCGACAGGTCCAGCGTAAACCGTATTACGCGACGCGTAATTATCATTAAAAATTAATCAAAAATAATAATCATTATTAACTTCGTTAATGGCGACGCACTTCGTATAACATTACTTTCAATTATATTTGCTAATCCCGTAATGAGTAGCATGATTATAATTTATTGTACAGGGTGTATTTTTAAAACTTTAAAGGTACTATATTTTCAGAACCAAAGAGGTGTGTTTCTGAAGACGTTAAAATATTATATACTCCAATTATGTCACTGTACTTTATTTTTATCAATTATCGAATCGCTTTTCAGTTGAAATTTTTGCTAATAACTTTCGTTTTTAGAGTTTACGTAAGTATGTATAATTTAATTACAGATAGCAAGAATATTTTTATTAAAAAAAACTCTTTAATACTTGGAGAGACACTAAACGCGTTTTATAAAAATTAAACTTCTATTTTGTCTCGTTCAGCGGCCTTGAATGGGCGAAGTCCTTTTATTTGACAACCCACTCAATACTGACACTCAGTATTTTGAATGTTACATCCGCCATATTGTTTTGTTCGTATAAAATGTAGCCTTCGAAATCTGAAGAGCAGTTTAGGCGTTATGGTGAAAAATACCTAAAAACAAACATACATTCATACAAAATTCTGAAAAGATAACCCCTTATTTTTGCTTCGCCGTAACTGAGCTCAAAAATTCTTTTGGCTTATTCAGTTTCAAAAATACACCTTGCATTAATGTAACAATTAAAAATATCAAAATTCAACTTTTTAAATATATTTTATCTAACCTAAAACTTTGGATTGAGGCACATCGAATCTAATCGCTAGGTATTAACCGTTATATTCGTCGAGATAGCAACTTTAGGGCTTATAGGTCGATTCACACAAACTTACTTGCTCGAAACGGGTGAATGGACACTTGAATAATATTATTTTGTCTGTAGCCGACTCGTACCAATATTTAAATATTTGTGGGTGAATCGACTACTTTAAAAATATGTACACAGGTATCAGGCACTTGGCACATTTTTATCTATGCAATAAAATTAAGAAAACTTACACTAGAAACTATATTTTTAACAACAAAAAACTTTGTCTAAACTTCAAGCTGTATGAAACGACTAACACATATTTCTGGAGTTGTCGATTCGACCACAAATAAATAACTCGTGCGAATCGCCTACAGGAAAAATAATATTATTCATAAGTGTCGAGGCGCTCGTTTCGGGCGTGTAAATTCGTGCGAATCGACCAATAAGCCGATTTTAGTTTTGCCGAACGCCGCAGTGCTAAGCAACCTTTTCGCCGAATTTTATTAAATGGAAGATTTAATTTATTGCTACATTACTACGCTACTATAATGTTAATTAATTATTATCTTTTTAGCCGACTATTATATTATAATGTAGAGCTATCATCCCCCACGACACGCCAAATAGAAAGTATTTAACATTTTTTAACTATGTTTTTCACTAAAACGGTTTTGACTGAAGTCCTATACTTTTCTATACAGGATCACATTAAAGCTAGCTAGCGAAACTATGCAATGTGATGGCAATGGACACCTAAAAATAAAAAATAATTTTATAAGATGTCTTTTTTGGTGTTATTAGTGTAGTCACTTGAAATATCAGTTTAATAAATTAGTTTTTTATTAGTGTATACTTAACAGACGTGATAGATAGGTATGATATTGATCAAAACTTGATAAAAACAAAAGAAAATGGATTTTCTAAACTACTAGTGGTCGTTGAACCCAAAAGAAAACTAATAAGCATTTCTTTTTTTTGTCATGTTTACGTAATGGGTGCCCATTACGTTTGCGGAGTTTCGCTAGCTCTGTATTTATGTTTCGGCAAATAAGTTAGTTTATTTTTTTTCGGAATAAGAAAGTAAAAGAGAATTAGCGAAAGATTATTATAGAAGGCAGTTTTAGACTGGGAAACAGTTAAGAAAAAAACTACGAATTTCTTATGTAAGTGCCTACCTACTTCAATTATTTCAAATGACAACTATATTAAAAAATGCATCTAAAAATGGAAGGACCGACCGCCACTTTGTTGTAAAATTGACTCTAAAACAAAAATTGTTTTTAATTTATATCGCGACGAGTTTTATATTAAATCCTAATTTATCAATAAATGCTAAGGAAGCGATGCTATTTGGCTTATTGTTGGAAGTTGGATATAAGGTATACTAATTGAGGTGGAGACACCAAAAGCTAGCATTGCACAAGTGAATTGTTTCTTTACATTTATGAATTATGTTTTCTCTTTTAACCTCACACACGTTGTCTACATCTCTTTTATCTACTTTCCTATCGCAGGGATGCTGGAAGAGATTTCTTTAGAAATAAGCATCACCTTTATACGTATTTTCTGTTCCTTTGTTCTTATCTGTTATGATGTGTGTACAGACGCCAGCACATCAAGCTATCCCTAACTGTACAATTTTCTCAATTAAAAATGAACCTTATGTCTTTGCAATACAGATGAAATACTATCCCAAGAAATTTGACAGCTTGTGGTAACTTGATGTGCTGGCCCCTGTACATAAATGGTTAAATAAATAAAATTGGAAGACTGCTTGTCTATTTCTGAACTAATTTCCGAGCGATTTATGTTCAAAATTAACCAATGATATTCCCACTGCCGGGAGTCATGCCTCCTCTCTGTGAGTGGTAGTGGGCCGTAATACCCGTCACTATTAATTTGGTTCTAGGACTCATCGGTTTCCCCACTATGTTTTCCTTCACCGTTTGACAGCAATGGTGATGAAATAATTAACACAGATAGTCTGGGTTTGAGCTTAAGACCTACAATACTACTCTTCTGATTTATTAGAACAGTCATTGTTTAATGACAACTTGATCGACGTACGAACAAATACTTTTACTAACTAAAGAAACTTTCAACATTTTTAGTTAAATTTTACACAAAAAAAAGATCATTAGTCTAGCAACTGGTGTCTCTACCTCAAATCTAATGGCAAGTTTGTGACAATAAATGATTAATATTAGGAACATGTTGTGATTTTTATCATGTAAGAGGACTTATTTTGCCGTAATGGCAGTATTTTGGAAGCAAATGGGCATTTTAATCATTTCTAACGTGACGATATTATTGTAACCGTATAACGTGACGTCGTTAACGTAACCGTATAACGTGAAAACATATCGTGGAAGTATAACGTGACCGTATTTCATGACGATATTCTCGTAACCATGTAACGCGACGATATTATCGTATGTAACCATATAACGCGACGATATTATCGTAACCGTATAACGTGACGATATTATCGTAACCGTATAACATGACGATATAATCGTAACAATATAAGGTGACGACATTATCGTAACCGTATAACGTGACGATATATCGCAGACGTATTTTCTTAAAACAGTTTCTGATAACGGCTTTGTCGAGGCCCCGCCCCCTCTTTTGGCCCACTTACGATTAAACCCCGATTTCACGATAAATTTTACTTAAAAACCCATCTAACACTGTGACTACTTGGTAATCAATAGAATATTTCAAAGAATAAAATATGCCGCGTCCACCTGTAAGAGTACTAAATTCTAAATTGCAGATGTCAGATATCACCCTTCATGTTAATGAGCGATATTTCTATTCGCGACGCCATCTTTCTTTTAACGTCAAAATTCAAGGTAAAGAAGTATGTCTTAGGATTTTACACAATTGTACACAAAGTATTATTAAAACAAAAGAAATAAGTATTTTTTTAGAAGCAGCAAGTTAGTAGA
Organism: Hyppa rectilinea; assembly: GCA_951799385.1. Classification (NCBI taxonomy): domain Eukaryota; kingdom Metazoa; phylum Arthropoda; class Insecta; order Lepidoptera; family Noctuidae; genus Hyppa; species Hyppa rectilinea. The sequence continues at coordinate 1,927,896 of OX637327.1, forward strand.
TTTAAGCATTAACATAACCTTATATATAAAGAAAAAAGTGTCAAAGTGTTTTTACATGCAAGTAAATTAATTAAAAAGTGCCTCTTCATTTTTTGAATTGGCGGTTTGTATTGCAATGTCAATCTTTAAGTTTTAGTTCTGTATCTCTTTGATACAATGAACAGATGCCAGCATTTCAAGCTATCCCAAACTGTCAAATTTTCCCAATTGAACATGAACCTTATATTGTAATAAAGTTGAAAATCGATCAAAGAAATTTGACAGTTTGGTAGCCTGATGTAGTGGCTGTGTATCTTGAATTATAATTTCCATCTGCCCAGCCTTTTCTCAACTATATTAGGGTCGACTTCCAGTCTAACTGGATGCAGCTGAATACCAGGAGCGACGGCTTATCAGACCTCCACAGCCTAGTATCTGAGTAACACGAGATCCCTTAGCAAGACTGTCAGACTTTCGGACTTCTGACAACCTGTAACGAATGTCAAAGATCTACGAATGACAATTAAATGAATAAAATTAATTAGTACAACCCCTTGTATACGCCTTTAAAAATTGACATCAACCTATATACCATCACACGTTGACATTTTGGCACGTAGTAAAAGTAAACATTGATTTACTTACAATGAAAAAACACTTTAAAAAATAACACTATACAATATTAAATACATGCCAATTTAGGATTAAAAACATGCTTTTTACACTTTGGATGCGGGAGTGAGTGCACAACGTATTTAAAAATATTTGCAGGACCTGAAACACTACCTCTTCTAGCAATATTACTTCAGTGTGAGAATGAGACGGAGCTATACAGGACGTATAGCTCCATCTCTTTCCCACTGTATACTAATATTAAAATACTCGTAAAGTGATGGTAGTCAGTCCCAAGTTTTATTTGGCTGATACTCAAGGCAGCCAAAAGCTCCCAAGTTTTCCCAATACCCGGCAGTAGTCCCTTTTAAGTCATTGACTGCCACGCAGCAGACACAATAGAAAAACTATTGTTCGCGGCTCACCGGTGACCGCGTTGGCGCTCAACGTGTTAAGTGTGTAAAGGCAGTAAGCCTCGATCCTGCTGACCAGTTCGTCTTTCCACCACGTCATGAGCCATTCTCGTACAGACGCCCGCACATCAAGCTATCCCTAACTGTCAAATTTTCTCAATTAAAAATGAACCTTATGTGTTTGCAATAAAGTTGAAATACTATCAAAGAAATTTGACAGATTGTGGTAACTTGATGTGCTGGCCTCTGTACAAAGAAAGATGTCTTTGAGACGATTTTTTAATCGCACATAATATTTATCTGATGATTGAAGGAAAACCAACCGATAATAAGCTATGAAGGCATACGGCAGAGTCCTCTGCGGAAATTCGTAATAGGTTTATTAAGAAAATAAACTAAAAATATTTAAAAAGTTGACAAGATATGCACGCGAATATGGCAAGACGACAAAAGTGAAGAAGCACTTAAGGCTAAGACCTCGCAAGCCTACTTAGACTTAACTAAAGCTAAGTACAGTAACCGTTTCATGCGGATATGAACACTATTTGTATGTAATTAATGTGCATTTTCTTATAAGTAACTTTGATTAATATTTTATACAAATATGAACACTAATTTAATACATATATGGTTCATATTTGTATGAAACGCATACGTGCATTTTCTTATAAGCACTTTTGATTAATGTTTTATACGAATATGTACAGTAAGTTTATACAAATAAGGTTTATAATCGTATGAAACGCATACTGTATCTCCAGTTAAGTCTAAACACTGTCTACATCTCAGCGCTAAGGTTGTGGTGAGGATATGTACTACCTAACCTCATTTAGTATGTTATGTTATGGCAAAACATGCCAAGAACATATTCAATTCTAAGCAATAGATAGTTAGGAATCTAATATCATCTATTTCTAGGCATCAGAATCTATCGCCCACATTCTAGTCGTTTCTTGCCTCGACTAGACGCATTTCTCGACCATAGAGTCATAGAATCAGAAAGTTGGGGAGTTGCTCGTTCCAAAGCATCGGACTAAAAACTCCTTAGATACATTTTTCGTATTAAGTAAGGCCGAAAGCCATAAAACCCTCGCTCCCACATCCAAAAAAAAAACAACTAAACATTAGAATCAGGAGGCCCTTCCGTCTTATCACTCAAAATCGACTTCCGAATATTCAAAGTCGATAATTGACTCACAGGAATTTCAGTATTCGAATAGCTATTCGATCCTCTCACGGGTCCCCATCGACTAAAATGAGTTTCTAGATCGTCATTAGAGTCTATGGTGTACGTGCTGTCACTACGGTCACTCCTCATTGTGTTGTACGTCGTCTCTAGTGATGGTAGGTCAATCATGACGGCTTCCAAAGCCCGATCTTGTTTTAAACTCTGTTGCGAGATGCTACGTTTCATTGTGGAACTGGTTTCAATTTTAAAAAGATGTTCCGACATGGATTGTCTATTTAATTTCTTGTCTTTAGGACGTTCAACTTCTTCTTTTATCGGTTTTTCGTCACCGTACGCCATTATAGGCTCTCTGCGCCAATCATCGCTGTTGTTGAAGACTGAGAAACCGGAAATTTTATCAGAGACGAGTTTTAAGTTTGAGGTTGAAGCATAGCGTTGTCCTTTAGTTAGTTTGCCCCGTTTAGTCGTATTGTTAGCGCTGGCAGCGGCTGATTTTGTCGCTCGACTGGGGCTAATACTTTTCCTTCTATCCATGCTCGGAGTGTTAGCAGCCGATATAAAGTTGAGGCTAGTCCTGGATCTAGACAGCGACCCAATGAACGAGGTCCGTTGATGGTACGCGCTGAGGACATGTTGCAATACATTTTTCGGCCATGCCGCGTTTAGGTAAGACCCTCGATCAGGGATCGGTATTCCGAATTTTTTCTCATGATCATCCAGCTGCTTCTCGAAGGATTTTATGATGGTCTGTTTAGAATTAGGGTGTTATTTAGTTTTTGAGTACGAGTTTAGAGACCTAGGACGACACTGGACGAGTACAACGTGAAGATTTTTCTTTTTTTTTATAGAGTTCTGAAACGCGTTGTTGTATTTTGATGCTAAAACCGTATTTAGGTAAGGATAAACTACGATAACATGGCGCGCCCCTGCCAATTACTGATTCAATGTTTGTAGTCACATCCTTACGAAACAGTTTGTATGTAGTTGTAAGTATTCGTCTTCAGTAGCAGGCCGGCAGCGACATGCGTTTCGAGTCTTGGTGGCGCTTTGTACTTACTTTCACAAATACTTTCAAACATTGTATTTTGGAGGGGCGGGCCAAGTTATCGTAGTCTATATACCTCTGGTGTTTGACAGTAATCCTCGTTTTAACCAACACTAAGCGACACGGAAATAAAAGCGCTGAATTCGATTTTTCAACTTTCAGCGCTGAGCCTAAGGTTGAAAATCCAACAGTGGGTTTTTATTTAGACAATCATTATAGTGTCGCCTAGTGAAGAGACAACGGCTCTAAAGTTAATTACGAATCATGTTAAAAACGACTCGAATTGGGTATTTGACAGGGTAGTCAATAACGTTACTTTTTTATGAACTGTCAAAACGCGAAATTTGTACGTGATTTGTATGAAATATTGAAATGTGACGTCACAGACTTTTGGAATCAAATGGGATACTTATTAACATTAAATCCAATTTTACAATAATATCCCCGCATTAATTTCTGTACGATTATGGTAGTTTTTAAAACGAGCGGCCTTTGTTCTATGTGTTTTCATGTTTTATTTATGACCGTGTCAAATAGCCAATTATTTTTCCTGTACCTACATAAAAAATTAACGCAAAGAACATGTTTCAGAACTCATGGAGACCTTTTTCTGACTTTGAATAACATTCCCCATAACCCACCACCATTCATTAGTGTTGAACCAAGCTAGGAACAAACATGCTTACTTTAATGGCAGGAGACATGATTTGCTACAAAAACTTATTTAGACTGTCATATGAAAAAATACCTACATTTAATTGTAGACCTTAATAACACGGAAATGGTTACATTTCAGAATAATGTTTATTTAATTAGGTGCCCTGCGAAATTATTATTTTTTTCAACAAGAGCTTTTACCTTAAATGGACGAAATTTTTTTTATAATACAACACATTTTTTTGAGAAATAATTTCATTGATATTTTTTACAAAATCTATTACAGAGAGCAAATTTTATAGGATTCCGTGCCCAAATTCAATCGTTTTTAATAATATGTACAGAAATAATATGTAAAATAATCAAAGAGCATCAAAAAATTCGTCCACATCGCTGTCAACAGGAAAAGTTCCCAAAAGGCTGGCAGCATTGCCGCGTATTTATGAATATTTAGATTTAAAATGTAAATATGTAATTATCCTGTAAATTTAATCGTTTTTGTAGTAAATCCATGCCTTTACCATATAAAAACCATGAAAACATGCGTCCAATCCACCCAATCATAATATATGCAAGCTAACTACAACACATGCCTTATGAGAAGTTAAACATTTCCAATTCATATCATATCTGTACTGACTGCATTAAAATTGTTACATAGTTTAATTTTTCCGTTCTTTGTCCAGCAGTGGACTTACGACTACGTGTTGTGTTTGTTTATGTGTTATGTTGGATTATGTGTTGTGTTTGCTTGTGTGTTGTGTTTGCTTGTGTGTTGTGTTTGCTTGTGTGTTGTGTTTGCTTGTGTGTTGTGTTTGCTCGTGTGTTCTATTTGCTTGTGTGCTGTTTTTGCTTGTGTGTTGTGCTTAAACGTGTTTTTTGTCGTGGATGATGGCCGTTTTGCGTGGCTGTGACGCATATTTTCCCCAACTATTTATTTTTGTTGGTGTTCCTTCGTAATGCTTTGCGCGAATAAACGTAATATCTTTCTTTTTAATCGAAAAGATAAAAACTTGTATCATCAAGTATAAAGAATTTTCCAAAACGACCACCCCTCACCACTTCCTAGTGTTTTCTTTCGTAGATTAGTATTTTCAGCAATTTAAATATAATATAATAACCGATTTGAATCTAGTGTACGGTCGCTAACCCATCAAGTTATACCAAACTGTCAAATTTCTCCAAATTATTTGAAACCATAAACCGTTGCATGTTAAGTTCAAAATCGATTAAGAAAATTTGACAGTTTGTGGTAACTTGATGTGCTGGCGACTGTACAAGATAGCTGCAATTTAAATAATAATTTCAATACAGTCAGTATCACAGATAATCATGCATACATCACGCTAGAATTTAAAAGTGGAACCACATAAAATATTAAATACTTCTTTCATTGTCTTCCTGCTATAATACTCTTTTCAAAAACCTATGGGAGAAACACGAATATAGTGCGCGGACAGAAATTGTACGAATCGTTAAAATGAAATGACTACCGAAAAACGGGGTGAATAAGGATGCTGGGGTAAATCGAAACAAAAGTTTAAAATTTTAACTTTGAAATTATTATAGTTAGTGGCCATAAAGTACTGTTATTAATGTATTTACTGTATTATAATTCACGATAAAGTGACTTTGTTGGCAAATAACAATATTATTTCAACGTCAAAATCCATTTTTAAGTTTCGTCCCGATTAATACCTTTTTTTTTTGAGGTTAGGAAATCATGAAATGACTCCGCCCGCTCTGAGTGGAGCGGAAGGGAGTGTCAGACTCTTACTGACTAAAACCCATCCATGTTACTTCCTTAGCCCTTTGTGTTCCGGGCTAGCGGTAATCCTTCCGGCAATCCCACTGACCCTGATTGATCCCTGCATCCTTATATACACGCCATTTTACCGGTGTTTGATCAAAATATTGATAATTGTGCAACTCTCGCGCATTCAACTACAAAGACGCTAAGGAAGGTACCAAATTTGCCTTCTCACAATTTCTGTCCACGCCCACATCAAATAACAAACACTAGACGAATTTACACGGACATAACATAGTCAATAGTCATAGAAAGATAAATAACACTATTTAGCAGGGAAACTTCCAGTACAAACTGTTCCAATACACATAATAATACGCTCAATTTTGCTTATACAGCCTTTTTGAGATAATTGACGAAACTTAACAGACATAAGTATTTGTATTTAATAATACTAGCTTCTACCGCTACGTTAGCATCAAGTTTTTTTTTATGCACCATATACAGTGTGTAAGGTTAAACGAGGGAAATACATTCAGGTTGTATAGTACTCTGCTGCAAAAAAAACTGCTGTTCCATACATTTTGCCGAATTATGTGAACAAAAATGTACTGAACAGCTGAAGTTAATCATTATCATGAGTATAGTAACTCATAATAGTATATTCCTCGTATAAAGTTCGGTCACATAATGAAACAAAACATTTTGTATGGGTGAACAAAATTAAGTTTTTTTTTAATCGGTAATTGTTACACCCTGTTGTTGTTATTGTTTTGTTCTGTTACATTGGTTATCAAATCGATTTTTTTATTTAAAAAAAATACTTTCGGTCTGTGAAGTTTCCACAATCAATTAATGAAAGGAAGCCCTGTTATCCGAAGTATTATTCCTCTTTCTGTCCGACAACTCCCCCTAGAACATCTTCCCCCTCCAACAGTACCCAGCTACTCACCAGCTTCCTGTCCCCGAGGGTGGCGCGCCACTCCTTCAGTTCCTGCGAGTACCTCTCCTCCACGGCCTTCATCTTGTTGCCCTCGTGGTTCATGAGCGCTTTCCGCTTCTCGTTCTGGTACTGCTCCAACTCGCGGAGTAGGGCCTGGTACAATTGTTTAATAGTTATTTTGGTAAATGGAATAGAATCTTATGATTGGCGTAGAAAATTGTTGAATATTATTTTTAATAACCCTTTACTACATGGTGCTAAAACAAAAAAAAAATGTATTTTGTTAAGACTTAGCTCTTGCGTTTGATTTACTAGACTCCGGAAGGCTGCGCGCGCGCTCCTAACTACCGTTATACGTACCGTTAGGGTTCTTACAGACGAACGGCAAGTTTCTTACAGACGAACGGCAAGTTGTGAACGGCAGAGGCTACTTCAGCCGTCGCCACCTGTCGACGACAGTCGTCAACGCGTCGGCGGCAGCAGTCAATACGTCGACGGCTGCCGCCGACAGGCGACAACGGCTGCCGTCGACAGGCGACAACGCTTGCGGATGTCGGCGGCAGCCGTCGACGTATTGACTGCTGCCGCCGACGCTTCGACGGCTGCCGCCGACAGGTGGCGATGCTTGCAGTTGTGGCGTGTTTCATCCGCAAGCGTTGTCGCCTGTCGACGGCAGCCGTTGTCGCCTGTCGGCGGCAGCCGTCGACGTATTGACTGCTGCCGCCGACACGTTGACGACTGTCGTCGACAGGTGGCGACGGCTGAAGTAGCCTCTGCCGTTCACAACTTGCCGTTCGTCTGTAAGAACCCTTAGTTCGCGTGTTAGTTTATTTATTTCTCTTGTGTTGTGATTTTCCCTAATTCTGTTTGTGTGCTTACGAGGAACGTGACCACAGATATAGATAGACATAGATAACGCAAGTATCACGATCTGTATGAAAACCAAGCGTGCCATTTTTTGACTACCTATTATGACGTCACAAGCACTATTTAGTGATGTATGATGATCGAAAACCAAGCGCGCCATTTTTTGACTACCTATTATGACGTCACAAGCACTATTTAGTGATGTATGATGATCCGACTAGCGCTGTATACCGATGCAGACTGAGCGCGAAAGTGACCACTTACGATTTTTGTACGTAAGCTAGGCACGCGAAGTAGTTGCTCTTGCGTTATCTATGTCTATCTATATCTGTGAACGTGACTTTCAAAGCTATTTATTCGTCCTTTCTCTTTGCTTAACTTGCCCGCTATAAACTTTCTACAAGTGTTATAATTGTGTTTTGTTTTTTTCAAAATCAACGGATTAAATTGAATTACCTCTCCAGCCGCTTTGAGCTCCTCCCTCGCTTTGGCATGTTTCGTCGCAAGTCGCTGCTGCTCCGCGCGGTAGCGACGCTTCTCGTTCTCTTGGAACTGCGCAGATAAATAAGACAAATTAGATTTAATTAAATTGAACTGTATGCAATCCTACATGAAAACTTTGGGAGAAAATATGGGAGGGGGGGGGGGGGTTGTGTAGGTACCACAACTAAAAAGTGAAAAATAATAACTTTTTTACAAAAAATAAAACCGACTTCCAAAAAAAAACACTTCAAAGTGAAAAAATAATTTTTATTTCGAAAGTCGGTGGCAAAAAATGAAAATACAAAACCGAAGACACCGACTGCCAAAATAAAAATTATTTTTTCACTTTGAAGTGTTTTTTTTGGAAGTCGGTTTTATTTTTTGTAAAAAAGTTATTATTTTTCACTTTTTAGTTGTGGTACCTACACAACCCCCCCCCTCCCATATTTTAATACCACTACCTGGTATGTAAATTACAGTGACAGGAACTTATTAGAACATCGTCCATCGTCCTCGTTAAGTAGGATTTTTTTTAGACTTTTGTTGATTTTTCAAAAACCGCTTATCCGATTTCGATAAAATTTTTATGGGACCATTTGGGAAGTATACCCTTTCCAACAAAAAAATAATTTTTCAAATCGGTTTGCAAGCAACGGAGTTATGCGCGAACAAACATATAAAAAAAAATACAAACATTCGAATTGAGAACCTCCTCCTTTTTGAAGTCGGTTAAAAATATTATATTACTCATGTCACGGCGAAACGGTTCTGCATAAAATTTGGTACAGACGCCAGCACATCAAGCTATCCCTAACTGTCAATTTTCTCAAATAAAAATGAACCTTATGTCTTTGCAATAAAGTTGAAATACTATCAAAGAAATTTGACAGATTGTGGTAACTTGATGTGCTGGCCTCTGTACATACACAGATAGTTTATAACCTGGATTAATTAACACATAGAATACTTTTTATCCAGTACCTTCCCGTGGAATAATTTCCGACATAAAGCGCAGCCGCTGGCATAAAGCTAACGGTTCATATTTTACACCGGATTTCTCGAAACCTTTTCAATTTATTAGTGAATTGATCAGTTTATGGATGTGACTGAATAATAACACCCCAAGCCTTTTTTTTTGTTTTTGAGGCTGGGAAGTCGACCAATGACTTATCCCGCTCGACTAAAACCCATCCATGTGCCTTCCGTAGCCGTTTATGTTCCGGGGTAGCGGTAACCCTTTCGGACAATCCCGCTTACCCCAAGCCCTGGGTTCGAACCCGAGACATATAATAATATCCTTGGACATTTCACACAGCGCCATATCGTCCCAAGCTAAGCAACCTAATGCTTGTGTTATGGTACAAGGTTTTTTAGCTGATTTGCACGGATATAGTATGTGACTTTTTTTTTTGTTTATTTTTGTAATTGTGCGTCCTGTTTGTGCTGAATAAATATTTTTTCTTTCTTTCTTTTTCTTTCTTCTTTCTTATGGTAACGAGATGGCTGATATACTACTTATATACATATTTTTTTTGTAAATACATACATATTATAGATAGAAAAACACCCAGACTCGTAACAAATACTTGCAGGTCGTACAAATATTTGTTCCGTGCGGGAATCGAACCCGCGACATAGTGCGCAGCAGTCAATCGCTCAACCACTGCGCCAACCGTGTTGTCAATATGACTTGGCAGTCCGACGGTTACACCACTAGGTTCTCACTGCTGTGTGCATGTATATGTCGTAGGATAATTTGATACTTCGAATCTTCGCGGAAATCCTAGGGGTTTTGCGAAAACGCGAATAATTAGACATAGGCGAAAAATTTTCAAATCTTACTGGACAAAGTCAGGATTTTTGCGAAAATACTCGTTATTATAGCAATATTGCGAAACGAAACGCTGGCTGTTATGAAATAAGAACGCTGATTGGTCGGTCAGCGCGTTCAATAAGAGATCGTCTCTGATTGGTTGACGTCTTAATCATCGGCAAACTAGGAACCAATTAGAAGTCAGCCAGCAAAATTGTAGCCAATCAGTGTTGAGCACATCAAATCTTACTATAGTAACGAGTATTTTCGCAAAAATCCTGACTTTGTCCAGTAAGATTTGATAATTTTTCGCCTATGTCTAATTATCCGCGTTTTCGCAAAACCCCTAGGATTTCCGCGAAGATTCGAAGTATCAAATTATCCTACGACATATACAAATGTGTGCTGACCTTCTTCAGTCGGTCCCGCTCGTCCTCGTGGCTGACGCTGACGGAGCTGATCCGCAGCGACTCGCGGAACATCATCTCGCGCGCCTTCTGCTCCGCGCGGATGCGCTTGGGCAGAGATCTCTTCTCGAGCGCCTGGACTTTGGCTAATTCCTCCTCTTTGCGGGTGTTTTTCCTACGGAAATAAAATAAATATTATTAGAAGATGATGATGATGATTATGATGATGATTATGATGATGACTATGATGATGACGATGATGGTGATTTAGATGATGACTATGTTGATGATGACTATGATAATAAATAATACGATGATGATGATTATGAGAATGATGATAATGACTATGATAATGCTGATGATGATGACTATGTTATAAATTTATTTATTTATTGGATCTCCAACAGAAACTACACAATTACATGCAAGTATACATGGAACAGGGACAAATACAGGTGTGCGCTTCCAATTATAGGAGACCACATCATTCACTTATAATCTAGGTAGGTACATACAGTAAATTTGACAAGAATAATAAAAATCCAAACAAATCAGAATAGGTAAATTATTCAAAGACACAGAAACGAGGTGAATACATAAAAGATAAACTACGGTAACAAAGGAAATGAACAATGAGAAAAAAAAAATAATAATACAATAATCATACAAGAATAACGAAACATCACGACTTGGGTACGTTGACATATAAGTCTTTTTTGAACCTAGCGATAAATGATGAAGAGGTCTAATGAGAGGTCTAATAAAAAAACCGACAACAATGTGTGGAAATCTCCAGAATCCATAATGGCATGGAAAAAGTGTCATACAGAAGCGACTATCAGGAAAATAATTTCGGAGTGCCACAGGGCAGTGTATTGGGGCCTTTTTTATTCCTTCTTTATATAAATGACCTCCCAAATATCACTCGCCACACATTGATTTTATTTGCTGACGACACGACCCTTGTCGTGAAGTGTGAAAGTGTCGACACATACGAGTACGAGATTAATGAAGCCATCAAAAATATAATACACTGGTTAAACTCCAATAACCTACAAATTAATATGGAGAAAACGAAAATGATTCAATTTCAAACACACAGGAGGAACCCATTAATGCTGACTATTAAATATAATAACAATACTGTAGAACAAGTAGTAAGTGCGGTATTTCTGGGCATACAATTGGATCAAAATTGCGATTGGAAAAAGCATGTCGACTATGTTTGCGACAAACTAGACAGATTTATATATGCACTAAGAAGATTAAGAGCCACGGTCTCAACTGAAGCAGCTCTTTGTGCATATCACGGATATGTTTCCTCCGTACTCTCATACGGTCTCTTGTTGTGGGGTAATTCGGTGGATGTCAATAAAGCGTTTATGATCCAAAAAAAATGTGTGCGTGCAATCTGTGGATCTGGGTACATGGATAGCTGTAAGCCACTGTTTAAAAAATACAACATTTTACCGTTGGCATGCATGTATATCAAAGAATTGTGCCTATTAGTACGACAACATCCTGAAAATTTAATTAAGCATAGAGATGTAACCAAAAGGAATGTTGCCTCTAGAGATAAACATAGGCTCTGCTTGCCACAATGCAAGCTTGATTTATATAAAAGAAATTCGTTTATAATGGCTATTAAGGTATACAATAAATTACCAAACGATTTTAAAGAACTACCTTTCCTTATGTTTAAAAAAAAGATAATTCAGTGGCTTAAAGAAAAATGTTTTTACACAGTTAATGAATTTATGTCACATGTCGAAAAAAAAAAATAATGTCAATCAATTTGATTTTATTTCATTTTTTTTTTTTTAAATTTGACATTTACTACTATTATTATTTTTATTTGACATTATAACAATATGCATGGATATTATATTAACATTTCAATTAATATTTACATTCTGACATTCTATAACAATCATGATATGACTTTTTTTAATTATGTTCCTAATGTATTGTGAAATGTAATATTTGCAATTAATTTATATAATCAGTCAATTTTTGTAACGTAGGTATTCTGAATTTAATATTTGCACACCACATAAATGGTAGAATGTAAATGGGCCATAATATTGATAATAACATCATACTACTTTTGTAAACCTACATTTAGCAAATAAAGTATTATTCTTTTATTTATTCCATTTCTTATCTTATATATTTTTAAATATTTTTATAAAATGCAAAAATAAAAAAAAACATTTAAAAATATAAAAAATAGTGGTCCGCCGATGTCGGGAGCAGAGTCCAAGGCACCGGTGGTTAGGGCTGCAGAGACAAGAACCTCCTCACAATGCGAGCCGTATCGAGGAGTACTGCCTTCTGAATCTGGCTCTTGATCCAACCGCCTAACGAGAGCCTCGAAAGATGTTGGTCGAGGCTTTTGGCTATCAGGCCATTGGCTGTTACGACAATCGGTACAATGACAGCCGAGCTCACATTCCACATGTCAACAACCTCGTGTGCTAAGTCGAGATATTTTATTTGTTTCTCTTTCTCAGCTTTCACAAGGTTCTCGTCATGCGGAATAGTAACATCGACTATCATTGCAAGCCGCGCTAATCGATCTATCACTACTATATCAGGCTTATTGGCGACAATAGTCCTGTCAGTAATGATAGACCGATCCCAGTACAACGTGACATGGTCATTCTCAAGAACTGGGTCGGGCACATACTTGTAATACGGTACCTCAGAGTCTACAAGTTTATATTTCAAAGCAAGTTGCTGGTGAATAATCCTGGCCACTTGGTTATGCCTGTGCAAATACTCGCCGTTAGCTAAACGAGAACAACCAGAGATAATATGTCTGATGGACTCACCTGGACGATGGCATGCCCGACACACGTCAAGCGTCCCGTCCTTCATAATATGTCTCCGATAGTTATTCGTCAAGATAACTTCGTCCATAATTGCACAGACGAAACCTTCAGTTTCCCCAAAAAGGTCACCAAAACGTAACCAGGACACGGACGCTAAGAAGTCTACACCGGGCTCATGAAGAACCCGATAGAAGCGCCCGTGAAGCTCCTTGCCTTGCCATATCTCCTTGCGGTCATCGGTAGTCAGTACTGCAGGTTTGCGCCAGTTCTCTTTACCCATGGAAAGCGGGGTGAGGCCTATGTCCACTGCCACCACATCACGGTGCATACCCACATCGGCTTTTAAAAAATAATCCCTGAGACTGCAAATCTCGCGATTGTGGAGGGTCTTTGCATTTAAAAAGCCTCGACCCCCGCACTTCCGCGGGATATACAGTCTCATCACCGATGATCGTGGGTGATGCATCCGGTGTGCGGTCAGCAGTGTACGGACCCTCCTATCCAAGGCGTCAAGTTCGGTCTGAGTCCATTTGAGTATGCCGAAAGAGTACATCAAAACCGGCATGACCCAACCGTTAAAGGCGCGCACCTTGTTTCCGCCTGAAAGAAGACTAATCAAAACTTTATTCAGGCGACCAAAGAAGCGCTCCTTCAACGATTGCTTCATGTCAGTAACATTGATACCCAACGCTTCCGACATACCCAAATACTTATAGCTTTCGGATGAGGAGAGGGATCTAAGGTGTATGGAATCCGAGAGTTGGATTCCCTCGGATTCCACAATCTCCCCTCGCTTTACATGCATGACCGCACATTTATCCGCACCAAATTCCATCCTGATGGCGCTACTAAAAGTTTCAGTTACCTTCAGTAACTCCATCAGTCGCAATTTGTTGGGGGCAAAGAGTTTTAAATCATCCATGTAGAAGAGGTGATTATTATTATTAATGATGATGACAATAGCGATGTTTTTTGATGATGATGATGGTGATGATGATGATGATGACGATGATGATGATGATTATGATGGAGATGATGATGACATGATGATGACTACGATGATGATGATGATTTTCATGATGACTATGATAATGACTAAAATGATAATGAGCATAATGACTTTAATGATGATCGAGATATGATGATGATTATGACTATGATGATAATGACATCATCATTGACGATGTTTTTGATGACGATGATAACGTAAAGCCAACCTTTTAATCTGCTCCAGTTCCTTGTCATGCCGCACTAGCATCTGATGCCTCCGCAGCAGGAACTCGTCTTTAAGCTGTCTCTTCGCTAGCTGGTGACGTTCGTGGATTTGTTTCTCTTCTAACTCCCATAGGGCTGCTTCTCGGGTTCGCATTATCTGGCGGGGGAGAGGGTTGGATGTTATTTATTTATGAAAAAGAAGATGTGTAGCGAGTGTTCAAAATATCAAATTTAACGGCTAAAAATGTAAATTGAAATATAATTTAAATGCAAAACTCTTCAGAATAAAATTATTCTACCAATATTATACAATGTGGAGAAAACAATACGACCATAAATGAAAACAATGACAATACTAATGAATAGGACTATTTTGGAACTATCAAATAATAGGATTTATTTGATAGTTCCAAAATAGTCCTATTTACCGAAATTTTAAAAGTGATTTTTCAAACAAACTAAATAATAGTGGTGTTTTGTTGCCAATCTTCAACTTGCTATAGTGACTAAACTATTGGATATATTTGATTGAATTTTCGTATGCAGACTGGGGACAGCATTAGGTATACGCAGTTTAATTTATGATCGTATTGTAGTCTCCATTTTGTATAATTATGTAAAATTTTGTGAATATGTTTGTTGCTTCAAACCAGAACGACTCAACGGATCTGGACGAAATTTGTCAGACATATAGTTTATAAATAACCTTTTATGCCTGTATCCAATTATTGCGAGATCCACGCGGGTGAAGCCGCTGGCAGCAGATTATTTTAAACTCTTCTCTCTTTAAGATTTATGTTAAACTCGCGAACGAAAAGGCATTTCGATCAAATACTCCCCCGCGTGTGTATAATACCAGGACGATGGAGCTGTTGTCACGCAGTCAATATAATACCAGGACGCTGGATCCATCGCAGGACGATGGAGCTGTTGTCACGCAGTCAATATAATACCAGGACGCTGGATCCATCGCAGGACGATGGAGCTGTTGTCACGCAGTCAATATAATACCAGGACGCTGGATCCATCGCAGGACGATGGAGCTGTTGTCACGCAGTCAATATAATACCAGGACGCTGGATCCATCGCAGGACGATGGAGCTGTTGTCACGCAGTCAATATAATACCAGGACGCTGGATCCATCGCAGGACGATGGAGCTGTTGTCACGCAGTCAATATAATACCAGGACGCTGGATCCATCGCAGGACGATGGAGCTGTTGTCACGCAGTCAATATAATACCAGGACGCTGGATCCATCGCAGGACGATGGAGCTGTTGTCACGCAGTCAATATAATACCAGGACGCTGGATCCATCGCAGGACGATGGAGCTGTTGTCACGCAGTCAATATAATACCAGGACGCTGGATCCATCGCAGGACGATGGAGCTGTTGTCACGCAGTCAATATAATACCAGGACGCTGGATCCATCGCAGGACGATGGAGCTGTTGTCACGCAGTCAATATAATACCAGGACGCTGGATCCATCGCAGGACGATGGAGCTGTTGTCACGCAGTCAATATAATACCAGGACGCTGGATCCATCGCAGGACGATGGAGCTGTTGTCACGCAGTCAATATAATACCAGGACGCTGGATCCATCGCAGGACGATGGAGCTGTTGTCACGCAGTCAATATAATACCAGGACGCTGGATCCATCGCAGGACGATGGAGCTGTTGTCACGCAGTCAATATAATACCAGGACGCTGGATCCATCGCAGGACGATGGAGCTGTTGTCACGCAGTCAATATAATACCAGGACGCTGGATCCATCGCAGGACGATGGAGCTGTTGTCACGCAGTCAATATAATACCAGGACGCTGGATCCATCGCAGGACGATGGAGCTGTTGTCACGCAGTCAATATAATACCAGGACGCTGGATCCATCGCAGGACGATGGAGCTGTTGTCACGCAGTCAATATAATACCAGGACGCTGGATCCATCGCAGGACGATGGAGCTGTTGTCACGCAGTCAATATAATACCAGGACGCTGGATCCATCGCAGGACGATGGAGCTGTTGTCACGCAGTCAATATAATACCAGGACGCTGGATCCATCGCAGGACGATGGAGCTGTTGTCACGCAGTCAATATAATACCAGGACGCTGGATCCATCGCAGGACGATGGAGCTGTTGTCACGCAGTCAATATAATACCAGGACGCTGGATCCATCGCAGGACGATGGAGCTGTTGTCACGCAGTCAATATAATACCAGGACGCTGGATCCATCGCAGGACGATGGAGCTGTTGTCACGCAGTCAATATAATACCAGGACGCTGGATCCATCGCAGGACGATGGAGCTGTTGTCACGCAGTCAATATAATACCAGGACGCTGGATCCATCGCAGGACGATGGAGCTGTTGTCACGCAGTCAATATAATACCAGGACGCTGGATCCATCGCAGGACGATGGAGCTGTTGTCACGCAGTCAATATAATACCAGGACGCTGGATCCATCGCAGGACGATGGAGCTGTTGTCACGCAGTCAATATAATACCAGGACGCTGGATCCATCGCAGGACGATGGAGCTGTTGTCACGCAGTCAATATAATACCAGGACGCTGGATCCATCGCAGGACGATGGAGCTGTTGTCACGCAGTCAATATAATACCAGGACGCTGGATCCATCGCAGGACGATGGAGCTGTTGTCACGCAGTCAATATAATACCAGGACGCTGGATCCATCGCAGGACGATGGAGCTGTTGTCACGCAGTCAATATAATACCAGGACGCTGGATCCATCGCAGGACGATGGAGCTGTTGTCACGCAGTCAATATAATACCAGGACGCTGGATCCATCGCAGGACGATGGAGCTGTTGTCACGCAGTCAATATAATACCAGGACGCTGGATCCATCGCAGGACGATGGAGCTGTTGTCACGCAGTCAATATAATACCAGGACGCTGGATCCATCGCAGGACGATGGAGCTGTTGTCACGCAGTCAATATAATACCAGGACGCTGGATCCATCGCAGGACGATGGAGCTGTTGTCACGCAGTCAATATAATACCAGGACGCTGGATCCATCGCAGGACGATGGAGCTGTTGTCACGCAGTCAATATAATACCAGGACGCTGGATCCATCGCAGGACGATGGAGCTGTTGTCACGCAGTCAATATAATACCAGGACGCTGGATCCATCGCAGGACGATGGAGCTGTTGTCACGCAGTCAATATAATACCAGGACGCTGGATCCATCGCAGGACGATGGAGCTGTTGTCACGCAGTCAATATAATACCAGGACGCTGGATCCATCGCAGGACGATGGAGCTGTTGTCACGCAGTCAATATAATACCAGGACGCTGGATCCATCGCAGGACGATGGAGCTGTTGTCACGCAGTCAATATAATACCAGGACGCTGGATCCATCGCAGGACGATGGAGCTGTTGTCACGCAGTCAATATAATACCAGGACGCTGGATCCATCGCAGGACGATGGAGCTGTTGTCACGCAGTCAATATAATACCAGGACGCTGGATCCATCGCAGGACGATGGAGCTGTTGTCACGCAGTCAATATAATACCAGGACGCTGGATCCATCGCAGGACGATGGAGCTGTTGTCACGCAGTCAATATAATACCAGGACGCTGGATCCATCGCAGGACGATGGAGCTGTTGTCACGCAGTCAATATAATACCAGGACGCTGGATCCATCGCAGGACGATGGAGCTGTTGTCACGCAGTCAATATAATACCAGGACGCTGGATCCATCGCAGGACGATGGAGCTGTTGTCACGCAGTCAATATAATACCAGGACGCTGGATCCATCGCAGGACGATGGAGCTGTTGTCACGCAGTCAATATAATACCAGGACGCTGGATCCATCGCAGGACGATGGAGCTGTTGTCACGCAGTCAATATAATACCAGGACGCTGGATCCATCGCAGGACGATGGAGCTGTTGTCACGCAGTCAATATAATACCAGGACGCTGGATCCATCGCAGGACGATGGAGCTGTTGTCACGCAGTCAATATAATACCAGGACGCTGGATCCATCGCAGGACGATGGAGCTGTTGTCACGCAGTCAATATAATACCAGGACGCTGGATCCATCGCAGGACGATGGAGCTGTTGTCACGCAGTCAATATAATACCAGGACGCTGGATCCATCGCAGGACGATGGAGCTGTTGTCACGCAGTCAATATAATACCAGGACGCTGGATCCATCGCAGGACGATGGAGCTGTTGTCACGCAGTCAATATAATACCAGGACGCTGGATCCATCGCAGGACGATGGAGCTGTTGTCACGCAGTCAATATAATACCAGGACGCTGGATCCATCGCAGGACGATGGAGCTGTTGTCACGCAGTCAATATAATACCAGGACGCTGGATCCATCGCAGGACGATGGAGCTGTTGTCACGCAGTCAATATAATACCAGGACGCTGGATCCATCGCAGGACGATGGAGCTGTTGTCACGCAGTCAATATAATACCAGGACGCTGGATCCATCGCAGGACGATGGAGCTGTTGTCACGCAGTCAATATAATACCAGGACGCTGGATCCATCGCAGGACGATGGAGCTGTTGTCACGCAGTCAATATAATACCAGGACGCTGGATCCATCGCAGGACGATGGAGCTGTTGTCACGCAGTCAATATAATACCAGGACGCTGGATCCATCGCAGGACGATGGAGCTGTTGTCACGCAGTCAATATAATACCAGGACGCTGGATCCATCGCAGGACGATGGAGCTGTTGTCACGCAGTCAATATAATACCAGGACGCTGGATCCATCGCAGGACGATGGAGCTGTTGTCACGCAGTCAATATAATACCAGGACGCTGGATCCATCGCAGGACGATGGAGCTGTTGTCACGCAGTCAATATAATACCAGGACGCTGGATCCATCGCAGGACGATGGAGCTGTTGTCACGCAGTCAATATAATACCAGGACGCTGGATCCATCGCAGGACGATGGAGCTGTTGTCACGCAGTCAATATAATACCAGGACGCTGGATCCATCGCAGGACGATGGAGCTGTTGTCACGCAGTCAATATAATACCAGGACGCTGGATCCATCGCAGGACGATGGAGCTGTTGTCACGCAGTCAATATAATACCAGGACGCTGGATCCATCGCAGGACGATGGAGCTGTTGTCACGCAGTCAATATAATACCAGGACGCTGGATCCATCGCAGGACGATGGAGCTGTTGTCACGCAGTCAATATAATACCAGGACGCTGGATCCATCGCAGGACGATGGAGCTGTTGTCACGCAGTCAATATAATACCAGGACGCTGGATCCATCGCAGGACGATGGAGCTGTTGTCACGCAGTCAATATAATACCAGGACGCTGGATCCATCGCAGGACGATGGAGCTGTTGTCACGCAGTCAATATAATACCAGGACGCTGGATCCATCGCAGGACGATGGAGCTGTTGTCACGCAGTCAATATAATACCAGGACGCTGGATCCATCGCAGGACGATGGAGCTGTTGTCACGCAGTCAATATAATACCAGGACGCTGGATCCATCGCAGGACGATGGAGCTGTTGTCACGCAGTCAATATAATACCAGGACGCTGGATCCATCGCAGGACGATGGAGCTGTTGTCACGCAGTCAATATAATACCAGGACGCTGGATCCATCGCAGGACGATGGAGCTGTTGTCACGCAGTCAATATAATACCAGGACGCTGGATCCATCGCAGGACGATGGAGCTGTTGTCACGCAGTCAATATAATACCAGGACGCTGGATCCATCGCAGGACGATGGAGCTGTTGTCACGCAGTCAATATAATACCAGGACGCTGGATCCATCGCAGGACGATGGAGCTGTTGTCACGCAGTCAATATAATACCAGGACGCTGGATCCATCGCAGGACGATGGAGCTGTTGTCACGCAGTCAATATAATACCAGGACGCTGGATCCATCGCAGGACGATGGAGCTGTTGTCACGCAGTCAATATAATACCAGGACGCTGGATCCATCGCAGGACGATGGAGCTGTTGTCACGCAGTCAATATAATACCAGGACGCTGGATCCATCGCAGGACGATGGAGCTGTTGTCACGCAGTCAATATAATACCAGGACGCTGGATCCATCGCAGGACGATGGAGCTGTTGTCACGCAGTCAATATAATACCAGGACGCTGGATCCATCGCAGGACGATGGAGCTGTTGTCACGCAGTCAATATAATACCAGGACGCTGGATCCATCGCAGGACGATGGAGCTGTTGTCACGCAGTCAATATAATACCAGGACGCTGGATCCATCGCAGGACGATGGAGCTGTTGTCACGCAGTCAATATAATACCAGGACGCTGGATCCATCGCAGGACGATGGAGCTGTTGTCACGCAGTCAATATAATACCAGGACGCTGGATCCATCGCAGGACGATGGAGCTGTTGTCACGCAGTCAATATAATACCAGGACGCTGGATCCATCGCAGGACGATGGAGCTGTTGTCACGCAGTCAATATAATACCAGGACGCTGGATCCATCGCAGGACGATGGAGCTGTTGTCACGCAGTCAATATAATACCAGGACGCTGGATCCATCGCAGGACGATGGAGCTGTTGTCACGCAGTCAATATAATACCAGGACGCTGGATCCATCGCAGGACGATGGAGCTGTTGTCACGCAGTCAATATAATACCAGGACGCTGGATCCATCGCAGGACGATGGAGCTGTTGTCACGCAGTCAATATAATACCAGGACGCTGGATCCATCGCAGGACGATGGAGCTGTTGTCACGCAGTCAATATAATACCAGGACGCTGGATCCATCGCAGGACGATGGAGCTGTTGTCACGCAGTCAATATAATACCAGGACGCTGGATCCATCGCAGGACGATGGAGCTGTTGTCACGCAGTCAATATAATACCAGGACGCTGGATCCATCGCAGGACGATGGAGCTGTTGTCACGCAGTCAATATAATACCAGGACGCTGGATCCATCGCAGGACGATGGAGCTGTTGTCACGCAGTCAATATAATACCAGGACGCTGGATCCATCGCAGGACGATGGAGCTGTTGTCACGCAGTCAATATAATACCAGGACGCTGGATCCATCGCAGGACGATGGAGCTGTTGTCACGCAGTCAATATAATACCAGGACGCTGGATCCATCGCAGGACGATGGAGCTGTTGTCACGCAGTCAATATAATACCAGGACGCTGGATCCATCGCAGGACGATGGAGCTGTTGTCACGCAGTCAATATAATACCAGGACGCTGGATCCATCGCAGGACGATGGAGCTGTTGTCACGCAGTCAATATAATACCAGGACGCTGGATCCATCGCAGGACGATGGAGCTGTTGTCACGCAGTCAATATAATACCAGGACGCTGGATCCATCGCAGGACGATGGAGCTGTTGTCACGCAGTCAATATAATACCAGGACGCTGGATCCATCGCAGGACGATGGAGCTGTTGTCACGCAGTCAATATAATACCAGGACGCTGGATCCATCGCAGGACGATGGAGCTGTTGTCACGCAGTCAATCCGACAAGCAGTCGGTTGGAACATGGTTTTCTGTGGAACACTCATAACGCATAGAGAACCATGTTGCAGCCGAACCCTTGCGGAATTATCGGCGAACTTCGGGTAAAGTCGGAAATCTTCGGCGTCCATCGGGTAAAATCGGAAGTCTTCGGGATTTTTCGGTTTCGCTGCTTTACTTGATCCACTCCGCGCGCTCGGCAACCCTCACCTGGTGGCGCTGCTGCAGGTACTGGCGGTCGGCCAGCGCCTGCCGGTCGCGGTGCGCGTCGTGTATGCGGCGCAGCACGGCGTCGCCCGCGTCGGCCAGCGCGGCCACTCCGCGCGCTCGGCAACCCTCACCTGGTGGCGCTGCTGCAGGTACTGGCGGTCGGCCAGCGCCTGCCGGTCGCGGTGCGCGTCGTGTATGCGGCGCAGCACGGCGTCGCCCGCGTCGGCCAGCGCGGCCACTCCGCGCGCTCGGCAACCCTCACCTGGTGGCGCTGCTGCAGGTACTGGCGGTCGGCCAGCGCCTGCCGGTCGCGGTGCGCGTCGTGTATGCGGCGCAGCACGGCGTCGCCCGCGTCGGCCAGCGCGGCCACGAAGGCGCGCTCGCGCTCCGCGTGCTCGGCGTCCAGGCGCGCGCGTCGGATGCGGTACGCGTCCTTGCGCCGGTCTTTGGCGACTAGTTCTACTTCCTGTTGGAATATGAGAGGGTTAGTTGACTGGGTAATGTATATCTCGCAGTGGATCTGCTATTTGATTGAAAGACTAGCGCGTTCATTGAATGGCGACATTTAACCCCTCTCCCCCGGTACCACTCCCGTGAAAAAATAACGCACAATTTTTGAGAAAAACTGATGTTTAAAATCTAACCTCAAAACACATCATTATCACCTATAATGGTCGGGGAAAATCACGTGTGGCTCTGAATTTGCTTCCAAACAATATAACAAAGGCGTCGTCGACGGAGCCCCGCTAAGCGTGGCTCCTAATTCTAGGTGGTTTAAAAAAAAACAACCACAAACCTTCTATCCTAACCTGTCCGAGTCGGGGTGCCCCGAGCCTCTTGCATACTAAAGAGGAGTAACACTGTAGTTCCCTCCACATGCCAAAGGATACTAAATCCAACCCCAACTAACTCATGGTCACCCTAACGAAACATTACAAAGTCAGCTATTTCCCATTCAACGACTTCAATAAATCACGTCCAGTCAAGACGTTGAACGGTACATTCAACGTCTTGACGAGTTGTCCTTTAGACATTCAATTAAATGTCGTCATTCAATGAACACGCTAGTCATTCAATCAAATAGCAGATTCAACCAGATGACTGCGGCATAAAGATTGATCGACGAGTCACGTGACCAAAAATGTATAGAACAGCTGATTATTTTGCAGTTTCGGAGTTTGTCCCATAGTAAAAGTTGTTCAGTTTGGTAGTCTGTAGCATATGCTTTTGTATGTATATACCCTTTCGGTTACACCCTGTATAGTTCAGAAGTAGTGTGTTGTAGTAGTACTTTTTTAGGTATTTACCTGTTTGAGTAACCTAAGCTCCTGTTTGAGGGTATCCCTAAAGTGCCTGAGGTCCCTCTCGTGGTCGGCCCGCAGTCGTTTGGCAGCGTGACGTAGTTCCGCTTCCAATTGTTGCTCTGCTCGCTCGGCGGCCGCTCGTTGCGCTCGCGCCAACGCTTCTAGATCTGATTCGTGTGCTCGACCGAGAGAGACTAGTTCAGCTTCGAACCTGTGTAGGGTTAAATAAAACAAATGAAGTTTTCTAACAAACTTCCTGTATGAATCAGAGTGTTGGGCCATAAAAGGAATGAATGAAAGACAATTGCATGCAGCTGAGATGAGAATGCTAAGAGGGATGTGTGGTGTTACGCAAATGGATAGAATACGGAATGAGTATATAAGGTCCCACTAAAACAGATGGACAAATTTTAACACAGCGTTCAGTACGTCTAGCCAAAGATATCCAAGCAAAAAAAACTTGATTAAAGTGGTTTTATTTTGACCTAAAATAATAAATTGTCCGCACACTAGAATAAACGCATCTATTATGGGTAGGTACTTGCACACTTCTTGTAAGTATCTCATGTGGATTTTTTTTTACCACTGTCCTTATTTTGGTGGTCTGAGTGATTTCTAGAAGTAACACCGGTGACTGAAAAGTTGTGTTGAAATCGGTTGCCATGGTATGGGCATGTTATGCGGAGGAATGAGGAAAATGTCAGGAAAGTTGTGAGCATGAATGTGGATGGCTATACAAGTAGAAGGAGACCAAAGAAACGATGGATGGATTGTGTGAAAGATGATAGAAACGGCTAGAAACGGAGTGACTACCGAGATGACGACTAATAGAGAAGTATGGAAGAAAAAGACATGTTGCGCCGAGCTCAAATAAATTGGGATAAGGGCAGGAGAATGATGATGAAGTTTTCTAAGAAAAAATAAAAATTGTGGCCACGTATTTTTTGTCTTCTTTTACGAAATTAATATTAATATAAATATAGTATCCTTGGACATTTCACACAACGCCGTATCGTCCCAAGCTAAGCAACCTAATGCTTGTGTTATGGTAACGAGATGGCTGATAAACTACTTATATATATATTTTTTTGTAAATACATACATATTATTGATAGAAATACACCCAGACCCGTAACAAATACTTGCAGGTCGTACAAATATTTGTTCCGTGCGGGAATCGAACCCGCGACACGCTGCGCAGCAGTCAATCGCTTAACCGCTGCGCCAACGGTGTCGTCAGAAATCCAATGATAACGACGATACATTGAGTTTAAAATATGGCATGACGTCACGAGTATGTGGTGTGTGTGTGTGTAGTATGTCGTAGCGCCCCCCTACTCCCCAACAATCAATCAACAAAATTAATATGTTTTTATCAGTCATTTTTTATTAATATGATCTAACAGCAGTAATAGTCTAGTGGTGTGACCGTCAGACTGCCTAGTCAGTTTTCGAGATCGAAACCACGGCCTCTGATTTTACGGATTCATGTGCGTATTGTGCAATTATCATTTACTTCAAAATTGGTGAAGGATAACATCGTGAGAAAACTGAGAGATATTTCTCAACAGCATGTGAAGCTAAGCCAGAGGCCCATGGGCAGCATAAAAACTCTGACACCAGGTTAGTCACTAACCACACGAAGAGAAGAAGAGTGATTGATATGATAAAGCAAAAATACGTGCCTAATCCACACTAATAATATATAATATAATATTATAAATGCGAAAGTAACTCTGTCTGTCTGTCTGTTACCTTTTCACGCCTAAACCACCCAACCGATTTTGCTGAAATTTGGTATGTAGATAGTTTGCATTCATGAGAAGGACATAGGCATATTATTTTTTGGAAATTCAACCCCTAAAAGGGTTACAAGGGGTGGCAAAGTTTGTATGAGAAAAATATTTTTATTGCACATTTTTGCATAGGTAGGGTAGGTAGGGTAGGTAGGGTAGGTAGGGTAGGTAGAGTAGGTAGGGTAGGTAGGGTAGGTAGGGTAGGTAGGGTAGGTAGGGTAGGTAGGGTAGGTAGGGTAGGTAGGGTAGGTAGGGTAGGTAGAGTAGGTAGGGTAGGTAGGGTAGGTAGGGTAGGTAGGGTAGGTAGGGTAGGTAAGGTAGGTAGGGTAGGTAGGGTAGGTAGGGTAGGTAGGGTAGGTAGGGTAGGTAGGGTAGGTATCATAGTTAAGACAGGACAACGTCTGTCGGGTCAGCTAGTATTTTTTATATTATCTGAATGACGGACCTAATATTTTTTTTTACCCATGCGTCAGCTCTAGTGATGCGAGGCTGACCATACTATTCAGAGTTACAACTGACCTCTTATCCTGCTGCTCCCTGAGCTGGCTCTCTTTAGCGTTGAGGTCCTGGAACTGCTTCTGCTCTTGCTTCTGCAGCATCTTGATCTCGCGGAGTTCTTGCTTGCGGAGGGCGTGGTCGTCCCATGTTCGACCGCTTTCTTCATCGCCCCATATAACCTGGAATAAGTATGGATTTTAAAGAAGGTATACAATGACGTCACGAAAATTCTGCATCGCGCAAGCAGAGTTTACCGCGCGACTAGCACATATACAACATCCTGAGATCATCAAAATACGTTTGTAACACATGGTAAAAATAAAAACAGTGAATCAAATACATACTATAGAATTCCAGAATATTATAGAATATATAACTCAATAACTATTCAATCGAAGTTAATAAAATTTATATGGAACCACCTCTTACCAAACAAAAAAAGAATCATAAAAACCAATTCATAATTGGCGGAGTAATCGCTTAACAAACATTTTAAAAAAACATACAATCCAATATGGAACCTCTTTTTTTCATACTACCCTATTATTAATTTATATTTATTATTCTTTTTTACACTGTTCTTAATTCAAATTTATTTTCTATTTTGAAATAATTTCTTTCAATAAAAAGCGAGTTTTTTTTAAATTTTGAACTATTATTTTTTTGGTTAAAAATAATTAAAACTAATTTTTGGGGTTGAAACATTGGGGCCATGGGGTCCAAGTGCCCTCTATGTTTTTCGAGACATTGCTCAGCGGTTGATCGACTCTTCACGTGACCAGAGGGCTGGCCTAATTTTTGGTCAAAGAATCAGCATTGCCATACAACGTGGCAATGCTGCCAGCCTTTTGGGAACTTTTGCTGTTGACAGCGATGTGGAAGAATTTTTGATGCTCTTTAATTATTATACATATTATTTCTGTACATTTTATTATTAATATTTAGCTTTTTAATGTAAATATCATTATATTTCTTGTAACCAGTAAGTGTTATGTGTATAAATAAATAATTTAAACTAAAATAAGTTTAAATGACAAGTACCTTGGAAGTAGTAGTGGTGACTATAACGCCATCTATCTCAAACTTCCGCGTTCGTTTGCGCGTCTTCTTCTTCAGGTTTGCCATGTGGATGTCTTCCTTCGACCTAAGGACAACATGAATAAACTATAAACTTTTGTATGAACTTGGATGCAACAAGACGAACATATTATTTTAAACTACATTAGAAAATTTCGTAGCCCAGTAATATTAGCCCCGCGGGTCGACCACTATAATAATAATAATAATCGATCTATCATTACTGACAGGACTATTGTCGCCAATAAGCCTGATATAGTGGTGATAGATCGATTAGCGCGCCTTGCAATGATAGTCGATGTTACCATTCCACATGACGAGAACCTCGTGAAAGCTGAGAAAGAGAAACAAATAAAATATCGTTGTTGACATGTGGAATGTGAGCTCGGCTGTCATTGTACCGATTGTCATAACAGCCAACGGCCTGATGGCCAAAAGCCTCGACCAACATCTTTCAAGGCTTTCGTTAGGCGGTTGGATCAAGAGCCAGATTCAGAATGCAGTACTCCTCGATACGGCTCGCATTGTGAGGAGGTTCTTGTCTCTGCAGCCCTAACCACCGGTGGCTTGGACCCTGCTCCCAACACCGGCGGACCACTATTATTTTTAAATGTTTTTTTTTAAATAAAAATATTTAAAAATCTATTAAATAAGAAATTATATGAATAAACGAATAATAAATCCTTGGACATTCCACACAACGCTATATAGACACAAGCTAAGCAACCTAATGCTTGTGTTATGGTAACGAGATGGCTGATAAACTACTTATATACATTTTTTTTTCACTCAGGTTAAACTGCGCCTGCCGAGGTTAGTCCGTGGATGGGCGACCATTTCTTCACACCGAGACTCCTGCGTGTCTCAGAAAGCGCGTTAAGCCGTTGGTTTCGGCTGATTTTCGTGGATCTTTGACAGTCGTTACGGATAACGAATTGTAGTTTCGGCTTCTTGGAAAAAATACGCTAAGTGCGTGTCGGTCCACGCACGTTAAGGGTTCCGTAGTTAGGATAGCAGATTTTATCGGCAGACTTATTTTGAAGTATGTATGACCTCGTGTTGATGATTTTAACCAATTAGAGTTCGCCTATTAGAAGCTGTTTGCTTATAAGAGCTCAACGATGTATACGGTTATATTTATTGTCGTTTCGAGAGAATTTTTCTTATGAACATAATATGGGGTTATACGACATTTGAGGGGTCATTTATTGCAATTCTGTAAATACGTTCTTGCTACGGCTGCGACTCATATTTTGATCAACATGCAACCTTGATATTGACCAATAATTTGCAAAAAAACTTACGAAAATTTTAATTTCGGGGAAACTGTTGATTTCACCTAATCATTTTTTTTTTGTAATTTCCTTACTCCATTGTTTAGAGATGCATAGAATATACCTTATTTCCAATCGTCGTGGAAATTGTTTTTAAGTAAATTGGCTGTGTCAAAACCGGGCGTACATGACGCAATAACAGTGTTTACGATTTCACCATTTGGCTACGGAACCCTAAAAATATGTGTGATTGTCTATTCATAGTCACAGCACGAAAGAATAGTGTTTATATTTCATTGTTTTTTTGGTTTTATTGAGATTATGATTATTCACCATCGATCACTAATAAAGAACTAGATACACAATCTCATACAAAAGTTCTCTTAAAAATGTCGCCAATTGTGTTTAGGTAAAATAAATCTATATTAATGTAATTTCAACCTTACCTGCAAGGTTTAAAGCCGTATTCACAAAGCTATTGCAAAAAGCAATAAAATTTTACGACCGGTACTCGCTGCTCAACATACATCAAAACAATTTCAACCTTATACGCATGCTTTAAAGTAACAATTACTAAGTGTCAAAAAAAAGTAATAAAATTTTACAACCGAGGCTCGCCACTAGCACAAGGAACGAGTGGAGACGAACCAGAACAATATTTTTTGTTTGTACTGTAAATTATTATGTATGGTATTTTAACATACTTCAAAAAAAGGAGGAGGTTACTCAATGCGTCGCGTATTTATAATTTTTTTTTTATTTTTATGTTGCACACCACCCATAAGTCGAAGACGAATCGACCGATTGAGATGATTCATTACATTAGGTTTGTTCCCAAGTTGGTCCTGTTTACATCTAATCCTCGTTCTGATGATGGAATCTATTAGGAATTTAGGCAACGCCTTAAATATTAAAGGCATACAATTAGCGATTTTGGTATTTTTAGATAAATCAGAACTTTACATTCAGAAAATATAAATTAGTGAGGAAGAATATACAAAAATCAAAGAATATTATTGTCCCAATTTTTTGACATATTGTTCATAATAAATTACAAATGTCGATAAAAAGAAATACTTCGGATCGAAGAATTCTTCGGATCTTTGACGTGCTGTAACTGATATCCATTCTCCACACCTCACCGGATCACGAGGAAAGCTAAAAATAATTGAATATTTTCAAAGTCCCGACTAAACAACCACAAAAAAATATTGGGAATATCAAAAAACCCGACTGATAAAAAACAACTAACAAGTTCCAAACAAGTCACTTTTCAAGTAGTCTTATGCAGTTAGTGGCAGTTATTTTAGGTCAATTATTCATACATAGGCTAATAAACACATAACCCTCCCTTGCATCGCGCAGTCAGGTAAATGAAAACAAAAATAAAATCTCGCATTAAAAAAAATAAGAACTATAATAGCGTCTCCAACAAATGGAACAGAGTCAACGCGGATAACCCAAACAATTTAAGTGGACATGCGTAAGTATGATTAATACGTTTAGTAAGAGTCTTTACAATTGAGCTGCATTATATCGCCTGCTATTTGTTACGACTTAATTTAAAATAAAGTTTTTACGATGATTTCTTGAAAAAATATTAGTATTTACAATACAATGTTAACAATTATATAATGATAATATTAATACTTAGCAAAAATAAGAAACTCCATCCTTTTTTAGCGTCCTAGACGTGTGATTTTTGCAGTTTTTAAACGAGCACTGAGACATGTTTACCGTCGGAGCGTTCGAATGCTACTAGATGAAAAGACCACCCAAATGTTCAATTGGGTGGTCATTCGGTGAGGACATTTTTTGACGCTGATTGTGTATCTAGTTCTTTATTAGTGATCGATGTTATTCACAGATCTCGATAGCAAAGGACCATGAGTCAAATTGGGCTCAGTGTCCAACAGAGTTATAGCATATGCCGTTGTGAAGGATTTTGTTTGTACTAAAATTGTTACTATGGACACCACCTTCAATTCCATTGCAGAAAAAAGATATGCACCTAAATAGGTTTTGTAGAAAAAGACAATTGTTAGGAGTCGTAAAACTTATTGAAACAATATACTCATTCTTAAAATGCTTAAAATAGTGGCAAACAATAGATGCGCCTATATATATCTAGGGAATATGGTATCTAGGGTTAGGCAGGCACATACAATTTAATCCACCGGCAGGATATTTAGACGACATTATTATTGATTGAAATGTTAATAAAAATAATTTTAACTGTTAGCAGCTGTTTTTTTTATGTCTACATTAAACCTGGAATAAAAACTAGTTGAAGATGTTCAATAACAAAACCTACAATGCCATCAATATAGGTAATTTTTCACCTATTAGCCGCATGCTTTCTCTTGCCAACTCCATTCGTGGAGAAGTTGATGTCTTTGCAGGTTCTGTAGCCTCAATCAGAACTAAACTTAGAGTCTTAATTGTATAAATTATTAACTAATATGTTTTAACATTTAAATAATCTTTGCAGGTCTTTTTCAATTTCCTAAATTTGTGAAGTTATTCGCAATTTTGTTGTGTAAGTTTTAAGTTAATTATATGTAGATTATGTTTAATTTTTTTATAAATTGTATGTGTTTCTTATATGCGTGCTAGATTCACATCTAGTAGATGTCAGTCTAAAGCAGTCTGGTAAAACTTATAATTGTATGTTTGTGATTGTACATCAGTTTTGTGAATTACAATAAAAAAAAAAAAAAAAAAAAAAAAAAAAAAAAATAGCACTACTTTTTGCAGAATTTTAGTTTATTAATAGTCGGAGAAAAATATTTATAGCAAAATAACCCCATGGATTCTTCGCAAAAATGAGTTTAAATCTTTATATTTAGTGCTTTACAAGTATATTCAAAGTGGTCTCATCTCTGTTGGTGGGTGAGCCCAGGCTTCATACATTTTTGCCCATGGTCCTTTACATTTAATTAAGAAATACTGTTTTTTATGTGATCCATTTCTGACTCTGAGCTGAAAATTGATTGGAAAATCGGTTAACACATAGATTGCCACTATTTTTTGTCCTATTCTAAGCTCAGTGCCTTCAACACACATATGTACGTGTTCATGACAGTGTTTGGGTTAACGGTCTAGGCCAACTGAATGTATTGCATGGGACTAGCGCGAATAGTCCTAGTCATAAAGCAAACGTCGTCAAAATCAAAGTCAAAGATTTATTTGCCGATAAATATGGTTAAAGTTTTTACAATGGTAGCATAATAGTAGCTTAACATATTCAATCATAAGAAATTTTTGGTGCAATGCAAATTTTTGGTACAATTAGATTATTTAAATTTAAAGTGCAGGCATTCTTGTATATTATAGAAGGGATTCTCAATTAACCATCTGTGTAAAGCCCTTTTGTGTAAGGACCATTGGAAATTCTTTAATTTGGTTAGGAATCTTGTTGTATATCTGAATACACATAGGATAGCAACTTCGCCTGTACAGTTCAGTTTTCATTCCATGAATAATTGATCTATCAGGATATCTAGTGTTGAATTTGCATTTATCTCCTAGTTTTTCGAACATTCGTTTCGTGCGCAGTCGCTTTCCGTAACTCGCCTCCGCTTTAATCCCTCACTTAAATTTCATCAGCGATCTAATGATCGAATCTATGCGAATGCATTATTAACCTTTTAACCGTCACAGTCGGATTAATACGACAAAAGTTTTCGTGCCCGTGCCGCCAGAGTCGTGTTTATACGACTGAGAATTTATGTTCTGTTTTGCGTTTTTACGTGATTGCCCTATTTGTCGAAAATATTTGTTGTTGATATTTGAGGTGGGGCATGGCTATTGGGAATTTCATGATAACAAGAAAAAATCAATTTGTAGCTTGGCTGGCGAGGAGGGCGCGCGCGTGCGTTTATGCTCTGGCGTTCAAAAGTAGGAGGAGCTCGTGGCTAAGTAATAACAGCCGCACGGATCGATCCGTCAGGTTAAGCTACGCTTTCCGGGGTTGGTCCGTGGATGGGTGACTATCTTTACATACCAAGACTCCTACGTGCCTCGGAAAGCAAGTTAAGCCGTTGGTCCCGGCTGGCATTCGTGGATCTTTGACAGTCGTTAGGGGTAGTTAGAAGCCTGAAAGTCTGACAGCCAGTCTTACCAAGGGGTATCGTATTACCCAGTTACTCACTGGGTTATGGAGGTCAGATAATAATATATAATAATAATATCCAAGGGCATTTCACACAACGCCATATAGTCCCAAGCTAAGCAACCTAATGCTTGTGTTATGGTAACGAGATGGCTGATAAACTACTTATATAATTTTTTTCTTTGTAAATACATACATATTATAGATAGAAAAACACCCAGACCAGGAACAAATACTTGCAGGTCGTACAAATATTTGTTCCGCGCGGGAATCGAACCCGCGACATAATGCGTAGCAGTAAATCGCTCAACCACTGCGCCAATCTGTCGTCAGATAGGCAGGCGCTCCATGTAAAATAGTAGTATTCAGGTGCATCCGGTTAGACTGGAAGCTGACCCCAACATAGTTGAGAAAAGGCTAGGCAGATTGATTTTTATATTTGTTTGAGAGGTTAAAAACCTCCGCACGGACGAATTTGCCAGCGAAGTGCTAGTATTAAATGAATAAGTATTAAGTATGTGGTCACCTCTGTATCCTGTTGACGGGCTGTCCATCTTGTTGCTTTCTTCTAAGTACTACGGGCTCGCCATTGTCTAGGTTCTCTGTCTGGTCTGTATTTACTCTGTAACAAGGGGTTCAAAAATTAGCTTTTTATTAACACAGGCACAGATATTGGTACAGAGGCCAGCGCTAGCTATCCCAATCTGTCAAATTTCTTTGATAGTTTTTCAACTTTATTACAAACACATAAGGTTCATTTTTTACGGAGTTTCTTGCCCGCTCTCCTCCATAAGTACAGTCCCGAGAAAAAATATGTATACAGTTAGTTAATTTCAAAAGTAAATTTCTCCTTAATTATTGGTAAAAATTGTATGTTAATGGACACATTGCATTTTCGAATTGCACTTACCGAAGCTGTCGTATCTCAAAAGTTGAAATATAGTTATTTTACGAGAAAATTGCTTGTGAATATTGCAAGATGTATACAGATTGGTGCTCGTGACTGTACCTACCGCTTTGGAATGGGCAACTTTTATGTTTTGAGGGTGGGCAATCATCAAATGACTTCTCTCCCACTCTGGGTGGAGCGGAAGAGAGTGTCAGACTCTTACTGACTAAATCCCATCCATGTTCCTTCCTTAGCCGGGGTAGCGGTAACCCTTTCGGACACTCCCGCTGAGCAGTACATACCTGGCCCCACCGTTCACGTTGACATTGAGGTGCGCGAGGTGCAGGTCGGGGTGCGAGGCCGTGGCGCTGGTGGCGCTGGTGGCCAGCGAGTCGGCGTCCTGCAACACGCGGGACGACGACGACGCTACCGAGCCACTGTCTGACTGCGATCTGCTGTGGAAGTTATGCATTATTAGATTCTTGTACACTTTACATTCCAATCTATTATCCATACTATACTAATATTATAAATGCGAAAGTAACTCTGTCTGTCTGTCTGTTACCTTTTCACGCCTAAACCACCCAACCGATTTTGCTGAAATTTGGTATGTAGATAGTTTGCATTCATGAGAAGGACATAGGCTTTTTTTTTTTTTTTTTTTTTTTTTTTTTTAATGCACATTATAGGTAGGGTAGGGTAGGTAGGGTAGGTAGGGTAGGTAAGGTAGGTATCATAGTTAAGACAGGACAACGTCTGTCGGGTCAGCTAGTAATATTATAAAGCAGAAGAGTTTGTTTGAACGCGCTAATCTCTAACTACTGGTCCGAATTGAAGAATTTTTTTGTGTTTGATAGTCCATTTATCGAGAAAGACTATAGGATCTAGGGTTATTTCATAAGTCCTAGAATATGTGTAGGTATCTAAGTTTCATTGATAAATACGAGTAATTTATTTTTATTCTAACTAATAATTAATGTTTAAATCTAATAAAAATGCGACATTGTCATATTTCACGTAAGAGCGTTTTATATTAGTAATCGTGACTTAGTCGAATTATTTGATTTGTATAATCAAAACGAACAAAAATTCATAAATGAAAAAAATAATTCATAAGCATGTGATATGGTCTCATTCATACCCTAGAGTTATGGAATATCAATAAAAAGCACCTATACTATTATATAATTGTGAAAGTTCGGATGCACGTTTGTTAATACATTACGCCAAAACGACTGAACCATGGAGCACATACAAAGAGGAGATGCCGTAATTGGATTTCCCTTTAACATAATGCGTGACACTTTACGGGGAGCGAGGGACGTTACAAACCACGCCCCTCTCTATTTTCCATCTAGCGGTGAATAGGACAATTAATAGATTAAGCTTTGTCGATTGTTACAATGTCGTTTTAGCTAGATTTCGCTAGATGTCACTAGTGCATAGGTGACATGATGTGATACAAAGTGGCGCCATCTTTTGTCGAGCAGTGACACTATTGTTAAGAGACAATGCACAGATTTTTCTAGAACGCTTCTAATAATTTATGAAATAAAATTACTTACACGTGAAATGTTATGCCGTCCAAGGCACCAGAACGTCTATCTGAATAGTTTTTACATGATAGCACACAACACTTCATCTTGTTCTTTAAAATAAGATAGAAAATAATAAATTAGACTGAACACTGGACTGTAAACATGTAGTTAGTACCTACGCAACGTGTGCCGCCAACTGACCGAGGCCACGCCCACCGTGATGACGTCAGGACACATTTATTGTCACAGTGCTCATTCACATTATGACATCTCCTCTTTGTATGTGCTCCATGGACTGAACGGAACTGGATGAAATTCGGCACACAGATAGATTATAATATTTAACACTTATAACTGAATTAACAATTATAACCTGGATTACCAAGAATCTATGTCATCAACTTTAATTATGTCCTATATCCTTACCTCTCAAAGCTGTCGGGGCTAAGTCGTGTACTGACGGAGCCGAGCGCGATGTGTGTCGCGGCCGAGTCTCGAACCCGCACCTCTTCGTTACCGACCGTAACAACTGAGACGTGGGATGTGTCCTGTTGAAGGAAAAGTTTTTATAAGAGATGTAAGATGTGTAATAAGCAGTGATCGTATAATCGGATGCATATTTACCTAAAGTGTAGGTGTTGTTTATTATGGTATGCACTTTTGTATCGGAAAAATCCCGGGATTTCGGATTCAACAAATTTACTGTTTTTATTATAGAATCAAGTCGGGTGAAATACTTATCTTAACTTTTATATTACAAACTATATGTTTTAAGAAGCCGCTTCCATAATTTCCTAACCAAAAATAAACTTTAGGTAAATATGCATCCGATTATCCGATCACTGGTAATAAGATTGAGTAAGTGATTTTGTTATACACAGACAACGCCAATAAGTTGTACAGGGGATTGTTCGCACGCCTCTTGAAGCAGTATTTTTTAATATTACTCCACAGTGGGAAAGAGATGGAGCTATACGTCGTGCATAGCTCCGTCTCATTCTCTAATTGAAGTAAAATTTTAATAATAATGCTTTAAGAGTTAGTGGGACCAGGTTTTCATGTGGGTGCCTCAGTAAATGAAGACCTCCAGCCCGAGCATAAAACTAAAACATATAAACTACTAGCTTCCGCCCGCGGCTTCGCCCGCCAAATATGTCGACAAATTATACACATAAACCTTCCTCTTGAATCACTCTATGTATTAAAAAAAAACCGCATCAAAATCCGTTGCGTAGTTTTAAAGATTTAAGCATACATAGGGATATAGGGACAGAGAAAGCGACTTTGTTTTATATATACTATGTAGTGAAGCGACTACTCGCTAAGGGGCCCCTCTGTGGGTTACGGACTTCGGCTGAGGGCGTCGATAAGCGAAAACGAAGTCCTAACAAGGGCGATGCGATGCGATGCAATGGGTCGGGGGAACAAGAAATTTCACGTGAACCAAGTCGCAGGGAGAAGCTAGTCGTCAGTATAAATATATTTTTTCCATTCTCCCAGTGTGTCCTTTAAGAAATCGTAAGCTCACTAAAGCGCATAGGATAGATCGAGGTGGCTCTAGAGAAAAATGTCTGGCAGGATATGAGGGAGGCCTTTGCTCATCAGTGAAAAAAAAAACTCACCAAATTGAGTCCATTAGTGACGCTATCGTCGAAGACTCCGGAGTCAGTGGCGGCGGCCGTAGGACTGAGTATTAGCACTTCACTGCTATCTAATCGACGACCGCGAGTTTTTTCTGTAAACAACACATCAGAATCAGAAATTTATTTGGACCTCTGCAAGGAAACCAGTAGCAATCGTGTTCTATGGTAGCGCGTCAAGAATGGTTGCGTAAGCGCATGTTGATTGCGTCTACGCAACTATGCGTGAAATGTGCAAGGAGCTCGTGGCTAAGTAAAACCAGCTGCCCAGATTAATCTATAAAGTTAAGCTACGCTTGCCGGGGTTGGCCCGTGGATGGGTGACCATCTTTATATACCGGGACTCCTCGGAAAGCCCGTTAAGCCGTTGGTCCCGGCTGTCATTCTTGGATCTTCGAAAGTGGTTACGAGAAGTCAGAAGCCCGAAAGTTAAATACAAAACATTGTAAAACATTTTAAAAGAGTAACGGTGGAGTTTCTTGCCCATTCTTCTCCACACGAAACTACCTTTTGGAAGGCGCGACTAGAATCAATTCTATTTCTTGTTCATTTTGACGTTCAAAAGTGCCATTCATGTGCCTATTAGAAATAAATGTTTTGACTTTGACTTTGACTTTGACTTTAACAGCCAGTCTAACCAACGGGTATCGTATTACCCAGTTACTGACTGGATTGTGGAGTTCAGATTGGCTCCATGTATAAATATTGGTATTATGCGGCAACCCGTTAAACTGGAAGCCGACCCCAACATAGCTAGGAAAAGTTACCAACAAGAGGTTGGTAACTTTTCCTAGCTATTCAAGTGTTAAAGGCTTGATTAATGAGCGCGATCAAAATATGAGCTGTTCCATAGATTTTATTGAACTACAATTAGTGCATAAATGTTTGGAACAGCTCATATTTTTTTCGCGATTTCAGTTATTTTTATTTTTATCACAATAACAATACAACTGGCGCGCGCAAAGTTCAATGACTTTCGCGCCGATCAGCTGTTTAGCACCCATTGAGTATACAAAAAAAAGTTTCTTTGGGAAAGTTGATTGTAATCATGAGTACAATCACGTGTTTAAAAATCGGTCACTAATTACCAGTCACCTTATATAATGATATTTACCGCTGTAGTGAGTGCAGTCCAATGAATCCAGAGACGAGGGCGCGAAGCAGTCGTCGTCTGACGAAGAGCCGAGGCCGACAATCACTACCTCGTCAGCTATCGGAGGTGTTGTTGATATCGTTACGGCATTTGGCGGGAGCTGGGGAAGAGAAACGTTTGAAATTAGTGCGCACGCGCAAGTGCGAATCGGATCAAAGGGAGAGGGATAAGTGCAGCCGGCCAATGCGTTTCGGAGGCAGTAACTGCATTAGAAATGCTTGGGTACAAAAAAAAATTGTATTTAGTCCTTAGATCGAATAATCAAAGAATAATGGACACGTACGTAAATTAAAATGCATTTAAGTTGGGGAGTAGGGGCGCGCTACTTCACATTTTGGATCTTTGTATTACGAAAAAAAAGAGAATATACGTGTCCAATATTTTTTATAATCTAGAAAAAATCGGGTAAAAAAAATTGTCATCACTCCAAAATTCAAATTTTATTACGTTTTTTGCAATTTGCAGGTAAGTGTCAGGTGGTAAGTTGATCAAAATATGATTCGCGACCTCAACTTGTATTTACCGAATCATAATAATTAAAATCATCCATAAAATTCCAAATTGTATTTTCAGAATATCGTTTCTGCCCGAGGGACAGAAGACGACTTCAAAACAATGTTCCAATGACAAAAAAACATTTTTTTTCGAAGTTAAGTGTCACACCGCAAGGTATAGAAAAGGATGGGTGGTACTCACATTGGCAGCAGTACTAAGGACAGGCGGATGCGTTGTGGTGACGGTGACGAGCCCGGCCGGCGTGGTCGCAGCCAGGCTGTTCGGTTCCACCTGTATGACATAGATTTGTATTAACATCCGTATCCTACTTGCTTAAAAATCGGTGAAGGAAAACATTGTGAGGAAACCAGCATGTCTGAGAGATATTTCTCAACAGC
Organism: Hyppa rectilinea; assembly: GCA_951799385.1. NCBI lineage: Eukaryota > Metazoa > Arthropoda > Insecta > Lepidoptera > Noctuidae > Hyppa > Hyppa rectilinea. The sequence goes on from OX637327.1 coordinate 1,966,045, forward strand.
ATGTGGAGCTAAGTCAGAGCCCCATGGGCAGCATTAAAAACTCTGACACCTGGTTAGTCACTAACCACACGAAAAGAAGAAGACTTCAACAAGTTCCAGCAGTTAGTTCTATTTGAAAGACAGTGATTTACTGCCCCTGTTTAACTTATTATACCTGGTGATTTGTATCACCGTTTTTTTACTGAAAACCCATATCAGGCACGAGTCTCTCACAAAGGTGGATTACAGCTGAGATATTTTCTGTACACATTAATATTAAGTGAACTTTGTGAAATAAAGGCAAAGAAGGGGTGTATAAAAAGTTAAATAAGGTCAAAGGAGAAGGGGTTTTTTATATTAATTACATAATTTATCGTATTCTCTATACATATCCTTTATTTTTGTCTACACATTTGATAGTGGACTTTAATCACAGACTTTTGTTGTGATAGTAATAATGTTTCGGACTCGTAATTCCTATGAGAATCCTAAGAAAAAAAGTATGTGTTGAGGTTTTGAATTCGATTTCCGTGATGTTCTTTTTTCTTTTCGTGTGGTTAGTTTCTAACCTGGTGTCAGTTTTTGTGCTGCCCATGCTGACTTAGCTTCACATGCTGTTGAGGAATATCTCTCAGACATGCTGGTTTCCTCACGATGTTTTCCTTCAACGATGTTTAAGCAAGTGATAATTATACAATACGCACATGAATCCTTAAAAACAGAGGTGCGTGCCTTGGGTTCGAACTCGAGACCTATGACTTGGCAGTCCAACGGTCACACCACTAGGCTATCACTGCTATTAAAATGAAGCTAAAATGCTTGAAGTTAAAATGTTTACAAAACTGTCCTCAACTTACCACCACCACACTCTCCTTGACCGCCACCACCACGGGGCACACGGGCGGCGGCGCGGGTGACGTCACGAGCACGGCGTGCTGCGTGGCGTGCGCGTGCGCACTGGGCGGGACGGGCGCGGGCGGCTTCGTTGTTTCTTTAGGCGGGCCTGGTTCTTTTGGTTGTGGCGGCTGGAAAAGGGGAGATAATACATGATTAATCCATAGGTAATTTACTTAAATAATATATTATATTTTTGTAAATAAAAAAGCAGCCGCTGCAGGTGCAGAAGACCTCAAACAGCGCAAATACTCCAACCTTATTGGGACTTACATGTTCGAGCCGTTTGGGGTTGAAACACTAGGGGTCCGAGTGCACACTATGTTTTCCATGACATCGCCAAGCGGTTGATCGACTCTTCACGTGACCAGAGGGCTGGCCTATTTTTTAGTCAAAGAATCAGCATTGCCATACAACGCGGCAATGCTGCCAGCCTTTTTGAGAACTTTTGTTGACAGCGATTGGACGAATTTTTTGATGCTCTTCGATTATATAATTAATATTTCTGTATATATGACTATGAATATTTAGCTTTAAAATGTAAATATGATTATATTTGTTTTATTTTAATCCATTAGATGTTCGCCTATTAGAAGCCGTTTGCTTTTAAGAGCTCAACGATTTATACGGTTATATTTATTGTCGTTTCGAGAGAATTGTTCTTATGAACCTATGGGGTTCGTACGACATTGATAAAAACATTCCCCTAAACTTGGATAACTAAAAAAAAATAGTTTGTGTCCATCGTCATCTGCCTAGACTAGCCCGACTATGTTACGATAGACTTCCTGTCTAAACGTGTACAGCTGAATACCAGTATTTAACATGGATCGATTGCCTATATGACCTCCACAACCCAGTTACTGGATAATACGATATCCTTGGCAAAACTAGTTGTCAGACTTTCGAACTTCTGACGACCGGTAACGACTGTCAAATATCTACGAATGACAGCCGGAACCAACAGCTTATCGTGCTTTCCGAGGCTCGGAGGGGTTTGTTTTCAATCCACAGACCAACCGTGGCAAGCGGAGTTTAACCGGATCGATCAACCCATGTGGTTGTTATTACTTCCCTCCTCTCATTTATTTAAACCAACTTATTAAATACTCTCTTATCTAACTACTCTCTCTCTTTTACTCTCTCTCTCTCTCTTACTCTCTACTCTCTCTCTTACTCTCTCTCTCTCTTACTCTCTCTCTCTCTCTCTTACTCTCTCTCTCTCTTATTCTCTACTCTCTTATTTTGCTTATATAAGCAGAATACAAAACGTATGAAAACTCACCGTGCCAGGCCTGATTTCAACAGCATTATGCTGCGATCTCCTATCACTCTTCTCTCTTCTCTTATCGTCAAACCGTTCCTCATCCACGGAGGAAGTCCTAGAGTAATTCTTCTCTAATCTATTAACTTCTGCACTAACTCTATTTACTTCTATACCAGTCTTCTCTAAAGAATCTCTCTTGATATCTCTTTCATGTATAGAGTTCGGTCTACTCTTATCTTTTTTTGTTTCTGTTTCTTCTGTAGAGTTGCTTCTGGAGTAATTCTTGTCTTTGACTTCTGGCTTTGTTCTCGTTTCGGATTTCTCCGTTGACTTTGGTTTTTCGACTTCTTCTTGTTTGGGTATTTCTTCTGTTTCGGTTTTTTTGCTTTCCACTGCTTTCTCGGCGTCTCTGCATACCTGTGGGATGGAAATTACAATTAATTACAATCTGTATTTCTTTCCACTGTCCCACAAGCCCTCATGTCATACAGAATACGGACTGTGTTGGTGTTTTCGTTGGCGAATTCAATTTTCATGGAAAAATCAGAGTATCGAAGAGCCAGACCATTTATCTGACCATTCCTGAGTTGCGGGAGGGGTAATACGATGCCTTTTGGTAAGGCTGGCTGTCAGACTTGCGGGCTTCTGACTAACTACCCGTAATGACAATCAAAGATGCACAAATGACAACCGCGACCAACGGCTTAACGTGCTTTCTGAGGCACGGAGGAGTCTAGATACGTAAAGATGGTCACCCATCCACGAACCAACCCCGGCAACCTGTAGCTTAACCTGGTGGATCGATCCATGCGGCTGTTATTACTTAACCACGAGCTTCTCTTATCTCTAGTAAATAAAATAAAGGCACGCACCTCTGATTTTACGGATTCATGTGTTGCTTAAAAATCGGTGAAGGAAATCATCGTGAGGAAACCAGCATGTCTGAGAGATATTTCTCAACAGCATGTGAAGCTAAGTCAGAGGCCCATGGGCAGCACAAAAACTCTGACTCCAGGGTAGTCACTAACCACACGAGAAGAAGAGAATCTCTAGTAAATACCTGGTCTACAATGAGCCTGCCCGCAGTAGCAGCAGGCAAGGGCTCCGTGACTTCTTCCACGACGAGCTTCTGCGGCGACGGTGCGGGCGTGCGGGGCGGGGAGGCGGGGGGCGAGGCGGGGGGCGCGGCCGGGGAGGCGGGGGGCGGCGGCGCGGGGGGCTTGCGGGCGGCCGCGGGGGCGGCAGCAGGGGGCGGGGCGGGGGCTGAAGGGGGTAACGGGGCGGGGCCTTTTTCTTTTTTTGGTGCCTGAAAACAAGGACAGTGTTGTTAGTTACAAATTATCAGCACTTCTGGGATAATCAGATTAATTTCATACATGAGTAAGCGTTGCTTTGAAATGGATTTTTTTTTGGACATTTTAACAATTTCATTTATGATTTTGGCGTCATAGACCAGTGCCGAAGCCTTTGAAAATGGTAAAAAAGTGAAAAAAATTTATAGTAGAATGAAATCGTAAAGGAAAAAACAATTTACGGCACCCCCATCCACTTCCCGACCTCAGATCGCCCATCAATTATTTTTCCTTTAATTTATGTTATATTCTCTTCCTTTTCCAATGGATTTCATTCTACTGTAAATATTTTTTTTTTTGTTTCAAAAATTATCGACCATGATCTATAAGTACTGATTTTGACCATGTGTGCCTAAACAACCTATAGCTTGTAAGTCATACTCACAGGCGGCTTCCTGTCAGCAGGCGGATGCGAGTCCTCGTGCGGCCTCTTGGCGGCCGCAGCTGACGCGGGCGACGCGGGGGCGGCGGGCGGCGCGGGGGCGGCGGGCGGCGGGGAGGGGGGCGCGCGCGCGGCCGTCCCGGTAGGGGTGGCGCCCGCTTGGGGCTCGTCCGACACTGTGGGGGGGGATTGCGTTATTTAAACGGATGAGATTAGAGCGGTTGCAGGGTAGTTTCAGATACAGCCTGTCCCTTTTTTTTTTTTTTTAAGGCTGGGATATCATCCAATGTCTGCTCCCGCTCTGGGTGGAGCGGAAGGGAGTGTCAGACCCTTACTGACTAAAACACATCCATGTTCCTTCCGTAGCCCTTTATGTTCCGGGGTAGCGGTAACCCTTTCGGACAATCCCGCTTACTGGGTTACGCCCCTTAAGAGGGACTCTATTAGGTACTACTCCATACAAACGCATTCCGCTGTTTTCTTCGTGGAAAATGTCTCTAGATTTTTTTTCAAAAATATAGAAAATAGTAGAAGCGTAGATATACTTTTCCTCTAAATTTTGAAATAAGAATTTTTAAGATCAAAACGTCTTTCCGTCAAGGTTTTTGTAGGTAAAATCAGCCTGAGCTACAGTTGTCCCTTTCGCACTTTACGGGGGGAGGTGCGTTGCAGCGCGACGGCAATAGTTTCTTCAAATATCTATTTTTCAAATTCCTCGAGGCAAGAGTCCCCTCTCAAATACATGACGCAGTAATACTTACTCTTGACATCTGGCGTGTCGCCGGAACGGACGGAGGTCGAGTCATCTTCCTCCATAGGTATATGAGAGATGCGCGGCTCCTACACATTGAAAACATTTAGCTTTAGCACATCATTTGTAATACTTCCATTTTCTCTTACTTCTACAATCGCCAGCAATTCAAGATACCTTAAACTGTCAAATTTTCTCAATCAATTTTGAACTTAACATTCAACGTTTTAAGGTTAGCCGTGGATGAGTGACCATCTTTAGATATTGAGACTACTTCGTGCCTCGGAAAGCACGTTAAGCCGTTGGTCCCGGCCGTCATTTGTGCATCTTTGACAGTCGTTACGGGTCGTCAAATGCCCGAAAATCTGACAGCCAGTCTTACCAAGGGGTATCGTATTGCCCAGTTACTGGGTTCTGGAGGTCAGATAGGCTGTCGCTCCATATAAAATACTGGTATTCAGCTGTATCCGGTTAGACTGGAAGCTGACCTCAACATAGTTCGGAAAAGGCAAGGCAGATGATGATTCAACGTTTTAAGGTTTAAAATCATTTGGAGAATTTTGACAGTTTGGTATAACTTGTTACGCTGGCGTCCATACTATCAAAAAGAACAGTATGTAAAATTTTGTTCTTGATCAGGCTTTCCGAAACCATGGGTAAATATATCAGTACACTTATAATTATAAATCTTCTTCTTCATTTTGTGTGGTTAGTGACTAACCTGGTGACAGAGTTTCTATACTGCCCATGGGCCTCTGACTTAGCTTCACATGCTGTTGAGAAATATCTCTCAGACATGTTGGTTTCCTCACGATGTTTTCCTTCACCGATTCTTAAACAAGTGATAATTTATACAATACGCACATGAATCTGTAAATCCAGAGGTGCGTGCCTTGGGTTCGAACTCGAGACCTGTGACTTGACAGTCCGACGGTCACACCACTAGGCTATCACTGCTGTGTATTATATAAGGTGACTGGTAATTAGTGACCGATATTTAAACGCGTGATTGTACTTATGATTACAATCAACTTTCCCAAAGAAACTTTTTTTGTATACTCAATAGTTTTATTTTTATCACAATAACAATACAACTGGCGCGCGCAAAGTTCAATGAACTTCAGCAGCTATTGAGTATACAAAAAAGGTACTAACTACCAGTCACCCTATATTAATATAAATATTTCTATTCTAGGGTATACCTTCGACGCAGGCGGAAGATCTAGCGGCTGGGCGTCCGATTCGTTTGCAATGTAAACCATACACACGTGACATTAACGTATTGTTACGATAAATCGGTAATTTTATGGGAAAAACGAATAAAATTTGAACATCGCAAAATATTAACTCAAACAGTAACATTTAAAATGAACAAAAATGCCACCTATACTAAATAAACACGGTTAATTAAGAAGAAAACAATACGACCATAAATGAAAACACTGACAATACTAATGAATAGGAGGACTATTTTGGAACTATTAAATAAATCCTAACACCGAAATTTAAAAAGTGATTCAAACAAACTAAATAATAGTGTTGTGCCGACTATGGGTTTTGCCAATCTTTGACTAGCTGTGCTGTATTCGTCAGTAAGAGTCTGACACTCCCTTCCGCTCCACCCAGAGCATTCCATTTGCTGATTTCCCACCCTCAAAACAAAAAAAAGACTAGTTATAGTGACTAAACTATTGGATATATTTGATTGAATTTTCGTATGCAGGCTGGGGACAGCATTAGCTACGCAGTTTCATTTATGATCGTATTGTAGTCTCCACTTTGTTAATTCTTCTGAGACTCTTGGAATGCAAAGAAACTTCGATAACCGACTAATTAATATCACGAAACTATTAAAAAGGACGGGTACATGAATATAAAATCAACAAACAAAATAATGGCTTAGTGCTCACAGCTGATACCTACAACACGCACGCGTAGAAGCAACTGCAACCGTCGATACAGCCCGATTCAAAATGGCCGCTCCGAACAGGAGGCGAGTCGCTGCGCAATAACCAATTCCCGTGCGCGTGCGCAGCGAGTGGCGCACTTTAGAGCCGCCATACAGTTTCCGCCGTCAGCAACGTGGCGCCCGTGTATTTGAATACCATACTTAAGTACAAGAGCGACGTTGCCGACGGCTGCCTCTGCGCACGTCGCTCGTCTGAGCACTTAGTCATCACGTCACAGAAAGAGCGTTTCTTTAGGTGATTTGTTCAAGGGACAGACAAAAATGTAGTACTACTTGGACACGGCACATTTGATTAGGATAAATCTCTAGAGTTGATCAGAAATAGCTTGGATTCTTAGTACTTTTTAGCTGATGAGGGCTGTATTTTGATCGATGCCACTGTACCGCGCCTTAGATTGAATGAGCGGCGGAACGCTGTAAGCATTTACGAACGAGTGGCGGGACTCCATGAGCGTTGACGAATATGCGGCGGGACGCCATTAAAGTTAAATAATGAGTAGAGGCGCCGTAAGCATTGTGGCGGGACGCAGTGAGCGTTGACGAACGAGTGGCGGGACGCCATGAGCAGTTACGAATGAGCGGCGGGACGCCGACAGCATTTTTGAATGAGTGGCGGGACGCTGTGAGGAGCGGCCTGCTCTGTCCCCGTATCGCCGCGCACATACCTACGGCGCGGTACAGCGGTATCGGTCAAACTATTGTACTATTCTTAAATGTAAACAGATATTTCTTCTTTGAATGTAAAACAATGTTTTTGTAAATGAATACATATTACGTTTGTCGTGTGCCGCGGAATAGAAGTGGGAATTGTTCCATCGGTTGGTGCAATTGGTTTAAGCAGTTCCAATTATGAATAAAACAAAATAAATTCAAATAAATAAAAAGTTAAATTAAATAAGAAAATCTTGTATTTGAAATCCGAATCTTAAATAATTAACATACATTATTAATTACACAACTATGTACTATTTACCGTTTTGTGAAATTAAATCTGTTCATACTCTTGCTTCTATTTGATATATAATCCAATTAAACTATGTAATCTCAACTTATAACAATTTCGTAATAAAGTTGGTTTCAGAATGACTAAAAATGTTTAAAGATGCAGAGCAAATTCAACTTTATAACTGGGTACATAAGTTCTTTTTCCAAAAACACATATTTGTTAAGAAACTAAACCGCGATCGCAGTTAAAGTTCGTTGTAGCGCAACAATTTCGTATATTGATAATAGAATGACTAAAAATGTTTCAAAATGAAGAGCAAACTCACCTTTAACCAAAGTTGTATTTCGAAAAACAAATATTTGTTAAGAAACTAAACCGCAATCGCAATTTACGTTACGAATAAGTGTCCTAAATAAAAATTTGACTGCAATAGAATTTGAACCTTATTCCTTTCCACACAGAGCTCATTTTCCAAAAACACACGATAATTACCTAAGAGTCAGAATTCATTACGTAAAAAAAAATATTCTTACAAATATATACATCAACATTATATACTAACCAATTCTCTGGTACTGCTCCTTATTCTTCTTGCCTCTCCTCGACTTAGACTTTTGGGAACAAGTCGCATCGAAAAGAGGCAAGCGGGTTAGTAAGCGTGCAATAGAAGCAAACACACCGTGTTATTATTTTCATTTGTATAATTATAGAAAAAGAACCTCATCTATATATATAAAAATTAACCCTTATTTCTCCTGGTCACACTATAACAGCTTTGACAATTTCAATTGTTATTTTTTTTAATGTTTTCTGATACTAATTGTAGGAAGGTAGGGCATGGTAGGTAGGTAGGTAGGGTAAGTAGGGTAGGTAGGGTAGGGTAAGTATCATAGTTAAGATAGGACAACATCTGTTGGGGCAGCTAGTTATAAATAAATATACATTATTCTTAGTTTCCCCATTTGAATATCCTTTAATCGCGATAGGGTAGGGTATGTGGGGTTAGTAGGTAGGTAGATTAGGGTACCTACCCTACCTATCTACCTAGGCAGATGCGCCATAGATAAGTACTTCTACCCGGGTAAAGTTATTATTGTACAGACGCCAGCACATCCAGTTACCACAATCTGTCAAATTTCTTTGATAGTATTTCAACTTTATTGTAAAGACATGAGGTTCATTTTTAATTGAGAAAATTTGACAGTTAGGGATAGCTTGATGTGCTGGCGTCTGTACAAAAACTCCATTTCAATAGTACTCACCTCTGTATCATCGTCGAGCACCTCTTCTTCGACTACTTCAGCCCTGTACTCCAGCAGCAAGTCCCTCAGGGGTTTAGCATCGAAGTTTCCGTTCACGAACTCGTGTTTCATTAGCTCGATAGCTGTCGGCCTCTTTTCTGGGTCCTGAGAGGTGATGGTGGGGTTGAATAAGGTTTATTTATGTCAAAGTCAAATCATTTATTTCAAATAGGCACAAGAAAGGCACTTTTGAACGTCAAAATGAACAAGAAATAGAATTGATTCTAGTCGCCCCTTCCAAAAGGTAGTTTCGTGTGGAGAAGAATGGGCAAGAAAATCCACCGTTACTATTTTAAAATGTTTTACAATGTTTTGTATACATGAATTATAACATTATATGTGAAGACGATGCACCCAGAATAAAAACACTACACCACAAAAAGTGAAAAGAAAAACACATATAGTAATGGCAGGTAAACTTAAGTATGTCAAAAGTACATGGTGCTCACATATTTACAAACATTCTATGGTATGAAAGCAGCGGGGAAAGGTCACAAGGACACGATCAAAAATAAAATATGAAACCACATAGAAAAAAGGAACACTCAGCTTAAAAATGACCATCACTGTACAGAAATTAAATATGATGCGAAGATATAATTGTAAAATTGCATTTAATGCTAACTAGCTTCTGCCCGCGGCTTCGCCCGCGTGGATGACGGAAATTGCATGTTATTATACATATAAACATTCCTCTTGAATCACTCTATCTATTAAAAAAAAACCGCATCAAAATCCGTTGCGTAGTTTTAAAGATTTAAGCATACATAGGGATATAGGGACAGAGAAAGCGACTTTGTTTTATACTATGTAGTGATAAGTATTCTATTTGATTTCAAAAATCATACAAATCACGTAAGAATTCCCCGTTTTGCCAATTCATAAAAAATAATGTAATTGAATACCCTTTCAAATATAAATAAACATGAAAGGTTAAATAAATATTATACAGTAAATTAAATTTCTTTTTTATCACACGTCATCAACAATCAGCAGTAGCGTAGTTACAAAAAAAAATTGTGAATGACATCTAACTAATATTTAGTAATCATATTTTGATTTACAAGAGTGCCTGTGGAGGTTCTTGCCTGTTCTTCTCCATAGGCACCTACCACAGCTTTATTCTGTCTGACCGTCATTTTTTTTTTGAGGTTCGTATATCATCAAATGGAGCTCTTGCTCTGCACTAGGAAGTGGTGAAGGGTGGGCGTTTTTGGGGGACTGTCTTATGTATCTTTGACCTTCAAAAAGTGCTGATCTTCAGCCTAATTTGAATAAATGACTTTTGATTTTGATTTTGTATGGAGCGGAAAGGAGTGTCAGACTCTGACTGACTAAAACCCATCCATGTTCCTTCCTTAGCACTTTATGTTCCGGGGTAGCGGTAACCCTTTCAGACAATCCCGCTAAATCTGACTGAACTGTAGTTAACATTATAAGCTGATTATTTTGATGTCCTTACCTTAACAAGTGCTTTAGATATAAAGTCATTGAACGATTTGCTCCATATCGAGGGCTGGTCTAACGTGGGGGGCTCACTCTTCTGTATTTTGAGTAGCACCCTCATCGGGGTCATCTCGTGGTTAGGGGGCTCCATTTGAGCGAACTCTATCAGAGTTATGCCTAGTGACCAGATGTCCACCTGAAATAAAATTAATGATATTATTTATTGTGTTCTTAAAAAGAATAGTTAAAAATAAACGGTCAGTTTCTCTAGACAAAATCCCGTTTCTGTAAGCGTTACCTCCCAACGGAAAGATCAAATTGTATGGGGTTAACTTTAGTAGTCACGAGACTAATAATAAGATCTCTAAGGCTAATGTCGACTCCATACAATTTTATCTAGACCCCCTTTATTTTGAGGCTGGGAAATCATCAACACAGATACATGAGTATTTTCGACATTGTGTTAGGTTAAACGAAGGACATACTTTCAGGGGTAATTAATTAATTAATATTATTAAATTATTAATTATTTAATTCTGAAATATGAAAAAGAAAATCAGCTCTTCAGTACATTTTACCATAATTATGTTTATAGCATAATTCAGAAAAATGTATGACACGCAATATTTAGACATACAACACTGATCCTGCCCAAGGTAGAAACAAAAACATACCTTAAAATCGTAAGGATGATCGCGGAATGTCTCGCACAGCACGACCTCAGGCGCCATCCAGTAAGGTGTGCCGATAAACGTATCGTGCTTCTGCAGCGTCGACTTATTCTTTGCTGATACGCCGAAATCCGCTGGAAATAAACATAGATGATGTTAGTTTATGGTTTTTTTTTTCTATAGAGGAGCTCGTGGCTAAGTAATAACAGCCGCACGGATTGATCCTTCAGGTTCAGCTACGCTTGCCGGGGTTGGTCTGTGGATGGGTGACCATCTTAAGATATCGAGACTCCTCCGTGCCTCGGAAAGCACGTTAAGCCGTTGGTCCCGGCTGTCATTCGTGGATCTTTGACAGTCATTACGGGTCGTCAGAAGCCCGAAAGTCTGACAGCCAGTCTTACCAAGGGGTATCGTGTTACTGGGTTGTGGAGGTCAGATAGGCAGTCGCTCCATGTAAAATACTGGTATTCAGCTGCATCCGGTTAGACTGGAAGCCGACCCCAACATAGTTGGGAAAAGGCTAGGCAGATTGACTTACATAAATTATTTCTCTGATTTATACACATAATATTTACATAACTAAAAAGACTTAAATATGAATAATAACTATTAACAAGTTCATAAAACGGGAGGGAAAAAAATATCAAAGGGCATCAAAAAAATAAACTTGTAAATAAATTTTTAGTGACACACTAAGGTAATTACATTTCTTCTTCCACTTTTCTATGTTTTACATTTCTATGTTGGGGTTGGTTTCCAGTCTAACCGGATGTAGCAGAATTCAGTATTTTACATGGAGCGACTGCCTATCTGACCTCCACAACCCAGTTACTGGTTAAAACAATACCCTTCGGCAAGACTGGTTGTCTGACTTTCGGTCTTATAATTATTCGCAGATATAGCTTTAATTTCCTATTTCCCTGATATACTTGGAGCTACAATTTCCTTTTTTTTTATTACCGGTACGACCATTCGCAGTTACGGCCTGTTGAAAATAGCCCAAAAATTTGTTTTTTTTTTGTCCCTAATTTTTTTCAGGTAGTGCATTATTTTAAAATATATTACGGTTTGTATAGTTAATAACATTAAGCAAAATTACAATGTTAGTCAACGCGGCTAGCCAACACAATATAAAAACTACATGTTATAATACACACACCATACATAAATACATACCCATCCGCCATCTTCGAAGCATAGACAATCTCGACCAATCATACACAGAGATTTGAAGGATATCCCTCTGTTTAATACTTCAGGTCTCTATGTATGACTGGCCGCGAGTGTTAGTGATGCTGGAGACCAGTTCCAGGATGAAGAGGATTCATTAGTAAAGTGTCGCAGCTCTAAATGTTATCAATAAAAGCGAAAGTAAGTTTGTCAGTTTGTTTGTTACCTTTTCACGCCTAAACCAGTGAACCGATCATTCTGTAATTTTGCATACACGTTGTCGGGTTTACAGAAACGGACATAGGGTACCTTTAGACCCGAAAAAAGTACTGTTCCCGAGGAAAAACTACAAAAACGTTTTTATGATAACAGATGGCGCCACGTTTGCGATAAGTTTGTCAGTTTGTTTGTTACCTTCTCACGTCTAAACCACTGCACCGATCATCCTAACATTTTGCTTATACGTTGTCGGGTGTGCAGAAACGGATATAGGGTACTTTTCATGTCAGAAAAAAGTACCGTTTCAAAGGAAAAACAACAATAACGTTTTTGTGATAATAGATGGCGCTACGTGTACGTTACGTTGTGAGCCCAAACAAAGAAGCAGAGTACAACCCAAATGGACTGTCAAATTATATATTTTTTTTATATAGGCATCTCGCAGTTCAACCGCAGGGTTGTCTACGGCTTAACCGGGTTTGCGATGTCAAATTCTAAACTAAAGCTGGGGTTTTAAACTAAAGCGAAAAGTCACTCATTAATAAATTCACTCACTGATTAATCACGAAATCTCAAAAATGACTGGACGTACGAAGATGATACTTAGCACAGAGGTAGATTATGAGTCCGAGACGTCGCTAAGAGAGGATTTTAGGAAAATCCCTCCGAAAAGGGGACAAAAATAGGGAGTGACAATCTGTATGAAAATTTTTAACATGGTCGCAGACGGAGCCGCAGGTTGGACATTTCACACAGCGCCGTATCGTCCCAAGCTAAGCAACCTAATGCTTGTGTTATGGTAACGAGATGGCTGATATACTACTTATATACATTTTTTTTTGTAAATACATACATATTATAGATAGAAAAACACCCAGACTCGTTACAAATACTTGCAGGTCGTACAAATATTTGTTCCGTGCGGAAATCGAACCCGCGACATAGTGTGCAGCAGTCAATCGCTCAACCACTACGCCAACCGTGTCGTCAAGTTATTAGATGGAGAGGAATGGTAAAACAAAAAACCATTTTTAGAATCTACATTAATCATAACTTATCGAAAGCGGTCGAACTACACTGATGATTTTTCTATTCAATTCACATGTTGACTAAAATTATTTTTTTAGTCCGTCAGCTAAATTATCAAAAAATATTGGACACGTGTTTTTTATTTTTCTACGTGACACGTGTGTGTTTTTTTTTTTTGAGAATGGCATCTCGCAGTTCACCCGAAGGGTTGTCTACTGCTTAACCGGGCTTGCCTGTGGCTGCCACAAAAGAATTGTACCCTCCAGCCAGACACGTGTGTGACGTCCTCTCTAGATTTTATACTGAATTGTGACGTAGTGAGTCCCCCCCACTCCCCAACTTAAAAGAGTTTTATCTAAGTCATTTTTTATTAATGTGTTATAGCAAAAAATACGTGTCTAATATTTTTTTACGACTTTTACTCTGCCAATATTAGTAATTACTTATTAGAAAATATATGTTAGTACAAAGACGTTCATTATTAGCACACATACAAATAATTAATACATATTAATACTGAAAGATTAATCAATATGGTTAGTACATACACATTCCTAATTAAAAAATATTTCACATGAAATTTCAAAAAGGAAAAACTAAATTAACTGGCGATAGTAACGATGGCTGATTATTCACACGGTCAGAAATAAAATATGAAATGACATTGAAAAAGACGGCTCGTCTTAAAACTTCCATCACACAGATGACAGGGTAGTCAATACCGTAACTTTTTATGAACTGTCAAAACGCGGAATTTGTACGTTTTTCGTATGAATTGTAACAATGTGACGTCACAGATTTTTAGACTAAAACGGTATACTTATTAGCATTAAATGCAATTTTATAATCATATCTTCGCATAATATTTAATTTCTGTACGTTGATGGAAGTTTATAAGACGAGCGGTCTTTTTTCTATGTGATTTCATATTTTATTTTTGACCATGTCAAATAGTCAATTCACCACTTACGTTCTAGTCGCCTACCACATAGAAGTTTCGCCAATTGATTTAATTTGACCTTAAATGTTCATCAACAGCTTCACCAACTTAAAATATAGGTGGCGCCACGTAATTTGGCCGCTGAGTCACGCGAATTTCGTCTTTACACGCACTGCTTAAGTATAGACAGCACATCAAACTATTTCAAACTGTCAAATATTCCCAATTGAATATGACCCTTACTGTTTTGAAATAAGGTTGAAAACCTATCTAGGAAAGACTTTTTTTTTCTTTTTTTAAGGCTGGGAAATCATCCAATGACTTCTCCCGCTCTGGGTGGAGCGAAAGTGTCAGACTCATACTGACTAAAACCCATCCATGTTCCTTCCTTAGCCCTTTATGTTCCGGGGTAGCGGTAACCCTTTCAGACAACCCGCATAGATTGGGGTAGCTTGACATGCCAGCCTCTGTACGTCAGCGGCCATTTTATTGGGCGCGTTTCGTAGCTTCCACCACACCACCACATATTATTATAACTTTTTAGATATTAAGAACTTATGTTAGCTACCTATATTCTTGTAAATAAATACATCATTCATTCATTTTATTTATATGAACTCACCCAACTTAACTCCGCCCGTCATAGTAGCGAGTACATTCCCGGCTTTCAGATCCCGATGTATCACCCGTCTTGAATGCAAGAACTGCAGACCACGGCACATCTCCCGACAAACGTACGCTATCTGTATCTCGTTGAGGCCTTTCTCTAGTTCCGCCATGACAGAGTCGAGGGCGCCACCGTCGCAGTATTCGAGGAGCATCTGTAATCAGAGGGGGAGGAGTTAGTGTTTTGCAGTGTAAAAAGGCTTATCACACTAAAATTGTAAAGGAGAAAGTTTGCAAGTGAATGTTTGCGTGTGAGTGAGTGAGTGTGAGAGTGTGAGTGTGAGAGTGTGGGTGCGTGAGTAAATGAGTACGTGAGTGGATGAGTGCATGAGTGTGTGAGTGCGTGAGTGAATGAGTGCGTGTAAGTGAGTGTAAGTGAATGTGTGTATGTATGAGTGAGTGAGTGTGTTCCCGTGGGATAATTTCCGACACCTAACCGGGCGTAGCATAGGGCAGAAGCAAGTGTTCAAAAAAAAATTGTATCTTTACTAGTGAAACTTCACGATGGTCACCGTGATAGCATAAGGTTCGTGTCAAACTGTATGGCGGCTCTGAAGTGCGCCACTCGCTGCGCAGTACCGCCCCCTCTCCCCCGCGGGCACGGGAATTAGTTACTGCGCAGCGATTGCCTAATTTTCTGAGCAGCCATAAAGTTTGAATCGGGCTGTAACTATGGTTGAATACTACGTCAGCGACCGCGGGTAAAGTTACTTGAATTTATAATTCATTTTTAATAAAATTCATTGCATATTGATTTTGATATACAACACGTATGTAAGTATAGTATCGACTATCATGTAAGTATAATAGATTCGTTAAGTACACAAGTCTACGACGCACAGTGTGCCGTCATGAGCCACTGAAGTGCGCCATCATAGGCTACTATTAGAGAATGCAAATCGGTTGCTGAAAACACGTATTTTTAAAAACGGGTTTTTCTTTCAAAGCCCGATTATCCGGATTTTACGGACTTTTCATGCAAAGAAACAAAACTACCCATTTTATTTTGATAATATGATGTTTCTCCTGTTTGTGTTAAATGGTTTGAAAATAAAAGCTCATGAAAATTATATTTTTTTCATCATCATCATATGCTTAGCCCGCTTATGTTGGGGTCGGCAAAGCTATCATATAACTGCGGTAGTAAATTAATAATTACAAATTAAAAGAAACTAAAGAACAAAAATAAAGACCAATCATTTGTGTTAAAATTTCTTATTTATATAAAATATCCGCGAATATCCGAATTTTTCCGGGCCCGCGTGGTGAATTCTGACCATTCACTCTCGAATAGAGGGGACCTGGCCCAGCAGGGGGAACACTATAGGCTGACAATGCCAATTATCATTATAGACCACGTTAATATCATACATTCTCCGACTTACCCATAATTTGTTGTCAATAAAGTAGGCTTCGTGTAACTCGACCACGTTTGGATGCCGACACTCAGATAGAATGTCAATTTCGACGGTGAAGTCAGCGAGATCGTCCTCGTTGTCGAGAACGCACATCTTCGCGGCCGCGAGCTGGCCCGTCTGTTTGTGTTGCGCTTTGTACACCTGAAATGTTTATGAGGTAAATTATAAAACCAGAATGCTTTACTGATCCAGTATATTCGCCCGCTCAAGCCTGTCCCTCGCTGTCCTCCCCCAGCGACGCCCTAAGCCAAGGTCCGTACCAGACAGGTGGTGCCCTTAGCGTGTAGTCACTTAGGTAGTATGTAAGTTTTATTAAGCAGTGGCTGGAGGCTACAATTTTATTGTGGCTTCCACAGACAAACCCGGTTAAGCATCTAGTTAAAAATAAAATAGATGTTCACCAACCTTCCCAAACGCGCCATCGCCAAGCTCGCCAACCATGTCCCAGTTCTCGGAGGGATCGCTGTTGTCCCGTATGTTGTTAAACACCTTCTTTTTCTTCGCATCGTTGCCGCTGCCCAGGTGCAGCACCTGAATTGAATTGGGAATTCAATTGGTTGAAAAACAAACAAAGTAACGCGACATAAACATATACGATTAAAAATACAATTTAATAGTATCCAATGGAAACAAAGTTGAAATTTCAATGTAGGGGCCCGGCGCCCATTTGGCGGCACGGCAAGGTATTTTTAGGCGAACATTGAAATTACAACTTTATTTCTATCGAGTTAAGTTACATTTTTATTAGCCGTTTTACGGTATTGTTATTTCTTAAGTGGAAATCAATAAAACGACAAGCATGCCGTCTTATTCATTCTGAAACACGTGCACCCCAAAATAAGTGCTGAAGCCATAAATGATGAAGTTACGCGTAATGAAGACAAGGCTTCAAGACTACTTCTATATCCGCTGGTAGGGCTTACCTTCTTAAGATTATTAAAGAACGACATTTTATTAGTGTGCGCGTCGCAGGAGCGCGCGCCGGCGCCTCATCCGTCCTTACACATCGTGTCACACCTCCACCTTGGCTCTGTGCATCTCTGTGGACAATAGGAAATAACTCGTTAGTGATGGCTATACCAGAAGGCATTAAGTAAGAACTACCCGCATGTCGCGGGCAGTGCCAGTAGCAAATTATATCCAGGAGCCCTTTATCTGCTATGGGTTCTTATGTACAAAAAAACCTCAATACGTTTAATGGTTATCTATAGGTTCTGTGCCATGTATCGGTTCTCCACATAGAAGTGCCTTCGTAGCATCAGGTCTGGCGGACCACCTAGTCTCCGACAAACTTTTCAAAATCGGATGTTTTTAAGTAAAAGCTTCCGTAAGAAAATCCGACGATGTGAAGCACCGGAAACGAAAAATGCATTTCTAAAACAGTCTGCAGCGCACTTAGAAACTAAATTTAATGAATGTGACATCAAGTAAATTCATTACATCTCGTCGTACTATGGATATATTTTTTGGAGTGACACTCCAAAAAAATACGCTCAGGTGGAAATTGGTTTGGTTACGCGGGGCCCCCTTTTGCGTGGGGCGTAGCAATTACTACTCTTGCTATATGGTTAATCCGGCACTGGTCGCGGGTTCGATTCCCACACGGAACTATTATTTGTACGACCTGCAAGTATTTGTTCCGGGTCTGGGTGTTTTTATATCTATAATATGTATGTATTTATAAAAAAAAGAAGTATATATAAGTAGTTCATCAGCCATCTCGTTACCATAACACACGCATTAGGTTGCTTAGCCTGGGACTATATGGCGTTGTGTGAAATGTCCAATAATATTATTATAATTATTTATTATAATAGAACACATTGAGAGACCCACAATCAATCAACCTATAATGTTTTCACAGTTAAAACCAGGCCTCCTCTCTGTGGGAGGGAGTGGGCCATTATCCAGAACGCGGGCCCTGTGCGGGTTGGCAGATGTCACATGTCTTCGAATTTGTTCGTTCTAGGACTTGCCGGTTTCCTTACGATGTTTTCCTTCACCGTTTTGATAGCAGTGGTGATGAAATTAAATATACAAAGTGCCCACACTACCTACAACGAGTAAGTCGAGGCTGATACCACTAGAACACCACTGCTCTTCGGATGGAGAGATCTATCTGAACCAAAGAACCGACGCCAAATCGGTATGGCCACTTGCGTAAACTCATGAGACCATTGCGTCAGTAAGAAAGATTTTTTTTCGCTTCGTTCCTATCGTCTTAAGCACGTATAAATAAAAAATCAAGTCTTTTATTCAAACTACGCTAAAAATCAGTACTTTTTGAACGCCAAAACTACATAAGACAGTCCCCCGGCACGCCTGCCCTTCACCACTTCCTAGTGCTTTAGCTGGGAAGAAAAGCGACGTAGCCAACTCCCCAGCAGCACAGCTGTCTGTTCTCATAGACCTTAAGAACCTTACAGCTTCAGAAGGTACTAGTTTTGACGAGGGTACTCGGTTCCGAAGGTTAACGCGACTGGTAGCATATTTGCACTAACTCCAACTTTAGCTCTAAAGTGTAAAAGAATATACAGAATGGAAGGTACTACATTGACGCGAAGCCGGTGGCAATGGATTCAGTGCATAATTCTGAACCTCTCAGGGTTGTGGTTAGAAGAACATTTACCATGACCGGTAAAGGATCGTGAGGAAACATGAGTGAGAGATATTTCTCAACAGCATGTGAAGCTAAGTCAGAGGCCCATGGGCAACATAAAAACTCTGACACCAGGTTAGTCACTAACCACACAAAAAGAAGAAGATTGGTATAGCTAACTTATATTAAAACAGCATATTTCTCGTATAACAATCGTCATTGCACGCAAACATAATTATTCTACTATGTTTGAGGACAAATAGTTTTTTTTTTAAACTGATTTTTCCGGGTCTAAGGGAGCGTGTTCATGTGTTATGTAAAATCGTTGTAATGTTCGTGTGTTTGGCACATCTGTTTTAAAAGACAGGTGTAGTTGGATGTGGAACATTCACGTAATGTCTAGCTGTAATTACAGCCTAATAGTGCTGTAAAATCAGAAATAAAATTATCCATAAAAAAACCCAAGTTACTAGCTTATATAGCTTGCAGAGTATCACAGCGGTCAGCGGGATTGTCCGAAAAGGGTTACCGCTACCCCGGAACACAAAGGGCAAAGCAAGAAACATGGAAGGGTTCTAGTCAGTAAGTCTAACACTCCCTTCCGCTCCACCTAGACCGGGAGGGTGGGCTGGCCATGTTTGTCGAAGGAAAAGTCGTCCGTGGAGCAGACGAGTTCTGGAGTTGAACACTACGTAATGGTAAGTGTAAAACGCACCCCGGCTAGATGGAGCAGAGATCTTAAAAAGGTGGCAGACTGGATGCGGAAGGCGGAGGATGAGGTTTTATGGTGCAACCTCGAAAAGGCGTATGTCCAGAAGAGGACTTCGATATCTGAGTTAGCTACTATAAACCTTAATTCTCAATTCTTTATTGCATTCCACAATGTAGGCTTAGGTGGTAAATATTCGCCAAAAGAAACAATCATGGACCCTGTCGGGCACAGCAAAGAAAGATTTGTGGAGAAAGGGACTTATCAATTACATGACTTATAATCTAACTTAACTTATATGTTTTAAAGATTTATCTTTTAAATAATCGTTGACATTATAGTAGCATTTGCCTTAATAATCAGCATCTAACATCATGATGATATACTTCATATGCTTGCTTGGATTCCAGTGCGAAGCATTGAAATCAATAACTCAATAACAACAACACTCTCTCCCAAAGTTGCAAAATCTCATGTGGTTGTAATTTCTACTGCAGTAATCCTTATGTATTAGACATACTAATTTTATAAATTTGAAAGTAACTCTTTCTGTCTGTCACCATTTCAAGCCTAACCCACTGAACGGATTTCTGTAAAATTTGGCTGAGAGAGAGATCGCATCCTGGGGAAGGAATTAGGCTACTTTTTGTCACAAAAATGTCCCTAACGAGGTGATATAGGTATAGATATTGGGATATTTAACTCTACGCAGACTAGAAAAACTAGAATTTTATATGCGTAAGCTTGTTTGTGACTTAATCATGCCAGAACGGCTGAACGGATCTGAATGAAATTTGGTAAACAGATAGTTTATCAGTACCTGCTTAAGTAAGTCAGACCCTTCGACTAACTATCTATATAATTATACGTTACCCCGCAACGACATTATTATGCATAACATACCCCTCTTTTTGCATCTTGGGTTAATAAATATAAACAGTTCTAATTGGCTCTCAATTGATAGTGGAAAGGCAACTGTTGCTGCGCAAGCGCAGAATACTGTCCTCAATGTAAACGCCATTTAACAAGAGTTATGTATTATTTGCACGTCTTATCAGAGCCAAGGTCGCGCGTTCGACATTATATACCTCGGGAAAATATTGTTGTAATAAAACTAGCTCCTGCCAGCGGTTGCGCCTGCATAGATGTCGGAAATTACTCCACGGGAACGCACTAAAAAGGCAGATTGATTGAGCTTGCAGGCTTTAAAAAAGCCGGTAATAAAATAATTTAACAAAACAACATTAAAATTTAGTTTTACAAAAAAAAAACCGTTGGTCAGTTCATGAGCGCCTATTTATCAATCGTTATCGTTTAACGGAAGCGAACGCAGGAGTCGATAAAAAGTTAAATTTATTATAATTATGGTTCATATATGACTCACGCGACAATTGATAGTGTTGGTTAGTTCGTTGTCGGTTAGATTTTAACTGTGTTTAAATGGGTAGTTAAGCTATTTTTTTAGAGAATCATTAATTTATATGAATCAAAGTCACATTCGGTTGAGATTGAGAGTAGTGGTGATCCAGTGGGAATGGCCACGACTTACGAATTGTAGGTCGTGGGTTCGTATCCTGACAGGCGGTTTACTATGCGTATCACAAACTCAAAGCATTTATTTCAATTAAACCAATTACAGGCACTTTTGAATTGTCAAAGGGTCGGTCAGTCAGAAAAATGAAGCTAGATAGCTAACTATGGAGAAGAACGGGCAAGAAACTCCACGGACACTCTTTTAAGCAAATAAAATTATTTCATCACCACTGCTCTCAAAGCGGAAAACATCGTGAGGAAACTGTCTTAGAACCAAAAATTCAAAGGCACGTGGCTTCTAAATACCCGCACTGGGTCCGCATGGTGGATTACAGGGTCCTACTTATCACAGGAAGAAGGCATGTATCCTAGCAGTGGGACTGCAGACTGATATGCACTATTGTTCGGCCCGGTTTGATTGGAATTTAAATTATTTAGGCCTCGGCTGCTGGAGGTCTTAGATTTTCGAGGCACCCACAAGCACGCCCGGTTAAGCAGTACACAATTTCATAGGTTGAACTAAGAGATGCCATTAAAAAAAACCGGCCAAGTGCGAGTCAGACTCGCGCACCGAGGGTTCCGTACAAACCTGTAGGTATATAAGTAAAAGTTATGGTATTTTTATTGCTAAATGAAATCTATAACATAACAATGTGGAAAGCTGACGGTACCTTGTCAATACATATATGAAAACATTATGTATGTTCGGAAAAATCTTCATCTCTTTAAGAAGAGAAGTGATATGTCCTCGTGGAGGCGATCGGCGGCAGCGACCTCTCGTAGGGCCGGGCCCCTGGTTCAGACCATGGTGTGGAGCGAGAGGGAATGGGAAGCAAAATTCTCGTGTCGCGGTGTTTGTTTCCAAACTCCTCCGAAATGGCTGAACCAATTTGCATGAAATTTTGTGTGCATATCGGGTAGGTCTGAGAATCGGCCAAAATCTATTTTTTTATTTTTTTTTGTTAATCGCATAACAACGTTTGCTGGGTCAGCAAGTCTAATATATAAAATTCTCGTGTTGCGGTGTTTGTTTCCAAACTCCTCCGAAACGGCTGAACCGATTTGCATGAAATTTTGTGTGCATATCGGGTAGGTCTGAGAATCGGCCAACATCTGTTTTTTTTTTTTAATCGCTGAACAACGTTTGCTGGGTCAGCTAGTAAGTTTATGATTATTAAAAAAAATATACTATGTGAAGTAACTAAAAATTTAAGATTTTCGGAATTTTTCCTATATGTGTACTTTATAACGTTGCTTCATGCCAAATTTCAAGATTCCAGGTCGTCTGGAAGTATCCTTTAGGTTTTGATTCCCTTGCGAGTAGTTGCGAGTTTCAAAATATGCGGCTTTAATTGCTGTATCTTTTGATTGCGTTGACGTAGAAGTTTGATTTTGTTACAGCTTAAAGATATTATAGACTTGAGTATTTGTTAAGAATTTCAATATAATACCACTACGCGTTCATGAGTAAAGGGGTAATAAGTTTAAAATTATTAAAAATATTTTTATTATATGATGTAACTAAAAATTTATGCTTTTCGCAATTTTTCCTTTATCTGTGTTATAAGACGTTGCTTCGTACCAAATTTCAAGATTCTGAGTTCACGGGAAGTACCCTGTAGGTTTTGATTCCCTTGCGAGTGTCGAAAATTTGCGGCATAAACGGGAGTATCTTTTGATCGCGTTGACTTAGAAGTTTGATTTTTTCACAGCTCCAAGAGACCATAGACTTGAGTATTTGATATGAATTTCAGCTTGATACCTCCACGCGTTCCTGAGAAAAAAGGTCTTGACAGACAGACAGACAGACAGACAGACGGACAACAAAGTGATCCTATAAGGGTTCCGTTTTTACCTTTTGAGGTACGGAACCCTAAAAAAACGCAATTACCCTTTAAGTCTCATGTAGGGAGGGACATATCCTGACCTGTGTCTATTATTGCGAAAGCCCTGGCGGATACGCATATTCACTGCCCGACAGCACTAGACCAACGAGGAAAGAGGTTGTGTGGCTTGGTGAAGATATCTAGTCGATTCTCCTTCTAATAGATATAATGTATAATAAGTAAATATTCCAAGTATGTAAGTTATCACTACATAGTATAAAACAAAGTCACTTTCTCTGTCCCTATATCCCTATGTATGCTTAAATCTTTAAAACTAGGCAACGGATTTTAATGCAGTTTTTTTTAATAGATAGAGTGATTCAAGAGGAAGGTTTATGTGTATAATTTGTCGATATATTATGCGGACGAAGCCGCGGACGGAAGCTAGTTGTTAATAAAGTACAATGGGGTTGGCGTATCCGTATGGATAAAAACCCTCATTTTCTTAAAGAAAGAATTTAAAAACTGACCAACGAGACCGTCACATAATTCTAAAATACAACGACTAAAACTATTTGACATAATTAGAATAGCTGCTACCATCAGCTTCGCACGCATGGGTGTCGGAAATTAACCCAAGGTAACTTACTACAGGGATGAAAAGTATGCTATGTGTTAATCCAGGTCATAAACTACCTCTGTGCCATATTTGATCCAGATTCGTTAAGCCGTTTTTTTTTCAAACTCGAACCGTTTATTTTAAACTCAAACTCAAAGTATTTCAAATAAACCAATAACAGTCACTTTTGAATTGTCAAGGTGTCGGTCAGTCAGAGAGATGAAGCTAGTTGCCCATTCCAAAGCAAGAACGGGCAAGAAACTCCATGGACACTCTTTTAAACAAAATATGGTCACAAAATATTGGTTACATAGCTTATATTAATATTAAACATGTGAGAACGATGCAGAACTTTAAAAGCATCAGATATAAAATATGTAAAACTATTCAATAATAAAATTAAAACAAGCCTTAGCCGCTAACAAACAAACCAGGCAGCAAGCAAAGCAGGCGCTAGCTAACAAACAAACCAGGCACAGGCACTTTTGAATTGTCAAGGGGTCGGTGAGTCAGAAAGATGAAGCTAGTTTCAGCATGAAGCGTTTGAGCGTGTAGGATGGAGCAAACAAAAAAACTCACACACACACTTACAAACTTTCGCCTTTATAATATTTGTGATTAATTGATAGGTACTTATAGATAATACTGTGATAGTCATGCATTCTTCTCAAATATTCTGATAGTTTTGAGGCGTGGCTTGCACGCAACACCTGCGGAGCTTCTGACCAGACCACTTGCTGGAGTGTCCTCAGGCCCGTTCACCTGCACCTCGGATGATCTAAAGAATGCCACGGTCGCGATGAGCTACTGGGCACATTGAATTTAACCTTTAGTATTCCGTAATGGCCTTTATTTATTTATTTAAATAAATAAATAAATAAAAGCATCTAGCACAAATTTTCCAATACCAGGATCGGCATATCGAGCGAGCCGTGGTATGCGACGTTGCGACAAACCATTAGGTAATCCTGCGCCGATGTTAGCAATACTATGTATTGGCATTACACATAGTATTCAGTGCTCGTTTCTACAGTTATGAGTTAAGTGTTTGATTTGAAAGGGAAAGTTGGGTAAAATTGTTTGATTGTCATTTATGTTAAAGTTGAAATTAGCGTGGCATTGGTAAATTGAATTGAGATCGTTAAGAGGTTTGGTCTTCTTCTTAGCGTGTCAATGGCTATCTAAATGGACTCGGCCCAGAATTCGGCTACGTGTTTGGCGCCATCAGTTCCTGTAACGTGCATACGACAGGACACGCAGGACACGATATTAAGTGAAGGCTAAAAAATAGGCGGCGAAAATCAGCGAAGTTTAGTTGCTAAAAAAAAATTTTTTTGCTCCCACCAATCGATCGAAAATGTTTTTTTAGCAACTAATTTCGCTTATTTTACGGCGCCATTTATTTAGACCTTACACGTGATCACTTTATTCTGATTGGTTGCTTCTGTTTAATTTGCTTGTACCAGTGCATACAATTGCTGGCGAACCTAATAAATGAATAAGTACAGACGCCAGTACATCAAGCTATCCCTAACTGTCAAATTTTCTCAATTAAAAATGAACCTTATGTCTGTGCAATAAAGTTGAAGTACTAGCAAAGAAATTTGACAGATTGTGGTAACTTGATGTGCTGGCCTTTGAACATGCTACGGCCGCGAATTCTACTTTGATCGACATACAGTTAAAATTGACCTGCAAATTGCAAAAAACGTAAGAAAATTTGAATTTCGCGGGCTAAACTAGTGCACTCACCTTAAATGACACATCCCATGAAGTCTCATCACCTAATTGTCACGTGTTCTACGCAATTGCAAATTTAATTAGGTCTAATTTATATACCCTGTTGTTTTAATGGTCGCAAGGGCTACTGTTCAGCATAAGATGATCTAAAAGAGACCGGGGTTCGATTTCTAGGTCTTGTGTTTTTATTTTTGAGGGTGGGAAATCATGAAATGAGTCCTCCCGCTCTGGGTGGAGCGGAAGGGAGTGTCAGACTCTTACTGACTAAAACCCATCCATGTTCCTTCCTTAGCTCTTTGTATTCCGGGATAGCGGTAACCCTTTAAGACCATCCTGTTGAGATTTCTAAGCCTTGAAGAGTGTTTATGGGTTTTTCTATCAGAAATTCACTCAATAGCAGCAGTGGTGTGACCGTGTGTGAACTGCCAAGTCATAGGTCTCGAGTTCGAACCAAAGGCACGCCACGCACCTCTGATTTTAAGGATTCATGAGCGTATTGTATAATTATCACTTGCTTAAAAAACAAAGAAGAAAAACATCGTGAGGAAACCAACATGCTGGTTTAGAGATATTTTTCAACAGCATGTGAAGCTAAGTCAGAGGCCCATGGGCAGCATAAAAACTCTGACACCGGGTTAGTCACTAACCACATGAAAAGGAAGGACTCAATAGCAGCCCGGACTCTGGATTTGTTCCCTGTTGAGGGCCATAACTGAATCAGAAATCAGATGCCATCAAAGAGCCAGATGTGCAAAAGCCAGCACATGAACCACGCCAATCGGTCAAATACCTTTGATAGATTTTCAACTTTATTAACAAAACCATAAGGTTCATGTTCAATTGGAAATATTTGACAGTTTGGGATAGCTTGATGTGCCAATTGTCTGTATCAATTGTGATACGAGCCGTCGAACAACGCGAGTCGGTTCTTAATTGAGAAGAAGTGTGGTCCAAGTAGATAAGCGGGAGCGATTAATTACCGATAACAATTCTTAGAGTGTAACTAATAGCACAGGTCAGCATAGCAAGCTACCCCAATCTGTCAAATGCCTGTGATAGATTTTCAACTTTATTACAAAATCAAAAAGTTAATTTTCAAATGGGAAAATTTGACAGTTTGTGATATCTTTAAGTGCTGGCGTCTGTACATATTATAACACTTTCTTCTGCATCTACTGAATATTGCGAATATTCAGACATTGAACTGAATCAGCAGACGGTAAGTCAGACGAGCGCTTCAACAACGCGAGTTGATTCTTAATTGAATATGGTGTGTACCAAGTGCATAAGCGGCAGCGATTAATAAACTTAGTGTTCGTTTATCTGCCTCTCATGGACTAAATACTAAATAAGACTATCCTACAAGAAACATGTAGTTAAAGTGGGACCGGTGGTTCCGGATGCAGCTGAATACCAGTATTTTGCATGGAGCGACTGCCTATCTGACTTTTACAACCCAAGAACTGGGTAATACCATACCACTCGGTAGACTGAAGACTGGCTGTCAAATTTTCGGGCTTCTGACGACCCGTAACGACTGTCAAAGAAAGATGCACAAATGACAGCCGGCACCAACGGCTAAACGTGCTTTCCGCTCGGCACGAAGGAGTCTCGGTATGTAAAGATAGTCACCCATCCACGCCCAACCCCGGCAAGCGTAGCTCAACCTGATGGATCGACCTGTGCGGCTGTTATTACTAAGCCACGAGCTCTAAAATAAATACATTTTAATTTTCTTCGCCCTCTACAGCCCAATAACTTGAGCCACACTCAACGCGACCGCATGATGTCATCGTATCATCCGTCGCTACGTCACCAGTATTTATGTTTACCCCGTAATTGCTATAGCGTGAAGATACTCGGATGTTTAAAGCTCAGATGACGAATATTATCACCACGATCTGATTACATTTGCAGCTTGGTAGATGATGCTATATTACTTTTTTTTTAAGTGTAGGCAATGATCAAATGCCTCCTCCCTGTGGGTGGAGCGGAATGGAGTGTCAGACTTTTACTGACTAAAATCCATCCATATTCCTTCCTTAGCCCTTTAAGTTCCGGGGTAGCGGCACCCCCTTTCGGACAATCCCGCTTACCCGGCGGGCTCGGGACCCTTCAAATGCTGACATTTCCTTGAGGCGTGCGTGGAACACGTACGCGCCGTCCGGCACGGGCCTACGGTGGCAGGGAGTCGTCACGTGACTCCCGACGCCCGGGGCGTACGCTATGTTACTTGGTAATGATAGTAATGATTAAAAGGAGGATTTAAGAGCTTCCCATCTATGGTCCTTACTTAGTTTATATATAACTAGCTGTTCCCGCGTGGTTTCACCCACTGCTCGGCTCCTATTGGTCGTAGCGTGATGTTACATAGCCTATTATAGCCTTCCTCGATAAATGGACTATCCAACACAAAAAGAATTTTCCGATACGGACCAGTAGGTCCAGAGATTAGCGCGTTCAAACAAACTCTTCAGTTTTATAATATTAGTACCTATTGGTGTAAGTGAAGATCTACCTGCATGTTTTTTTCATTATATTGGCATTATATGCCAGTACATTTATACCAGACAAGCTCTAGACATGAAGACTTGTAATTGGCTGTCAGATTATCAGACTGTTATCTATATTGTAGCAATGTATTTAGCAGTAAGTCTCCCAGGCTTTAAATAATTAATAATCTGAGCCGAGTCAGCGGGACTGTCCGAAAGGGTTACCGCTACCCCGGAACATAAAGGGCTAAGGAAGGAACATGGATGGATTTTAGTCACTAAAAGTCTGACACTCCCTTCCGCTCCACCCAGAGCGGGAGATGTCAATGGATAGTTTCCCACTCTCAAAAATAAAAAAAAACGTTTCTGAACCCAGGAGTCGTCACAGCATCTCGTCATACTTATTACAATATTACTATCAAATGCATCATTAATTCTGTGAACCATTCTTACACATTCACAAAGTGACCTAATGTTTGTTCCGCGTGACGTCACTCTGCTGTGATTCAACTGTCGTACCAAGTCTTATTAACGTTATTATGACAAAGTTCTTAAATTAATATTGGATGTTTGCTGCCTCGTGGTTGTTCGTACTTAAATATAAGTCTGATGTTGTACTTCAGCTAATCAGCTTCTATTTCGGTGATATATTGTCCGCATAACAAAATGAATAAAAAAAACCGGCCATGTGTATCTATAAAAAACGTTAAAAGAAATCACGTTTGTTCTATGGGAGCCCCTTAAGGCGAGGCTAGTCCGAGCGCCCGTAGGCATTTAACGATACCGCAGCCCCCGCAAGGAGTAGCGATACGTAATAAGTTACGATGCGCGGAGGTCGCGCGCGCCAAACGCACCGCTCATGAGTTCACGAACTTGAGTAGGTACTAGTTGCGTCACAGAGTAGAGCAATGCAGTAGATCAACTTGAATTGATTAGTATAAGTTTATTTTGTTTTGTTTTTCTAGTAGTAGTTATGTTTAAGGTTATATTATATAGATTAGATACGTATTGCATAAACTTGATACGAATTATTAATAATTAAAAATAAATTGGTAAACATTTTTTTTTATAAGGTGGATTTAAAATCTGACTGACTAAAATCAAACATTCGTGCTACAGTATAAAAAATCAAGCAGTAGTCACACTTTTTTTTGTAGAATTGTGTTACAATTCTTGATATTGTAAATCAATACATAATAATATAGTGATTCAACAAAGCTTAGAGATATAAATGGTTATCTCGTGTAACACATAATGTGAAGCGTGAGTTGTCAATAAAATAAAAATAAAGTATTTTAATTTTTTAATCAAAGTCAAAACATTTATTCCAAATAGGCACAAGAATGGCACTTTTGAACGTCAAAATGAACAAGAAATAGAATTGATTCTAGGCGCCCCTTCCAAAAGGTAGTTTCGTGTGGAGAAGAATGGGCAAGAAACTCCACCGTTACTCTTTTAAAATGTTTTACAATGTTTTGTATACATGAATTATAACATTATATGTGAAGACGATGCACCCATAATAAAAATACTACACCACAAAAGGTGAAAAGAAAAACACATATAGTAATGGCAGGTAAACATATATAATAGTATGTCAAAAGTACATGGTGCTCACATATTTACAAACATTCTAAATGTTAATAATAATAAAAAATCAATCAATGTGTGAGAAGTTATTTCAGCATGTTAAAATAGTATTTTACGAATAATAAATTATTACCTAATTTACTAAGCAACCAGTTTGATTTTGTCTAGACACTAGATTGCCCTGTGGAGCAGGACCAGCATGTTTCCAAGCATCCTTATCCTTTATATAATCCTCTAATTTGTAATATGCTTGTTTACAAAGTGTATTTTTAATGTGAGTTTTAAATTTTCTTTCATTTAATTGCAGAATGTCACTAGGTATTTTGTTGTAACATTTAACACAGAACCCCATAATAATCAAATTAAAGTCACTTTTTTATCTCTAAAATTAAAAATCTTTTATGTACAACTGCCTAAAATTCGTTGAAATCTAGCTGTCTTGGTTTGCATGGACCTAACTGAGTAGATTGACTCGGAATTTGGTCCTTGGATTTGCTTGGAACTGGCTGCTTAGGCATATCATTAAGATTTTCTTTATTACCTTGCAATATTATGTCTCGTATGGGCATACCGCGAATTTGTCGCGGATCCACAATCTCTGGCAATAGACATTTCAAATAAAAATCTACAATTTTGTTCTCCATATGTACTCTCCAGAATTCGTCATCTCTTGAAATATGTTCTATTACCAGTGGATGATTTTCACCGGACCATATTCCAAAAATGCATTGGTTTCTTTCTGATACATGGAGTTGACCCTGCACTTGGTAGTACCAATTACTTTTTTTGTTTATGACTCTTGTATTATTCTTTTTATCATATTTAAATATTTGAATTTTGTTTTCCCTTATAGCAGCATCTATTCCTTTTTTAAATGCCGTTATTGGACATTTAATTTCTATTATTGTGTCGTTCCCAACTATACCGTCGGGTGTAGCCCCAATAAATGGGTATTTTTTGTCAATAAAAAGGCCACAGGGCTCGATCATCATACTTTCTTGTCGTTCCAGTTGTTGTAGCGCCTGTTTTTCGTTTTCCACGCCATGGGCCACTGACAAAATATGAGATATATTTTTTTTATATAATAAATTTTTTACTGTTGGTGCAGTACTCCTGGACTGTTTCCTTTTACAAATTGAACCAAAATTTGATGCCGTTATTATATTTTTCCTAAGCTCTATCCAATCACTGCAATCCCTTTGTAGGATAGTGCTTCTTTCAATATTGTGCCTGTCATTTGTCAAGACTTTTAAATTGTTGAGAAAGTCTTCCTTGGCTTTTTCTAATTGAGTTGGACTCATATCGGGAGCTGAACTAGTAGGGCCATAGTTGTGCTGTGCAGAAGTTCCTTCAAATCTTCTTATTTTTTTTGTGGGATGGTCTCTGTTCAATTTTCTTTTAAGTGACCTCTTCTTCTCAATTTCTTTCACCTTTCCTCTAGGACTGCTTCCAAGAATCGCTTTCTGGACAGATGAAACCGCAGATTCACTGTTGAAAGAAACCACAGCAGCTGAACATCGTCCTTGATAGCCCCGTCTCAATGAAAAATTTATTCTTTTTCCACCTATATATTTTGCAATAACGCTATTGAACCGTTCTACTACATTCGTGTCCACATCTTCTATGAGACTTCGAGCTTTACCTGCTACAGTAGCGATAATGGCATTGACTCGGAAGAAGAAAGTAGAGTTTTGAATTTCTCTCATTGTATTGTTATTTAAATTTTTATCTTTGGAACAGTTATAATCATAACAAAGTCGATGATCACCATAAGCATGTGTCACCGAATTAGTGATGTCTTTATGCAGTAAATTTATAGCAACGTTTTTGGAAGTTCCTGCATTTTTGTGGAATTTTATTGATTTTACTATAGCTTTTCGCATGCTCATTACTTTCTCATTTGTAAGTGTTTTTCTATCTTTAACTGGATATTTTGTCTCTTTTACAATAGCTCGTAATTTATTACAGAAGTTTCGAAGGATATGATTTCTGCATTCAATTTTTTCAACGGTATAGTTAAGATGGTCATAGGGTTTTGCTTCCAACACTTTGTTATAAGTAGCTGAGTCTCCATCTCCAATCATTCTTGCATATATTACACCATACATATCAACAGATGATTTAAAGCCTTCAGCAATTATGTCAGCTTCCATGGCACTAGAGGATCCGTTATAGTTTTTATAACATGCGTGGTCTTTAGGCGTAACTCCTTGTTTTTGGGCTCTGGCACAAACCAGACAGTATTTGTTTTTCACTCCCATATAAAGTACTTCACCAAATTGTTTTCCTATGATTGCTGCTGTCCCTGACATTGATCTATAATTATTACCATAAGATCTTAAGCCCCAAGCGCCATCAACATACACGTCTACGAGAGCCAATCCGTTTTTCATTCGACCTTCAGCTATCGCCGCTTCTTTCTCACGTTTGGCAGCCCTTTCCATAGATTCTGCTGCGGTTTTCTCCCAATTTTCATAAACAAAATCTTGTAGATGTGTATAAAATGTTTGTGAAAAAACCGGCACATCCATAGCAGAAAGTATCTCCTCAAATTGCGCAAATCCAATACCAGCAGCTATAATGCCAGTGGTTGCAGCAACATTTATATTAACATTTTCTACACTGTCACACTTTTCTGATTCTATCACAATTACTTTCCGACAGACATTACACTCAAACTTAAACTTTGATATCAACCCTATGCGTTTTTCTCCTATCAACTTGAAATATCCAACTCTGCAGTCAAATAAATCGATATGATGCGTTTTTTCTTGGAGCTGTGTCATAAGGTAATTCATGTCAACAATTCGTCGTCCACTGATGGGTTGATAGTCGTTTTCGATTTCGTTTTCAACGCTTAGAGTGTAGTTTTCAATTTCCTCCATTATTCTAAAAACAGATTATTTTAATAAAACCTATTGAATTCCACATAGTAATATAATTATTATGTAAAACAAAAAGTAGCAACTTACTCATTGATATTATTATCAGGCGATACATTATTATGTTCATCTAAAGGCCTTTCAGCATGTGTGACATGGGCATTGGCAGCATTAATAGTCGTTCTGTAACAATAAAATATATTTTTTTAGTTTCAATATTCATAGTTGTAAGTAAATGCGATAGTCATCGGATATATAAACTTACGCATCTTATGGGCTATTTACCTATCGTGCCTATGGCATGCCGTAGCATGTTTTAGTCTGATTTTTATTGAATCGGTTAAAACAATATAATTGTTTATTAATAAATACAATACAGTTACTTACTCCTCAATCCTAAAGTTATTCAAGTACACAGGCTCTAAAGTCATCAATGGAGACACGTTATGCTCTTCCGCATGCTCTATTGACCTGTAATACAAAAGTTGTTTTGACTTGTTGTAATTAACAAGTAAAATTTTAAAAAACTTTCTTACATAATATCCCGATTAAACCAGTCTGTTTAATAAAGACAACCGCATTGAAATCGATTCATCCGTAAAAATAGACTGTCTTTAAAATAAAATAAATAATATTAAAAAAACTTACTCGACATTCGCCGAATCATTAGTTGATACATGCGCACTGCGCTTGGCCTGCAACTGCATTGCTCTAAAACATTAAAAACCCACGTAAACATTTCAAGCTAAGTTTCTTTTATTATTCCATTTGGAGTGGCATAATTAATAATAAACATGCAATAACAACAATCTCGAGTGAATTCTACAAACTTTTCCTCTTGTAAATAAATAATGAATAAAATTATGCATTGGATAACTTCTCAATAGCCAAACTAGCCTTTTTTTTATGTATTTCTGTGCTTGTTAGATCGTGAACTATTTTAGTAAAGGATTGACTACTGTACTGCGCATAAACGAGCTTGTGCCTAAACATTACCGAAAAAAATATTCGTAGGAAATGGTCATACTGCCATATTTCTACACTATGGCACGAGTTTGCTGTGCGTAGTAGATGGCATAGACTACACAACACGACACCATAATAGTAGTGAATACGTACTCTCGTACACTAGGCCGCACGTCTGTTCTCTTATTCTATTGAAACTCCATACCGTAGTACGGAGTTTCAATAGAATACTTTTTTTTTCAATACTTTCAATACGCGGGCCGGCTCAAGGCCATAGTGTTATCACTTACCACAGACACAGATAATATTATAATACTACGTAGGTACACAGACGCGCGACGTGTGGTCTCAGAAAATATGTAGGTATATAGATTATATATATATATATACCTATATTTACTGTGTCGTATGGTCGACTGCACATCA
The DNA here is from genome assembly GCA_951799385.1 of Hyppa rectilinea. Taxonomy (NCBI): domain Eukaryota; kingdom Metazoa; phylum Arthropoda; class Insecta; order Lepidoptera; family Noctuidae; genus Hyppa; species Hyppa rectilinea. Next base: position 1,999,827 of record OX637327.1, read on the forward strand.
AGTACCTAGGCTAATAAACATTATAAAAACCACCCGGACCAACGCAGCGCGGTGAACTACCTATTAGACATTTGAAAACAGTAAACCATTATAACATTTGCGCGTGCGGCGGCTGTATTCACTCTGAATAGGGTTCAAATTCAACTGTTTTACACACTTGATGCGGTTGATAAATCTGCTCCGTGAGAAAAATATACCATTATAGCTTTTACGTGCGTGGCCTCTTTATTCTCATTGTCATAGAGTTTAGATTCAGAAAATATGTAGGTATATATATATATATATATATATATACCTATATTTACTGTGTCGTATGGTCGACTGCACATCAAGTACCTAGGCTAATAAACATTATAAAAACCACCCGGACCAACGCAGCGCGGTGAACTACCTATTAGACATTTGAAAACAGTAAACCATTATAAAATTTGCGCGTGCGGCGGCTGTATTCACTCTGAATAGGGTTCAAATTCAACTGTTTTACACACTTGATGCGGTTGATAAATCTGCTCCGTGAGAAAAATATAGGTACCATTATAGCTTTTGCGTGCGTGGCCTCTTTATTCTCATTGTCATAGAGTTTAGATTCCACTGTTTTACACACATATTTGCGGTTTGAAAATCTATTCGGGGTACGTAGGTACTTACCTAGTTAGTAAAGTAAATTAGAATATAATGTAGGTAAATAATAATAATGTCAAAGTAATCTTACCTTTTTTGTTTATTCAGCCTTCGTATAGCCAGCGATGACAACTTCTTATTTTTTTGTATTTTGCCCATTTTTTTTACAAAAAACTACCCAATAAAAATAAATATATTACAACTATTAAAAACTAAACTTTATAAGTACAGGTATTATTATTTACAAGCTTTTTTTGGCTCAGCCCGTAAAACAACTTAGGGGGGTGGCGGGTTTGAAAAAATTGGCACACGTCCGACCTCCAGTACGTTCCACTCGGGACTAAACGACACGGGGAGAGCGCATGAAAAGATGAAAACACATGATTTTCGAATTAGTGTTATGAGGTAATTTCATATTTCACATTATGTCGGCCGTTTTATATCACATTTTTTACGACCTTTATTATGGTATAAGTTTTATTGCTCAAAGCCTAATAAAACTCAAATGAAATAGTAATTAGTTCATAATTTAGACTTGTCTTTGCGATTTAATTGGATGCAGTAAAGTTCAAGTAATCGTGTATCGCACGGCCGAAATATCTAGATCGTAGTGTGAGGTATGTTATATGTTTTTTTCAATATTTAAATCCGTGTTATCTACGAATCATTCACAATACAAAACGACGTTTATTCGCCTAACATCGCCTTAAATATTTTTTTTCTGTTTTTGTTGTATTTGCTGCAGCAGAAATACATCATCTTTGTAAATTTCAACTGTCTAACTATCACGGTTCATGAAATACAGCCCGGTGACAACAATAGACGGACGAACAGCGGAGTCTTAGTAATAAGATGACAGCAGTGATAGCCTAGTGGTGGTACCCTCGGACTGCCAAGTCACAGGTCTCGAGTTCCAACCCAAGCCACGTACCTCTGATTTAACGGATTCATGTGCGTATTGTCTAATTATCACTTGCTTAAAAATCTGTGAAGAAAAACATCGTGAGGAAACCGGCATGTCTGAGAGATATTTCTCAACGGTATGTGAAGCTAAGCCAGAGGCCCATTGGCAGCATAAAGACTCTGACACCAGGTTAGTTTTGAATTGTCAAGGGGTCGGTCAGTCAGAAAGATGAAGCTAGCTTAAAAACGTAGTCATAATTGTCATAACACAGCATGGTAACATTTAAAGATCAGACCGGTACATTAATAGTAGGATGTTGACATCATAAGTGTAACAGTTTTTTTTATAATAAAAAAATATCAAAGACAAGTGACTCAATTGATCACGATCGGTAGGCATTTCGACAAGGTGTAACAAAAGGACAAAAAAAAACTCATCTGATACATAAATATGTTTTAATTTTGCGCTTGCTAAAAAAGACATGTTGCGCCGACCACAAATAAATTGGGATATTGGCAGGAGAATGATGACGTGTTATTATTTTTTATGGAAACTGTTAGTTTACAGCGGGATTATCCAAAAGGGTTACCGCTGCCCCGGAACATAAAGGCTAAGGAAGGAACATGGATGGGTTTTAGTCAGTAAGCGTTTGACACTCCTCCTCCTACTTCCGCTCCACCCAGAGCGGGAGGAGTCATTTGATAATTTAACATGCTTACAAAAAAATCGTGGGGAAACCGGCATGTCCTGGAACCAAAAGTTAGAAGACATGTGGCATCCGCCAACCCGACCTAGGCTCGCGTGGTGGATTATGGCCCACTCTCTCCCTTAGAGAGACTTATGTCCCAGCAATGGGAACATTATAGGCTGATCATGTATACAGGGTGGAATTTTGTAATGCCACCTGGAGGGAAAGTACTCTTAATACTGTAGATAGAGAATTTTACTCAAAGAAAACATTCCTTTATTTTTGAATAGAAAGAGAACTGCATTCAAAGATTTCCAAAAATTCGCTTGCTACACCCGGGAATCGAACCGACTAAAATCTGTAAAAATGACACCCTGTACTTTTATTGCGCTGATCGTTAGGATCACTTATAAGTATGATATCTTTCTAAGAAACTTGATAAATTATATGAGAGGAAAACCAAGTCCTCCACAAAGCTATTGTCACCCAATCAATTCTTATCACTTACACATTTGAACCGGTCGCGATCCAACATATTAGCATATTTGGTGGATTCAATACGGCTTAGAAACCTGCGATACCGTTGCCTGACCGGGTTCGTGTGCATGCAGGTCAGTTCGAGGCGTGGTCGTATCAAGTTCACGAGATTCTTTACTAGGATTGTTTATTTATTACTATCTTCTGCCACGTACTACTACCGTCACTCAAATATACGTATTTATAGAGAAAACTGCGTGTTCCGGAAAAACATTTTTTTTAATGTGTTTTGTTTCGCAGTTTGCCCATTCCACTTACTATCATTTTGTTCATAAAAAAAAACAACATTTAAAAATAGAATAACACCTACTACCTCGTTCACATTTTTTATAAAAAGGGTGTTCATCATCACTCTCCTGCCCTTATCCCAATTTATTTGTGCTCGGCGCAACATGTCTTTTTCTTTCATACTTCTCTATTAGTCGTCATCTCGGTAGTCCTGTCTCAAGCCCTTTCTAGCCACATAATTTTTCACACAATCCATCCATCGTTTCTTTGGTCTCCCTCTACTTGTATAGCCATCATGCTCACAACTTTCCAGACAACATTTGCCATTTTTTTATGAAAGGGTGTTCTGAATTCAAATTGATTTATGAACAACTAACTAGCTTCTGCCCACGGCTTCGGCAGCGAGGGTGTCGGAAATTATCCCACGGGAACGCACTACCTACTGATAAAAAATATCCTATGTGTTAATCCAGGTTATAAACTATCTGTGTGACAAGTGGAAGCGCGGAGTCGAGAGTACAAGCAATGCCTTGCTTAAAAGGTGATCTTCAATAAAATGTATCAAAAAGCCTGTTGTAATTGAAATAATGGTTTTTTTTTTGCCAAATTTTATCCAGTTCTTTTTCGGGTTTCAGCATGAAGAAGTAACAAAACATACAAACACACTAACTTTCGTCTTTATAATATTAGTGTGACCAGCTTCTACCAGCGGCTCATGACTTAGCTGCAAATTGCAAAAAACTTATGAATATTATAATTTCGCGGGCTACTTAGTACTTATCACCTTGAGTAATAAGGGAAGCCATTGTGCCGGGTCATCGGGATTGTCCGAAAGAGTTACCGCAGCCCCGGAACAGAAAGAGCTAAGAAACGAACATGGATGGGTTTTAGTCAGTTAGAGTCTGACACTCTCTTCCGCTTCACCCAGAGCGGGGTCATTTAATCAGTAAGAATCTAACACTCCCTTCCGCTCCACCCAGAGCGGAGTCATTTAATTTCCCACCCTCAAAAACAAGGGAACCATTTTGGGAGGTCACTTCCACTGCTTTGCAATCTAAATCACCATGTAGTATTGGCAACTATCTCGTACGAGCCTAACCGTTAACTTAGTACAACCATGCCCGATCACCAGCTATCGAAGCTAAGTATTCAGCATTAATATTCATGTTACCAATTAGTGGACCGTCAATGCTTGCTAATTGTAATCAGAATCATGTATAAACAAATAAGCAGGAGTGTTATTTTGTACCGCTATCGTTATTTCCATGGTGTTATGGGAGGAATACTGTTTGTATACCTAGGACGGATTTATAGGTCTGATTAACGTTACATTAGCATGATTTTTGACAGCAGTAATAGCCTTATGATGTGACCGTCGGACTGCCAAGTCATAGGTCTCGAGTTCGAACCCCAGGCACGCACAGTCTTAAAACGCCCACCCCTCCCCAGGGTTTAGAAGCAGCACTTTGATTTTAACGTTACATAAGACAGCCTTGAACCGCCCACCTTCCATTACTCCTCAATTTATGCTGAGAAGTGGCGCGATTAACTCCCTAGCAACTAATCTGGGTCTTGTCAAACTCCACTGAAAGTACCGAAAACGCCCTTTCCAGTAATAACTACAAAAATCAATACGGGTGCTCGTCACAATAGGTAGTCGCCTAGCAACCAATATCTTAGCAACGCCCTTAGATGAAGTCTGAGCTTGTCTCCAAAGACCCTAGCAACTGGGGTGTTACTAAGGTATCATCCGCCACTATTATGGTTGTAATGTAGGCGTCCAAGCAAAACAGGGCCCATTCTCGACATTTAGTTTCCGAGATAATAATAATAATATCCTTGGACATTTCACACAACGCCATATCGTCCCAAGCTAAGCAACTTAATGCTTGTGTTATGGTAACGAGATGGCTGATAAACTACTATACATTTTTTTTTTTGTAAATACATACATATTATAGATAGAAAAACACCCAGACCCGTAACAAATACTTGCAGGTCGTACAAATATTTGTTCCGTGCGGGAATCGAACCCGCGACATGCTGCGCAGCAGTCAATCGCTCAACCACTGCGCCAACCGTGTCGTCAAATAATGATATAAGATTTTTTTTTTTATTGGGTGAAAAAAATTATACTTTCGCGATTTTAATAGATTATTAATAAATGAATTATCTACAATTTCATATAGTAAATGACTTTTGGACTTTTTTCAAAATTTCAACTTCAAATGTCTGACAAAAACCGGCCAGAGCAGGTCGGACTCGCGCAGGACACGCTTCCGTATCTTTACAAAACGGCAAAAAAAAACATGTTTGTTGTATGGGACAGACTTTAAATATTTAATTTATTTTAATTTTTAGTATTTGTTGTCATTGCGGAAACAGAAATTCAACATCTGTGAAAGTTTTAACCGTCTAACTATCACGGTTCATGAGATACAGCCTGGTGACAGAAGAACAGCGGAGTCTTAGTAATACTAAAAACATTTGTGCCATTCTTTTTTCCAACCCTTACTAATTTTTTCCTATTGACTAATCTAGATACCGAATCTAGTCTAAATTCAATACCCCAGTACTGGACTGGACCCTTTTTGCTTGGACGTCAAATTATGTATTTTTGAAGTACACGGGACACACTTCTCTGTCTCATGAGCGAGAAAACCGTTGATAGCTTCTCGCTCCATCGTCAGCGGTGGAACAGGTGACATAATCAATAGAGGCTCTCATCACAATACTTAGTCACCTAGCAACCAACATCTTAGCAACGCCCTTCAGACGAAATCTGAGCTTGTAGCAAGGAGCCTTGGTTTCTAGGCTGTTGCTAAGGTAAGTATTATATCTTCTTCGTAATATGTTTGGGTATGGTTTTTTATTCGATCGATAGTATCTTATTAATATATTTTTTTTATACATAACACCACGCCTGTTTTCTGCCTGTAAGGGAGAGGGGCGGGGAGCGAGGAGCAGGTGGCAAGGGGCGAGTGGCGGGGGCAAGTGGCGGGGGCAAGTGGCGGGGGCGAGTGGCAGGGGGCCTTTTTTTTTAAGGCTGGGAAATCATCCAATGACATCCCGCTCTGGGTGTAGCGGAAGGGACTGTCAGACTCTTACTAACTAGAACCCATCCATGTTCCTTCCTTAGCCGTTTATGTACCGGGGCAGCGGTAACCCTTTCGGACAATCCCGCTTACCAGGCAGGGGGCCTGGGGCAGAGCTGTAAATAGTACACACACAGTACGCTAATTATGTTTAAGTCCCATGTAACAGGCGACGAGCGTATTGCCATCCACTGGGCACAAATCCTGACTCTCCAGCTGCTACTGTTAAACCCCTTATGGAAATCCTCAATAACTCTCTCCAACCCATGATCTCGTGCATGTCTAGCGCTTGCTACCAATAGACCAACGAGGTAGTATATTGCCTATCTAGATCACGCAACGCCTATTACCCAGCGCTTTTACCTAAGCGAGGCAAGCAGAAAAAGCTGAACGTCACGTGCCACAACCCAGTTTTTTTTTTCTAAGTAATTTTTTTAAGTAAATGAGCTAGTTTTACATTGGATTGTAACTTCGTTCAAAATGTTTGACACTAACCGTTGTTTGGAAAAATATTACCTTTTTTTTACGTCAATTGAAAGGATTGAAAAAATATTCAAAAACAGGCACATATATTTCTGTCATTCAAATGACTGATAGCTTTTGACTTTGAATAAGTCAAACATATTATGCTTTTCTTTCATCGAGCCTTTTATAGAGAAAATTAAACTTTTTTTTCATATTTGACCCCTGCAAAGATTTTTTTTTATTTCGTCTTTTTTTCGAATTTTCCCAATTATTTTCTTTTACATAAATACAAGACGTGATCATGTTAATCACTAAGCAGCAAAGCCCAAAGGTTTGCGCCGCGACACACGTACTAAGTGACACGGTTTAGATTCCGACGCATTCCGCGCTTTCCGTCCGTTATTGATACCACTACAACATTTTATTTACGTCACTGCAACATATTTTTTTTTTCTGTTTCGTATTTTTCCCCATTCTACTTCCTGTATTTCTGTATCATTTTGTACATAAAAAAGCAACATTTAAAAATAGAACACATACTACCTACTCGTTCACATCTATATATATAAAAATCAATTGCTGTTCGTTAGTCTCGCTAAAACTCAAGAACGGCTGGGCCGATTTAGCTGATTTTGGTGTTGAAATGTTTGTCGTAGTCCAGGGAAGGTTTAAAAGGTGAGAAAAGGTAGGTAGGTAGGGTAGGTAGGTAGGGTAGGTAGGTCGGGTAGGTAGGTAGGGTAGGTAGGTAGGGTAGGTAGGTAGGTAGGGTAGGCAGGTAGGGTAGGTAGGTAGGGTAGATAGGTAGGGTAGATAGGTAGGGTAGGTAGGTAGGGTAGGTAGGTAGGGTAGGTAGGTAGGGTAGGTAGGTAGGGTAGGTAGGTAGGGTAGGTAGGTAGGTAGGTAGGGTAGGGTAGGGTAGGTAGGTAGGGTAGGTAGGTAGGGTTGGTAGGTAGGGTTGGTAGGTAGGGTAGGTATCATCGTTAAGACAGGACAACGTCTGTTGGGTCAGCTAGTATCTAGTTTTTTATAAAAGCGTGAGGAAACCAACATGTCGGAGAGATATTTCTCAACAGCATGTGAAGCTAAGTCAGAGGCCCATGGACAGCATGACAACTCTGACACCAGGTTAGTCACTAATCACACGAAAAGAAAAGAAGAAATGAAAGCTAGTTCAAAATTCATTCAAATAAACAACTAGCTTCGTCCGCATGAATGAGTGTCCGATATTATCAATCCGAAACGTATTAGAACGGAATAAAATGTCCTATATGTTAATCCAGGTTATAATCTATCTCTGTGCCAAATTACATTCAGATCAGTTCAGTAGTTTTTGCGTAACAAACAAACTCACTTACTTTCGCCTTAACAATGTTAGTGTGACCAGTAAATCAATTTTTTCTGAGCCTAAAATTTAAAAAAAAAAACATCCAACCTTCACATAAATCTCTCACTATCATTAAACCAAGTTTATCAACAATTCAGACAAAAGTTACAGTCATAATACTTTTACTTTTAACACGCACAGTACGTGAAGTCACGCTCCCAATTCTAACGCCAAAGTATAAACTTGTTGGACCATTTCCTGTTTACTTGGTCGTAGAACTTTTATGCCTTACTAGATTTTGTTAAAAAAAAATTGAAGTGTATATAGCAGTGATTACCTAGTGGTGTGACCGTTGAATTGCCAAGTCACAGGCTTGTTTTAATTTTATTTTTGAAAAGAGTTTACATATTATATCGGATGCTTTTAACGTTCTGCATCGTTCTCACATGTACAGAGGCCAGCACAACAAGTTACCACAATCTGTCAAATTTCTTTGATAGTATTTCAACTTTATTGCAAAGACTTAAGGTTCATTTTTAATTGACAAAATTTGACAGTTAGGGATAGCTTGATGTGCTGGCGTCTGTACAATATTAATACGAAATATGTAACCAATATTTTGTAACCATATTTTGTTTGAAAGAGTGTCCATGGAGTTTCTTGCCCGTTCTTTTCCATAGGTACCTACTGCTTTGGAATAGGCAACTAGCTTCATCTCTCTGACTGACCGACACCTTGACAATTCAAAAGTGCCTGTAATTGGTTTATTTGAAATAAATACTTTGAGTTTGAGTTTGAGATAGGTCTCGAGGTCGAACATTTTTTTTTTCTTTATTGGAGGTGGGAAATTTTCCAATGACTTCTCCCGCTCTGGGTGGAGCGGAGCGGAGTGGTAGACTTTTACTGACTAAAACCAATCCATGTTCCTTCCTTAGCCCTTTATGTTCCGGGGTAGCTGTAATCTTTTCAGACAATCCCGCTTACCCGAGTTCGAACCTAAGGTACCGCTGATTTATCGGATTCATGTGTGTATTATATAATTATAACTAGTTTAAAAATCGGTGAAAGGAAACATCGTGAGGAAACTGTCTGAGAGATAATCCTCAATAGCATGTGAAGCTAAATCAGAGGCCCATGGGTAGCATAAAAACTCTGACACCAGGCTAGTCACTAACCACACGAAGTAGAAGAATAATTGAGTACTTGAATCGGTCAAAAATAAAATATGAAATCACATGGAAAAAAGCCCGCTCGTCATAAAAACTTCCATCACCGTGCAGAAATTAAATATAATTGTTAAATTGCATTTAATGCTAATAAGTATTCCAGTTGAGTCTAAAAATCTGTGACGTCAAAGTCTTATATTTCATACAAATCACGTACAAATAGTTTTGGTTTTGACAGTTCATAAAAAGTAACGTTATTGAATACCCTTTCAAATACCCTAAGTGGAGATAGGCCTGTTGGTAACTAAATGATTAATGATTTAATGTAAGTAGGTTTATACAAACACTTTTACGCGTATATTTTAGAAACTAGATGAGGTCGGCATTTCCTATCTGACCGCTCTGAGAAGAAAAAGCCGGCCAAATGCAAGTCAGACTCGCGCACAAAAGGCTTTTTTAATAATAATAATAATATTTATTTCTAAGTATATGGTACATTGAGATCTAAAATTAAACATTGGTTCACATATACTACCATTGCTGGTGTAGAAAAATTAAATAAGGCTTCCGTAACATTATCGATAAAAATGGCAAAAAAAACACGTTTGTTGTACGGGAGCCCCCTTAAATATTTATTTTACTCTCGTTTTTTAGTATTTGTTGTTATAGCGGCATCCGAAATACATCATCTGTGATCATTTCAACGGTCTTAACTATCACGGTGCACGAGATATAGCCTGGTAACTGACGGGCAGCAGAGTCTTAGTAATAAGGTATCTTTACCCTAAAAAAGGGGGACAAACTCACGAGGGTAACGCCTTCGTTGATCAAGTGATCGTTAACGCGACTGTTGTTTGCGGGGGTTGAGGGCAGCATTGGGCATCCAGATTTTTAATAGATATTCATGTTTAATAGCAGTTCATTATCTACATTATCATTATCTAGCAGCGATAGTCTAGTGGTGTGACCGGCGGACTGCCAAGTCATAGGTCTCGAGTTCGAACCCAAGGCACGCCACCTCTGATTTTTCGGATTCATGTGCGTATTGTATAATTATCACTTGCTTAAAATCGGTGAAGGAAAACATCGTGAGGAAACCGGCATGCCTGAGAGATATTTCCCAACAGCATGTGATGCTAAGTCAGAGGCCCATGGGCAGCATTAAAACTCTGACATCAGGTTAGTCACTAACCACACGAAAAGAAGATCTACATTAAAACGTGGCTATTAGTCAACTCCAGCTACCACCAATTACCGAGACCCTGTTAAATGATCTTATAACGTAACTCCAAAATGGTGAACGAAAACATCGTTAGGAAATCGGCACGGGAAAAATTCGAAAACAAGTGACATCTACCAACCCGAACTGGGCCCGCATGGTGAATTAGTGCCTGACTCCCAGCAGTGGGAACATTATAGGCTGATTATGATACCGTAACTAGCAAAATGCATTAAGTATAAATAGTTACACCTCTACCTACCTACCCCTTTGGGGAAAGACAGGATTTAATAAGTTCGATGATTAAGCGAAATAACCGTTCAAATGTTGATTAGACCGACACCTTACTACTAAAATCGTAACAAATGTATCGAAATTAGAAAGATTTTGCGTGTACTCGACAACGTAACCAACTTCGACTTAAAATTGCAAAAAAAAAACTCGACCAAACAAAACTCAAAGCTCAAACTCAAATTCTTTATTGCATTCATGTGTACTATTTCAAATAAACCAATTACAAGCACTTTTGAATTGTCAAAGTCTCGGTCACTCAGAAAAATGAAGTTAGTTGCCCATTGCAAAGCAGTGTGACACCTGTGAAGAAGAACGGGCTAGAAACTCCACGGACACTCTTTTAAACAAAATATTGGTTACATCATTCATGTTATTAGTCATTACTATACATGTGAGAACGATGCAGATCGTTAAAAGCATCCGTTATAGACATATAAAAACAATTCAAAATTTCACTAAAACCAGTCATAGCCGCTAAGAGATGACCACTGACCAGTCCCTACTGACAGAGCCCGTTCACAATCACAACGCATGATCTCAAAAAACAATCCAGAAAAATCCAGAATCACTTACATGGCAACAGGACCACTTCTTCCAAACACAGCTACCCTCCATATTCACGTCTTCACTAAACGCAACGACTAGTTGAACAGAAAAAATCGTCATCCCCGCCCAGGTACTCTACTGCGCAACTCCCGAATATTGATCCGAGAGAGGGCTCAAAATATACTGGTAGACGGTTCAGGGCTGCAGCAGGGGGGTAGTGCAATTCAATCGATAGCTGCTGGGTACATATTGAAATTGAAGTATGTTGGGCGCCACGCCCTTGGATATCGACAAAGGGTTTTATCAGATATATTTTTCATTAGATAAAGATACAAAACGGAAGAACGAAATCGGGACTTTTTAATAGTTCCCTGAATGATAAAACAAAACTTTTGGAGATTGAAGCAATCAAAGTTTGAAAGATTTTTTTTAATTTTTTTTTGGAAGGGTTTAAGGATTTTTTCAAAATCTGGCAGATATAGGCAATATACACAATATCTATATATATAAAAGAAAGACGGGTTTGTTCCCTTCGTTATAACTCGAGATCTGCTGGACCAATTTTCATGGTTTTTGTTTCGTTGGATTTGTCTCCGCCCTGAATCGCAGAATACATTTTAAATTTTTTCTTTTTTCGATCAGCTGCTGATTTTCCTTCTATAGGGTGGGTAGGTAGGGTAGGTAGGGTGGGTAGGTAGGGTAGGTAGGTAGGGTAGGTAGGTAGGGTAGGTAGGGTAGGTAGGGTAGGTAGGGTAGGTAGGTAGGTAGGGTAGGTAGGGTGGGTAGGTAGGGTAGGTAGGTAGGGTAGGTAGGGTGGGTAGGTAGGGTAGGTAGGTAGGGTAGGTGGGTAGGGTAGGTAGGTAGGTAGGGTAGGTGGGTAGGGTAGGTAGGTAGGTAGAGTAGGTAGCTGGTGTAGGTAGGGTGGGTAGGTAGGGTAGTTAGGGTAGGTAGGGTAGGTAGCTAGGTAGGTAGGCAGGTAGGTAGGTAGGGTAGGTATCACAGTTAAGACAGGACAACGTCTGTCGGGTCAACTAGTTATGAATAAAAACATATTGTAGTACTATTAAACACCATTCATTACATTTTGGAAGGCGATAATTATTACCAAAAACCAAATAGCTTTTTAAGCTTTATACTAGTGATGCAACGAATACGAATACGAATATTCGTATTTGCCGAATAGTAGATATTTACCGAATATTCGTATTCGGCGAATACTAATACGAATATTTAAAAACTACGCTACTACTATAATTTCGTACGAAACTCTATTTACTGCAGATTTGAAAAACGCGCGTAAAAATATGACGTGTGCAGAGGCCCTTAACCGTAACGACAACGCGACGGGGGACTCCCCGGCCATAGTTTATACAGTTCCGGCGGCTCCGGGCGTTTCATTACGATTACAAACCATGGATTGATTCATTCATTCCTTTCCTTTCATTAATTTCATTTGTCAGTCGTGAGCACAAGTCAAGCAAGAGTTGTAAATTTTAATTATTAGAAGACTATTCATTCATCAAATAAATAAGTATTTTATTACCATGGCGAGATATTCGTATTCGTATTCGCCGAATAGTAGAAGTAGTATTCGTTGCATCACTACTTTATACCAGTTTTGGATGTTGAATTTTCACCGTTCGGCCGAGCACCGAGAGTTTAAATTCCAACTGTGTGGTGTGCTTTTATTGAGGCATCATATTTAGGTGTCGCGTAGTGTTCGTGAAAACGGTCATTATTCAATTTTTTCGTTGCATCTTTTCGTTAATTTGGTATTTGAAAGGGTAGTCAATATCGTTACTTTTTATGAATTGTCAAAACGCGGAATTTGTACGTGATTTGTATGAAATATAACAATGTGGCGCCACAGATTTTTAGAATCAAATGGAACACTTGTTAGCATTAGATTAAATTTTACAATTATTACATCTTCGCGTAATATTTAATTTCTGTACGGTGATGAGTTTTTAAGACGAGCGGTCTTTTATCTATCATCTCATCTGCCTAGCCTCTTCCCAACTATGTTGGGGTCGGCTTCCAGTCGTACCGGATGCAGCTGAATACCAGTATTTTACATGGAGCGACTGCCTTTCTGACCTCCACAAGCCAGTAACTGGGCAATACGATACCCTTTGGTAAGACTGGCTGTCAGACTTCCGGGCTTTCTGACGGTTCATAACGACTGTCAAAGATGCACAAATGACAGTCGGGACCAACGGCTTAACGTGCTTTCCGAGGCACGGAGGAGTCTCGGTATGTAAAGATGGCCACCCATCCACGGCAAACGTGGCTTAACCCTTTTATCTATGTGATTTAATATGTTATTTGACCGTTTCAAATAGTCAATTCATGTTTGACGACACGGTTGGCGCAGTGGTTGAGCGATTGACTGCTGCGCACTATGTCACGGGTTCGTTTCCCACACGGAAGAAATATTTGTACGACCTGCAAGTATTTGTTACGAGTCTGGGTGTTTTTCTATCTATAATATGTATGTATTTACAAAAAAAAAAATTATAAGTATAAGTAGTTTATCAGCCATCTCGTTACCATAACACAAGCATTAGGTTGCTTAGCTTGGGACGATATAGCGTTGTGTGAAATGTCCAAGGATATTATTATATTATATGTGGGAAACAGAGATACACCTTACACCATACAAGTTTATTCGGTGCAAAGCCTAATCATGGAATTTAAATAATATTTTAAAAGCAGTTAGTACATTCCAATGTCATGCAAACATTTTAATACACATGATTATGATGAATTAGATAAGAATTTTATCATAACAAAGATATGTATTATCACGCAAATAATTTAATGGGAGAAATTCTCGAGTGATAATATAAATTACGTATTAATATGATGTCAGTTTTTAATTGTATGAACGGAAAGTAGTAAATGCCACGTGACGCACACATACCATCACGCGTGTAATCTCTTAAGGGTGAGAGACAGGTGTACCTATTTAGCAAGTTTAAGTCGAGGACTCCACCAAAGCGGAGATGAGCGGAGATGTCCAAAGCGGGAACGAGAAGATATGCTTTACAGCTAGTGTTAGCTGCGCGGAGATGCGTTCTGGTTTAACTTGAGCGGGTATGTCAGCTGGCTGGAACGGAGATGTGTGCTGGGTAGAGCAGAAAATTCGCATACTAATCTCTGTATCAATCTGTGGGGGGGGGGGGCTCCGCTCAATGCACGCCGTACACTTCTTAACTCCGCTGCGCGCCTTCCTCGCTTGCGAAGCACAGCTCATATCTCCGCTTTGTGTCACCGCACCACCCAGCTTAGTGACAGCCTAATGATGTGACCGTCAAACTGCCAAGTCATAGGTCTCGAGTTCGAACCCTGACTTTTCAGATTCATGGGCGTATTGTATGATTATCACTTGCTTAAAAATCGGTGTAAGAAAACATAGTGAGGAAACTGGCATGAGATATTTCTCAACAGCATGTGAAGCTCATGCCATCATAAAAACCCTGACACCAGGTTTATTACTGACCCAGCTTATTTAGGCCCAGCTCACATCTCCGCTACGATCGCGCCATACAAAAATGCTACATCTCCGCTCAGTGGTCTTCACTGAAGCTGAGTGGAGACGAGATGTGTGAATAGCGAGATTCTATTGGTTGTTTAAAACACATCTCCGTTCGGTTCCGCTCATCTCGTCACTGCTTTGGTGGAGTCCGGGCTTTTTAGGGAGCGTCAAGTCAATACCACATGCTGTCAACTGTCAACCCGACCCTTGGAACAAAGATCATTAAGGCTCCTTACATGTTTGGGCCTTTTTGGAGTGCCAAGAAAAAAAAAGGTTCGTGTGGTTAGTACTAGTCATTTGGAGCATAAAAGTCGTAGGATTGCTTTCATTGCGCTCAACTTGGTTGAGAGCAAGCAATCCTAAAACTTTTATTCTTTTAAGTTTCAGAATAGGCCTAAGAACTATCTCCTTAGTGGGCAGCATCGGACACCTTTCAGATGACATAATGGTTAAGCGGCATTGTCCGATAGGATTACCGCTACCCCGGAACATAAAGGGCTAAGGAAGCAACATGGATGGGTTTTAGTCAGTAAGAGTCTGACACTCCCTTTCGCTCCACCCAGAGCGGGAGAAGTCATTTGATGATTGCCACCCTCAAAAAAGGTGACATAATGGTGACGGGTCTTATACCCTTTGAACAGCAACAACAGCGATCCAGATCGGCGGAAATATAGTGATTCTACTTCCCCAAACGATCGCTTTCATAAGAATAATGATGACAAACGCAAGCAATAACAATTGAATAGAGTTCTAATGATTTTTGAAATCCTAGCCCTAAAGGGGGCGCTGGCCAACGGGGACCGAAGGCGCAGCCAAGGGGAACGGGGGGAGTGGCGAAGAGAAACGCGGGGAGCAGCCGCGGGTCGCGGGCGGGGTTTGCAGTAGCTGCAATGCGACAGAAATCTGGTACCTAACAGTTCCTGAAAACTATGAATCCCAACAGCTCAACGTCGCACCTGATACATCCATCCCACCCTATTACATGAGAAATTTAAAACTACATACTCTCACACCCACATACGCTACTAAGTACTTCGCCAAAAAAAAAAAATGCCTTCAAGCAACCATACTCAACATTACCCTTTTGAACGCCATTGTCACATATACGAGACAAGCAAGCGCATGCCCTTTACGCCAACGAAATGTTTGCCAATGCGTGTACACTATAACACGAAATAAACAACTAAATCATTACTTTTGTGTGTGTTTATTTTGATATCTTAAAAATTGTAGCTCTTGTACGTATTTAACGACATGAAACAAATTAAAAGACACCATAGATAACAAGGAGAAATAAAATTTTCCGCTTGGCGTGGAGGGCACGCGCGTGCCTTTACGCTCTGGCGTTCAAAAGGTTAACAAACCACAACCAAGAATTAAGAAAATAATTCTATTTCCTACCTTACCTTTGTCTCCAGGGCCATTTTGCTCAAATCTAAGGACCGACACCTATGCATTTTGAAATGCACCGCGCGCGTTCACACCCGAAAGCCGACTGATGGATCGAACGGGGAACCCGGATATTTTGCGCCCTGCACTGCGCAAGCTCAGTGCACTATACTATGCATGTATGTAGTTGACCACGCCTTTACTGGGATGGGGTGTAGGCGACGAGAAATAGTGGACCTCTACTCACACAGGTTGAGTTAGCGTTTGCGTTGGTGCGATTACATGGATAGCTAGATAAAATTGCGTAGATTCTGGAAGGTTCCACATCTGCAGCGCGGATGAAAAGAGATGCAAGATTTCGATTCGAGAACATTCGATTTCGTGATGTGAAGAGCCATATTTTGGGGAAGGATTTAAACCTGAAGTATTTATTTCAACTAAAGTTCCAATAATTTTGTCATCTCTTGATTGTTCTCTAAGATAAAAAGAGCAACTTTTATAGTCTAGTTAAAAACCATTTACAGGCATTTTTGAATTGTCAAGGAGTTGGACAGTTACAAAGATGAAGCTAGTTGCCTAATCCAAATCTACTACTAGGTTTTGAAAAATAACGGGTCAGAAACTATGGACCGTATAAAAAAAAAATCGGTTACATCATCCAATCACAAAAAATGAAGCCTTTTCCCCAACTACGTTAGGCTCGGCTTCCAGTCTAACCGGATGCAGCTGAATACCAGTATCAAGATGAATAAAATCACTCAATAGCATTGGATGACGAAGGTTGGCCACAGTATTTTACACATATCCATGTTATCATCCATCAGAGCTTGTTCTGGCACAATGGCACACATTTTTTTTTTTTGAAATTGTGTCTCGCAGTTCAACCAAAGGATTGTCTACTGCTTAACCGGGCTTGCCTGTGGCTGCCACAAAAGAATTGTAGCCTAGCCTTCAGCCAGGGCTTAATAAAAACTAAACGTAACTTACAAAACTAAGCGACTACACGCTAAGGGCACCCCTGCGGGGTTCGGACCTCGGCTTAGGGCGTCGCTGGGGGGGGACAGCAAGGGACAGCTGGATCGGGGGTATTTAAAGCTACTGGCTCAGTGGCAACGCGGGCTGGCTCGAGCAAGGGTCGGGGGGATGGGAATGGACAGGGTCGTCGCGACGGGCCTCGGCGGCGAGGACGGAACGACGGAAATGGCATACATGATGCAAGCTACTTATTTATATGTTCATTCCTGATCCCTTTATACTTTACTATGTCTTTACCCCTCAACAAAAGCGTTACACTTTTCGCCTTCCAATTCTAAAACCGACAAGTGCAAGTCTGAGCCGCGAACGAAGGGTTCCGACTCCATAGCATTATCTAACAAATTAAAAGACACCATGGATATTGGGAAATCCATGATGAAGACAAGAAGAAATAAATTTGTAGCTTGACGTGGAGGGCACGCGCGTGCGTTTATGCTTTGGCGTTCAAAAGATTAATCGACGGCAGTGGGACTGGTGTCCAAAGGAATTTTATGTACTTAATACGTAAATCAATACTGCACGTGTACATAATGACGTAATGATGTAAGATGTCGTATAAATTATCTTGTGTGCCAAAATTAATCCAGTTCCGTGCTGTTGTTTTTGCGTGAAACAGTAAAAAAACATCCATACGGCCTCACCTTTCACGTTTATAATAATTAGGTATGAAGCGAGATTGTCCGAAAGTGTTGCCGCTACCCCGGCACATAAAGGGCTAAGGAAGGAACATGGATGGGTTTTAGTCAGTAAGAGTCTGGCACTCCCTTCCGCTCCACCCGAGCGGGAGGGGTCATAGGATGACTATCCAACCTCAAAAATAATAAATAAATGTAGGAAGTACATAATATATAGTGTAGTGGAACATTTGATTGGTTTACAAAATAAATTTTAGCAATCCCGGAGTATGGATTAATTGCCGGCTAATGACATTAGGCTCGCCCCTCGTTAATGGCGAAATGTGAGTGAGTTACATCTCTACCTACCAGAAAACAGACCTGAATGCCTTATAATAAAGCAACAGCATCTTAATTCTTTAACCGACTTCAAAAAGGAGGTGGTCCTCAATTCCGATAACGCTGACTGTGGGGTAGGTAAGTACCAAGACTGAAAAATGCGGGAGAAATTATTTGACGATTTCCCACCCAAAAACAAAAGCAGTGCTTTTCGGAACAAACTGTTTGAACAAGATCTTCTAGCTTGTTTAGTTAACAACAGGGACGTACTTCCCTTTCACATCAACGCATATTTGAGCAGCAAATCATCTGAACACTTGCATCCGTCAGATAGTCAGACCTCTAGGCAGCATACCGTACATAACAAGCGGACGTTACGATATGACCTCTCGCTTCCATATTTGTCTTATCTTCATAACTGTGTGCTAAAGACCTGAGAGCAAAACGTTTTGGATTCTAAACGCGGATACCCAGTGTCTATGAATCTTTGAGGACACATTTCTTTGAACATGCCTTTTGAATAAATCTCCCTAGCCTTTTACCCGACTATGTTGGGGTCGGCTTCCAGTCTAACCGGATGCAGCTGAATACCAGAATTTGACATGGAGCGACTGCCTGTCTGACCTCCACAACCCAGTAACTTTTGAATAATGAGCCTATAATTCCATCCGCTGGGACACTGGCCTGCTCTCTTTGAGAGGGTATGGGCTACAATCCATCATGCGGGCCATGTTTTTGAATTTTTGATTCTAGGAGATGCCGGTTACCTAAAAATGTTTTCCATCACAGTTTTGACGCCGTTTATTCCCGTTCGTCCTCTCGACTTCGTCCCCCGAGGGGCACGAACGGGAATTCGTTATTTATTTTCCCGATGGTCCCTCCAAATTTTTTGGGGGGACGAATGGGAATAATCTATTAATTCTTTTTTTTAGGTCTATTGCTCCCACCAAATAATATAAGACTGGTGGTTTTAATTGGTAAAAAAAACAAATTTGAAATAAAAATCAAAACACAACAACTGCGGATTAGGCAAATCATGTAAGGTTCTCTTGGCGTAAGTGTTATGATTTTTAAATACCTAGAAAAACAAATAAAAATATAAAAAAGAACCGTGTAGTTTATTTCTTTCAATAAAAAATTAGTTGTTCGACAACCTTTTTAGTGGACGAATGGCACTAATCGAAGAACATATTCCCATTCGTCCCCTCTTGAATTAGGATTGGGACGATCGGGAACAAATTAAATATTATTTTTGTAAATTCCCGTTCGTCCCCCTCGGGGGACGAAGTCGAGGGGACGAACGGGAATACACCTTTGACGCCAGTACTAATGAAATTATTTGACAAAAACTAAAGCGTCTGTCTAGGTTCGAAGCCATTACTTTCAACTCGTAATTTGGGGCAGTTACCACTGGGCTACCGGTGCTCTAACTCCGGAATATTTAGCCTGTAATGTTACCACTGCTGGGACTCAGATTCTCCTCTCTTTCAGAGGGAACGGACGCGGAGCTAGAACGGGTTGGTAGATGCCTCATGTCTTCAACTGTTTTGCGATTAGACATGTCGGTTTCTCAAGAAACTATTAGCAGTGCAGTGATAACTCTCATCACTCTCCTGCCCTTATCCCAATTTATTTGGGGTCGGCGCAACATGTCTTTTTCTTTCATACTTCTCTATTAGTCGTCATCTCGGTAGTCAATCCCTTTCTAGCCATATAATCTTTTACACAATCCATCCATCGTTTCTTTGGTCTTCCTCTACTTGTATAGCCATCCAAATTCATACACAAAACTTTCCTGACAACATTTTTTGTACTGTATTGGTGAATAATCTCCTTAATATTTAAAACGAGTTTGCTATAATTAAGTACTGCACTTGGAAAACATATTGGTGATCAGATCACTTAATACGAGAAAAAAGGATAAAAAATGGTTTTCCACTCGTGTTTCTTTTCATAAAAGAGGAGCTCGTGGCTTAGTAATAACAGCCGCACAGGTCGATCCATCAGGTTAAGCTACGCTTGCAGGGGTTGGCCGTGGATGGGTGACCATCTTTACATACCGAGACTCCTCCGTGCCTCGGAAAACACGTTAAGCCGTTGGCCCCGGCTGTCGTTTGTGCATCTTTGACAGTCGTTACGGGTCGTCAGAAGCCCGAAAAATCTGACAGCTAGTCTTACCAAGGGGTATCGTATTACCCAGTTACTGGGTTGTGGAGGTCAGATAGGCAGTCGCTCCATGCAAAATACAGACCCCTACTTTTTTTTTTTTTTAAGGCTGGGAAATCATCCAATGACTGCTTACGCTCTGGGTGGAGCGGAAGGGAGTGTCAGACTCTTACTGACTAAAACCCATCCATGTTCCTTCCGTAGCCCTTTATGTTCCGGGGTAGCGGTAACCCTTTCGGACAATCCCGCTTACCCCGCAGGCTTGGCCCTGAGGGGCCCCTTCATATGCTGACATCTCTTTGAGGCGCGCGTGGAACATATACGCGCCGTACGGCACAGGTCTGGTGTTGATCGGACGGTGAGTCACCCATTACTCACCGTCCGCAGGCCCGCGCCTACGGTGGCCGGGAGTCGTCACGCGGCTCCCGACGCCCGGGGAGTCTCCTGCGGCGGCTGGGACGGGAGGACCTTTCTCTCTCCCATCCCGCCACCTCCTTCGCGAGCATGACTTTTTCACTGACCCCTACTTGACCCCAACATAGTTGGGAAAAGGCTAGGCAGATTTTTTTTCTCATCAAAATTAGCATTTAACACGTAAGGGGAAACTGTAACTCCAGCTATTTAAAAACAATTGAACTATCAATGAGCATAAGGAAAATAAAATTGAATTCCATGAATTATTATCAGCCGAACAGGCAGCGATAGGTACAATGATATCATCAAGGAAAATTGACAATACACCAGCAGGATACAACTTCCGTGCCGGTCAAAGTCAAAGTCAAATCATTTATTTCAAATAGGCACAAGAAAGGCACTTTTCAACGTCAAAAATGAACAAGAAATAGAATTGATTCTAGACGCCCCTTCCAAAAGGTAGTTTCGTGTGGAGAAGAATGGGCAGGAAACTACACCGTTACTCTTATAAAATGTTTTGTATACATGAATAAGACGATGCACCCACAATAAAAACAATACACCACAAAAGGTGAAATTATGTGCCTTCCTTTTCTAAATATTTAAGACCGACTTTAGCCAGCATTGCTTAACCTTTAAGACCAACCCTTGTGCGGTTGTTATTACTTAGCCACAAGCACCTCAAGTTATTTGCTGATTGATTGTGTCAAGAACCAAGAGGAAAGGAAAACTTTAATTAATGAGTTTAATATAAATATTTCACAGGTTGGTTTAATTCAATCGATTTTAGCACGACCGAAGTCAGATGTAACTAAAGGATTCAGCGAGTTGGTGCACCACATTGTTTAAGATTTCCTTTCAGTTTAAGTTAAAAGTATCGTTTTGTAGTAGTTCGTATTAGGCATGGTAGGGTGGGGTTGGCGTATCCATTGGGATAAAAACGTTACTTAAATCAATAAAGATATTTAAAAGAAAAGCGCCTCATGCTTGCGTGCCGTACTCTTTATACATAAAAATAAAATAAATAATATCCTTGGACATTTCACACAACGCCATACAGTCCCAAGCTAAGCAACCTAATGCTTGTGTTATGGTAACGAAATGGCTGATAAACTACTTATAGTCACAAACACTGGATTTCTGGTGTGAAAATCTTTCAGGAGGTGAGCGATCGAGCTAGATTGCATCCAATTGGAGAGGCCATGTCCAGTAGATATGAATCAGTCCCCTCAGTTAGATGGACCGCCGAACTTAAACTGCTGGCAGGGACACATTGGATCCGGGAGACAGAGAACCGGGAGTTGTGCTGTGACGTAAGGTTGAAGAGACCTATATCTAGCAGTGAACTGTCCTATAATCATGATGACGGCGATCCAGAGAATTCCGTAGAAAAAATATGAGAGCTCCAACATCATCTGCCTAGCCTTTTCACAACTATGTTGGGGTCGGCTTCCAGTCTAACCGGATACAGCTGAATACCAGTATTTTACATGGAGCGACTGCCTATCTGACCTCCACAACCCTGTTACTGGGCAATACGATACCCCTTGGTAAGACTGGCTGTCAGATTTTCGGGCTTCTGACGGTTCGTAACGACTGTCAAAGATGCGCAAATGACAGCCGGGACCAACGGCTTAACGTGCTTTCCGAGGCACGGAGGAGTCTCGGTATATAAAGATCCACGGCCAACCCCGGCAAGCGTAGATTAACCTGATGAATCGACCTGTGCGGCTGTTAGTACTTAGCCACGAGCTCCTCGTAAACGAGATATATCTTCGATGAGGAAAAAGTTCGGTGGCATTCACACTGCTGTAAAACAAAAATAAAACTACGTGTGTTTAATGTTTTATTTATATTTTAACTGACCTTCAAGGAAACAGTGTGTCAGTAGCGTAATAGGTCAAGTTTGCCCGCAATTATATGTATATTATGTTTGTAAGCTATGGGCTATTTTTGTATACCAAACTGTTTGGTTAGTTAATTTTAGAAGTAGGAACTTCATGTGGGGGTTCTCTGGCCGTGGGTCTGGTAAAAATAGAAAGGCTATCTCCTTCCTTTACGTTTTCAGAGAAATCTGTAGAAACAAATCAACTATCGATCTTATTTTCGTGGTTAGTGACTAACCTGGTGTCAGAGTTTTTATGCTGCCCATGGGCCTCTGATTCACATGCTGTTGAGAAATATCTCTCAGACATGCTGGTTTCCTCACGATGTTTTCCTTCACCGATTTTTAAGCAAGTGAAAACTATCGACCTATTCATGAGATACAGCCCACTGAAAGACAGACCGACTGACAGCGGAGGTGTGGTACTTGCCGCGCCATAGCGCGAGATTAATAAGCATAAATGAACATAATGTGTTCATTATTGTACATAATAACAAAACAGATACAGCCTGATGACAGACGGGTGGAGGGACAGCCGAGTCTCAGTAATAAGAAAGAAATAGGGTCAAGGAAGGTAGGAGTTAGGGGAATAGGGTCCCGTTTTACCCTTTGGGGAAACAAACCAAAAACAAACCGGAAACCTAAAACAACAGGAGAACTGGCATGGAGAGGTGTGTTTATGCCCGCGCGTCCTGATCAAACTGCTCATATACTAGGCAAATTGTAGTCTCCACGAAATAGTGCACTTTCGACCATAATCGTGATAACATATATAAGAAAATATGGTCAGTAAAGTTTTGAGTATGAATGTGAATGGCTATTCATGTAGAGGGAGACCAAAGAAACGATGGATGGATTGTGTGAATGATGATATGACTAGAAAGGGAGTGACTACCGAGATGACGACTAATAGAGAAGTATGGAAGAAAAAAACATGTTGCGCCGACCCCGATATTGGAATTGGGATATGGGCAGGAGAATAATAAATAATAAGAATGTCGTATTATTCAGTGGTTTCGTATATCTATCATGCCCTACGTGCATTGGTGGAAGCAATTGTTCTGCTTATCCACCTGCAAAGTGGCGCAAGAGTCTCGGTTTGACCTTTCGACGTCTGAGTGTCAAACCGCAGTAATACAATTTAATAAATACCCTCCAAGGACGACTTAATAAGTACATATTATATGCTTAATCTGTTGACGACCCATTTGTATGGCTTCCAATACCATTTGTACAGAGGCCAGCACATCAAGTTACCACAATCTGTCGAATTTCTTTGATAGTATTTCAACTTTATTGCAAAGACATAAGGTTCATTTTGAATTGAGAAAATTTGACAGTTAGGGATAGCTTGATGTGCTGGCGTCTGTACTGTCTTTGGGGACATCGTCAGTATTTAATCATTACTATATTGATTCTTTGCATCAGCCTATAATGTTCCCATGGCTGGGACACAGGCTTCCTCTCACTGAGAGGGAGTGGGCCGTAAGCCGTAATCGACCAACAGAGTCCAGTGCGGGTTGGTAGATGTCACATGTCTTCGAATTTTTGGTTCTAGCACAAACACTGCCACTTTTTAAAGGTCAGGGCTTTCAACACACATAAGTGTTAATGGCAGTGTATGGACTAGGGCATGCCGGTTTCCTCACGATGTTTTCCTTCACCGTTTTGAGAGCAGTGGTGATGAAATTATTTGTATACACAAGCTAAAGTTTTATTATTTGTTGTTTTTTTTTTTATAGTGTTATTTGGTTAAGTAATAGGTAAAACGGTTTAGTGTCCGTAACTTCACGTCAATGCGCGTATTATGTATGAGTTTGTCAAATACAAATACACAACCTAGGTTCGTGTTCGGCAATTGCAATGGCATTAGGATCCTTCCCTATTACTTCCGACTAACATAACTAATAATAAAATATATATACTGGCTTCTGCCACCGGTTAGGCCCGCGTTGATGTCGGAAATGATAACACGGGAACATACTAGCAGGAAAAAAGTATACTATATCTTAATCCAAATTATAAACTAGGTATATGTCTGCCAAATTTCAAACAGGTTCAGCTGTTCTGGCATGATTGAGTAACAAACATCTTAACAAACTTCCACATTTATAATATTGGTAGGATAATGCTGGCAGGAACTAGGAAGCCACATGCATACCGGAGCTTTGAGCACTTGCACTAAGTGGTCATTTGAAAAGACAGTGTTGCAGATCACTGTTGTCCAGCATCCATCATAAGAAGCAGTAGCAGCAGTGGCAGCAGTATCTGAGAGATATTTCTCAACAGCATGTGAAGCTAAGTCAGAGGCCCATGGGCAGCATAAAAACTCTGACACCAGGTTAGTCACTAACCACACGAAAAGAACGAGCAGTATGCAGTTTCAAATTTAGTCTACTCATCCTACTACTATTATAAAGGCGAAAGTTTGTAAGTATGGATGTATGGATGTTTGTTACTCTTTCACGTAAAAACTACTGTATAGATTTGGATGAAATTTGACACAGAGATGGTTTATATCCTGGATTAACACATAGGATATTTTTTATCCCGGTAGAACATTCCTGTGGGATAATTTCCGACCTCCACGCGAGCGAAGCCGCGGGCAGAAGCTAGTAATAACAATAATCCTACTACTATTATAAAGGCGAAAGTTTGTAAGTATGGATGTATGGATGTTTGTTACTCTTTCACGTAAAAACTACTGTATAGATTTGGATGAAATTTGACACAGAGATGGTTTATATCCTGGATTAACACATAGGATATTTTTTATCCCGGTAGAACATTCCTGTGGGATAATTTCCGACCTCCACGCGAGCGAAGCCGCGGGCAGAAGCTAGTATTACATATACGCAATAAACCCTACTTTCAAACATTTATCTTAAAATATATTTAAGATATCTTCTTATCTATTTCGAGTCTGTGTTATCTGTAGTACCATCGCTCTTATCTATGCCTTCGGTATATAGATAAGGATAGAATTTTAGCTTGATACAGCGTAACATCACGCCTTCTTCCTGGGGTGGACAGGCATACATACATTTCATTGTAAATTCAGACATAGTTTAAGTATGTCCTACTGAAGTAGCAAACCAAACATTTTCATTAACACAAACATTGCCATATTTTTTTATGCTATTCTAAGCTCAGTGGCTTCAACATACATGTGTTAATGGCCGTGTATGGGTTAATTAAAAAATCGATAAGTATTTATTCCAAATTACCTATTTTTTTAGGGCATGTGAATAATTTATTTTTAAAATGATTGGACTGATAACACAACAATCTATCTAGCCTTTTCGGAAAGTACTATGTTTAAGTCAGCTTCTAATCTAACCGGATGCAGCTAAATAATATTATTTTACATGGAGCAACTGCCTATTTGACCTTCAATATGTATTACTGGGTAACATGATACACAACTACACATATAAAAATAAAATTTGATTTCAATATTACATTTTAATTGATTACCAGTTTTCTGTGGTTTTTTTGACAATATAGAATGTGGAGGCTATGACTATTACCAACTAAGTAAAGTATTTACTTTTCCTCTTATGACTTCTTCTTCTTTTCGTGTGGTTAGTGACTAACAAAGTAACTTGTAATCAATTAAAGATAGTTTACAAAGCATAAACTAATACCAAAACATGATATTTATTGCACATGATCATGTTTTTAATATTGATATTAAAAAGTGGTAGTCTGATCCTATCCTGCTAATATTTTCACATCAACCTAGCAGATTAAAAACAAGAAGAATTCAAAAGTTATAAACAACTATTTCTCAATCAAAAATCAATCTGCCGAGCCTTCTCCCAAGCATGTTGGGGTTGGCTCCCAGTGTATTCTGCATGAAGTGACTGCCTATCTCACCTCTACAACCCAGTGACTGGGTGAGACTAGTTATCAGACTTCTGGGCTTCAGACAGCTAATAACTAGTCTTCAATACAATAGTAACATTTAAATGAAATAGTTCAATCTCATAATGGGATTATACAATTAATGTGAGTCACAAAGTTGAGTGTAAAATACAAGTAAATGTTTTATTATCAATGCAACATGCATCCTGTTAAAATGATGATTCATTAATTCCATAATTGGCTTAAGTACATGATTTTGTAATAGGTTTATGGATAGCCATTTTCAAAGTTAGATTTTATACTTCTTGTAGATTGAGGTAACTGCTTCATTCAGTCGTAAATTGAAAAGAAAAAGAGGTTTTATCAAAGAAAAGTATCTATTACTAAACTTAATGATCACAAGACTGGTCTAGAACGAGTAATGATTTTAATTAATGCCACTTAAATACGTTAATTGGGACTAATGAGGTGAAACACGATTAAAACTCTCATTTTTTAAATTGTTGCACTGACATAGGAGTAATTGAGTAAATACCTCGTCTACTAGGTCTCGAAACTTTCGATTATCGATCTGGCACACGGTAAAGTCACAACACTGCAATCCAAACACACAAACACTGCTGCACTGTGAAATCAGTGAAACTGCCAGGAGGCGGCCCGTCCACTAATTAAGTTAGCCGTTCTACGCACCAACAAATATTTGCACATATAACACTTAGGTAAACCCGTAGACGGAGCGACGCGCGACAAGAATGAGGAACTAAGAAATGTGAAGATGTAGCCTAACCGTGCGTCCTCGACTCAAAAAAAACCTGTTCTCTCATTCACCTACTAATCTAAAGAACGGGGCTTCCGTCCGCGATAATTCAACATCCACGCGCCACAGACGTTACAATACCAGAAACTAACGCAACTTATTACGGCCACTTCCCGATAATATGACCATTATCAATATTAAATATTCGATAGGTGAAAGGAGACATACCTTTGATGGAGCTCGTTTAGATGTATCGAAACAATGTCCAGTGAGTCCGTTATGAGAAAAAATACACTTCAACACAGAAAAGTCGTTCACAAATTGTTAATATCACTAACAAATAGTTACACCCACGATTATTGAAAACGGTATTCAGTATGCGGCGGATAAGCGCTAGCCCGTAAAAGACGCCATTTTGATTTCGTCAACTAAAGGCTATAGACAAGACAGAGAAGAGCGTTTTGTTACTTCTAAAATTCTTAAATCCATCGATTGCAAATTATTTAATATCTATCTAATCCTGACCTATCAATGCAATTATTTGTAAAAAAAACAATTATATAAATTATATTTTTGACGCTGTGTTTATATTAGAATTACAGAAAATTTCAATGAGATTATTTAATTGCACACTTAGTTCTAAGCCCTTGAACAAAACGTAAAATCAATACAATGTCACATTTTAAAACAAATAATTTGTTATGAGCTTCGTTTTATAAGGTGGCTTTATATTTTTATTTCAATAAATTAGTAACTAATAATTTTAGGAATCTTAAAACTATAGAAAAATGTTTGCAATTCTTTCGACCATTACAAACTTATGACCATAACAATGTTGTCTATGGTGTTCAATGATACCATATTTCAACATTTTCCCTGATTTCTGGTAACCGCACGGTTAACTAATTAATCTACAACACACATACTGTGTCTACAGGCAAGGCTTGAATCGTAAGCATCTGTTTTAAATATTCAAGATCCAGCGTTGATTACAAGGGCGTCCTCAAGTAGAAAGTATACAAGTGGAAGCAGAGAGAACACTAAAGTAGTAGCTAAGTCAATGTATGATTAAGATGTTCATTTCTCTGTGAATACTTTGTTTTATTTTTATGCTACAAAACACAAAAAGATAACTGCAGCTAACTTCACAGATTCATAGCAATTATTGCGCGAACATAGGCATCATCATCATTATTATTTCCGCCAAAAAACTGCCTCTACTGGACATAGGCCTTCCCCCTTGCACTACCACTTGACTGGTTCTGTCCTTGTCGCATCCAGCGAATTTGTGCGGCTTTCACAAGATCATCAGTCCACCTTGTGGACCAATGCCACGTCTTCCAGAACAAGGGCAAAATTACACAAATACAACACGTTCTTGGTTGAATTTTTAAAAATAAAAACTCAATATTGGTAAGATTTATTTTATTAAAACAGCATTATATGCGTAAAGCCATTACCCTAACAGCCTCTTTTTGAAAGATTCAATAAATCATTGCTTCAATAGCTTGGAAAATTTGTCTTCTCATTTAGTAACTCTAGAACATTTATTCAACTCTATAATTTCTGCTGAATAACGATGAGAAGAAGCCGGTGGAGATGGGAATTAAGGAACCCGAACATTCTTGACACATAAGTTCACATTTTTTTTGGTGGGTAATTGTTTGTTACATTAAAAGCGGATAATCGTCTATCCGCTTTTATTGCAACAATCTATTAATAAGGTATATGACACTGTCCATTTTTAATACAAAAGAAAAAGTGGCTATATAATGCGAATTTTATTCACAAGTGTGAATACTGCCTAACAATTAACACCATTTTTATGGGGTAATAAAAATTTGGAGCAGTAACCCCAAAACCAATTGTCAAATAAAAGTAGCAAGCAGCTGTGCCTATACGTGTTTTTATTTATTAAATATCTTGATAATGTGCGTTTAAAACACGAAAATTAAATGTGAAACGCGAAATCATCATGTCGAGCCGTCGTTCGATCCTCGGATCGGCGCTTGACGCTCTACCTCCGCCCACAGATCCATTACGCGAATTATTTGAGGCATGTAAAACTGGCGATGCTGTTCGTGTAAAAAAGTTAATTACACCCCAAACTGTGAATGCCAGGGACACGGCTGGACGAAAATCGACTCCTCTACACTTCGCTGCAGGTAATAGAACTCAAACAACATATATAAACTCGATAATTTTGTCAAGAAACACGATTTTGAAAAACTAGTGAAAGGACGGACATACAACAATAGGAAGTCGTAACTTAAAAAAAATTGCATAATTAGTTACGCTTGTTGATTGGCGTTTCGTGTTTTATGTCTTTTGTTGTGTTTTACTCGTGTTTTTCTGACGTAATGTTATTGTGGTGTCGAAATTCGCGAGAGAAACAAAAATTCTGGTCGGTCATAACTTGGCGTCACGCTCTAGTACTTTTACCTTGTTTATCATCGCGATATATCCGCTGTGGGGTAAGCAGACAAGTGGGGTAATGTTCCAGTGTGTATGTGAGCTTGTTTTGGTCAACTTGTGATTTTTTTTTCCAAATAATTAATTATTTTTAAGTTAGTGATAGAAGTTTTATCTTGTGCTCTTATATAAAAGGTATTTGCAAAAACATTTAACTTATAGTAGTGTTTAGCTACTCCATGGTTTGCCTAGCTTGGTAATTATATAATCATAATCAGCCTATAATGTTCCCACTGCTCTGACGCAGGCCATCTGGTCTCTTCGAGAGGGAGTGGGCCATAATCCATCACAAATAAATAATCAAGTCATGGAAATTGAAAATTTGACTATGCCTTCAGGCAAAGATATTCTATTTGTTACCTTGTACAAGCTTATGCTATTGACATGGTTAAAAACATGTCATCTGCACTTAAAACCACATAAGTGGAGTTTTTTTTATCTATAGCACACTGTTGTGGGTCCACAGCTAATCCAATTTTGATAAAAACTGTCAGAATCAAGCAATATATAAAACTAGTATCAAACAATCAAATGCCTTTAACACTTTCACTGCCCAGTTAAAACTATTCTCAACTTATTTCTGGCAACCCTAGTAGCACGCTTTGATTTGCGCCCGGTACGTGGGTGCTGGGCATGGTCACAAGCCTGAAGCCACATACATACATCTATTTATATGTAGGACGCGGAAGCCGAGTTCTAGGCACTAAAAGTGTTAAACTAGTTTAAAGTAATGTGAGTCTAGAACGAGGTTTGTAATTTATTTAGATAATTGTTCACACTTACAGTTTACTGCTCCCCTTACAGGATAGATAATATGGTTAAATACTAGCTCTAGACCAGGTGTTCCCAAACTTATTCTGTCTACTGCCCACTTTGAGAAAAAAATATTTTTAGCGTCACCTACATAAAAACCACTATCTAGATTATATTACAAATCGCCCCTAAGCTTCTACACAAGGCCCCCATTATTTTTCTGGGTCCCTTACTGTCTCGCTTTAGGCCTGCAGCGCCCACAAGGGGGTATTATCACTCACTTTGGAAAAGGCTGCTCTAGACAATTATCCCATGGAAGCCATACATTTTTCTGGAATAAAAGTAGCATATGTGTACAGCATATAATATTCCCACTTCTGGAAAAAAAGCCTCTTCTCTTCAGGAGAGATAGGCTTAGTTATCCCACACTATAATCTATCTCTGTGCCCTCATCCAGATTCATTCTGCAGTCCCTGCATGATTGAGTGACAAACATCCATCCACACTTTCGCATTCAGAATTTACATGTACGGATTACTTATGATTTCAGTTATTTGCAGATCAAGCTAGGATAACTTTGTGTTATTTTACTGCCCCTAGATACTGAATGAAAACAAAAATACCAATAAATTAACCATTGATTATCTTATATTTGTATTTTTCATTAACACATTGAGAGACACTGAACGCCTATAGGAGTAATAACTATAAAACTTCAATTGTGTCTCGTTCACTGTCCTTCAATGGGTTTACTATGTTATTAAATAATAATAATAATAATGCATTATGGGCATATGACTCAGACTAAAGCTATGCGTAACTGACTCATCACATCTATATGTATAATATAGGGTGAAAGGGACTAAGAAAGGAGCCTGTTAGCGCCGATACCTGCCGGGTCAGCGGGATTGTCCGGAAGGGCTACCGTTGCCCTGGAACACAATAGCTAAAAAAACGAATATGGATGTGTTTTTATCAGTAGGAGTCTGACAAACCCCGCTCCACCCAGAATGTGAGGTGTCATTTAATGATTTCTCTCTCTCAAAAAAAGGGTAGAACTGACATCAATGCAAAGCTTGTTCAATGGATTCAGTGCATGATTATGATCCTACCCACGTTGATTAGTCGTTTATTTTAAAAAAATGCTGTTTTATACATTTTCACTACATAGGTATTGCATTGTTCTATGATTTTAGTGATTTTTTTATGACCAACTCTTCAGCGTTACTGTTAAATAGTTTATGTTTAATTTATGGTACTGTTAATCTATCATCTTGACTTGTAAAATAAACGTCAGTGTGCTATCAGCTTTCCCTACTTCATTACTCCTTTCTAAGGCCTAGGCCTTCGCCAATACAAGCGTGGTCATCATCATCATCATTCTCCTGCCCTTATCCCAATTTATACGGGGTCGGCGCAACATGTCTTTACAAGCGTGATACTACAATATATTTTAATAATGATAAGATTCACTTTCTACCCCAGTTTTTCACTGATCGAATAATAATTAATATTAATTTTAAATGAGTCAGCGTTGTCTGTGTTTGTATAAGTGTATTTATATTGAAATGAGGATAATGTTAATATCAGATAAGTGTAGTATGACAAGAAAGTAATTAAAAACATACAAGCCTCGATTTCCTCAATATTTCTATTGCACCTATATCTATCTCTAACTGTCAAGCAGTGATAGCCGGTGTGACCGCCGGACTGCCAAGTCATAGGTCTCGAGTTCGAACCCAAGGCACGCACCTCTGATTTTTCGAATTCATGTGCGTATTGTATAATTATCACTTGCTTAAAATCGGTGAAGGGAAACATCGTGAGGAAACCGGCATGTCTGTAAGATATTTCTCAACAGCATGTGATGCTAAGTCAGAGGCCCATGGGCAGCATTATAACTCTGACACCAGGTTAGTCACTAACCACACGAAGAAGAAGAATCTCTGTCTATCTCAGCATCACACAAAGGTTGACTGGTAGAAAATGCCTTTTTTTATTTTGAGGGTGGGAAATCATCAAAGACTCCTCCCGCTCTGGGTGGAGCGGAAGGGAGTGTCAGACTTTTACTGACTAAAACCCAACCATGTTCCTTCCTTAGCCATTTATCCGTCCGGGGTAGCGGTAACCCTTCCATCTGTTTGAGGCGCGCGTGGAACACGTACGCGCCGTCCGGCACGGGCCTGGTCCTGATCGGTGGTGAATTACCCATTACTCACCGTCCGCAGGCCCGTGTGGCCGGGAGTCGTCACGCGGCTCCCGACGTCTGAGGCGTCTTCCGTCAGTAGCAGCCCTGAGTCTAGATTGGTGCCCGGTTGCCTTCCCCCGGCGACGCCCTAAGCCGTGTGTAGTCTCTTAGTTTTCAAGTCTTTTGAACCCTGGTTGTCATCTCTGTTTTGCCAATCACAATATTAAGGCGAAAGTGTGTGTGTGAGTGTGTTTTTATGTTTGTCGCTTCTTCACGCTCAAACGGCTGAACAGATCTGGATGAAACTCGGCACAGAGGTAGTTTATGACCTGGATTAACACATAGGATACTTTTTATCCTGGTAGTGCGTTCCTTTGGGATAATTTCCGACATCCGGGTGATGCCGCTGTCCGCAGCTAGTTTATTACATAAAAATTTTGAGAGATTGACGAAGAAAAAATTAATATTAATTTAGTTTTTACGAAATATAATACAAAAATTGTTACACAATAGTTTGACCAAATACATATGTATTAATAAATACTAAGGCATACAAATTATTGTAATTAAGTCTTCCATAATCATGATAATTATGTAACTCCTTGACTTGCCGATGGGATGAATATTACGTACACATTTTGCCAATGTAAATAAATTAATAAGTGAACATAAATACGCACCTACATATCGAAACTTCTCCGTGCCTCGTGAAGCACGTTAAGCCGTTGGTCCCGGCTGTCATTTGTGCATCTTTGACAGTCGTTGCGAGTCGTCAGAAGGCCGAAAATCTGACAGCCAGTCTTACCAAGGGTTAAGCAGGATTGTTCAAAAGGGTTACTTACCGCTAGCCCGGAACATAAAGGGCTATAAAAGGAACACGGATGGGTATTAGTCAGTAAGAGTCTGACACTCCCTTCCGCTCCACCCAGAGCGGGAGAAGTAATTTGATGATTTCCCACCCTCAAAAGAAAGTCTTACTAAGGGTATCGTATTACCCGGTTACTGGGTTGTTGAGGTCTGATAGTCAGTCGCTCCATGTAAAATACTGGTATTCAGCTGCATCCGGTACTTGGGAAAAGGCTAGAAAGATTCCGACCTTTCCGCCTCCCCAAGGCGGAGGCCATCTATGGTTTTTCCACCCTTTTTTTTTTATGGTGTCATTTCATGTCTCCTCCCGCTCTGGATGATCCAGGATAGCGGTAACCCTTTCGAACAATCACCCCGGAACAAAAAAGCTACTAACAACCTACTTATTTTAATAGCTTGAAGATTTTAACCAACGTACTGCTAAAAATTATTTATCTACTTACATATAATTCAATATAGGCGATGTGCAAATTCTTTGGTTTGAGATCTAAATAATTTGTCCTCGGCCTTGTGCGAAGCGATTTCTCTTTATTTTGTGAGAAGATTGTAGAACCTTGCAGGCTGTTTAATATAAAACAACCCATTTCCAAAAAAACACTGCCTGCCAGTTTAACAGGATGCAGCTGAATACCAGTATTTTACATGGAGCGACTGCCTATCTGACATCCACAACCTAGTCAGTAACTGGCTGGTAATACGATTCCACTTGGTATGTCTGGCTGTCAGACTTTCGGGCTTCTCACTACTCGTAACGACTGTCAAAGATGCACAAATGACAGCCGGGACCAACGGCTTAACGTGCTTTCCGAGACACGGAGGAGTCTCGATATGTCAAGATGGTCACCCATCCACGGACGAACTCCGCAACCGTATCTTAACCTGATGGATCGATCCGTGTGACTATTATAACTTAGCTACGAGCTCATCCAAAAATCCACTATAATGTGAAAAAACTTTGTTATTAAAAAAAAACAACTGACTTAAAAAAAAAAAAACACTATGAAGGGAAATAATTTCGGAAGTCGGTGGTAAAAAACGAAAATACGATCTCCGTTTTTTTTGTTAAAAACTATGTCTTTCACTTTGTATTTTGGAAGCCGGGTTGCTCCACCCAGAGCGAGAGGGGTCATTTGATGATTTTCCACCCTCAAAAAGAAAAAACCCTAAGAGATCGGAGGGATGTTCTTGCTACAAGTGTAACTGATATGAGGTTGACTGTACTTATAACTTGCTTTTGCATGTTTTTAATTATAAAGTGAAATCTCCGTTAATTGGTTAATGTATTATATATGTTATCGCTAGTTCGTAATCAATTTGGATTATCTAATTTGTTTTGTGTAGTAAAAGTGATAAATGCTTCTACTTTTTTTTTTCTTTTGTCTATACAACATTTTTGGTTTATGCAAAAGCTGAAAAGAGTTTGTTGTTTTTATCATTATGAATCAATTTCCCAACTATATTGGGGTCGGCTTCCAGTTGAACTGGATGCACCAGTAATTTATTTGGAGTGCCTATCTGACCTCCACAACCCTGTACCTGGGTAAAACGATAAGTAAAGACCCTTAGTAAGACTAGCTGTCAGACTTTCGGGCTTCTGACGACCCGTAACGACTGTAAGATTGACAGCTGGGACCAACGGCTTAACGCGCTTTCCGGGCACGGAGGAGTCCCGCTATGTAAAGATGGTCCCCCATCCAACCCATCACGTTTACCAATTCGGCTGGAAAGAGATGAGAACTATACGTCTCATTCTCCTATAATCAAAAAATTACTGCTACATGGTTCAGCTCTAGATCTGACCTCCAACTGTCTTCTTTCCAGGATACGGTCGCAGGGAAGTAGTGGAGATCTTAATAGCTGCCGGGGCGGCTCTCCAAGCTCGTGACGATGGCGGCCTCCAGCCTTTACACAATGCCTGCTCGTTCGGACACGCGGATGTAGTCAGGGCTCTGCTGGGGGCTGGGGCGGCGCCCGCGGCCAGGGACAACTGGGGCTATACACCCTTACATGAGGCTGCGGCTAAAGGGAAGGTCGATGTTTGTATTGGTGAGTTAGAGCCAAGCATATATTATAAATTAGGAGATTACATCGGTGATAAAACTATTTGAGTCAATGCTAGTCCTGCTCCACAAGGGCGCATCACCTAGTTGATTAGATTTCTTAAAAAACTGTTGGAGCTGCGGAAGATCACAAACAAAAAAAAAAACTATCTTTGCATTCTATAAATTGTAAAATATATATATTGTATAATTGCTAAGCACATAATATGTGAGTACTATGTACCTACTATAAAGCTACCATTTACTGGGTACGTCTTTCATTGACTTGAATGTGCCCTGGCGGCTGAGAGTATGCCAAGCTCACTTTAATGCCTCGCTGATGGTGGCGTGTGTGTTAGATCATTTAGTTCCCTTCAAAATGGTTGAGCTGAATGGTGCTAATCCATGCGTCATGTTCGTGAACGGGCGCCGTCAGTAGCGACTGGTCATCTCTTAGCGGCTAAGGCTTGTTTTAATTTATTTTTTGAATAGTTTTTACATAATTTATATCGGATGCTTTTAACGTTCTGCATCGTTCTCACATGTATATTATTAATATGAACTATGTAACCAATATTTTGTAACCATATTTTGTTTAAAAGAGTGTCCATGGAGTTTCTTGCCCGTTCTTCTCCATAGATACTTACTGCTTTGGAATGGGCAACTAGCTTCATCTCTCTGACTGACCGATACCTTGACAATTCAAAAGTGCCTGTAATTGGTTTATTTGAAATAAATGCTTTGAGTTTGAGTATAATTCGTACTTTGTTCCAAATTCATAATGTTTTTATTCACTTAGTGACTCACAGAGAGTTTTTATATTCACTGTATTCGATGAATCAAATGCCCTTTTTAGAGTGGTAATGTAAAAATAAATAAATGCTGTACCAAAGTCAAATCACGTCAAAATGAACAAGAAATAGAATTGATTCTAGTCGCTCCTTCCTGAAGGTAGTTTCGTGTGGAGAAGAAGTGGCAAGAAACTCCACCGTTACTCTTTTAAACTGTCTTAAAATGTTTTGTGTACCCTATCAATAAGTGACAATATTATTAATCCTAATACCAATGTAATTATTTGTTCTCAGCATTACTCCAACACGGTGCGGACCCTAACATCCGCAACACGGAAGGCAAGACACCGCTCGATCTAGCTGACTCTGCTACCAGGCCTGTGTTGACAGGTAATATATTAAAAAATAAACCTATTAAAAAAGAAACCTATCACAAAAGAAACCTATTAAAAAGTTTTTAAAATCGGTCTATAGTTGAAAAAAATATCCAGAAATAGGCACATCCTGGATGGATTGTGTGAAAGATGATATGGCTAGGAAGGGAGTGACTACCGAGATGACGACTAATAGAGAAGTATGGAAGAAAAAGACATGTTGCGCCGACCCCAAATAAATTGGGATAAGGGCAGGAGAATGATGAAATAGGCACATCCAAGAGCATTGGCGGCCCAGTATCGGCCTCGACTTAAGAGTTGTAGGTCGTGAGTTCGAACCCTAGCAATAGATTCATCACCACTGCTCTCAAAACGTTGAAGGAAAACATTGTGAGGAAACGGTATGTCCTAGAACCAAAAACTCGAAGACATGTGACATCTACCAAACCGCACTGGAACCGCGTGGACTACGGCCCACTCCCTGTCTCAGACCTCTAGGTCTGTGTGCCAGCAATGGGATTATATGGGAACATTATAGCCGGATTATGCATAAATACTCCTAAATTCCGACGTATTTTACCAGCCCCTAACCCCCCCTCTTCCAGGTGAATACTGTGCAGCAGACGTGCTAGAAGCAGCCCGTTCAGGAGCTGACGACCGTCTCGCGTCCCTGCTGACACCACTGAATGTCAACGTCCACGCAAGTGACGGCAGACGGTCTACTCCACTACACCTGGCTGCAGGCTACAATAGAGCGAGGGCGGTGAGGTTACTGCTGCAGAGAGGCGCTGATGTTCATGCTAAGGATAAGGGGTGAGTAGACCGCAGTATTTTGTTGAGTAGACCACGGTCTTTTGGTGAGTAGACCACAGTAGTAGACCACGGTCTTAGCATTAGGTGACTATTTAACGTCTTTTCTGACGCCACTTTTAATGTCGACGTCTACGCAATTGATGGCAGACGGTCCACTCCGTTGCGCCTGGCAATTGGATACAATAGAACGAGGACGGTGCGAGGTGCTGATGTTCATGCTAAGGATAAGGGGTGAGTAGACCGCGGTCTTTCTGGGAGTAGACCGCGGTCTTCTGGTTAGTAGAACACGGTCTTTTAAGGAGTAGACCAAGGTTTTAATAAGCTGCGACGTTCACAACAGAGCGTGGATAGTCAGGGTAATACTGCTCATGTCAACGGTAAAAAGGGAGGGAAAGTTAGTCTTTGGGGGAGTAGACCGTTTTTTGTTTATATTAGGCGTTTATTTTTATACTCTTTTTTTTTCTCTTTACAGAGGCCTAGTCCCTCTCCACAACGCGTGTTCATACGGCCACTACGAAGTGACGGAGCTGCTAGTACGCGCGGGCGCAGATGTGAACGCGACCGACCTGTGGGCCTTCACGCCGCTTCATGAGGCGGCCAGCAAGGCGCGGCTAGAGGTAAATAGTACGATGCTTTCTTTGGAAATACGAAAAGCATAACTATACAGGACAGTAGTGATTTTAGTAGCGAAAAGATGGATGATTTTGAGGAGTAGGCAATGGTCTCTTGAGGAGTAGACCATGATCTTTTGAGGAGTAGACCATGATCTTTTGAGGAGTAGACAGTGGTCTTTTGAGGAGTAGACTTTGGTCTTTGGGGAGTAGACCATGGTCTTTTGAAGAGTAGACCATGAAATTTTAAGGAGTAGACAATGGTGTTTGGTGGAGTAGACCATGGTCTTTTGAAGAGTAGACACTGGCCTCTGAGGAGTAGACCATGGTCTTTTGAGGAGTAGACTATGGTCCTTTTAGAAGTAAACCATGGCTTTTTGAGGAGTAGACCGTTGTCTTATGAGGTGTAGACCAATGTCTACTATGTCAATAGACCACGGTCTTTTAGTCAGGAATTGGGTAGGTTGCGAGAAAGTGAGATTATAGTCTTTTATAGCAGTAGACCACGGTCTACCGTGTTAGTAACGTGTTCATAGCTACAATACGAAGTAATAAGAGCTATTACTGCGCGCAAGCCCGGTTGTGAACGCGACCGATATGTCCCGCTATATGAGACGCCAAGAAAGGCGTTATTTACTTATTACAACACAGTTACTGGGTTGTGGAGGTCAGATAGGCAGTCGCTCTATGTAAAATACTGGTATTCAGCTGCATCCGGCTAGACTGAATTCGACCCCAACTTAATAGGGTATTAGAAAGGGTAGTCAAATAACTTTACGGGTCGTCAGAAGTTCGAAAGTCTAACCAAGGGGTATTGTTGTACCCAGTTACTGGGTTGTTGACTTTTACTGGTACTTAGACTGTAATTAAGTATTTGTAAGGGTAGTCAAATAACGTTACTTTTTATAAAATGTCAAAACGCGGAATTTTTAAGTGATTTGTATGAAATATAACAATGTGACGTCACAAATTTTTAGAATCAAATGGAATAATTATTAGCATTAAATGCACTTTTAAAATTATATCTTGGCATCATTTTTAATTTCTGTATGGTGATGTAAGTTTTTAAGAGGGGTCTCATTTTTTATTTTTGACCGTTTCTAATAGTCAATTGGGAAAAGAATAGGAAGGTTGATTGATTTTGCTTGATGTCAGGGTTAGCCAGTGATCAAAGACTATACATAATTAACTTCTTTACAGGTATGCTCTCTACTCTTGAGTGAAGGCGCAGACCCTACGCTACTGAACTGCCACGGGAAATCAGCACTAGATGTCGCCCCAACCAGGGAGTTGCAGGAGAGACTGGCTTGTGAGTATTTTAAAACAAATAGATTTTGTCCGCGGCTTCGCGTTAATTTAGAATATTACAACAGTTTCTTTAATAATACACAG
Source organism: Hyppa rectilinea (assembly GCA_951799385.1). NCBI lineage: Eukaryota > Metazoa > Arthropoda > Insecta > Lepidoptera > Noctuidae > Hyppa > Hyppa rectilinea. The sequence goes on from OX637327.1 coordinate 2,039,218, forward strand.
TGATTTTTAATCCACTATTAACCATTCGGGGCGTGATAGTACCCCATGATTATGAACAACTTTCACTATGGGACCAGCTACAAAATAACAAAAAAAAATACATCTGTGTCATACATTATCATCAATTAAATATTGCACTTTTGTATGAAAAAACTGCAGATTGGAAGCCGACCCCAACATAGTTGGGAAAAGGCTCGGCAGATTGATCCCTATTAGAAATTGGTTTAGGTTTAAAGACACGGTTGGCGCAGTGGTTGAGCGATTGACTGCTGCGCACTATGTCGCGGGTTCGATTCCCGCACGGAACAAATATTTGTACGACCTGCAAGTATTTGTTACGAGTCTGGGTGTTTTCTATCTATAATATGTATGTATTTACAAAAAAAAAATGTATATAAGTAGTATATCAGCCATCTCGTTACTATAACACAAGCATTAGGTTGCTTAGCTTGGGACGATATGGCGCTGTGTGAAATGTCCAAGGATATTATTATTACTATAAAAAAAAAAAGATATTTATATTCAAAAAAGACAGTCACTAAGATGAGAACAACGCTTAAAATAACTAAAATAATTATAAAGTTGGTCACACACGTCACGGCTGCAATTTTTATTTTAATACGCCCACCCAATACATTCGGCTTTAACCTTTTGACCGCCACAGTCGTGTATAGACGACAAACCAAAATGTGCCCAGCACGCCACGGTCGCGACTGGGTGACAGAATTGTAAACGTAAATAAATAATAATACCTAATAATTTCGACCACACTACTATTTTGTAGGTATTAAAGGATGAATTCGGAGCTTGGCGCTGAGGGCACGCTTTGTCATTTTTGACGTGGCGGTCAAAAGGTTAAGGAAGGGTGTTATGTTATTTAGATATTTTGTTGTTTTCCTTCAAAAGTTAAAATTTTTTTGCCAAACATAGTCCTCAATTTCAGTAAGATCAAAAAAAAATTGCCTGTAATTATTGCTTAACAAAACTCAAGTTTAATATGATTTTTTCAGTCGAATACCGTGGCCATTGTCTGCTAGAAGCTTGCAGACTGGCCGAGCCCGCGAGGGTCAAGAAACAGCTATCTGCCGTCGCAGGACATCAACATCAGGTAAGAATAACACTTATCTTCTTTCATCTTCTTCTTCTTGACGACACGGTTGTCGCAGTGGTTGAGCGATTGACTTCTGCGCAGCATGTCGCGGGTTCGATTCCCGCACGGAAAAAATATTTGTACGACCTGCAAGGTCTGGGAGTTTTTCTATCTATAATATGTATTTATTTACGAAAAAAATTTATATGAAGAGGCAGGAAGGCCTGGAGGCTCTTCACGAGTACTCATCTTCTTCTAATTATGTAGGTAGGTGAGCGCGGAGATAGGAATAAAAGGCTTCGGATCACAATCGACGTGTTTTAGTGATGGTGAAGATTCTGAGCGATTCGTCAAAAGCGTGGTGCGCGGGCGCCGTCTCGAACAACAGTGTCAGTTTCAAAGATGACTGCCCGCACTACCATCGACAATGACGCTTCGCTAGGTTGACATAACAAGCCAGTCAACCTGACGTTTGACGTAAACGCCGTCACGTCATATATAAAGTAGTTTATCAGCCATCTCGTTACCATAACACAAGCATTAGGTTGCTTAGCTTGGGACTATATGGCGTTGTGTGAAATGTCCAAGGATATTATTATTATTCGTTTATTTATTTCTTTTCTTATTTAATACATTTTTTAGTCCATCAGTTAGGTCTTCTTCTTTTCGTGTGGTTAGTGACTAACCTGGTGTCAGAGTTTCTATGCTGCCCATGGGCCTCTGACTTAGCTTCACATGCTGTTGAGAAATATCTCTCAGACATGCCGGTTTCCTCACGATGTTTTCCTTCACCGATTTTAAGCAAGTGATAATTATACAATACGCACATGAAGCCGTTAAATCAGAGGTGCGTTTCTGGTTCGAGCTCGAGACCTATGTCTTGGCAGTCCGAGTCAGCTAGATTATTGCTTTACTTTGTGTAAACAATTTCATCACCACTGCTCTCAAAACGGTGAAGGAAACCGGGATGTCCTAGAACCATAAATTCAAAGACATGTGACATCTACCAACCCGCACTGGGCCCGCGTGGTGGATCACAGCTAGAGAATACAATCCCGGGATGCCGGGATCCCGGCCGCCTTCTGACCCCGAAAATCCCGGGACTGTACTTGGCTAATCTCGGGATTTTCGGGATTGCCACAAACAGGTCTAGTTTGCACTCGGTATTCAGTTGCGCCTTGACCTTGCCTAGATTATATTAACAGCATTCATTACATATCGCCAAAACAACCGTTTCTTACGCGCACGTATGTACCTTGTACCTGCTACATATATTGTGATTTGTGTTGTGCAATAAAACTAAAAATATATTTCCAGAAGTCACTCGTTTTTTTTTACATTTGAGACCAATCAGAAAGCACGTAGTCTAATCCCGGGATAGCCCCGGGATCCCGGGTTTTTTTTATTTTTTTATTTAGCCTACACTGTCCCACTGCTGAGCAAAGGCCTCCCCCAAATCCTTCCAGACATCTTTCTCTTGAGCCACCTCGATCCATCCCTTGTGGTATGATTCCGGGATTACGCATCCAAAATCCCGTAATCTCGGGATCGAAAAACGTACTCGAGATTGTACTCTATAATCACGGCCTTCTTCCTTTGGAAGAGAGGAGATCTGTGCCAGCAGTGGGAACATTATAGGCTGACTAGCATCCGCTCGCGGCTTCGCCCGCAAAATATGTCAACAAATCTATACTAATATTATAAAGCTGAAGAGTTTGTTTGTTTGAACGCGCTAATCTCTGGAACTCATCATCATCATTCTCCTGCCCTTATCCCAATTTATTTGGGGTCGGCGCAACATGTCTTCTTCTTCCATACTTCTCTATTAGTCGTCATCTCTATAGTCACTCCCTTTCTAGCCATATCATCTTTCACACAATCCATCCATCGTTTCTTTGGTCGCCCTCTACTTGTATAGCCATCCACATTCATACTCACAACTTTCCTGACAACATTTTCCTCATTCCTCCGCATAACATGCCCATACCATGACAACCGATTTCCACACAACTTTTCGGTCACCGGTGTCACTTTCAGACTTCCTCTTATATACTCATTACGTATTCTATCCATTCGCGTAACACCACACATCCCTCTTAGCATTCTCATCTCAGCTGCATGCAATTGTCTTTCATTCATTCCTTTTGTGGCCCAACACTCTGATCCATACAAGACGGAATCTCTGGAACTACTGGTCCGAATTGTAAAATTCTTTTTGTGTTGGATAGTCCGTTTATCGAGGAAGGCTATAGGGTATGTAACATCACGCTACGACCAATAGGAGCCGAGCAGTGGGTGAAACCACGTGGAAGCAGCTAGTTATACACATAAACCTTCCTCTTGAATCACTCTTTCTATTAAAAAAAACCGCATCAAAATCCGTTGCGTAGTTTTAAAGATTTAAGCATACATAGGGATATAGGGACAGAGAATGCGACTTTGTTTTATACTATGTAGTGATTATGCTTCAAAATTACTTATTTTCATGATGAAGTGGAACAGTTCAAGCATATTAACCGCTAACTACCCTCTTTTTAGAGTTCTCAAGCCTCAACAAGCGGCAGCACTCCCTCCTTGCCCGGGGAGTGCAGCGTGGAAGCCCTGGTGAACTTCCAGCATGTGACGACAGGAGAACGGCCGCTACACTGTGCTGCATCCAGTGTATACCCTAAGAGGAAACAGGTAAGGTCTACCCCTAAAGGGGTGAAGAAGGGTAGTCAAATTTTACAGGAGATGATAAGATCAATATCCCGTAGATGAGAGTCGCAGGCGCATTGCTAGTCAATAGCTGCTAACAGCTGATCGGCGCTAAGTTCATTGAACTTTGCGCGCGCCAGTTGTATTGTTATTGTGTTACAAATAAAGCTATAGAGTATACAATAAAGTTTCTATGGGAAAGTTGATTGTAATCATGAGAACTATCACGTGTTTAAATATCGGTCACTAATTACCAGTCACCTTATATGCATACAGGATGGAATTTTGTAATGCCATCTGAAGGGAAAGTACTCTATGTAGATAGAAAATTTTACTCAAAGAAAGCATTCCTTAATTTTTGAATAGCAGGAAAACTGCATTCAAAGATTGTCAAAAAATCGCTTGCCACACCCGGAATCGAACCGACTAAAATCTGTAAAAATTACAACCTGTACTTTTATTGCATCGATCGTTAGGATCAATGAGGACGAAATCCCTCTAAGAAACTTGATAAATTAAATGAAAGGAAAATCATGAATATGAACATTTTATTGAGTTATGTGTACATTACTGTATGGAACTGCTCATATTTATTTCGCGATTTCAGGGTTCATCCCATAGTAAAAGTTGTTCGTAACGATGGGTACAATGCTCCCACGAAATTCTTAGAGTTAATTATTTTAACACCTTATACAGAGTTGATATCACAGAGGGGCATTAAATTACACTACGCATACTATACGTGTTTAGTATTAACTCGGTACGGTATAAAAATAAAAAGCACCAAAAATGAGGTTTTTATTTTTTCAAACAAACTAAATAGCTTACAAATCAGAGTAAAACGCAACCACCCTTTGTAAATAAAAACTGACCTTGTAACGCAGCGGCACCGACGCGTGCACGCCGGAGCGCTGTTAGGAGAGATACATCGTGTTCAAACGGGGCAAAAACTTAAAAAATCATTTGCGACTAAACTACTGCTGCTATTTAATTGATTTTTGGTACAGAGCTTGAAAACTGTCCCTAGTATTAGGTGTTTAAAGGAAAGCCCCTCTGTCGTATCAACTCTGTATAAAACAGAAGCAGAGGGATAAGGGCAGGAGAAAGATGATATAAAAGGAGAAACTGACTGACACATCAACGCACAGCCGAAACGACTAGTACTTACTGAGAACTTGAAATTTCGCTCACGGCTTGCTTTTACAGTGTTGCGCATTAAGAAGTGGTTTTTGGAAATTCGACCTTCAATGGGGTGAAGAGAGACTTTGTAAATATCTTATTGTCAATACTAATATTATAAAGCTGAAGAGTTTGTTTGTTTGAACGCGCTAATCTCTGGAACTACTGGTCCGAATCGAAAAATTCTTTTTGTCTTGGATAGTCCATTTATCGAGGAAAGCTTAGGCTATTAAGCGGGATTGTCCGAAAGGGTTACCGCTACCCTGCAACATAAAGGGCTACGGAAGGAACATGGATGGGTTTTAGTCAGTAAGAGTCTGACACTCCCTTCCGCTCCACCCAGAGCGGGTGCAGCAATTGGATGATTTCCCAGCCTTAAAGAAAAAAAAAAGGGTATATAACATCACGCTACGACCAATAGGAGCCGAGCAGCGGGTGCAGATAGTGGGTTAATAAACTTGATTCTTCTTTCGCAGGTGATGGAGATGCTAATCAGAAAAGGTGGCCGCGTGAACGAGAAGAACAAGGAAGGTCAGACCCCGCTCCATGTGGCGACCGAACACGCGCACCTGGACGCCATGGATCTACTATTGAGACATGGTGAGTTGATAGTAATTTGAACCTTATCAATCAATTGCCTAGCTTTTTCCCGGCTGTCATTCGTGGTCAACGATGATACCTACCCTACATACCCTACCTACCCTACTACCCTACCTACCCTACCTACCCTACCTACCCTACCGACCCTACCTACCCTACCTACCCTACCTACGCTACCTACCCTACCTACCTACCTACCCTACCTACCTACCCTACCTAGCTACCCTACCTACCTACCTTTTCTCACCTTTTAAACCTTCCCTGGACTACGACAAACATTTCAACACCAAAATCCGCTAAATCGGCCCAGCCGTTCTCGAGTTTTAGCGAGACTAACGAACAGCAATTGATTTTTATATATTATATAGATACAATGTCAAAAATTTATTCCACATAAAAATTAAAATTTATCGGAATTTAATCATATAAAATACATATAAAAATATAAGTTTTGGGCAAATTTTGGATAAAAATAATAACATAAATTAATAAAACAGCAAATATCACGTCCCTCGTTAACATGGCCTTGCTATATGACTACTGCAACATTTCAAATCAAATCGACGAACTTTTTCCTCAAAAGATAACGTTGAAAACGCGGCCGATTTTAATTTATATAAACACACTTCGCCAGCACAGATTTCACAGGTATAATTTTCCATTTTTAAATTAAACTACACGACAGTCAAGCACCTACGCCAAGAAAAACAATATGGCGAAATAACTTTGCAATTTATTACGTTAAGAACAATTCTGAACTAATACGAACCAATTAATACACAACCAACATACATAACCAAGAAATTAACGACACAATTATAATTGACGACACGGTTGGCGCAGTGGTTGAGCGATTGACTGCTGCGCAGCATGTCGCGGGTTCGATTCCCGCACGGAACAAATATTTGTACGACCTGCAAGTATTTGTTACGGGTCTGGGTATTTTTCTATCTATAATATGTATGTATTTACAAAAAAAAAGGTATATAAGTAGTATATCAGTCATCTCGTTACCATAACACAAGCATTAGGTTGCTTAGCTTGGGACGATATAGCGTTGTGTGAAATGTCCAAGGATATTATTATTATTAGCATGAATTCGTCGGTCATTCGGATAATCCGACCAAAAAAAGTCTACCTTCTGCAGTAAATAATTAACCGGTGCTTGTACGGGTTCTCAATTTGGACGGTTTATAACGTATGCTCTGCTTCTAAAACTCCAACACGTGCATACATTTTCACGCACACAGTCACACTTGCTGTGTACTACACGAGATGCGTTTTATGAAGTGTAAGACGGTTTAAGCAAGGCGTAATTCTGCTTTTATTCACGGGAGCGCTGTCTGCGTGGTTAGTTTCAAAATATAATAGGTGGCGCGAAAGCTAAATTAATTACAATGTTTTTTTTTTCAAATTTTAGTTTTTAATTATCATTTAGAGGGGCATGTATGTATAAATTTATGGGACTACAGCTTCGATCAATTGATCGAAGGACTACAGGGTATGCAATGCTTATTTGTATGTAAAGCGTGCACGCCACGGAGGTCAGATGGGCAGTCGCTGCATGTAAAATACCGGACCGATTACGTAATTCTTTTTGTATATTGTCAGAAAAGGCGCTGACGCGTGGTTTCATTTATTGCATAATTATATGTTGTCTTCTTATTATCAGTCTTACCAAGCGATATCGTATTGCCCAGTTACTGGGTTGTGGAGGTCAGATAGGCAGTCGCTCCATGTAAAATACTGGTATTCAGCTGCATCCGGCTAGACTGGAAGCCGACCCCAACATAGTTGAGAAATGGCTGGCAGATGATGATGTGGTCTCCTTATTGTATACAATCCAAGACAGTTTTCACTCACTTTATTTTTTCATTCCAAGGTGCTAAAGTGAACGCGTGCGACGGGCGCGGCTCCAGCGCGCTGGCCGTGGCGGCGCGGCGCGACTCGGCCGCCGCCTGCCGCCTGCTGCTGGCCTGCGGGGCCGACACCACCGTGGACTCGCTGTACCCGCAGCCCGACGGTAGGCCTGCTAGGGTTGAACTGGTTGATTGCTGGCCCATGTTGGCCTCTGGTGGGCCATGATGGCCTCTACTGGCTCATGTTGGACTCCAGTGGCCCATGCTGGCTTCTCACAGTGGCCTATGCTGGCGTCTAGTGGCGCATGCTGGCGTCCAGTGGTCCAAGCTGGCGTCTAGTGGCCCACGCTGTTGTCCAGTGGCCCAAGCTGGCGTCCAGCGGCCCATACTGGCGTCCAGTGGCCCATGCTGGCGTCCAGAGGCCCATGCTGGCTTCCAGTGGCCCCCGTGCTGGCTTCTCAAAGAGCCCTCTTTGAGAAGCCAGCATGGCCAGCACCTTTTTATTAGCATCTCAGTGGTTCGTGATGGCCCATGCTGGCCTCTAGTGGCTCATGTTGGCTTCTCACAGTGGCGTTTTTTTCTATTAGCATTACAGTGGTCCGTGATGGTCCATGCTGGCCTGCAGAGGCTCACGACGGCCTATGATGTTCGATGATGGCCAATGATGACCTCCAGTGAACAAATAACTATTTCATTCTTTCTTTCACCAGACGCGTGCGCAAACGCAGCAGCCCTCCGCCTCCTGGAAGCCGCACGCACGGGCGACGTAGAGAACGCGCGCGGCATCCTAGACGCGCGACCCCGACTGGTCAACTGCAGAGATGTGGATGGACGACATTCTACACCACTGCATTTTGCTGCCGGGTAAGTGAATTGAATTCTATTACATGTTACATTGTTGTAGATCAGCATTTCATAAAGTGGGCGATAACGCCTCAGTAAGTTACCCAGAAAAAAATGGTGGCGTTGTGTTGATGCTTAGGGGGCGATATGTAATTTAATCTAGAGGAATGTGGAGTAGTCGAGGACTTACAACAAACTGATGTAGGCATGTTTCATACAATTCTATCCCAACAAAATGGCGACGATGCGCCGGGTTTGTTCAAATTCATGGCTCACGTCTTGTGAAAGTGCAATTGTTTAGGATAAGTGGGACTGACATACGCTATGCGCTAAGAATTAAAAAAAAAAAAACATCTGTATAGTGGTTTTTAAGTAGGTGATACCTAGTGGTATGACCGTCGGACTGCCAAGTCTTAGGTCTCGAGTTCGAACCCGAGGCACGCACCTCTGACTTTTCAGATTCATGTGCGTATTGTATAATTATCACTTGCTTAAAAATCGGTGAAGGAAAACATCGTGAGGAAACCAGCATGTCTGAGAGATATTTCTCAACAGCATGTGAAGCTAAGTCAGAGGCCCATGGGCAGCATGAAAACTCTGACACCAGGTTAGTCACTAACCACACGAAAAGAAGAAGAAGTAGGTGAAAAACAGGGGCGCTAATAGTTTATTTTCAAAGTGGGCAGTAGACACATAAATCGGTAACAGTTATAGCCATGGAGCAAATACAAAGAGGAGATGTCATAATGTGATGTGCACTGTGACAATAAATGTGTCCTGACGTCATCACGGTGGGCGTGGCCTCGGTCAGTTGGCGGCACACGTTGCGTAGGTACTAACTACATGTTTACAGTCCAGTGTTCAGTCTATTTTATTATTTTCTATCTTATTTTAAAGAACAAGATGAAGTGTTGTGTGCTATCATGTAAAAACTATTCAGATAGACGTTCTGATGCCTTGGACGGCATAACATTTCACGTGTAAGTAATTTTATTTCATAAATTATTAGAAGCGTTCTAGAAAAATCTGTGCATTGTCTCTTAATAATAGTGTCACTGCTCGACAAAAGATGGCGCCACTTTGTATCACATCATGTCACCTATACACTAGTGACATCTAGCGAAATCTAGCTAAAACGACATTGTAACAATCGACAAAGCTTAATCTATTAATTGTCCTATTCACCGCTAGATGGAAAATAGAGAGGGGCGTGGTTTGTAACGTCCCTCGCTCCCCGTAAAGTGTCACGCATTATGTTAAAGGGAAATCCAGTTACGGCATCTCCTCTTTGTATTTGCTCCATGGTTATAGCCTAGTGTGATCGTCGGACTGCCAAGTCAACGTCTTAAGTTCGAACCCAAGGCAAAAACAGCAGAAATTCAAATTTTCTCACGTTTTTTTTTCACAATTTGCAGGTCAGTGGGTTATATGTTGATCAAAATATGATTTGAGACTGATAAAGTTCAGACACTTGGTCAGATCATGTGAGGACCATGTAGTTCCGTGTCTGAAATGTGAAATGATTCAAATCAATCAATCTGCCTAGCCTTTTCCCAACTATAGCAACTGGACCGTTCCAAAACAAAACTCAAGCAGCGGTAATTCCGAGTGTCTGCGCAGACCGTATTCTTGCTTGCCTCTCTATCGCGCCCGCAGATACGGGTTCGTAAAAATAAACTTGCAATAAAATTTTAGGACATTTTCATAAAGACCACGATAAATATTGAAAAACAATACTCATTTCATTTATTTATTCATCAAACAATTTACGTTGTGTTCGAATTTTACAAAATAATTACATTTTAAAACATAACAGCTAAGCAATAATCAAACATAAAAACAAAAATAAAAATAGTAGTATGTCATCAATCAAAAACCGTGTCAGAACCATGAAAGTACAAAAACCACCTTAATTATTTAATTTTACTTAAATCAACCGAGTATTAAAAGTCATTAAAATTACTGTTTGAATGTCCAACCATAAAAAGCTCAATCACCACCCTGTCCAACCATTCAATATTAGGTATCTCTTTTGTTTCAGGTACAATCGATTACCCCTCGCTCAGTTGCTGTTACAACGAGGAGCCGATGTTCACGCGAAAGACAAAGGGTGAGTTATTACGATTCTTTAAATTATTTATACACTAACTTCCGCCCGCGGCTTCGCCCGCATAATATGTCGACAAATTATACACATAAACCTTCCATTTGAATCACTCTATCTATTAAAAAAACCGCATCAAAATCCGTTGCGTAGTTTTAAAGATTTATGCATACATAGGGATGTAGGGACAGAGAAAGCGACATTGTTTTATACTATGTAGTGAAGATGGGATTTTTTGACCTCATCTAGTCACTCCAAATACTGAAGATAGCAAAATGTTACTCACAGGAAAGATTCCTATTTATAAAAAGAAAAAAATCTGCTTGCCACACTCAGGAATTGACTATTTGAATCGGTCAACGTAAAATATGAAATTACATAGAAAGAAGATAGTTCGTCGTAAAAACTTCCATCACCGTACAGAAATTAAATATTATGCGAAGATATAATTGTTAAATTGCATTTCGCTGCCCTAGTTCAACAGTAAGATATCTTAAAAAAAAACAAAATTGAGATAAGTTTTGTTTCATGTGAAAAATTTGCTCTTCTGTCCGGTTCAAAAATCGGATATGTGTAAAACACAACCAAAGTGCCTAAATTTCAATGTCTCACTGAGACATTTAAGCATATTTTTACCGACCTTAAGTTCAAGATTCTGACATCTTAAGATATTTATAAAGTCAGGAAGATTTTTACTTTTATTTTATTTCTATACAGAGACTTCTTCAAATGTCCTTATATGAAATTATAAAAACATTTCTATGTTGAGACATCTTAAATTGTCCCACGTTAAATTCTATTTATTTCTAGGACACTTTAAAATAACCTACCTACTCTTCTAATAAGATGTCCGCATCTGCGTGAGGCGCACTGATTTTTCGTTCCGTTCGTCGAATGTCGCAAGCTTTACCCATAAATATAATTACCCACAACTTTTTAATAGCAGGACACACTCAGAATGATGCTGACAACATTTATTCCTTAATAGAAAGAGAAAAGAGAAGGTTGCTGAGAAGTGGCCCAATATTTACACCTGCTCAAGTGGCAATGGTACTGAAATCAGCCAAAAAAAACTGGTAAGCCTTTTACAGTCAATGAAATAGGCTATCAACAGATTTTTGACTGGAAAAAACTGTCTCAAATGGTGAAAAATTTCAACATAGACGAAAATGGTCAAAAAATTGTATGGGGTGACATCAAATGTATCCAAGTAAAAAAAGAAGATCCATACAAATTTGGCTACAAATCTTCATTTTCAGATCTTGATTTTAAAATTGTGAATACCAGAAGGAAACAAAGGGGCCGCATCTCAGAAAATATAACTCTGGAACATGCTTATGATGAAGCACCAGCAATACCAAATCACAAAAAGAGAGATCTGATATCATTATGTACTGCCAATTTGATACCTCAATGTCATCACAGCTTTTACGAAAGTCTTAAAACTACAATTAATAACCAGGAAAATGAAAGCGGCAGTAGTGATGATGAATGTCTGTAACGAGTAGGTTCAGTATGATAATAGAATTAATTAAAACAATTAATTCACTGTTGTAATTAATTAATTATAATTATATTATTTAAATTTTATTATAAAACTAAATTTTGGCTACTACTCACCTATTTGTGCCATTAAGATTCACATAAATAATATTATAGCACTGACTGATTATTATAAATAGTTAAACTGACCTTTTGAATAATAATAATAACATTTTAACTGATAATATGAGACTGATTTGTGCAATTATGATACTAGGTAATAAATAATACATTACAAGCAAACTAACTTCTCAGTTTTAAATGATTTTTTCTATCCCTTTACCAAACATTTCCGCGGATTTAGTCGGACAACGTACATTCTCAAATATCGGTGTGCTGTAATACTAAGATATCTTTAAAATATGTCGATCTCTGTTTATTTTCCATAAATTTGGAAGCTTGGTTGGATAAATCTTTAGTATTTCTTAAACAAAACAAAAAAAGAATAACTCTATGAGTTACAATGTAGACATAATTATTAATAAACCATTTTAGAGACAACATTAAAATCACAAAACATTTTTTATTTAGTCTGAGTTCAATATAAGGTTATCTTACATCGATCACTAATAAAGAACTAGATACACAATCAGCGTCAAAAAATGTCCTCACCGAATGACCACCCAATTGAACATTTGGGTGGTCTTTTCATCTAGTAGCATTCGAACGCTCCGACGGTAAACATGCCTCAGTGCTCGTTTAAAAACTGCAAAAATCACACGTCTAGGACGCTAAAAAAGGATGGAGTTTCTTATTTTTGCTAAGTATTAATATTATCATTATATAATTGTTAACACTGTATTGTAAATACTAATATTTTTTCAAGAAATCATCGTAAAAACTTTATTTTAAATTAAGTCGTAACAAATAGCAGGCGATATAATGCAGCTCAATTGTAAAGACTCTTACTAAACGTATTAATCATACTTACGCATGTCCACTTAAATTGTTTGGGTTATCCGCGTTGACTCTGTTCCATTTGTTGGAGACGCTATTATAGTTCTTATTTTTTTTAATGCGAGATTTGATTTTTGTTTTCATTTACCTGAGTGCGCGATGCAAGGGAGGGTTATGTGTTTATTAGCCTATGTATGAATAATTGACCTAAAATAACTGCTACTAACTGCATAAGACTACTTGAAAAGTGACTTGTTTGGAACTTGTTAGTTGTTTTTTATCAGTCGGGTTTTTTGATATTCCCAATATTTTTTTGTGGTTGTTTAGTCGGGACTTTTGAAAATATTCAATTATTTTAGCTTTCCTCGTGATCCAGTGAGGTGTGGAGAATCGATATCAGTTACAGCACGTCAAAGATCCGAAGAATTCTTCGATCCGAAGTATTTCTTTTTATTGATTTTGTAATTTATTATGAACAATATGTCAAAAAATTGGGACAATAATATAATTTATATTTTCTGAATGTAAAGTTCTGATTTATTTAAAAAAATACCAAAATCGTTAATTGTATGCCTTTAATATTTAAGGCGTTGCCTAAATTCCTAATAGATTCCATCATCAGAACAAAGATTAGATGTAAACAGGACCAACTTGGGAACAAACCTAATGTAATGAATCATCTCAATCGGTCGATTCGTCTTCGACATATCGGTGGTGTGCAAACATAAAAAAAAAAAATTATAAATACGCGACGCATTGAGTAACCTCCTCCTTTTTTTGAAGTATGTTAAAATACCATACATAATAATTTACAGTTTACAGTACAAACAAAAAATATTGTTCTGGTTCGTCTCCACTCGTTCCTTGTGCTAGTGGCGAGCCTCGGTTGTAAAATTTTATTACTTTTTTTTGACACTTAGTAATTGTTACTTTAAAGCATGCGTATAAGGTTGAAATTGTTTTGATGTATGTTGAGCAGCGAGTACCGGTCGTAAAATTTTATTGCTTTTTGCAATAGCTTTGTGAATACGGCTTTATTCCTTGCAGGTAAGGTTGAAATTACATTAATATAGATTTATTTTACCTAAACACAATTGGCGACATTTTTAAGAGAACTTTTGTATGAGATTGTGTATCTAGTTCTTTATTAGTGATCGATGTTATCTTACTATTAAAAGCCTTAAAACTATTATACAAAATATTTTATTCAAATTGAAGTATAAATAACTCCCTAATACATTAAACTAAGCTAAAGTTTAAAAAAATCAACTACATTTCAATTAATAACGAGTGAAATAATGACCGTAAAAGCATAAAAGTATGAATAACTCAAAACGTACTGTTGAACTAGGGCAGCGATTTAATGCTAACAAGTAGTCCATTTGATTCTAAAAATCTGTGACGTCACAATGTTATATTTCATACAAACCACGTACAAATTCCGCGTTTTGACTGTTCGAAAAAGTAACGTTATTGACTACTCTTCCAAATACCTTATTGAGCTGAATGGCATTAGTATTTTATATGGAGAGACTGCCTATCTGCCGTTGGTCCTGTCATTCGTGGATCTTTGACAGTCGTTACGGGTAGTTAGAAGCCCGAAAATTTGACAACCAATCTTACCAAGGGGTATCGTATTAACCAGTCACTGGGTTGTGGAGGTCAGATAGGCAGTCGCTCCATGTAAAATACTGGTATTCAGCTGCATCCAGTTAGACTAGAAGCCGACGCCAACATAGATTCTCCTTAAAACAAAACTATACACATCTATCTACACTAATATTATAAAGCTGAAGAGTTTGTTTGTTTGAACGCGCTAATCTTTAAAACTACTGGTCTGAATTGAAAAATTATTTTTGTGCTGCATAGTCCATTTAAGGAGGAAGGCTATAGGCTATGTATCATCACGCTACGACCAATAGGAGCCGAGCAGCAGTGAGACCGCGCGGGAGCGGCTATTTATTAATAAATAAATATCCTTGGACATTTCACACAGCGCCATATCGTCCCAAGCTAAGCAACCTAATGCTTGTGTTATGGTAACGAGATGGCTGACAAACTACTTATATAATTTTTTTTTGTAAATGTTTACTTATTATAGATAGAAAAACACCCAGACCCGGAAAAAATACTTGCAGGTCGTACAAATATTTGTTTCGTGCCGGAATCGAACCCGCGACATGCTGTGTAGCAGTCAATCGCTCAACCACTGCGCCAAACGAGTCGTCAAGATAAACAGGCGCTCCATGTAAAATACTGATATTCAGCTGCATCCGCTTAGACTGGAAGCCGACCCCAAGATAGTTGGGAAAAGGCTAGGCAGATTGATTAATTCTCCTTAAAAAAAAACACGTTAGACACCACGCCGCTCACTGGTGACCGCGAACAATAGTTTTTCTATTGTGTCTGCTGTGTTTTTTTTTTGGTACTGGCATCTCGCAGTTCAGCCATCAATAGGGTTGCCTACTGCTTAACCGGGCTTGCCTGTGGATGCCACAAAATAATGCAGCCTCCAGCCAGGGCTTAAAAATAAACTTACAAGCTAAGGGCACTCCCTGTGGGGTATGGACCTCGGCTTAGGGCGTCGCTGGGGAGGACAGCAAGGGACAGCTGGATTGGGGGTATTTAAAGCTGCTGGCTCGGGACGGACAGGGTCGTCGCGACGGGACTCGACGGTGAGGAGTGTCTGCTGTGTGGCAGTCAATGACTTAATAAATGCTTTTCTAAACCCCACCAGAGGTCTAGTTCCGCTCCACAACGCGTGCTCGTACGGCCACTACGAGTTGACGGAGCTGCTGGTGTCGGCGGGCGCGGGCGTCAACGCGGCTGACCTGTGGAGGTTCACGCCGCTGCATGAGGCGGCCGCCAAGGGGAAGGCTGACATCGTACGGTTACTGCTCAAGGTCTGTATTGTACACTGGTTGTAACCGAAAGGGTATATAAGATTAAGTGGGATTGTCCGAAAGGGTTACCGCTACCCTGGAACATAACATAAAGGGCTAAGGAAGGAACATGGATGGGTTTTAGTCAGTAAGAGTCTGACACTCCCTTCCGCTCCACCCAGAGCGGGAGAAGTCATTGGATGATTTCCCAGCCTTTAATAAAAAAGGGTATAATATAAGATGACTGGTAATTAGTGACTGATATTTAAACACGTGATTGTACTCATGATTACAATGAACTTTTCCAAAGAAACTTTTTTTGTATACTCAATAGTTTTTTTTTTATCACAATTACAATACAATTGGCGCGCGCAAAGTTCAATGACCTTCGCACCGATCAGCTGTTAGCAGCTATTGAGTATACAAAAAAAGTTTCTTTGGGAAAGTTGATTGTAATCATGAGTACAATCAAGTGTTTAAATATCGGTCACTAATTAGCAGTCACATTATATGTTATACTAGGCAGATTGCTATAGTGTTGGTTCTTCCAACTAAATAGACAGCTGCTGGGAAGTTGGTTGCGCCACTTCTTCTTCCCAGCTAAAGCACTAGGAAGTGGTGAAGGGTGGGCGTTTTTGAGGGACTGTCTTATGTAACTTTGTCCTTCAAAAAGTGATGATTTTCAGCCTAATTTGAATAAATGACTTTTGATATTGTTGTTCTATACAGAGTTGATATGACAGAGGGGCATTAAATTACACTGCGTATACTATACGTGTTTAGTATTAATTCGGTACGGTATAAAAATAAAAAGCACCAAAAATGAGGTTTGTCTTTTTTCAAACAAACTAAATAGCTTACAAATCAGTATAAACGCAACCATCTTTTGTAAATAAAAACTGACCTTGTAACAAAGCGGCACCGACGCGCGCGCGCCGGAGCGCTGTTAGGAAAGATACATCGTGTTCAAAGTGGGCATAAACTTAAAAAATCATTTGCGACTAAACTACTGCTCCTATTTAATTGATTTTTGGTACAGAGCTTGAAAATTGTCCCTAGTATTAGCTGTTTAAAGGACCCTCTGCCGTATCAACTCTGTATAAGAAAAAATCAATTGCTGTTCGTTAGTCTCGAGAACGGCTGGGTCGATTTAGCTAATTTTGGTGTTGAACTGTTGGTCGTAGTTCAGGGAAGGTATAAAAGGTGAGAAAAGTTAGGTGGGTAGGTAGGTAAGACAAGACAACGTCTGTCGGGTCAGCTAGTTTAAAAATAAATTATTCTCAAGCCCTAAAATGTTAGCTAATTTCAAATAAATTGTTATCTATTTTTTAATTAACCTATACATTCCCATTAATACATGTGTGTTGAAGGCACTGAGCTTAGAATAGCACGAAAAATAGTGGCAGTGTTTGTGTTAAGGAAAATGTTTGGTTTGCTACTTCAGAAAGACACACTTCTGTCTGAATTCAGAATCAAATGTATGTATACTATATTGGGTGTAACCGAAAGGGTATATATTATGTCACCGTTAGATTGTAAAGATCGTTAGATTACAATCTATCTAGCGAGATTGTAAACTATCGATAGATTGTGAACCGTATCATTATGATTGCAATTTGACTCATTATTTTTCGCTATATTGTAATCTACCGAAGTGAAACTGTTAAATTACAATCTGAATAAAAATAATCTCTTTTTTCCATATTTTTTTCTATATAATCTAGTCGTTTCTGGCACTCGCCGCCCGCTGCCGCGGCACCGCTCGCTTCGCTCGCTCGGCTCGTGCGTAGGTGGTCACAGTTTTAACCTAACCTAACCATTTTTTTAAACGTCCTACGTTCACAATTTGACCGCTTCCCATCGATAGATTACAATCAAGCGAAAAATGATGAGTTAAATTGCAATCATAATGATACGGTTCACAATCTATCGATAGTTTACAATCTTACTAGATAGATTGTAATATAACGATGTTTACCACAGAACAGATAAAGAGGTTAGAATGGAAGTAGTTCCTGATTTGTATTAGAACGCGTGTCGCCGCATGTCTCCCACTCTTGTCTCTCCACTACAAGCAAGAGATAATACGTACGCGCATTACGCACACAAATAAACCACACGCACTTACATCGCGTGTTTACTATTGGTTGTCACACTAACGCAAATGCTGCTCTGGACGTACACTCACACACGTGTAAAAGCAATTTATTTCTCATATATGTTACGGCTACCAAAAGGTCGATTAATCATATCGATAAAATTACTGTAGTTTAGTTAATTAAAGTTTTGCATTTTTTTAAGTTGCGGATACGGTACGAATAACTTCCTAATTACATATAAATAAACTTAAATCAAAGACAAATTAAGGGGGAACATCCGATACTGCCGGGAAATTTAAATTTTCTTTATTTTTATGCTAGTTGCAGCTCTGTTTTACGGCATAATACTAGAAAGAAAGAAAAATAGCATTTTGAATAACATAAAACGTAAAACAATGCTACAATATGCAAAAAAACTATAAAGAAATTTTCAAATTTCACGTCCATATCGAATGTTAAGTCGAATTAACATAATATAATCTAATTAATTTATTGTGAACTACTCCGTGAAAAAGTATTTATTAATTTTATCATGTTAATTCATGAATAATATCTGTGCCCGCCGCCGCCGGTTTCACCCGCGTTACATAATCATTTTCTGCAAAATGTTGCGAACATAAATTGTGCTACATTTAGTACCTATCCATTCAATTCTACCAGTTGCTTCAAACCACAGTTTTCTTGTAGCAGGATTTTTGGAAACTTAAAAAAAATTAAAAAGTGTTTGCATCGTAAATTAGATTTTAGACGAAAAACCAACTAAGAAACTAAATTAATAATCCACATTATACAATAATTGGTGTTATTTTCATTGTTATATTACTGACAATAATCATTCGTATACACATCTTAATATCGACATTGTTTACAATTTGGTACAACACTATCGACGCGCTTAGATTTCCCAGAATTGAAGCTTTGGATCGACGCACGCGACGTTCGCAGTGAACGCAATACATTGCGCGACCGCTCACGTCGTGCAAGATCGTACCAATGTAATGCAAGCAATGTATAATTTTGCATCTGAATGCGATTTTATCGTTTTTGTCTACAAACTACATAATACTTTTGTAATAATTACAAATATCACTCGTATTTTAAGGTTTTTGGAGTTACCGGTGAAAAGAAATCCCTCCTCGGGCCACATTACACTCCTGACTTCTTTTGCGACACGTTATAATTGGGCAAGACGGCATAATTCTTTTTTTCCGCGGAGAATTGAACGCTTTCACAATAAGAGCGTGACTGTTGACCAGTGATTCTAATTTCGGTTGGGTTTGGAGCGCCCGCGCAAATGTGTGGCGCGCCTGTCCCGCCCACAAGGCCCTTCTAACCTCTTTAACTGTTCTGTGATGTTTACAATCTTACGGTGACATATACATACAAAATGATATGCTACAGACCACCAAACTTAACAACTTCTACTATGGGACCAACTCCAAAATCGTGAATTGGTCCCATAGTAAGTTGTTCAGTTATGTATATTACTAGTTTCTGTCAAAGTCAAATCATTTATTTCAAATAGGCACATGTAAGGCACTTTTGAACGTCAAAATGAACAAGAAATAGAATTGATTCTAGTCGCCCCTTCCAAAAGGTAGTTTCATATGGAGAAGAATGGGCAAGAAACTCCACCGTTACTCTCTTTTGTCTGCGTCTTCGCCTGCGTGAATATCAGAAATCATCCGTCGGGGACGTACTAACGGGATAAAACATATCCTATGTGAACTCTTTGCCAAGTTTCATCCAGATCCGTTCAGCCGTTGAGCGTGAAGGACGGACAAACATACAAACTCACACGCACACACTCACACACACACACTCACACACACACATTCACACACACACTCACAAACTTGTGCCTTTACAATATTTGTGTGATTCCACAGCACGGAGCCGACCCTACCCGTAGAAATCGCGACGGTCTAACGCCCTTACAGTTAGTGAGGGCAGGTGATAGTGACACTGCCGACGCGCTAAGAGGAGATGCTGCGCTGTTGGATGCTGCCAAACGCGGAGATCTTGCTAGAGCCAGGTATGTTTGATTGAAGAAGCCTGCTGGGTCAGCGGGATTGTCCGAAAGGGTTACCGCTACCCCGGAACATAAAGGGCTAAGGAAGGAACTTGGATGGGTTTAGTCAGTAAGAGTCTGACACTCTCTTCCGCTCCACCCAGAGCGGGAGACATAAAAAAAAATAGATAAATAAAAAAATAAAAAAAAAATGAATAGATGATTTCACACACAAAAAAAAGTATGTTTGTCTCTCATTGGAGTCCAATTAAAACTAAGCAATATTTCTAGCTCCATTTAACACTTTCACTGCCACGTACATTTATTGCATAACAATTGGCATGCCATAAAATGTGTCTCGCATATCTATAACAACCCATCTGTTGAGTCCATCGGCGCAACGGTTACGTAACGGTACCACTATGCCGCAGCACCCGAATCCGAGTTCACTAAGCCACGCCCACGACCAGCCAGCGATAGTAGGGTTGTCGAACGTCTAATTTTTTATTGAAAGAAATAAACTACACGGTTCTTTTTTATATTTTTATTTGGTTTTCTAGGTATTTAAAAATCATAACACTTACGCCAAGAGAACCTTACATGATTTGCCTAATCCGCAGTTGTAGTGTTTTTCTTTTTAAGTGGTTTTCTTTTTAAGTTTCATGATAACCTATGAAATGTATTTCCTATTGAATACGATACCACACTTTTTATCCAAGAATGTTTATCGTATATGTAACCAATACAGAACAAAGAATACTTTCTGTGCAAAATAACGAAAAACATTGTACATACTAATGTTCTTGCTCCTCCTTCTCAATCCCAACTTGTTGTTAGTCAAAAACTTTTAAATGTCAAAATATCAAATCTTCATACAGCCTCACAGATTCACACGCATAACAACAGAATTATCTAAGCTAAGTGAATTAAAGTAAGGTAGCTAAAGTTGTATAAACAGTTGTCGTCTAAATCGCCAGCAAGGGATTAAAAACCTTAAAGCTCAATAAAACCAAACCGATGCCTTTGTTTTCATTTTTTAAACCTTCAGCGACGGTTTTTACCTCAATAAAACACGTGCAGATGAGGAAAAGATTAAACATTTGCCTTCTTTTGTTTTTGAGCTCAATACAACCGAACCGATACCTTTGTTTTCATGTTTTAACGAGGGTTTTTGCTTCAATAGAACGAACACATACAGATAAGGAAAAGTTTTAACATTTGCCTTCTTTTGTTTCTAATCTCAATAAAACCAAACCGATCCCTTTGTTTTCATTTTTTAAACCTTCAGCGGCGGTTTTTACCTCAATAAAACACGCGCAGATAAAGAAAAATAGTTACCTAATAATAAGAAATCTCATTAAAATTGCGTGGCGCCATAGGCTTGTATGAAATGCCATGCCATGAAAAGGCAATTAATAATAAATCCACTTTAGTATGTTTCTTAGAGATTTGTCAGCATAATATTAAATCTTACAACATTTAAAGTAAATAAATAATTGATGAAAGACTTACTCAAAAGTACATACTATTCTCACCTAGCTTATTTTTGGCAACCCTAGTAGCACGTTTCGATTTGCACCCGGTAGGCGGGTGCTGGGCATGGCCACAAGCCACATATAACTATTTATATGTAGGACCCGGGAGCCGGGTTGTGGGCATGTGAACGAATTATCGTTCGACCCGGGAGCCGGGTGCTTGGCAGCGAAAGTGACAGCAGCCGATAAAGATTTCACTGTGAAACCTAAAGTGAAGTGAGCTGTCATTTCATCTGCTTGGGATTGACACTGTTGACAGCGGACTTCACTTTAGATTTCACGATATATTAACAGGTTCACGGTTTTTTTTTATAATATGTCGGTTGGATTTATATTGATCTGCCAGACTTTTTGTAAGAATCTTTTGTGAAAACTTAGGTGAAGTGAATTGTCATTCCGCCTGATGCTAGGGAATTGACACCACTGATAGCGCACTTTACCTAAGTGTATACGGTTAGGTTTTATAACCTTTTGAACGCCAGAGTAGAAACGCACGCGCATACCCTCAACGCCAAGCTACAAATTGAATTTCTTCTTGTTATCATGAATTTCCCATTATTCATTAAGTCTTTTAATTTGTTTCATGTCATTAAATACGTACGAGAGCTTCAATGTTTAAGATATCTATATAAACACTCACAAAAGTAATGTTTTGATTGTTTTTTCGTGTTATAGTGTTGTTGCCACTGTCACGTATTGATGTCGTTGGCGTACAGGGCACGCGCTTGCTTGTGACGTATATGTGACAATGGCGTTCAAAAGGGTCATAGAATAATAAATCAGCTGGATTTATAATGATCTGCGCCGGTCTAATTGTAAAAAAAAAAAATATGTGAAAACTTCGGTGAAGTTAGCTGTGAGCAGTGAGCATCAGGCTCTGGATGCTTGCGACTGACACTTGATAGCTCACTTAACTTTTCACGGCACTATTGTTATCAGAATATACCATATCGGCTGGATTTATAGAATAGAATAGAATATTTTTATTTCAGACCGGAGTCCATAGGGTTAGTAACAATTTTAACTTAAATGCTAGTGTTAGTAGGTTACAGACACATAGAAATATACAATTAAATTTCGGCATGGAGCCGCATCCACCTCCGCAACATCGGGGAATCCCACCGATCTACGAACACACTGAGAATACTGTTGGAGCCGCCGCGAACACGAGACATCAGGGATGCACATCTTTTTCTAATAATAGCGGCAAAACCATCAATATTATTATCTGCAAACATCCCTGACGCACTACATCGCCACGGCAGCCGCAGCAGCACTCTCAGTGCATTATTATATTGAACGCGTAGGTCGCTGTATGCCCTCTGCGTGAAGTTGACCCACAGGCTGCACGTGTAGAACGATTGACAGTAAGCTTTGAAAAGCGTTACTTTAACTGGCTTCGTACAACGTGCAAACCTGCGGGCCAGCATGTTACAACGGACAGCCAGCGACCTACTTTATAATAGTGTTTCCGTAAAAGTCTGAACGTGAAAACTTAGGTGAAGTGAGCTATCATTCCACGTAATGTTTGCGATTGTCACTTTTGACAGGGGACATCACTAAAGTTTTCACAGAATAGACTACCAGTATGGTGAGTTAGGACAGGAAATAGTACTGACTAAACAAATAAATAACGTTGTTTTTTTTTGGTTTCTTTCAGAAAATTAATAACTCCTCAGAATGTGAACTGCAGAGATTCTCACGGACGGAACTCCACACCTTTGCATCTAGCTGGTAAGTTGTCCGTACTGATTACTCTTCCACTATTACTGTTATTTTGCGAACAGCCAAAGCGTGGAACTCTCTGCCAGGGCTTCTGACTACTCGTAACGACTGTCAAAGATGCACAAATGACAGCCGGGACCAACGGCTTCACGTGCTTTCCGAGGCACGGAGGAATCTGTGTAAAGATGGTCCAATCCACAGATCAACCCCGGCAAGCTTAGCTTAACCTGATGTATTGACTGTTAGGACGCTCGTCGCTAAGTAAAAATAGGCCACGTGCCTCCTCCATTGTCTCTACTTATGTTCATCAATATTTTCGTCCGATTTCAAAAATTCTTTGGGAGAGCTGAGGTTTGTGGTCTCGTATAAAGGAGATGGCTAAATCGAAGTATAGACGACTGCCCCAGCATGTATAAACATGGTTCTTAGCAATATATAATGCAGAAAAGCTAAACATTAGTATTTCATATAAAAAAAGATTCAAGAACTTTTCATATCTTTACAATACTGGATATAAAATCATGCAACACCTAAGTCAATAGATATCAAAAATTCCAAACAAATAATTCATGATTGAATTCTTAAAATATTACGAGTTAATGAGAGATTTGTATACATGCTGGGGGCAGTCATTTGGCCATCTCCTTATATAAGGTGTTAAAAAATTAACTCTAAGAATTTCGTGGGAGCATTGTACTCATCGTTATGAACAACTTTTACTATGGGATGAACCCTGAAATCGCGAAAAAAAATTAGCTATT
This sequence comes from Hyppa rectilinea, assembly GCA_951799385.1. NCBI lineage: Eukaryota > Metazoa > Arthropoda > Insecta > Lepidoptera > Noctuidae > Hyppa > Hyppa rectilinea. Next base: position 2,063,042 of record OX637327.1, read on the forward strand.
CCATACATTTTATTGAGCTACGCGTGCATAAATGTATGGAACAGCTCATATTTTTTTCGCGATTTCAGGGTTCATCCCATAGTAAAAGTTGTTCATAACGATGAGTACAATGCTCCCACGAAATTCTTAGAGTTAATTTTTTAACACCTTATATTAACTGTACTTGGATAGTTATTGAGTTAACTTCGTTTAATATTTTTTATCACTGTTGTTAACATAGCAAGTAGTGGTATACGAATTGATGAGGAGGCTGTGGGGTTGATACCATAACTAAAACAACTTAACGAGAAAAAAAATCAAACGACTTTTAAAAAAAAGCATTACCAAAGTGAAACATAACTTTAAACTCGGAAGTCTGGAGGAGCTCGTGGCTAAGTACTAACAGCCGCACAGTTCGATCCATTAGGTTAAGCTACGCTTGCTGGGGTTGGCCGTGGATGAGTGACCATCTTTACATACCGAGACTCCTCCGTGCGTCGGACAGCACGTTAAGCCGTTGATCCCAGCTGTCATTCGTGCATCTTTGACAGTCGTAACGGGTCGTCAGAAGCCCGAAAATCTGACAGCCTGTCTTACCACGGGGTATCGTATTGCCCAGTTACTGGGATGTGGAGGTCAGATAGGCAGTCGCTCCTTTTAAAATACTGGTATTCAGCTGCATCCCGTTAAACTGGAAGCTGACCCCAACATAGTTGGGAAAAGGCTAGGCAGATGATGAATACTATAATATCCTTGGACATTTCATACAATGCCATATAGTCCTAAGCTAAGCAACCTAATGTTTGTGTTATGGTAACGGGATGGTTGGTAAACTACTTATATACTTATATTTTTTTTGTAAATACATACATTTATTATAGATAGAAGAAACCCATAAATTGTCCATCGTAACCCTATTATTTTGAATCGACTTCCAAATAGGAGGAGGTTCCATGTTCGTCTTTACTTATGCCAATCTGCCTAGCCTTTGCCCAACTATGCTGGGGTTCGCTTTTAGTCTCACTGGGTGCAGCTGAATACCAGTATTTTACATGGAGCGACTGCCCATCTCCAGTAACTGAGTAACGCAATACCCTTTCGTAAGACTGGCTGTCAGATTTTCGGGCTTCTGTTGACCCGTAACGACTGTCAGAGATGCACAAATGACAGCCGGGACCAACGGCTTAACGTGCTTTCCGAGACACGGAGGAGTCTCGTTATGTAAAGATGGTTTACCAGTGGGCGTGTGTGCTGCTGGGGAGTTAATTGCGCCACTTCTTCTTCCCAGCTAAAGCACTAGGAAGTGGTGAAGGGTGCTTTGTATTTGTTTGAAGGAGGCTTTGTATTTTCGTTTTTTACTACCGACTTCCGAAACGAGTTGGTTTTGGAAGATGGTTGAGTTTCCTGGAGTGATGATGTCGGTCCCCCCTGGCAGCGGGCTACAACAACCTGGAGGTGGCGGAGGCGCTGCTGGCGGCGGGCGGCGCGGTGGGCGCGCGCGACAAGGGCGGGCTGGTGCCGCTGCACAACGCGGCCTCGTACGGCCACGTGGAGCTGGCCGCGCTGCTGCTGCGCGCCGGCACGCCGCCCAACGCGGCCGACCGCTGGGGCTTCACGCCGCTGCACGAGGCCGCGCACAAGGCGCGCACGCAGCTGTGCGCGCTGCTGGTACGTGCACCTAGCCCTACTTCTTTCTTTAACATTAGCTCTAAATACATATCTACAACCCGGTCACATTATCTCGAGACCTGACGTCGATGACGTCACGTCGCGTCGGCGCTCTGATATGGTGCGCAAAACAAGCATCCTCTAGTAGGATATTATTATAAACAATAAGATTTCCAACAAAACAAATATTGTGTTAATTAATATAATGTAGGTAATATTATTATAATGATATGATTAAAATGATGAAAAATAAATGAAACAATCTTGATCTACAGTTATAACGAATTGCTTGTTAGCTTTCTCTGATTCAAAGAAAGCGAAAACTTTCAGGATTAAATTTCTTGCTTCACTGTGAATAGGTTTTCCCATATTTGAAAAAACGTTTACTGTTCCACTTCAAAGCAACGAAATAATAACAAAAGTGTCCAAACTAAACCAAAATGTCCAAACTTAACAAAAATGTCTAACATTGCAACAAAAACAATATTTTAACGTAACAGCAATAACAAAATCACAATAAAAGTCCAAACGTAACAAAATAACAATCGACAACGAAAGTGCTACCCGTACTGACGCGCCGTGGCGAGCGCGGGGAGGTGAAAGGAGAATGGGGCGGGAGGTTCGCATTCCAGCGAGGTCTCGAGATAATGTGACCGGGTTGTACCTACCTATCTAGGTAGATAATTATGTAGGGTAAACTTTTTCATTGATCACACACAAAAAAAAAATGCATACAAGTATTGATAATTTGAATTTGAACAGACAACTTAATAATCCAGTCAAAATAGACATTTGACTTAACCAACATTCTAATAAAACTTACCGTTTTCAAGAAAAATGGAAAAAAACTTGAATCTTGTACGTTTGACCTTCAATATATTTTTTTGCATCGAAGGGATTTTTGAAATTTTATTTATAATGATGTATTTAACGTTTCTGCCAATTTTCAGCTTGAGATGGATTATAATATTGTCCTGAACTTTAAATTTCAGTTACTTTAGCGCATTCATCATAACCATTATGACAATTTTACAGTGTCTTAAATCATTGATAATCTTCTTCGTCCAGCTCGCTCACGGCGCGGATCCCTACCTCAAGAACCAGGAAGGCCAGACGGCGCTGGACCTGGCGGGAGCCGAGGACGTGCGCTCGCTGCTGCAGGACGCGATGACGTCGGCGGCCGGCGAGCTGGCGGCCCCCGCGCCCGCGCCGCCGCCGCTGCCGCCGCCGCAGCAGCCCGTGCTCATGCCCAGCGGGGACACCGTGCCGCTCGCGCTGCCGGTAGGGGGGGGGCCTTCTCAATGGCACATGATAGTGGCTCATGAAGGCCTATTACGGTGGTTCTTGATGGCCCATGACAGTGGTTTATGATGGCCCATGACAGTGGTTTATGATGGCCCATGACTGTGGCCTATGGTGGCCCACGACTATGGCCTATGGTGGCCCATTCAGTGGTTCATGATGGCCCATGTAATGGTTCATGAAGGCCCATGACAATGGTCCATGATGGTATATGATAGTGGCCCATGATGGACCATTTCTATGGTTCATGATGGCCCATTCAGTGGTTTATGATGGCCCATTTAATGGTTCATGATGGGTCATGACAGTGGTTTATGATGGCCCATGACTGTGGCCTATGGTGGCCCACGACTATGGCCTATGGTGGCCCATTCAGTGGTTCATGATGGCCCATTTAATGGTTCATGAAGGCCCATGACAATGGTCCATGATGGTATATGATAGTGGCCCATGATGGACCATTTCTATGGTTCATGATGGCCCATTCAGTGGTTTATGATGGCCCATTTAATGGTTCATGATGGCCCATGACAATGGTCCATGATGGCCCATGATAGTGGCCCATGATGGACCATTTCTATGGTTCATGATGGCCCATTCAGTGGTTTATGATGGCCCATTTAATGGTTCATGATGGCCCATGACAATGGTCCATGATGGTATATGATAGTGGTTCATGATGGCCCATAACAATGGTTTATCATGGCCCATGACCGTGACCTATTATGGTCCATTTCAATGACTAATGATAGCCCATGACAGTGGCACACGATGGCCCATTACAATGGGTCATTACCCATTGTAATGGGCCATCGTGTGCCACTGTCATCATTATGGCCGATGACAATGGCCCATGATGGCCCATTTAGTGGTTCATGATGGACTAATTACAATGACTAATGATGGCCCATGACAGTAGCAAATGATGGCCCAATACAATGGTTTATGATGGCCCATTCAGTGGTTTATGATGGCCCATTACAATGACTCATGATGACCAATTACAGTGGTTCATGATGGCCAATGACAGTGGCTCATGGTGGTCCATTCAGGGCTTTGATATTATCATGGGCTATGATGGTTTTTCAGGCCGCTCGGGGTAGATTTCGCAAGGATCAAGTGTATGACTACAGTCCGGGTATACGAAACTACATCAAACTTTCAAAATTCATAAATAGAAAATCCTTTTTTCCCATCAGGTGGTACCCTCAAACTACTGGGCGGAAGGCTCTCGCGGCAGTCTCGAAGACGCGGCCGGTAGACCTGCATCAGCTCTATCCACCTCCGAGTCTTTACAGACATTCCTATCCAGGTCAGTTCTAACCCATTGACTGCCAGAACGCAGATCTACGCGAGGCACAATGGCTTTTTAATTGTGTCTGAAATTACGGCATACGCAAGGTAATACTCACCAGAGCTCACCAAGTATGTTTAAGAACGTACGAAACGTATGAAACAAAGATGCGCTTGCGCAGCATACAACACAAACTCTGACACCAGGTTAGTCACTAACCACACGAAAAAAAATAAAGATTATCATGTGCCTAGCCTTTTCCCAACTATGTTGGGGTCGGCTTCCAGTCTAACCGGATGCAGCTGAATACCAGTATTTTACATGGTGCGACTGCCTATCTGACCTCCACAACCGAGTAACTGGGCAATACGATACCCTTTGGTAAGACTAGCTGTCAGATTTTCGGTCTTCTGACGACCCGTAACGACTGTCAAAGATGCACAAATGACAGCATCATCTATATCTATATATATATAAGAAAGACGGGTTTGTTCCCTTCGTTATAACTCGAGATCTGCTGGACCAATTTTCATGGTTTTTGTTTCGTTGGATTTGTCTCCGCCCTGAATAGCAGAATACATTTTTAACTTTTTTTTTTTTTTTAAGTAGGCTAGGTAGGTATGGTAGGTAGGTACTAGGTAGGTAGGTAGGTAGGTAGGGTAGGTAGGTAGGTAGGGTAGGTAGGTAGGTAGGGTAGGTAGGTAGGGTAGGTAGGTAGGGTAGGTAGGGTGGGTAGGTAGGGTAGGTAGGTAGGGTAGGTAGGTAGGTAGGGTAGGTAGGTAGGTAGGTAGGGTAGGTAGGTAGGTAAGGTAGGTAGGGTAGGTAGGTAGGGTAGGTAGGTAGGTAGGGTAGGTAGGGAGGGTAGGTAGGGTGGGTAGGTAGGGTAGCTAGGGTAGGTAGGGTAGGTAGCTAGGTAGGTAGGGTAGGTAGCTAGGTAGGTAGGGTAGGTAGGTAGGTAGATAGGGTAGGTATCACAGTTAAGACAGGACAACGTCTGTCGGGTCAGCTAGTAATTATATAAAAGAAAGACGGGTTTGTTCCCTCCATTATAACTCGAGATCTGCTGGACCAATTTTCATGGTTTTTGTTTCGTTGGATTTGTCTCCGCCCTGAATAGCTGAATACATTTTTTTTTTTTTTTTTTTTTGGTAGGTAGGGTATGTAGGTAGGTAGGTAGGGTAGGTAGGTAGGGTGGGTAGGTAGGTAGGTAGGGTAGGTAGGTAGGGTAGGTAGGATGGGTAGGTAGGGTAGGTAGGGTGGGTAGGTAGGGTAGGTAGGTAGGGTGGGTAGGTAAGGTGGGTAGGTAGGGTAGGTAGGTAGGGTAGGTAGGGTGGGTAGGTAGGGTAGGTAGGGTGGGTAGGTAGGGTGGGTAGGTAGGGTAGGTAGGTAGGGTAGGTAGGGTGGGTAGGTAGGGTGGGTAGGTAAGGTAGGTAGGTAGGGTAGGTAGGTAGGGTAGGTATCACAGTTAAGACAGGACAACGTCTGTCGGGTCAGCTAGTTTCATATATAATGCATCTTTTAGTTTATCATTTCTCACACATTGATTGATTTATTATGATTAACTTTTAGAATGTTCGTAAATCTTCTTCTTTTCGTGTGGTTAGTCACTAACCTGGTGTCAGAGTTTTTATGCTGCCCATGGGCCTCTGAGTTAGCTCCACATGCTGTTGAGAAATATCTCTCAGACATGCCGGTTTCCTCACGATGTTTTCCTTCACCGATTTTTAAGCAAGTGATAACTAACTATACAATACGCACATAAAACCGTAAAATCAGAGATTCGTTAATATGGAAGCACCATGTATTTATGACATAATTAAGTTTACCTGCCACTGCTACATGTGTTTTTCTTTTCACCTTTTGTGGTGTAGTGTTTTTATTCGGGGTGCATCGTCTTCATATATAATGTTATAATTCATGTATACAAAACATTTTAAAAGAGTAACGGTGGAGTTTCTTGCACATTCTTCTCCACACGAAACTACCTTTTGGAAGGGGCGGCTAGAATCATTGTATTTCTTGTTCTTTTTGACAATCAAAAGTTCCTTTCTTGTGCCAATTTGAAATAAATGATTTGACTTTGACTTATTAAATATTTTTATAGAAGTTAGATATATCATTTTGTAAATGCGTTTAATAAGTTGAAGACCTAAGAATGTATTCTCAAATCATCATTTTCCCCTACAGCATCGGCCTGGAACAACTAACTCAAGTATTAGAACGAGAGCAAATCACCGTGGACATACTGTCGGAGATGTCGCACGAGGATTTGCGCGCTGTGGGCGTGGCGGCGTACGGACACCGGCATCGATTGCTGAAGGCGGCGCGGCATAGCTTACAGGCAGCTTCAGGTATGCACAGCACTATTCGCACTGCCGGGTAAGCGGGATTGTCCGAAAGGGTTACCGCTACCCCGGAACATAAAGGGCTACGGAAGGAACATGGATGGGTTTTAGTCAGTAAGAGTCTGACACTCTCTTCCGCTCCACTCAGAGCGGGAGAAGTCATTGGATGATTACGCAGCCTTAAAAAAAAAGCACTATTCGCACACTTTGCCTTTACAGAACAATAAAAAAAAACAAAAGTCATTTATTCAAATTAGGCTGAAAATCAGCACTTTTGGAAGGTCAAAGTTACATAAGACAGACCCCGAAAACTGAGCGTTTCTTTTAGTACTTAGGGCCATACCCAAAGGGTAAAACGGGACCCTATATCTTTCCTCGTAGAGGCGATTGGCGGCGGCGGCGACCTCTCGCGCCCGGCCCTGGTGCAAGCCATGGTCTGGAGCGATAGGGAGTGGGGGGGAATGACCTCCTTCTGCGAGGCAGTTATGCTCGCGAAGGAGGTGGTGGGATGGGAGAGGGAAAGGTCCTCCCGTCCCAGCCGCCGCAGGAGACGCCCCGGGCGTTGGGAGCCACGTGACGACTCCCGGCCACCGTAGGCGCGGGCCTGCGGACGGTGAGTAATGGGTGACTCGCCGTCCGATCAGCACCAGGCCCGTGCCGGACGGCGCGTATATGTTCCACGCGCGCCTCAAAGAGATGTCAGCATATGAAGGGGCCCCTCAGGGCCAAGCCTGCCAGGGAAGCGGGATTGTCCGAAAGGGTTACCGCTACCCGGAACATAAATTTCTAAGGAAGGAACATGGATGGGTTCTAGTCAGTAAGAGTCTGACACTCCGATCGGGAGAAGTCGTTTGATGATTTCCCACCTTCAAATAAAAAGGGCCATACCCAAAGGGTAAAACGGGTTATTACTAAGAGACAGAAAAAAAAAATTTTGCACACGCACAGGAAATACACAGACAGAAAAACAGGCACACGTCAGAAAGACATTTATACAGAGTTGATATGACAGAGGGGCATTATATTACACTACGTATACCAGTGGCGTGCACTTTATACATGCAAATAAGCTCTGCATACTTTGTATATACTATACGTGTTTAGTATTAATTCGATACGGTATAAAAATGAAAAAACACCAAAAATGTTTTTTTTTTCAAACAAACTAAATATTTCACAAATCACAGTAAAACGCAACCACCCTTTGTAAATAAAAACTGACCTTGTAACTACGCATCGTAGTTCACACTAAGTTTTATCGTTTTATGGTGAATGAGCTATGCGTATAAACATAATCAGGTGTTTGGAAAAATACATCGTGTTCAAACGAGGCAAAAACTTATAAAAACATTTGCGACTAAACTACTGCTCCTATTTAATTGATTTTTGGTACAGAGCTTGAAAATGGTCACTAGTATAGGCAGTTTAAAGGAAAGCCCCTCTGTTGTATCAACTCTGTATCATTAATGGGCACTAGCCCTACCCGTGTGTTAAGTGACGACACGGTTGGCGCAGTGGTTGAGCGAGTAACTGCTGCGCAGCATGTCGCGGGTTCGATTCCCGCACGGACAAATATTTGTACGACCTCCAAGTATTTGCTCCGGGTCTGGGTGTTTCTCTATTTATAATATGTATGTATTTACGATAAAAAAATGTATATAAGTAGTTTATCAGCCATCTCGTTACCATAACACAAGCATTAAGTTGCTTAGCTTGGGACTATATGGCGTTGTGTGAAATGTCCAAGGATATTATTATTAAATTAACGTCACCATTGTAGCGTCACGTTGTTGATCGAAAAATTATTCTTATACATTACAGAATGGTATGGAGGCACGACCCTCGTGGAAGTGACAATGCCGACAGAGGGAGAGTGCTCAGAGAGTGAATACACGATAGTCGAGAGAGAGATGCAAGCATCAGTTCGAGCGCACAGAGAACATGCGGGCGGCATGTTCACACACTATAACGTTGTTAGGGTAAGTAGAATGGTCAGCGGGATTGTCCGAAAGGGTTACCGCTACCCCGGAACATAAACGGCTACGGAAGGAACATGGATGGGTTTTAGTCAGTAAGAGTCTGACACTCCCTTCCGCTCCACCCAGAGCGGGATTTGAGTTTTCCTTCTATAATTTATCAGTAGTAGCCTGGAGTCTAGATTTGTGCCCGGTTGATGGTGTTAGGCACGCTCCCTGGCGAAAAATAAGTGTACTACAGGTGCTTTAGAAATAAACTACGATAACATACCCCGCCCCTCCAAAATTCAAAACGTTTGAAAGTATTTGTGAAAGTTATTACGTTGCGCCACCAAGACTCACAACGCATGTCGCTGCCGGCCTGCTACTGAACACGAATACTTACAACTACATACAAACTGTTTCGTGAGGATGTGACTACAAACATTGAAACAGTCATTTGGAGGGGCGCGCCATGTTATCGTAGTTTAGCTTCAACAGAGTATAATATATTATGGTAAAATAAATTTTATACAGGGAGTCTTAGTTGATAAGGACGAAATAGCTGCCGTGTTTTAGTAGTTTATTTTTCACTGCTTGACCCTTCTAGGATTAGGTTTTTTTTTTAAATTCCTCTTCATCATCAGATACAAAAGCTGGTGAACGGGCGCCTTTGGGAGCGCTATCAGCATCGAAGACGTGAGGTGTGTGAAGAAGCTGGCTCTCACAACGAGAGGATGCTGTTCCATGGGAGTCCCTTCATCAATGCCATCGTGCAGAAGGGATTTGATGAGAGGCATGCTTACATTGGTGAGTTTTAACCCTTATTTCGAAGGTATCAGGAAACAGCAGCTATAGCCCAGTGGTAACTGCTTCGATTTACGAGTTGTAGGTTGTGAGGTCGATCCCAGCCAGGCGCTTTACTTAGTGCAAATAATTTCATCACCACTGCTCTCAAAACGGTGAAGGAAAACATTGTGAGGAAACCAGCATGTCGTAGAACCAAAAATTCGTAGACATGTGACATCTACCAACCCGCACTGGGCACGCGTGGTGAATTATGGCCCACTTCCTCTCATAGAGAAGAAGAGCTAGTGGCTAAGTAATAACAGCCGCACGGATCGATCTATCAGGTTAAGCTACGCTGGCCGGGGTTGGTCCATGGATGGGTGATCATCTTTACATATCGAGACTCCTCCGTGCCTCGTAAAACACTTTAAGCCGTTGGTCCAGGCTGTCATTTATTTATTGATTGAAACTTTTCTCACACAATAATGGTACAGAGGCCAGCACATCATGTTACCCCAATCTGTCAAATTTCTTTGATAGTATTTCAACTTTATTGCAAAGACATAAGGTTCATTTTCAATTGGAAAAAATTGACAGGGATAGCTTGATGTGCTGGCGTCTGTACAAAGGCGGACATTTTTCATATTATTTATTTAGGATCTTCAACAAAAGATGTACACAATACATGACACTTAAGTAAAGAATTACATCACGTAATAAGTTAAACAACTAAGCTAACAAGGGTATAATTTGGAAAAGTTAATTAAGGACACAAAACGTAATAAAAAAATATATACAGAGTTGATATGACACAGGGGCATTAAATTACACTACGTATACTATACGTGTATAGTATTAACTCGGTACGGTATAAAAATAAAAAGCACCAAAAATTAGGTTTTTATTTTTTCAAACAAACTAATTAGCTTACAAATCAGAGTAAAACGCAACCACCCTTTGTAAATAAAAACTGACCTTGTAACGTAGCGGCACCGACGCGTGCACGCCGGAGCGCTGTTAGGAAAGGTACATCGTGTTCAAACTGGGCAAAAACTTAAAAAAACATTTGCGACTAACTATGATAATGATAATGATATTTATTTTGTAAAACATGAGTACAGATTATAGGTCTTGTATAAATTAAGGAGCTACATGTTTTGCCATTTGAGGCGTACAAAATTACAGACATTACGCAAAAAATATAATTAAAATAGGAATGTCAAAATTAAAAAAACAAAAAATTAGGAATTAGATCACAGTGTCAAGATTAAAAAATTAATTAAAATTAAAATAAACAATGTCAGAGTTAAAAGATTACAAAAAAATAAAAATTAAACACAATGTCAAAATCCAAAAATGTCAAAATCACAATGAGAAAGATCAATCATCATGTTCAGAGTGGTACAAAATTATTATCTAAGGAGATTATCATTTAAAAATTCCTCCACGCTGTAATAACATTTCTCGAGTAACAACCTCTGAAGGGATTTCTTAAATTTATTTAAAGGCATGGATTTAATCATGTCAGGTATTTTATTATAAATAGTAGGAGCAATACCAAAAAAACTCTTTTTTAATAAAGCAGTTTTGCACTTGTATGGACATAACAAATTTTTATATTGGGCACGAATCGGTGTTTTTTTGGTTGCTGAGAATTTTTGAAATAAATTAAGATTCGTTTTAACAAATAACGCAGTTTCTAAGATATACAAACATGGTAAGGTAAGTATATTAATTTTTTTGAAACAGGGAACACAGCTGTCCGTTGTTCTTAGACCACACATTGATCGCAAACATCTTTTCTGCATCCTGAACATCTGTTCCCTGTTAGTGGACTGTCCCCAGAAAACAACACCATATCTCAGAATAGAGACGACCAATCCATGATAGGCCTTCAATAGCGTGTCATTATTGACTTTTTTGGATAATTGGTATAAAAGATACGCAGACTTACTTAGACGCTTACAGATTTCCTCCGAGTGAGGTTTCCAGGTTAATTTACTATCTATAGTTATACCTAAGAATTTTGCACTTATAACTTCCTCTATTATACAGTTACTATGTGTAATGTTACCTGGTGGATTAGTACGGCGCTGGTGGAATTGTATTACTTTAGTTTTATTTAAATTAATTACAAGATTATTATTTTCAAGCCAATTTATAATGTCACTCAAAGAATTATTTATGTAATTTTGATAATTGTCAGGATTAGTATGTTCCACAATAACTGTGCTGTCATCTGCGAATAATACCATTTTATGATCTAAGGTTTTTGGGAGGTCATTAATGTATATTAAGAAAAGGGGTGGTCCAAGTACGCTACCTTGAGGGACGCCATATTTGACATATCTTGGTTTAGAGATGTATTTGATTTCTGATTTTGTTAAAGGACAAATTCTTGTGATTTCTGTACATTGGGTTCGGTCACTCAAATAGGATTCAATATGTTTTAGGATGTTTCCTCTTACACCATAGCCATGCAATTTTTGCAGCAAAATCTTATGATCAACAAAATCGAACGCTTTTGTCATATCTGTTAGTAAAGCACATACAGGATTACCTTTATCTACTAATGGCATTACACTAGATAGTAGGTCATAGAGAGCCATGTTAATATTTGTATTTTTTCTAAAACCTTTTTGTTCACTACAAAATAGGTTAAATTTTTCAAAGTAAGAGTATACGGAGTTATAAATTACCTTCTCGATAATTTTAGAGAATACTGATATTTTTGCAATAGGTCTATAGTTTTGAATATCATTTTTATTACTTTTTTTAAAAAGCGGTTTAATAATTGCTCTTTTTAGGCTAGTTGGGAATATGCCATCAGAAATGCAAAGATTACATATATGTGATAGTACAGGCGCTATGACATCCTTTACGTGTTTTATTACTTTAGTTGATATTTTATCAAGTCCTACGGTATTTGTATTTTTCAAACTGCTAATTATTTTAATTATATCAGAATCTGAAACGGGTAGCATAAATAATGAATTCGAATTCGCGTTTTCAATAAAATAATTATTAGTTGAAGATGCTTTAGTTTTTTTAATATTATTTTCAATTACCTCTATAAAATAGTTATTAAATTCATTTGCAATTGTCATGGGGTGTGTGATAGTTTCATTATCCTTCTTTATTGATAATATTGGCTCTTGGGGTAAGTTAAATTGGGATTTATTAATAACTTGCCAGGCAGCTTTAGATTTATTTTCTGACGTATTTATGTAGTTATTATTTTGGGCTTTTTGCGTTAATTTTATTATTTTTCTATAAACCGAAGAATATTTTTTAAACGCAAGTCTATTTTTTGTGCTAGGATTAAATCTATATGTCCAAAGCAACTGCCTTTGTTTTTGACTACACGTTTTTATTCCACGAGATATCCACTTATTCTTTTTATTAGTAGAAATAGTGACCGTTTTAATCGGAAAGCATAACTTGTACAATAGTGAAAATTCACTCATAAAACATTCAAAGGATTCATTCGCATCTTTGGCATTGTACACTTGAGAAAAAGATAAGCATTTAAGGTGATTTTTGAATTTTTCTAAGTTGTCTACTGAGATATCATGTTTTTTAGTTTTCCAGTATTTTAAAGTACACGTTTTTTTAATGGGAACCTTAAGTAATTGAGATGTGTGGTCCGAGATAACTAAGTCAATTATTTCAGCTTTACATTTGTTTTTGTAAGAATGAGCAAAATTATCAATGCACGAGTTGCTACTTAATCTAGTCGGTTTCTGCAATTCTAAATGTAAATTATATTGCAACAGATAGTGCTCGAATTCAAATGTTATTTTGTTCCTTTTCATGACGTCTATATTAAAGTCCCCGGCTAAGATAACTTTTTTTTTACCCGAGTAACAAAATTTTGTTAGGATATGATCAAGTTTCTCATAAAATATGCTGTAATTATATTTAGGTATTCTATATATACATATAATAATAATATTAGAAGATGTCAGCTCAATACCACAGCACTCAAAAGCGCCTGACACTGACTGTTTAGCAACACTCAACAATTCACGATACTGCAAACCTGCTCTAACAAAAATACAAGTGCCGCCGCGTCTAACATTTCTAGTGAAAAAAGCTGCTGGGCAGAAATTGGGTATATGTATAAAATTCTCGTACCCAGTCTCAACAAAATGTTCTGTTATACATATAACATCTATGTTAGTTCCGTTTCTCTGAAGCTCTTCTAATTTTACAATCAGCGAATCTGTTTTATTCACGAGTCCTGCAATGTTTTGATGGAGAATATTAAGGTACGAATTACAGAAAAAACTGCGATGTATTTTGTGCCACTTCCAATTGTTTCTTCTGGGAACAATCAACTACTGGTTGCACGGTGTTCAATGAATCTAAGTCTAAGATCAGGTCTTCCAAATCAGATATTACAATACTGAAGCCTTTATTATTAAGATTACCATACCAATGGTGATAAGTATCATATGTATAAGGAAGATTCAAATTTGAGTCTAAGATGAACGCATAACTGTATGTCTGAACGTCCATATAAATTAAATTGTTAAAAGTATCAATTCGACTATTAAACATTATATTAGAATTTTCCATGTATTTAAAAGTAGGTAGACATATAATAAAATTAGTATGGTGCAATTGTAATAGTTTTTCACGAATTAATGTCACTAATTCTATATAATTATTTGTTTTTTTGAAATCATCCTCACCAATCAAAATAATACAATAATCTGTGCGACTGAAATCACGAACTTTGTTTTCAATATTTCTTAAGATATGCTCAACTCCACATCTCGGCGTACGATAATGACACATATTAAAATTACGTAAGTGAGTGCCTTCACTCATTGTAAACATTCTGTTTGAGACTTCACTGCTTATAACACATATGTTTCGTTTTAAAGGAGGAGGGGATGATGTACTATAACTCTTTCTGTTTGAACAATTTTGTGGTGGGGTATCTTGAGTATTTCCAATATGAACATCAACTTGAGGTGACATTTGAGTGCTTTTGATATTTTCTGAAATTGGAGTCTGTTTTATTGACATCTTGTTGGTGGTTATACTCTTCCTCGGAGTCTTGACTTTGATTTTGTTTCTGACTGGTGTATGACATATGACTTTATAAGTTTTATTTATTTCCAGTAATTCCGCATTGCACTGCTTTAAGTTAATGTTCTCTAAAGATAATTTATCTATTTCTTCGTGCGCGCTTTGTAATTTAATTTTTAGGCTTTCTATCTCTGTCTTCAATAAGTTTAATTTTTCTTCATCCTCTTCTTCGGACATTTCTGGCATGGAATTTGTGGTACAGTCGAATAATTGCGAAGTTGCGTCATTACTTTTGTCAGCATTGGATTCCGATCGAGTGCGTGTTCGTCGGAATGTAATGTTTTCCAAGAAATTCATGTTTATTATTTTCTGGCTCAAATTATAATCAGAAGAAAGAAGACAAAATAAATTATAAAAGTTTAACTCGATGCAGGATGCGATCCTTCGACTTGTGGGACTTCAGTTGGCAGCAATGACCGCGAGACCAAATGTGCACTTGCTTATAAGACCAAAGTAGTGATCTTAAAGCGGTAGGCACGTTAGTTCGTAGTGTAAATAATAGATGGCAGTTGTATCAATCACAAATCAATAACAACCAGGTAAATGTAATCTGACAGTTTGTGATGTTTGTTTACACGATGTGTACTAGATGGCGTTCTGCACAAGACTTTTCAAATGATGTGAAGAAAAAGCACGACTTTTTTCTGGAGGCCAAAGTTCAAAGACAATCACTCGCGGGTAATCGTA
The DNA here is from genome assembly GCA_951799385.1 of Hyppa rectilinea. NCBI lineage: Eukaryota > Metazoa > Arthropoda > Insecta > Lepidoptera > Noctuidae > Hyppa > Hyppa rectilinea. Next base: position 2,078,161 of record OX637327.1, read on the forward strand.
TCGTTAATTTATGAGTGTTTTAGCGCTTTAACCGAGTTATATCCACAGGTAAAGTTTAAGTGATTCACTAAAGGTCTTGTTTGTTATGTTACTATTTTGAAGTTCACTGTTCACTTGAGTTTTAAAGTACGTTTTTCTTTGTAGTCTCTCACTAAAACTTGTTTAAAACACTGTCACTATTAGTTTGCAGGTTAGGCTTAATGATTATGTACTGCACAGAACTGAGAACTGTTTTTTTATAATTTAAAATATTATTTTAGTAGGAGCACAACAGTTAGCAATGTTTACTTGACAGCGCCACCTGGCGAACTACTGCTCCTATTTAATAGATTTTTGGTATAAGCCGCGCAGATAGAGAATAGATCTGAAAATGGCGGCGGGTACCTATGGTACGGTTGGCAAAACAAGTTCTCAAACATCGATTTTTTATTTTTTTATTGATTTTTTTTTGTTATAAATTACTATTTTTTAATATTATTAATTAAATTAATAGTAGAAATAATGTAAAAAAAATATTAAGGTTGATGTTCTAGGGTAGCCCGCGAAATTCAAATTTTCTTAAGTTTTTTGCAATTTGCAGGCCAGTGATAGGTTGTGTGTTGATGAACATTTGATTCGCGGCTGTAAGACGTATGTAGTTACAGAATTATAATCATCAAAATCATTAATACAACCCTCCGAGCTCATAAAGGTTCCGGAATGACTTTTACCTTGTAAAAAGTCATTTTTAGACCTTTGTATTGTAACAACAACATTGTAACAACAAACAAACGGAACGAATTTAACGATAACTCGGAGTGCGTCAAGTAGCGTGGAAAGCGAATCCTGACTGACTGTAGGCAAATTCACAATTAATTAAAATTATTTACATATATTTATCTACATCATAAACTTAAAACTAAGATTTACAAACTAACACAATTACAAATAACAATACAATCTACATATATATATATTTATAATTTAAAACACACAATCACTAAATACAAACACTACATAATTCCTTACCAGTTGGTCGATAAGTTTACCATCGATAGTCGATGGTCATTAAACTATCGACCGAACCGTCTTCACTAATTACCAACATCTATACAATTATCAATAGCCATATACGGATGCGCAGGCGCATGTCTTTCGCCGCGCAAGGTCAAACCAGTCAGGACTACACCTCGACGCGGAGCGCACGCTTGTCGCCTCAAAATCATAAACACGCGGTATCGCGATTTAGCTTTGCTTGTTCATGTTAATCTCAACTATACTTCACCTGTCTATCATTCTTCTACTTTCATCCTTCCGCTGCTATACTGTGCTTGAGCTTGTGCTTGTGAACACTTCCCTATTGTGCCTTCTGAACTTTGTGTTAACTGTGTAAGGACTTGTGGACAATAAATTCTGTACAACGTGAGTTACCTACTTATTTATACCACACACCATACCCATAACCATACTGGTGACCCCGTGAAGAACAATGGAAAGGTATATGTTTAAAGACGCACAAGGCGCGGCAACATTACCGCCACCTAGCACTAGTGATGGGGAGATGTCGATAGACCCAAGCAATGTTTTTAAAGTCGGCGTACGAGTGCCGCCGTTTTGGGCTGAAGAACCGGAGATCTGGTTTGCCCAGGTCGAAGGTCAATTTAGTATAGCTGGAATAACCAGTGACGTCACCAAATTCAATTACGTCATCGGACACCTGGACAATCAGTACTCTAGAGAGGTAAAGGATATCATTATTAGCCCGCCTGCCACCAACAAGTATGAAACACTGAAGACCGAGCTAATCAAGCGACTCACCGCGTCTAACGAGAAGAAAATCAAGCAGTTATTGATGCTTGAGGAGCTTGGCGACCGCAAGCCATCACAATTTCTTCGCCATTTGAAAAGCCTGGCAGGCTCAAACGTTCCTGACGAATTCTTGAGGACGATATGGGTTAGTCGCCTACCGTATGGCATCCAGACGGTGCTCGCAGGCCAACCAGGGGCAGCATCTCTCGACTATCTAGCTGACTTAGCCGATAGAGTGAACGACCTGGCTACGACGACTCCGAAGGTCGCCGTTGTGAGCGACGCGGACATTTTTCATATTATTTATTTAGGATCTTCAACAAAAGATGTACACAATACATGACACTTAAGTAAAGAATTACATCACGTAATAAGTTAAACAACTAAGCTAACAAGGGTATAATTTGGAAAAGTTAATTAAGGACACAAAACGTAATAAAAAAATATATACAGAGTTGATATGACACAGGGGCATTAAATTACACTACGTATACTATACGTGTTTAGTATTAACTCGGTACGGTATAAAAATAAAAAGCACCAAAAATTTGGTTTTTATTTTTTCAAACAAACTAAATAGCTTACAAATCAGAGTAAAACGCAACCACCCTTTGTAAATAAAAACTGACCTTGTAACGTAGCGGCACCGACGCGTGCACGCCGGAGCGCTGTTAGGAAAGGTACATCGTGTTCAAACTGGGCAAAAACTTAAAAAAACATTTGCGACTAACTACTGCTCCTATTTAATTGATTTTTGGTATAAGCCGCGCAGATAGAGAATAGATCTGAAAATGGCGGCGGGTACCTATGGTACGGTTGGCAAAACAAGTTCTCAAACATCGATTTTTTATTTTTTTATTGATTTTTTTTTTGTTATAAATTACTATTTTTTAATATTATTAATTAAATTAATAGTAGAAATAATGTAAAAAAAATATTAAGGTTGATGTTCCAGGGTAGCCCGCGAAATTCAAATTTTCTTAAGTTTTTTGCAATTTGCAGGCCAGTGATAGGTTGTGTGTTGATGAACATTTGATTCGCGGCTGTAAGACGTATGTAGTTACAGAATTATAATCATCAAAATCATTAATACATCCCTCCGAGCTCATAAAGGTTCCGGAATGACTTTTACCTTGTAAAAAGTCATTTTTACACCTTTGTATTGTAACAACAACATTGTAACAACAAACAAACGGAACGAATTTAACGATAACTCGGAGTGCGTCAAGTAGCGTGGAAAGCGAATCCTGAATTCCTGACTGACTATTTTTTTTGTAGCGTGTACGTCACTGTGTGAGTATAGACAGCGATAGAGAGTGAGCGAGAACGCATGCGAGCGGCCGCCATTTACAGATCTATTCTCTATCTGCGCGGCTTACAGAGCTTGAAAATGGTCACTAGTATAAGCTGTTTAAAGGAAAGCCCCTCTGTCGTATCAACTCTGTATAAGAGGATATTGATGTCTTCATAATCCCCCATATTTTCAGGAGGAATGTTCGGTGCGGGCATATACTTCGCGGAGCACTCATCGAAGAGCAATCAGTACGTGTATGGCTTCGGCGGCGGCTCCGGATGTCCGGCGCATAAGGACAGAAGCTGCTACCTATGTCACAGGTGAGATCGTCGAACTGTTGCTTAATGTATAAATACACTAGCTGACCCGACAGACGTTGTCCTGTTTTCACTATGATACCTACTTGCCCTACCTAGGGTAGGTACCCTACCTACCCTACCTAACCTACCGTACCTACCTACAATACCTACTTTTTTAAATGTAAAAACCTCCTGACAATAACAAACACAACAAAAAAAGAATTAGTGAAATCGGTTCGTGCGTTCTGGAGTTATAGCGTCAGGAAGGAAAACCCGACTTATTTTTATATTATAGATAAGGGGGAGATCATTAATTACGTGAAGCGTTTAGGGATGAGGGGAGGGGTGGTCGAGCCGAATCTCACGTATGAGAGAGGGGTGGTCGAGCCGAATCTGAACCTGGGCAAATATCATGTAACTTTTTTCCGAAACCAACAGTGTAAAATTGCAAGAAAACTGGGTTTAATTATATAAGAAATATTTCTCTACTAAAATCTCGCTAATTCAAACGAGAGAATGAGAATTTCACTAGTGAATCAGATAACAGAATAAACACACGCGCGAGATAATAGTGCGCTGATTGAATTTTGAATAACGTTCTTATGATAATAGATGGCGCCACGTGTCTTTCGAATCATGATCGAATTATTTCAAAGTAGAGTACAACCCGAATTGATGGTCAAATTCTAACTTAACGCTAGTGCGGGCAATACCTGGTAAATAAATAAATTATGATTTCCAGTAACATCGAAGTTGTTTTTGAAAACACGCTTTGCCTGGGTGAATGTCGGAAATTATCCCACGGGAACTGTACATTTTTCCGGGATAAAGAGTAATAAAGTTAATCTGGGTCATAAACTATCTGTGTACCAAATTTCATTCAGATCCGCTCAGCCGTTTCAGCAAGGAGATGTAACAAACATACAAACACACACACTTACACTCGCCTTTATAAAATACTAGCTACGCGGCTTCGCCCGCATAATATATGGCGACAAATTATACACATAAACCTTCCTCTTGAATCACTCTATCTATTAAAAAAAACCGCATCAAAATCCGTTGCGTAGTTTTAAAGATTTAAGCATACATAGGGATATAGGGACAGAGAAAGCGACTTTGTTTTATACTATGTAGTGAAGTGTAAGTAGGATATATATAATGCCATCGATGTTTCAAAAATTAAGTAACAAAGTTATTATTTATTCCTAGACAAATGCTGCTCTGCCGAGTGACGTTAGGCCGCGCCTTCCAATTAATGAGCGCCATGAAAATGGCCCACGCGCCTCCAGGCCACCACTCCGTGGCCGGCAGGCCCTCGCAGGGTGGCCTGTGCTTCCCGGAGTACGTCGTGTACAGAGGAGAACAGGTTGGTTTCACTTTTATAATAATAATAATAAATCATTTATTTCAGGTAACAAAGAACCATAACATTACCTTACAGACTATCCATACATATATTTATAAAAACCACAAAAATAAAAATTATTGTACAGTACTCCCAAATTAATAATGCACATGCAGATCTTCGCTGATTGTCGTATTCCCGGAAACACCCGAATCATTGAATCGTTCGAGTCCTAAACAATGCACTTGCATTTTGCACCTTGTTTGAAAGAAATAGGAGTCAATATCATGTGTACAAAATCGAAAACAATTCGGGCGGTCGGCGGTCAGTCAAAGGTCCGTCAGTCGTCTTGTTATATCGGCGGTGACTGCACGTGTTCTCTCTGTCTGGAATTATATAGAGCTACTATTACACACCCTTCTTGGTTTTGTTTTCAAAGGTGAATTTAATTTCAACTTTAATTATCTTATTCAAATTTAAATAGTTAATTTTGTAAAATATGTAAATATACTAACAGTTTTCACGTTTTTTCAATATAAAAAAATTAAAAATACCTCCGTAAAATACGTATTAAGTACTAGAAAAAACATTTTAAAAATCAGATTTAGGCTTATATTAGCTCGCTATTTACTTACATGGACTTATTGAATCAAATTTCGTTACTGATAAATCAATATTTATCTCTTTTAGGACAAAACACATAATTCTACTAAATTATGCATGAAGAAAATGCACTTAACCACTCTATATACATATCGTCTTCCGACGCTCGGGGAATACGACCGTTGCCGAACAGTGGCGAAGATTTCTATGCGCATTATCACTTTGGGAGACCTGCATTACAGTTATCCATGATGGCCCACTATGCCCAAACAGTGGTCCTGGATGGCCCATTACAGTGGACCACGATGGCCCATGATAGCCCCACAATGGCCCATGCTGGCTACCATAAAGGCCCGTGACGTCTTCCTGGAGTGATACATAATGGATCATAACAGTGAGCTACAATGACTCAAACTGAAACCTATGTGGACCCTTCACAGTAGCCTATTGAAGCTTACTATTGTAGAGGGTGAAATTGAATTCATGGGCATTAATTTAAGGGTTCATTGTCTTCATCGTTATGAACAACTTTCACTATGGTAACACATCCAAAATCGCGAAAAAAAAGTCAGCTGTTCCCTCGTCACAATGTAAGAAAAAGCTGATTCATTTTTCGCGGTTTTATATTATGTAATAATTATTTTGTTACCATATTTTGTTTAAAAAAGTCTCCATGAAGTTTCTTGCCCATTCTTCTCCATAGGTACCTACTGCTTTGGTATGGACAACCTAGCTTCATCTTTCTCGACTGACCGACCCCTTGACAATTTAAAAGTGCCTGTAATTGGTTTATTTGAAATAATTACTGGAATTTTGACTTTTTTTTTTCTTTCCAGGCTTACCCAGAATACCTAATTACGTACCAGATAGTGAGTGCGGAGCCGAACTCGGGCGCAGTGTGAGAGTGACATTCAGTGCGCAGTGCGTTGTGCGGACTTAGAGTACCGACTGATGATGACAGCCGATGATTATAACGATTGTAGGTCTAATCCACACAGTTTTTTGGTAAAGGTCATTTTGACCCCGGATTTTAGAGACGCTGGGTCATTTTGACCCCTGACATGGCTGTCATCGGGTCATTTTGACCCCTGATATGGCTCCACCGGGTCATTTTGACCCCGTGACTTTTTGTCGTACCTCGGGTATTACCAGGATCTTGAGTATGTCTTGAAACACTGGGCGTAACTGACCTGGATCCAAGGTCTTTCTGAACACGAGTCTATTGAAACCCTCCCCCAGATGTATCCACTACTGGGCTCAATTATGTCGAAAGTAAGTTCATGAATACAAATACCAGGTAAAAAGAAGTTCATACAAATTGTATGAAAGCAAGCATTTTCTTTCTCACTCTAACAGAAATGTGTGGTTAGACCTTAATTACTCGGTAATTATAACATTGTAAAGGATTTGACATGCGATTTTTTGAGTTTTTCTCTTTATAATTCTTTTTTATATTTAAAATGTTTTATTTTGTATTCATAACCTCTTTGGTCTTAAAGTCGTAAGCCTGACTTCTGACCGGGTCTTAGGTTCTTCCATTCGAAATTAATATTCCAATTATTATTTCAGATTTGTGATAGGTTATCGACAAAGGGCTTAACCCAATGAGGCGACATAATTGGCTATTTGACAGGGTAGTCAATAACGTTACTTTTTATGAACTGTCAAAACGCGGAATTTGTACGTGATTTGTATAAAATATAACAAGGTGACGTCACAGATTTTTGGGATCAAATTAAATATTTATTAAAATTAAATTAAATTTTACAATTACATCTTCGCATAATATTTAATTTCTGTACGGTGATGGAAGTTTTTGAGATGAGCGGTCTTTTTTCTATGTGGTTCCTTATTTTGTTTTAGACCGTGTCAAGTAGCCAATTGGTTAAATGTGGGTGTATTTGCTCTATTTGCTCTGCCTTCGTCTTAGGGTAAAGCAAGCATGATGTTTTGTAATGTCAGTCCAACTGGAGTTAGGGCCTTATCATACTAGCGGATTGCGAGCGTCTTCAAAGCGGAGCGGGCGTGCAGCGAATGCGTCGCGAACACGCCGCGGCAGCTTAGCGAAGACGTCGCGGACGTGCGGCAACTTTGCAACGTGTTCGTCGCGTGTTTGTAGCAAGTTAACGACGCACAATACACTCAGTCACAAAATGGATTCTGACGAGGAGACACTGCTGTTGGCTTACTTCGAAGACGCCGGAGACAAAAACGAAAGCATCAAAGAATTTAGGAATATCCATTATCCGCAACGAATTCGCTGCGCATGCGCGGCGTGTTCGTTGCGCGCCCGTAACGTATTCGTTGCGCGCCCGTTCCGCTTTGAAGACGCTCGCAATCCGCTAGTATGATAAGGCCCTTATGGAAGTTTTATATAGTAGCGAACTTTCTTGACACAAAGTTCCCTACCATTTTCCCAACTATGTTGGGATGCGCTTCCAATCTAACCGAATGCAGCTGAATACCAGTATTTTACATGGAGCGACTGCCTATCTGACCTCCACAACCCAGTAACTGGGCAATACGATACCCCTTGGTAAATATATTGTTCTTCCACCGTATGCTCTTAAATTCAAAGGTAATTAATTTACAAATTATTTTCGCATGTCATTAAAATATCCTTAAAAATGAGTACAGTACGTACTACTGACTAAAGTGTCCAAAATATTATTTTTTTGGTCAACAAAAATGAGTGAAATATATTCTTTGTATATATACGAAAATTTCTACAGTAGTTTTTTAGAGTTTTGAACCGTTTTATTGGGCAAAAAGTTTTGGGCTATCAACATGTTCTGTCCAAGGCTACTGTTGGACTTAAGACTTTATTATTAATGACTAGCAATTCGCCGTGATTTTTTTTTTACCTTTTAAATACCAAAGCGTCGGCTTCGCCTTCCACGCCAAGCCACATAAAATGTCTCTTTCTTGGGACACGTTTTCATTTGTCGACTATATCCGACCATGGCGCTCAAAAACTTAACCTTTTAAACGCCATTGTCACATATACGTTTCAAGCAAACGCATACCCTGTAAGCTAACAACACAAATATGTGACAAAGTGGTACACTATAACACGAAATAAACAATTAAATCATTACTTTTTGTCTAATTTAAGCTCATAACAAAAATTTAAGCTCTCGTACGTATTTAATGATAAGAAACAAATTAAAAGACACCATGGATATTGGGAAATTCATGATAACAACAAGAAATAAATTTGTAGCTTGGCGTGGAGGGCACGCGCGTGCATTTATGGTCTGGCGTTCATAATGTTAATATAGCTGCCCATTAGTGAGTGACAGAAAAACGAACAAATATTATGCGCTAATAGGCCTGAAACCTAATAATAATAGGTTTTTTTTTGTCCGTCAGCTAAATTATTAAAAAATATTGGACACATTTCGTTCAAATCGTGTTGCCTAGAATTTTTTGCCTAATAAAAACGCCGGTTTCATTTGATAGGATTATTACCTATCTTTAATGTATTGTAATTTTGAAACTCAACTCGCTGAAAATCGCTGTCATATTGACATCAGCGCCTCTAGCGGTAAGTCGTGGAACTTTAAGACGGTCAAACCAAGTCACGTGATCATCTGCCAAATTTTCTTACAACTATATTGTGGTTGGTTTTCAGTATGACGGGCTGTAGCTGAATTTCAGCATTTTACATGAAGCGAATAGCTTTCTGACCTCCAAACGACAAAACAAGACAAAGACAAACCTAGAACTTTTTAAGTTTTTGACGTCGGTTAAAAACAATATGGCGACGTTAGTTCCTATTTTGGCCACTGCTATACACGGGGCTATAAAACGGTGAAGGAAAACATCGTGAGGAAACCAGCATGTCCTAGAAGCAAAAATTCGAAGACATGTGACATCTCAGCAGTCGGAACATTATAGGCTGATTACGATACGTGGGGCAGACCCTGGACAGGCAACCCCACTAGCACCTCGCTAACTAGCTAGTATTTTTTTTCCACGCCATAATCTATTTTGATATAGTTTGTATTTATAGATGAGAAGGCACTGATATCAATATAATAGCAATTCAATACTGACTTCGGATAAATATGATAATAATAATAATGAAAACCGCCTCAAAAGACTTGTCTCACGGCCTCCGGGTAAGATATCTTCCGGATAAGCCAAAATATTGTATGAATGACATTTTCTGTCGGGTAAAGTGACCGAGAGTTATCCGGAGATGGTGAAACAGGTCATAAGTCTGGTAATGGGTTTGTATAATCTTCACGAATATCTTAATTGGGGTAGACATTAAATTTCTTATATCCGAAAATAGAGATAAACTACGATAACACGCCCCGTCCCTCCAAAATTCAAAACGTTTGAAAGTATTTGTCTAAGTAATTACAAAGCGCCAAATATATATATTCTACATTAACAAAACGCACTTTTCTAAAAAATAAACAAAGTAACTAAATACACCCGTGCAAAGCAGCTAAAAAACCTCTTATTCAGAGCCATTAAAACAATTGACAATCTGTATCTCGGCCATCGACAATGGATGGACCACAGACAAAACACTGGCACTTATTGTCTATGAACATGAACATGACAACAAAGACTCACAACGCGTGTCGCTGTCGGCCTGCTACTGAAGACGAATACTTACAACTACATACAAACTCTTTCGTAAGGATGTGACTAGGAACATTGAAACTCATTTGTAGGGGCGCTTCATGTTATCGTAGTTTATCACTAGCTTCAATAGAGTATATTATTCTAAAACATATTTTATACAGGGAGTTTTATTTGAAAATGACTAATACCTAGCTGCTATGCTTGCCAAAGGTAAAAATGTTTGTAGAAATCTATCTAAAATTTTCCAGCCTATTTTAACTGCATTTAAATATTTTAAGCTGTAACCCCCTTAACAAATAAACACGTTCTATAAAGAAAGCTTGCTTCGATGTAACATTTCAGTCTACCCCGTTTAAATAGGGCTGTCGTGAAGATATATACATCGTCAAGTAGTTTCAATGTATTTGTGAAAATGAAGTAAAAACGTTGCGTGAGTATTTTGTATATCTAGTTTTAAAAGAATTAAATTCTGAATATTGATGTCATTTGTTTTATTTTATTGGAGGACTAGCGACCCGCCGCGGCTTCGCGCGAGCGAAAGATTGTTGAAATATACCGTACGTATAAACCTTCCTCTTGAATAAATTTATGAAAACTTTTTATTTTTTTTTTTATTTTTTATATATTTACTTAACCTTTTGAACGCCAGAGTATAAACGCACGAGCGTGCCCTCCACGGCAAGCTACAAATTTATTTCTTCTTGTTATCATGAATTTCCAAATATCCATGGTGTCTTTTAATTTGTTTCATGTCATTAAATACGTACGAGAGCTACAATTTTCAAGATATATATAAACACACAAAAGTAATATTTTAATTGTTTATTTAGTGTCACTGTACCCGCATTGTCACATATTTGTGTCGTTGGCGTACAGGGCATGCGCATGTTTATCACGTATATGTGACAATGGCGTTCAAAAGGTTAATAACACCGCTGTAGCGCCATTAAACGCAAAAAAAAACTTTTTATTCTGTAGAAATATGTGAAAAATTTAAGTGAAAGCTGTCTGCAGCTGTCAAGTGTCAATCTCTGGCATCAGGTGGAACCAGGTTAATACTTACTATACTCTTTGGGAACAGCGGGATTGTCCGAAAGGGTTACAGCTACCCCGGACGAAAGGCTAAGGAAGGAACATGGATGGGTTTAAGTCAGTAAGAACCACTCCAAAAGCACAATTTGCGTGTGTGAAATGACAGTTCTCACTTCATATCATAGTCTCTGTGAGACGCCACAGAATAGCACAGAGGCATCCAAGATATAAAGCTGAAATCTAAATTTTCAGATAAAAAAAAACACAAAAATATTGACTAGATCCTCCTTTATTTTTATTAAATAACAATTATAATAAATACAATGTTGTAAATCGTTTAATACTTATGTCATTTTAAACATGACTCGACATTCATTTATTAATCTATTACAATAAATTAACTAGCTACCAATACTATAGTTTGATTATCCATATACTTCATTTGAGGGGCTCGTGGCTAAGTAATAACAGCCGTACGGATCGATCGATCAGGTTAAGCCACTTGTCGCAGTTGGTTCGTGGATGGGTGACCACCTTTACATGCCAATACTCCTCCGTGTCTTGGATTATACGGAGTAACTTAGGCTCGAAGCAGCGGGCAGTAGCTTTTCGTGTACAGAGGCCAGCACATAAAGCTACCCCAATCTGTCAAATTTCTCTGATTGATTTTCGACTGTATTACAAAACAATAGGGTTCATGTTCAATTGGAAATATACATTTATATTGAAGGGAAAGTACCCTTAATACTGTAGATAGAAAATCTTACTCAAAGAAAACATTCCTTTATTTTTTAATAGAAAGAAAACGGCATTCAAAGATTTTCGAAATACGCTTGCTAAACCCGGTAATCGAACCGACTAAAATCTTTAAAAATTACAACCTGTACTGTTATTGCATCGATCGTTAGGATCTATTAAAAGGACGAAATCTCTCTAACAAACTTGATAAATTAAATGATAGGAAAACCATGAAAACGGGCGTGGCAAGCGAGTTTTTGAAAATCTTTCAATACAGTTTCCTTTCTATTCAAAAATAAAGGAATGTTTTCTTTGAGTAAAATTTTATATCTACAGTATTAAGAGTACTTTGCCTTCAGGTGGTATTACAAAATTCCACCCTGTATATCTCTGCTTACATCTTCGTCGAAATACAAGTGTGATAATATGGATAATCTAAGACTATATAAGATTGTAATAAATTAGTATAAATGCTTTGATAAAACATTGATATGGCGATTTTCTATTCATTCACGTATTCTACTTGTCACCCAACATTCTGCCGATAGATTCTGTAAAAATTTCACCGGGAAAACTTAAGTGAACTGTCATTCCACCTGACTCTAAGGATTGACACGTGTCTGAGTCACTAACCTGGTGTCAGAGTTTTTATGCTGCCCATGGGCCTCTGACTTAGCTTCACATGCTGTTGAGAAATATCGCTCAGACATGCTGGTTTCCTCACGATGTTTTCCTTCACCGATTTTTAAGAAAGTGATAATTATACAATTGAGTATTTGAAACGATCAAAAATAAAATATGAAATCACGTAGAAAAAAAGACCGCTCGTCTTAAAAACTTCCATCACCGTACAGAAATTAAATATTATGCGAAGATATAATTGTAAAATTGCATTTAATGCTAATAAGTATTCCATTTGATTCTAAAAATTTGTGACGTCACATTGTTATATTTCTTACAAATCACGTACAAATTCCGCGTTTTGACAGTTCATAAAAAGTAACGTTATTGACTACCCTTTCAAGTACCCAATACGCACATGAATCTCAAAAGTCAGAGGTGCGTGCCTTGGGTTCGAACTCGAGACCTATGCATTGGCAGTCCGTCGGTCACAGCACTAGGCTATCACTGCTTATAGGAATTGACACTATGACACCCATAAAAATATAAGAAAGTTTAATTTGACCCAACTCACTAAGTCTTCAGGGTAAGATTTTTAAAGACTCCAACGGCTTTTTTTTTTCAAGCATAGACCACGGGGACGCCTTTACCTTTAGACAGTAGCTTAAGACGGCCCATTACAATTATCCATGATGGTCCACGATGTCCCAAACAGTGGTCCACGATGGCCCATGATAGCCCCACAGTGGCCCATGCTAGCCGCCTACCATAGAGACCCGTGACGTCTTCCTGGAGTGATCGCTGAACTGAAGCCCTTGATGACCACCCACAGAAGCCCAGTATCGGCCTATCGCATACACTGCCACTATTTTATGTCAGGTGCTATTCTAAGCTCAGTGCCTTCAACACGCATACGTGTCGCCAAAATCCCTACCGAGTGCCTTCAACACGCATCGCAATGTATGGACAATAAACACACATTTGTGTCATTGGCGTACCGTGCATACGCTTGCTTGTCACGTAAATGTGACAGAATGGCGTTCAAAAGGCTAATTCGCTCCAGTCTGTCCCTTGCTGTCCCCCCCCCAAGAACGCCCTAGGCCGAGGTCCGTCTCCCACAGGGGATACCCTTAGCGTGTACATATAGCGCCATCATAGTTGTAAGTTTTCGTCTTCAGTAGCAGGCCGGCAGCAACATGCGTTGTGAGTCTTGGTGGCGCTTTGTAATTACTTTCACAAATACTTTAAAACATTTTGAATTTTGGAGGGGCGGGTCGTGTTATCGTAGTTTATCTCTACTGCGGGGGGGATTCCTTACTCTATGTTCAGAACTAAGTTACTTCGAACTACAAGCAGATTTGAGAGCATAACAATAACATTTACAGCGGTGAATATGCCAGATAGAGTTTCAGTAAAAGTTCGGTTTGTATAGCGTTGTCTCCGTCGCTCACAGGTGACGGTCTCTTTCTAACACTCACTCGGTCTACATGTTCCCAATGCTGAGCCAAGGCCTCCCCTCTGTGAGAGGGAGTGGGCCGTAAGCCGTAACCACCACGCGAGGTGCGAGTTGCTAGATATATCCAAGTCTTCAAATTTGTTAAGATCAATGTAAGGGGCTAATTCGACAGTACGGTAACAGGGTGTGATGTCTCCTATCCATGACTCCACCCGCTCTGGGTGGAGCGGAAGGGAGTGTCAGACTTTTACTGACTAAAACCCATCCATGTTCCTTCCTTAGCCCTTTATGTGCCGGGGTAGCGGTAACCCTTTCGGACAATCCCGCTTACCCGGCAGGCTTCGGCCCTAACGGGCACCTTCACATGCTGACATCTCTTTGAGGCGCGCGTGGAACATGTACGCGCCGTCCGGCAGGGCCTGGTCCTGATCAGGCGGTGAGCTACCCATTACTCATTGCCCGCAGGCCCGCGCCTACGGTGAAAACATGAAGCGGCGAAGTGGCGAAGTTTGGAGCAGTGACGGTAATTTATGCAAATAATATCTTCACCACTGCTCTCAAAACGGTGAAGGAAAACATCGTGAGATCGTGAGGAAACTGTATGTCCCAGTAGCAAAAATTCCAAAACATGTGACATCTACCAACCCGCACTGGGCCCGCGTGCTGCTCCTCTCACAGAGAGGTGGACATTGTCCCAGCAGTGGGAACCTGGCTTATGAAGATCAGAAATACAATCTTGCTAGGAGAAGAAGGAGAAGAATCTCAATATATCATACTCACCCCTGTTTCTTATCTTTTTGAACGCCAGAGCATAAACGCACGCCCTCCACGCCAAGCTACAAATTTATTTCTTCTTGTTATAATTATTAATTTCCCAATATCCATGGTGTCTTTTGTTTCATGTCATTAAATACGTAAGGGTGCTTAAATTTTTCAGATATCCGTAAAAATACACACAAAAGTAATTATTTAATTGGTTATTAGTGCACCGCATTGTCCCATAATTGTGTCGTTGGCGTACAGAGCATGCGCTTGCTTGTCACGTATATGTGACAATGGCGTTCAAAAGGTTAACCCATTGAAGGACACTGAACGAGACACAATAGACTTTTTATTGTTATTACGTTTATAGGCGTTCAGTGTCTCTCAATGTGTTAATTAAGTTACAGTCACTTAATTACAAGGATTCAAATCCCCAGTCATATTAATGTGTGAACAAGTTACTTTTTGTCCAGTTGGTACCGCAATCCTGAACAACTTTCCCTGAGGCATACAAACACATACCTTGAACTGTCCCGTCCCTTGTCCATACTTATCTGTCTTATTGACCGTGCTAGCAATGGGCAAATACCTAACATCAATAAAAACCCCATCTTTCCCGCTTAATACTATGGAACCGTTGATGGATTTGAGGTAGATATCCTGGTCTGCACTCCAGAATAGGGCTTTGGACTCCATGTGTGTGCCTTCAGCGCCGCGGAGGTGGGCTGAATTCTCGGAGCGAAGAGTTAGGTCCTCATCCACAGGTGAGGTAATGCGTTTTACTGAAATTTGCTAGAAAGAAAAATGGTTGGGTCAGTGGTTGTCCTTCTGCGAAAAAGTCATGCTCGCGAAGGAGGTGGCGGGATGGGAGAGAGAAAGGTCCTCCCGTCCCAGCCGCCGCAGGAGACGCCCCAGGAGACGCCCCGGGCGTTGGGAGCCACGTGACGACTCCCGGCCACCGTAGGCGCGGGCCTGCGGACGGTGAGTAATGGGTGACTCACCGTTCGATCAGCACCAGACCCGTGCCGTACGGCGCGTATATGTTCCACGCGCGCCTCAAAGAGATGTCAGCATATGAAGGGGCCCCTCAGGGCCAAGCCTGCCGGGTAAGCGGGATTGTCCGAAAGGGTTACCGCTACCCCGGAACATAAAGGGCTACGGACGGAAGGAGTGTCAGACTCTTACTGACTAAAACCCATCCGGTTTTAGTCAGTAAGAGTCTGACACTCCTTTCCGCTCCACCCAGAGCGGGAGCAGTCATTGGATGACTTCCCAGTTCCCAGCCTTAAAAAAAAAAAAAAGTGGTTGTCTTCTTTTTCATGTGGTTAGTGACTAACCTGGTGTCAGTTTTTATGCTGCCCATGGGCCTCTGACTTAGCTTTCTGATCTCTCAGACATGCTGGTTTCCTCACGATGTTTTCCTTCACCGATTTTAAGCAAGTGATAATTATACAATACGCACATGAATCTGTAAAATCAGAGTCCTTGGGTTCGATCCAAGACCTATGACTTGGCAATCCGACGGTCACGCCACTAGGCTATCACTGATGTGACCTGCCTCTAAAAATATGATAAGTAATACCAACCTTTTTTTTTTAAGGCTGGCAAATCATCCAATGACTTCTCCCGCTCTGGGTGGAGCGGAAGGGAGTGTCAGACTCTTACTGACTAAAACCCATCCATGTTCCTTCCTTAGCCCTTTATGTTCCGGGGTAGCGGTAACCCTTTCGGACAATCCCGCTACCCCTAAAAAATGATATGTAATACCAACCTTAGCATGCAAATTATTAACACCATCAGGTATATTCATGTCGGTGGCAGCAGTACTGAACACCACCTCTCCAGAGTCAGGGTCCGTCAGCTCCAGTGCGTTCACTCCTCTTACGAAGACTCCAGACGTGTTCACTGTTAGCTTGTTCTCGTGACGTGATGGTCTGAAAGATTATTGAGTAACAAAATCAGGAAAACTAAAAAGGCGGAGTGAATAATAGCATAAGCATATCATCTGCCTAGCCTTTTTCCAACTATGTTGGGGTCGGCTTCCAGTCTAACCGGATGCAGCTGAATACCAGTATTTTACATGGAGCGACTGCCTATCTGACCTTTACAACCCAGTAACTGGGCAACACGATTCTCCTTGTTAAGACTGGCTGTCAGATTTTCAGGCTTCTGCCTGCCCGTCACAACTGTCAAAAATGCACAAATGACACAATGGCATAACGTGCTTTCCGAGGCACGGAGGAGTCTCGATATCTAAAGATGGTCACCCATCCACAGAACAACCCCGGCAACTTAATGCAGGTATTTAACTTACGCTTTCAGCTGATAATATAGTCTGTTAAACCAAAGTAGAGTTAACTTTAGTTTTTAGTTTACTAGCTGGATTATAAAAAATTATCCTAAGGGACATACTACCGGAATAAAAAGTATCCTATGTGTTTATGCAGGTCATAAACGACCTCTGTGCCAAATTTTACCCAGATCCGCTTCAGCCGTTTGAGCGTGAAGGACAGACAAACATAAAAACTCACTCACAAAGTTTTGCCATTATAATATTACAGTGACTTAAATTTTTTAATATTTTTTTTATAAAATGTCTTTTTTGGAGTCAGGTTTTTGATTTTATAGTTAATTTATTTTTTATATTTACTTACTTAGTCTGTAAATTGAACAAAACTGATCCATTTTCACTGGAGATGCTCATGGGAGTGTCTCGGAAGCTCTCAATCAGTCCATCCTTCTTATACAAGTGCTCAAAGTCTGTGTCTCCAAAGAACTTGACCGCATTGTGCTCCGGAAGGAATTCCATGCTTTCCATACCTGAAAAGTAAGTTTAGATATGATATTTACATCATTTCAATAGGTATCAGTCTTAAAAAAATAAAAATACTGGTATTCAGGTGCATCCGGTTAGACTGGAAGCCAACTCCAACATAGTTGGGAAAAGGCTAGGCAGATTGATTTGATTTATCAGTCATAATATGTATATGTCATACCTTGTTTCCCATAGGGTTGGGTACCGCACCTAAATTTCGATAGTTATGTCAAGTTAAAACATTTATTTCAAATAGGCACAAGAATGGCACTTTTGAACGTCAAAATGAACAAGAAATAGAATTTATTCTAGTCGCCCCTTTCAAAAGGTAGTTTCGTGTGGAGAAGAATGGGCAAGAAACTCCACCGTTACACTTTTAAAATGTTTCACAATGTTTTGTATACATTATTATAACATTATATGTGAAGACGATGCACCCAAAATAAAAACAATATACCACAAAAGGTGAAAAGAAAAACAGATGCAGCAGTGGCAAATAAACTTAATTACGTCATAAGTACATGGTGCTCACATTTTTACATTTAACATTCTAAAAGTTAATAATAATAAATTAATCAATGTGTGAGAAGTTATTCCAATATAATAAAATAATATGGTACAAATTATAAATTATTACCTAATTTACTTAGCAACCAGTTTGATTTTGTCTAGACACTAGATTGTCCTGTGGAGCAGGACCAGCATGTATTAGTCCCATGTAATAGGGGGCGAGCCCCTTGCCATTTACTGGGCATAACATTCAGACTCCGGACTGCTAAGAAATTTCAGATAGGAAAAATAACACTCATTTTGCCCGACCTGGGAATTGAACCCAGGACCTCATGATCAACAGTAGTGCAAAGACACTGTTCATAAAGTAAATAAGAGCCCTAATTTTAAAAGAAATGTAAATAATCTATGACCTA
Source organism: Hyppa rectilinea (assembly GCA_951799385.1). Lineage (NCBI taxonomy): Eukaryota > Metazoa > Arthropoda > Insecta > Lepidoptera > Noctuidae > Hyppa > Hyppa rectilinea. The sequence goes on from OX637327.1 coordinate 2,096,445, forward strand.
AGAAAAGGAGTTCCAACGCTGTTTTGATGTATTCTAAATCCAAACTTACCTTTGCCCAATTTCAGCACAAACATCATAAAAGCTGAAAGCACCAGATTCGCAAATCCAAAGACAACAACCATAAAAACGAACAACCAGAAAACGAAACACCTCGTCCCCGTATATTTACATTGAAGAACGCACTGCTTAACATCATTGCCGTTTTTATCACAGTAATTCATGTTTCCAGGATTCTTGAGGGAGTTCGGCGGTCTTTTTTTAACTATAAGCGCTTTTTCTACGCGATTTCTCTCTATCGTGCCTTCTGACATATCGGAAACTGGAGATACAGCTCTGTGCATTGGAGGAACCTCGTATACCATCACGCTACTAATGTTAAACGATATTTTGGATCATTAAATTTATAAATAGCACAGCGAAGAGCGAAGCTGGAGTAAATACACAAGTAAATATTTTCAGGAAGGAACGTCAATCAATCAAAATATTGAGCGAATTCCCTGTCTTTTGATTGGTTAGTCAACGAGCAAATCAGAAGCTCGGGCCCTTTCCTCTATGAGCTCGGGTATTCGGATCACATTCAGATTCGCTCAATAATTTGGAGAGTTGCAAACACAAGGCTTTACAGCAAATAAGTTTGTACCTATGTTTCTACTCGGTCTGGTTAAACTATGAATTATAATGAAGGGCCGCAAGCAGCTGAGATGATTATATAAGAAAAATAGAGCACTCTTTGCAGAAAAATATATGATGATTACTCGAATGGTTACTTTATGTAATGAGCACAAAAGAAGAAGTCTGAAAGTGACACTGGTAGAATTCTGAAGGTGGTGACTACCAAGATCTTGACTAATTGTGAATGAAGGCAAAGACATGTTGCACCGACTTCAAATAAAAATCCGATGATTATTTGTAGAAATTTTTCGTCTGAACAACATAGGAACAACGAAACGAAGTTTTGACGTTTCGTCATTGCTGACAACATGACAGCGCAAAATTTTGACAAATCGCTTTGTAATCATGGCGTCCGAGCGTTACAGTTTCTCTCTCACCACTTTTAGGTAAAAAAACTATTTATTTACGTGTTTTTGTGTATTTAAAACCTTAAATTTATGACGATTAACTAGCTAGCTACTGATTTCACCGTTTATCGTAGTTCGTTCATCATTATTTCTACGGTTTTCTGTGTTTCTAACGTCTAGTGTATGTTCGGTATAATTACAATGAAATTTAATCATTTTTTCGCAGCCCGTCAGGGAAATTAGTTCAAATTGAATATGCGTTAGCTGCCGTAGCGGCCGGCGGTACATCCGTCGGTATCAAAGGTAAGTTTTGTTTGTTTTAGAGGTTATATTAGCATCGGTAGTTTTGTGCAATTCACTGTTGTAGTTTCTTGAAAAATCTGTTTAAATTGAATGATGTTAATGATAGCTTAGGTTGAACTATTAAACCTTTTCAATGTTTGCCATGACCTAACAAAAGATTCACTCTTTGCAAACTAATTTGATTGTAGACAGTGGTGGACCAGGTAACTGCCCTAACTTACGAGTTGTAGGTCGTGGATCCGAATCCAGGCAGGCGCTTTATTTCCCGTAAGACAATCCACTGACCCTTTGTGCAAATAATTTCATCACCACTGTTCTCAAAACGATAAACGAAAACATTGTGAGGAAACCGGCATCATCATTCTCCTGCCCATATCCCAATTGATTTGGGGTCGGCGCAACATGGCTTTTTCTTCCATACTTCTCTATTAGCCATATCTTTCCCACAATCCATCCATCGTTTCTTTGGTCTCCCTCTACTTGTATAGCCATCCACATTCATACTCACAACCTTCCTGACATTTTCCTCATTCCTCCACATAACATGCCCATACCATGACAACTTATTTCCACATAACTTTTCAGTCACCGGTGTCACTTTCAGACTTCCTCTTATAACTCATTCTGTATTCTATCCATTCCCATAACACTATACCTGAGGAGTTGAGGAAACCAGCATGTCATTTATAAAGAAAAAAAAAATTATTTTATATTAAAAAAGAATATTTAAAAAATTCTGTAAGTATTTAAATAAAGGAAATATGCGTGACATCCGTCTACAACGGCCATCTTTATATTCTATTGATACACTATTTCCAGCATCCAATGGAGTCGTGATAGCCACTGAGAACAAACACAAGAGTATCCTGTATGATGAGCACAGCGTCAACAAGGTGGAGATGATAACTGGCCATATTGGTAAGTTGTTTAGTCATTTAACCTCACTGCCAATATATGGAGGACTCGATGTCTCACCCAGTGCCAAGCGTTAAATGCATAACGAACAAAGTAGTTTATATGAAGTTCATCATATGAAATTGGTGGCACGAAAATTTGGAATTTCTATTCAAGTCCTTGCCAGTGAAAAGGTTAATTAGCTTAGGTACACTGTCCCGCTGTTGAGTGGGCGTTGTCACCATCCAACCTCAGGCTCATACCCCGTAGAAACTGATGCCTAGCAGTTACTATGCACGTGACTAACGTGACCACCCATTTCAGCATGGCAGCCGTTTTGCCCTAATATAGGATTCCTGTTTTACAGCACAGCAGTGTTTTGTATTCTGTGTTTGTGTAACGCCCAAAATGCTGCAATGGAGTTGTTAAGATATTTATGACAGTCTTATAAATCAATGAGCCGTACTTCCCTAAGCAACTATGTTAAGATCATTTTCAGGGTTTCATATCCAAAGTGTGCCAAATGGAACCCTGTTACTAAGCCACTGTCCATCCGTTTGTCTGATAGCAGGCTGTATCTCATGAACCGTAATAGACGATTGTCTTCACATATAATTTTATAATTCATGTATACAAAATATTTTGAAAGAGTAAAGGTTGTTTCTTCCCAATTCTTCTCAATACGAAAATACCTTTTGGAAGGGGAGACTAGAATCAATTCTATTTCTTGTTCATTAGGGTTCCGTACGTACCTCAAAAGGAAAAAACGGAACCCTTATAGGATCACTTTGTTGTCCGTCCGTCCGTCTGTCAAGACCGTTTTTCTCAGGAACGCGTGGAGGTATCAAACTGATAATTATATCTAATACTCAGGTCTACTGTCCCTTGGAGCTCTGATAAAATCAAACTTCTATGCCAAAGCAATCAAAAGGTACAGCCGTTTATGCCGCAAATTTTTGAAACTCTCACGGGAATCAAAACCTGCAGTGTACTTCCCGTGAACTTAGAATCTTTAAATTTGGTACGAAGTGACGTCTTATAGTACAGATAAAGGAAAAATTGCGAAAACCGTAAATTTTTAGTTACATCATACAATAAACAAAAAAACTTTTTTTTTTCAAAATATAAAAATACCATAACTATGACTCGACTGTCGTGATGGGTGAACTTTTAATTATATACCTACGGTTTGTACGGAACCCTCGGTGCGCGAGTCCGACTCGCACTTAGCCGGTTTTTTTGACGTTCAAAAGTGCCTTTCTTGTGCCTATTTGAAATAAATGATTTGACCTTGACTTTTGACAAATACCTCGCCCACGCGTAGTTCACTCGTTCCGACCTCGAGGGCGCGAGGACAGTTCGTGTTCGCCTGTTCCGACCTTGAGACCGCTGAGGGTGCGAGGTCAGTTCGTCTTCTACCACCGGGCACGGAATAGTGCAGTGTCGCCTTAGTTTGATGGGTTTTACTCAGTAAAAGTCCGGCACTCCCTTCCGCTCCACCCAGAGCGGGAGGGGTCATTTGATGAGTACCCAAACTCAAAAAAAGAAAAACCTAACGTTTTAAACTATTCGAACCGTTTCCTTTTTCATACTTCCTTCCTTTTTCATACTAATCGCGTATTTGACACGGTCAAAAATAAAATGTGAACTCACATACAAAAAAGAACTCTTGTCTTAAAAACTTCTATCACCGTGCAGAAATTAAATATAATGCGAGGATATAATTGTAAAATTGGATTTAATGTAAATAAGTATTCCATTTGATTCCAAAAATCTATGACGTCACATTTCAATATTTCATACAAATTACGAACAAATTCCGCGATTTGACAGTTCATAAAAAGTAACGTTATTGACTACCCTTTCAAATACCCTATTGTACACTTCAACTTGGATTAAGCTGCGGACTACAGCTTTTCTCTTATAAATTTCTTGTCTTAAATTTTCTGTCTTCCAGGTATGGTATACTCCGGCATGGGTCCTGACTACCGTCTCCTCGTCACCCAAGCTCGTAAGATGGCGCAGCAGTACTTCTTGCTGTACCACGAGCCGATACCCACTGCCCAGTTGGTACAGCGAGTGGCTACGGTCATGCAGGAGTATACGCAGTCTGGGTAAGTTAAAAGACCAACTATGACTCCTCCTGCTCTGGGTGGAGCGGAAGGGAGTGTCAGACTTTTACTGACCAAAACCATCCATGTTCCTTCCGTAGCCCTTTGTGTTCCGGGGTAGCGGTAACCCTTTCGGACAATCCCGCTGAAACCATTAGGCCTGGACTCCGCCAAAGTGTTTTAAAACTGAAATAGAAGTCTACTCAGCTTCAGGGGATATCACTGAACGAGGATGTATCATAGTTGTATTACGCGATCGAAGCGATGTGACTCGCGTCTTTCGAGCTGGCGTCGGCGCGCAGCGAAGACGAAAACTAAAGGTTCGGAGTGGGTGCCGGGTGGCTCTAATGAGCTGTGACTTAAAATTGTGCGTTCACCTGAAAATCCAACCCTCGCCGCTCTAACCAGCACACATCTCCGCTGCAGTCTAGCCAGTACGCATCTCCGTATAGCTTCAGTGAGATGAAAAACAACTCGTTTCCGCTGCGGACATCTCTCCGCTTTGGTGGAGTCCGGGCCTAATAAGCTGTGATAAATAGAATTGAAGAAGCAGTGATAGCCTTGTGGTGTGGCCTTCGGACTGCCAAGATATAGGTCTTGAGTTCGAACCCAAGGCACGCGCCTCTGATTTTACAGATTCATGTGCGTATTGTATATATCACTTGCTTAAAAATGGTGAAGGAAAACATCGTGAGGAAACCAGCATGTCTGAGAGATATTTCTCAACAGCATGTGAAGCTAAGTCAGAAGCCCATGGGCAGCATAAAAACACTGACACCAGGTTAGTCACTAACCACACGAAAAAAAATAGTATCCAGAAGGTGGTCAGTGCTCACTGATGAACACTATCAATCACTGATCTGCCTGCCTTACCTTTTCCCAACTAGGTTGGGGTCGGCTTCCAGTCTAACCGGATGCAGCTGTATACCAATATTGTACACTGAGCGACTGCCTATCTCACCTCTACTGACTGGGTGTCAGTAACTATTAACTATTAAACACTGAAAATAATACATGTTATTCCTTCCCAGTGGTGTCCGTCCCTTCGGCGTCTCCCTGCTGATCTGCGGCTGGGAGAACGACAGGCCCTACCTGTTCCAGTGCGACCCGTCCGGCGCGTACTTCGCGTGGAAGGCCACTGCTATGGGCAAGAATTATAATAATGGGAAGACATTCTTGGAGAAGAGGTATGTATGGAGGATTTGCAGGCGCAGACCGCGAAATTGGAGTTTTTTCTACGTTTGTTGCAATTGACTATTTGAAACGGTCAAAAATAAAATATGAAATCACATAAAGAAAGACTGCTTGTCTTCAGGTGATGGGAGTTTTTAAGAGGAGCAGTCTTTTATTTCTTATGACGTTATGACGTAAAATTATCGTCCGTTAACCGGCTTTACAGACAACCAATCAATCAGCCTAGGCTTTTTCCCAACTGACCACTATTTTACATAGAGTGACTGCCTATCAGACCTCCACAACCCAGTCAGTAACTGTTTAATACGATACCTCTTGGCAAGACTGGCAGTCAGACTTGCGGGCTTCTGACGACCCGTAACGACTGTCAAAGATCCACGAATGACAGCCGGGACCAACGGCTTAACGTGCTTTCCGAGGCATGGATGAGTCTCGATATGTAAAGATGGTCACGCATCCACGGCCCAACCCCGGCAAGCGCAGCTTAACCTGATGGATCGACAAGTGCAGCTGGTATAACTTAGCCACGAGCGCCTCCTTTACTGACAACCAATTTATTTTTAATTTTCTTCAGATACACAGAAGAGCTAGAACTTGATGATGCAGTTCACACAGCGATCCTCACACTGAAGGAAGGATTCGAAGGTCAGATGACCGCAGACAATATAGAGGTGGGCATCTGCGACGCGAGCGGCTTCCGTAGGCTGGAGCCCGCGCACGTCAAGGACTACCTCGCGAACATCCCCTAATATGTATTAATTTACCTACTTATATGTATCTACTGAATTATAAAAGTGTTTTTTTAATGAAATTGTTGATTTTATTGTCCACTAAACTTGTTAATAAAATACGTCTGGCAACACTTTCTTTACCGCACTGTTGCAATTATTTAAAAAATTGCAAATTTATTCAGACTATGGAAATAGTAATTACCGCAAAACAGTCGTAATTGCTGCTTCTTTAAGTTTTGGGTTAAGCTGCACGATTTATGACAAATGCGTGCACTGACTTCATACGATTTAACTAAGATTATGTCTGGTTTTCATTTATCATGGAAATCGTGCAATCTCTGTATTGTCACAGTATAAATAAAATATAGTTCTTGAGAAACTACAAAAATCAGTTCTTTGCCTAGATCGTGGTTGGAAGGTCAGACGACTGCTGACAACATAGTGGTATTGACCGACCACTAAGTTGTCTTCAAATACAATATAGGTATAGGTACGATATATATAGGTAATTTGCCTTTCGCGATTTTAGTTATAGACTATTTATAAAAATTCAAATTTTGTTTACAGCGCCATCCCTTACATTCGGCTGGAACGATCAAGCACGATTCTATTTTAAATTCATCAAGTATTTTTTGTGAAATGTGGATAGTCACTCATAGAGGGCGGTGTCTGCATTTATAAGCATGACTTTTCGGCCGGGCGTGGTTGTGTCGGAGTTCGATTCCTGAAGCACGAACATACCAAGCTAGCTTATGCAAGTAAAGTAGGTACCCTTGTTTCATATGTGATATGTTGCATTGTTCCAACTGCAGTAAAATGTTTTGCAGCCCCATCATAATAGCTTTGATAGGGCCAGCTGCCATGGCCAACCGTAGGCCGCTACACGTTCGATGAGCCACTGTGGAGTTAGATCACAAACGATGCCTCACGTCACGTCGTGCTCACCGTGCAATAAAACATGCCACATGGAAGATCTTGCCAGGGCAACGCTAACGCTGTCAAAGTAGCCGAATTCTGGTCGAAGCTTATTTAAGATTTAGTTAATGGCATCGATGAATTCGATGAACGAAGTCATCCAAATCGAAAGTTGGCGTCATGATTGTATCACTTTTAGGTACATAAATCCGTTTAGGTAGGTACAGGCGTTAGGTTTAGGCGTACACAAGCGCAAAATTTGTTTTCACCTCACAGGCTCGGAAAGAGTCTGTTTGTCATTCGAAATCTGAGCCGAAAATCGATTTTTGCTCTCTAGCGTGGAAAGAGTTTTTAAAATTCGAACCTTTCTATTTAATAATTTTCTATACTGCCAGTCCACCGAAAATGCATGACACGGTCTAAAATAAAATATTAAATAATACCGCTCACCTTAAAAACTTCCATCACAGTACAGAAATTAAATATTTTGCGAGGATATAATTGTAAAATTGGAATTAATGTTAATAAGTATTCCATTTGATTAAAAAAATCTGTGACGTCACATTTTAATATGCCATAAAAATACTACCCTGTCAAATACCCAATTGTGTAGTAATTTAAGTTTAAATTTTTAAATAAAATAAGTACTAATATAATATGTTATTTAATCCTTTGCTTGGCAAAAATAAATATGTATTAAATTAAATTAGTTAGTTATTTGTATTAAATTAGTTTTTTTCTTTCATTCTCCCTAAAGGACAAGTAGGATATAGGACAAAATACAGGGTATTTAATTTTGGAGATATTCTATGTAACTCATAAGATACATTGCCAAGTATCTGTTATTTTCTTCACATGAGTCAATGTATCTGACACGCTCGAACAAAATAAAACTCAACAACACCTGTTTTCTTGCACCTAGCAGTTTCCTCGCTGTAGTGAGGGGAAAAATTGTGTGTTGCGCTCGGCAGCAAAGCTTTTCTGCGTCTCGTACCTTTGAAACCTTCGTTACGCTCAGGATTCTATATTTGAACCACTCGCTTCGCTCATGGTTCAACCCTAGAATCCTTCGCTTACTCAGGTTTCAATAGAAGTACTCGCGCCAAAAATCAACTTTCCAGCCTTGCATAACAAATAACTATTTTTTTAAAGTAATTTATCGATTTAATTAACTTTTTTTTACGTTTCTTTTTTTCGTGTGGTTCTTTTAATTAAATAGTGCTGTCTATTCATTATTGTCTAGATCCGTTACTTTAAATTTCGTTCTTTCATTCGGTCGCTGATAACGTGTGTACAGAGGCCAGCACATCAAGTTACCACAATCTGTCAAATTTCTTTGATAGTATTTCAACTTTATTGCAAAGACGGTTCATTTTTAATTGAGAAAATTTGACAGTTAGGGATAGCTTGATGTGCTGGCGTGTGTACATACCGCCAAAATGTTTTAATTTTTTCCCCTTTGTTATTTTTATCTCTTTAACGGTTTCTTTTTATTTTTCTATTTTTATTAACTACAGTTTTATACATGTCTTCGTGTTTATAATATTTGTTATTATTTAAGTAGACATAGTGTTGGTTGGGTAGGTAAGTATTACAGACTTGTTACAAAAACAAAAACATTTTCGGCGAGATTTGACCATCGAGAAAATAGTCCTTCGGACCGACCTGAGCGACGATGATTTGCGCGAAGACGCAAATATTCCTTCAATTTGTTCTTTTTTGTGTTGCATATAAACTTGTTTTATTTCTTTAAATATCTCCAACCAAGTGTATAAATTAATCCGTCACATCAGTCTAACCAAATTATACACGTGAAAAAAAACAAATTCAGCTGCTTTAAGGAAAAACCTTGAAAGAGATAAGGATATATTTTTACTATTGGCTTGACGCGTTTCGGACACCCTGGTTACGTCAACAATGGGCGCTTTATCTGAAGATAGTAGCTCCAAATCTACAATTTGATATTAAATTATCAGAATGTTGTTATTTATTTACGTACCTATAAAATTAAATAATGGTGCGTTTGGAGTCCGTTTTCCTTTTTAAAATGGCTATCGTTATTTGTTTTTTCTTTTCAAACGTGTGCATTAAGTCGGAACTGTTTCAGTTTTCTTTTTAAAATATTATTGTTGTGGTGACATCTATCCAGCCACATAGGCGCCACACTGATAGCGAGGGAAGTGTCAGAAGCTGACCTGTGACACTATGACGTCACACTAATCCTACATCGCGCAAGCAGAGTTTACCGCGCGATCTAACATTTATACTCAGCCCTGCCTGACTAACAGTTATCGGGCCGTAGCCCGCCAGACGCAACACCTGTCTGGCTGGAGGATCCTCCCTTTTCAATGGAGGGACTTTCCACCCTGTTCCTCCATTCCCACTAAAGTGTGATAAATCTTTATTTCATATTCAATTGGTTATTTTCGACAGTTTGGAAAAGCTTGATGTGTTGACGCCTGTACATCAACTTTGTCACGTTTTATGAATGAAATCAAACAAATGACGAATAACAGAGACGTTTGGAAGAAGAAAAAGGTAGAATAAGGGCAAGAAAATGATGATGAGACGTGATGTAGCAGACGGTCCGCATAAAAAAGCTAGTAAAATGTCTACTTACGCAAGTAGGGTATTCGGGATCTTATCAGAAAGATAAGTTTATTTCATAACATTCATGTACTGATTTATAGATTATGAACAATCAATTATTACCTATGATAAGCGTTGCTGTAATCTTCTGTAGGCATTTTGTGCAAACTTTTAATTACCAAGCAATTAAAGCAAACACAAATTCAAAGCATTTATTTCAAATAAACCAATTACAGGCACTTTTGAACTGTCAAGGGGTCGGTCAGTCGGAAAGATGAAGCTAGTTGCCCATTCCAAAGCTGTAGGTACGTACCTGTGGAGAAGAACGGGAAAAAAACTCCATGGACATAAAATATGGTAACAAAATATTGGTTAATTCATTCATGTTGTTACTATACACGTGAGAACGACGCAGAACGTTAAAAGCGTCCGAATTAAAATATAAAAACGGTTCAAAAATTAGTTTAAAACAAGCCATAGCAGCTACGAGATGACAAATCCCTACTGATAGCGACCGTTTACGAACATGACGCATGGATTAGCACCATTTAGCTCAACCATTTTGAATAACACCACACATAACATTATTACATTATATCCTGTATTCCCCGAGGGGGGTAGGCAGATAGACTGCGAAGCTGTGTAAGACTCACACACCTTTTTTTTTTTGAGCGGAATGGAGTGTCAGATTCTTACCGACTGAAACCTGTCCATGTTCCTTCCTTAGCCCTTTATGTTCCGGGGTAACGGTAACCCTTTCGGACAATCCCACACCTGGCTACATAAAATGGTAAGAGTATGATTCCATTTACAGGTGCTATCATAATGCCACTAGCTGGGTACGAACCAGACTCTGGGTTAATTACTACTGGTACTCGAGGTATTACATGGAAAAACCCAATATCGTTAGGTGACCTAAGAATTGGACGCAGGACCAGCAGGTATTGGTCCTCGCATGCAAATACTAGACCACAATAATTAAGAATGGACAGGAAAAAGCCAAACCAAAACACCCGGTTTTAGTTTTGGTTTTTAAATAATGCCTATATACCTACTTACGTCTACTTGGGACAAAAATCATTCTGCCTAGACTTTTTCCAACTATGTTGGGGTCGGCCGAATGCAGCTGAATACCAGTATTTTGAGCGACTGCCTATCTAACCTCCACAGTCAGTAACTGGGTTACACGATACCTCTTGATAAGACTGACTTTCGGGCTTCTGACTACCCGTAATGAGTGAGACTCAAAATGGCGGGTGTACAGAGGCCAGCACATCAAGTTACCCCAATCTGTCAAATTTCTTTGATAGTATTTCAACTTTATTGCAAAGACATACCTAAGGTTCATTTTTAATTGAGAAAATTTGACAGTTAGGGATAGCTTGATGTGCTGGCGTCTGTACCATAGCAAATTAAATTATACCAACTAACAAACAAATGTACCTAAAATATACAAATATTTTGTAACCATATTTTGTTTAAAAGAGTGTCCATGGAGTTTCTTGCCCGTTCTTCTCCATAGGTACCTACTGCTTTGGAATGGGCAACTAGCTTCATCTCTCTGACTGACCGACACCTTGACAATTCAAAAGTGCCTGTAATTGGTTTATTTGAAATAAATACTTTGAGTTTGAGTTTGATACTATTTTGTACCTAGCTCTAAAAAACCTGTACCTCCTTCAGAAAGAAATTATTTCGAAATTAAGGTACACCCGCCATATTGACATCAAGAAGTTTTGTGTTCTATAATATTTTCTTATTTAAGCATTAACGACTGTCAAAGATGCACGAATGACCAACGGCTTAACGTGCTTTTCGAGGCACGGAGGAGTCTCGATATGTAAAGATGGTCACCCATCCACGGACCAACCCTGGTAAGCGTAACCTGATGGATCGATCCGTGCGACCGTTATTACATTGCTCCTAGGAACCATCTATGTTTAATTTCAAAAGCCACACACAGATTTATTCCTATATAATATAATGGGGATTTAACACAAAAGAACGTCAGCTCGGAAACCACCAGCAGGATGGTCCGAAGAAGTTAATGCTGCCCCGGAACAAAAGGACTAAGGAAGGAACATAGATGGGTTTTAGTCAGTAAGAGTCTGACACTCCCTTCCGCTGCACCCAGAGCGGGCGCAGAGGCCCATGGGCAGCACAAAAACTCTGACACGAAGTTCGTCACTAACCACACGAAGATGATTTCCCATCTTTAGAACAAAAAGCAGTTCGCTTTGTCAAACTAACTAAAGTATTAGGTACTTCGGGAATTTCCGTACATCTTTAAAAGATATTATTATTTGGCACTATTTCCTACGAATGAACTTTGGACATTTGAAAAAAAGCTTCTCATTTAGGTACGGAGATATATGTATGTGTCAACTTTTCCTGTTTGTCTCGCTCGGCGTAAAAAATTGAAGCATACTGCTGTGTGTTGACTACGAGTGGCAACTCTTGGTGCTTGTTATCTAATCATGAACTGTGGGCTGAGTTTTGTATCCTTAGCACGAATTTATGTTATTATTTGTAAACTTTTAACCAACTTCAAAAATAAAACGAGGCTCAATTCAACAGTATGGTTTTATTTTTGGTATTTTGTTACTCGATCACTCTGCCAATTATGAATTGATTTTGATGATTCTTTTTCATTAATTCATTTCATTTATTCAATAACCATTTAATTTTATATTGTCTGAATGTGTTACAGAAAAAAAAGAGGAACTAAACAAAAAAAAAATCAATACCTTCACTATCACAAATTAAATTTAAAAAAAACGCAATAATAATAACAAAAAATAAAATTGTTTGGTAGGTCATACTTCAGAGGTGGTTCCATATAAATTTTATTAACTTCGATTGAATAGTTTTTGAGGTAGCTTGGATAATATGTATTTAATCGCTTTTTATCTTGATGATATATATTGGGACTTCAGGTTATACATACGACGGTCAAGAATACGAATTAGTGTGGGGACTGTGGGGTAGGTAGGTATCAAACTCAAACGTGAAAAATACCGACTTCCGAAACGAAATACACACTAAGTAGGTAGGTACTGTTTTTTCGGAAGGTAAGTTTTTTTATTAGGTAGCATAGCATAGGACTTAAATTTCTAGTTGATGTAGGCATCAATTAGAAAATTAGATACCTACTTACAAGATTCTGCTGAGAACGACATTGTTCCTCACGTTCTGTTGTGGTTCAATTAAATTAATTTAATATTTTCTAAACATTGAATCAATGCCTTTGTCGTAAATATACCTACCTACGATAGATAAGAAATATGACAATATTCTCTGCTGTTTGCTTATTAGATAATTGGTAACTAACATAATTATTTTATTTACCTAGTGAGAACTATTATGTTAATTTGTTAGTGATGTGAACAATTTTACATATCATCGAATACGGAATAAGAATCGTTCTTTATTTATTTAAAAACATACAAATGAAAGCAAAATATATGATTTAATTTAGCTTTTTCAAAATAACGTTCGAAATGTTACAATGTTTTTTTTTGTAATGAGCTTCAATTACAACAATTACGCCAATCTACATTAATGTAAAATATAAGCTATACTGACGTAACAAACAATGTAATCGTTATAAAATTTACAGCCATTGTATACGTGTGTTATATAAAGGCAGTAATACACTCGATAATTTTGTTACATCAATCAGGTACTATTAAATAGTCACATTGTTTAATTCAAACGGTAATAAAGCAGCTAAACTATAATCTTAATAAGATATGAGCCATCTTCAACAATGATTGATAGCACCACTTATCAAAACGATCTAATAAAAAACTTATAAAACTAAGCCGTAGCCTACAAAACAGATAAAGTTTATCTGAAAACACTTCTTATCGATTCGTCCTTCACTGCATCGAGTTCAGTATAAAAGCGATTGTAAAGAAGCGTCCCATCCCTACTCGACGCGCGAGTCGCGAGCGGCGCTCCCGGTTCAGTTCACTTCACTCATTCACGAAGCTGACATGGCTCTAGTGCGTTTACGGACTAGTGAATTATTTTTATTATTATTTTTAATAATTACCACGTGTGCCGTGACTCCACCATGGATATTTTCAATAAAACAAAACAGTAAAACGTGTGATGTTAACAAATGTGTGTTTAATATTGATGTGAACGCGAAAAATGTTGATGAGTGGTCGCTAACTTCTGAGCCGGCTTCCGAACAAAAATGTGAATCAGTTTTTGTGAGTAAAGTATTTGAGAACGTTGTTGTTGATGTTGCAAAAGATGGTGGGAAGGTGTATTTTTGTGTTAAAAGCGGTGGTTTGTGGCATCATCAAGGAGAGGGTGTATATTTGGATACGAGTGACGTCACCGAGGCATTCGACACTGATATGTGAGTACACTACCCATTTATAAATTAAAAAGTTTAATTGCTTGGAATTGCCAGATTGTACTAGCTGCAAGTATGGGAAATTGTACAACTTGTTTATGTATTTTATTCCTACATGGAGTGAAAAGTTTGTACGTAATTGTGTTTTAAAAGTTATTAAAACTAAGTTACGAACGAAAACAACTTGAAAACAGCTGTGAATGAGAGTTCTTCTAATTATGAAAAAAGGTTGTTGTTTTTGATGGTTTTCTCGTGTTTTTGTTACTTTTCTATTAATTAGACATACGATAAAGTATGCCTAAATGAATTCGACCCACTTTTTTAATAAACTCAAAACTTTGAAGGTGTTACGAAAAATAATTTCCAGAGATAAAAAACCTGCATCTGGTAACTCGAAATTCGCGACGAAAAATTTAAAATGGCGGCAATTCAAAATTATTATTACGTAACTGCATTGCCAGATTGTTGTAACTTAGTTATTTTCGGCATATCTTATCCTTTTCAGTGCTCCAATATCAACATATCGATATGATCGATTACGATTTGATACACGTATTTTTGGTAAAATATCATAATTCGACGTAATTGACGCTAAAGTTAAGCGACCGTCACCGCGGACGAGAATAGGATGGGTAGCCTTCTGCGTCATCGGGCGGTGACGTCATTGAGATAGTTCTCAGTAATTTCACCATATTGTGGCGGATTTGTCATTGATTAAGAGAGAGTAAAAATTAACTGTTCTCACTGCTGGGACATAGTCCTCCACGCGGCCCAGTGTGGTGGATGTCACATGTCTTCGAATTTCTTAGTTCTAGGCTTCGATTAACAATACACGCTGGTTTCCTCACGATGTTTGTTTCACAAAGTGCCGGCTTGGGCTCAAACTCACGACCTACAAGGGCCGTCCATATTTTTTTTAATTTTCTGTCGCTCCCTCCCCCCCTGGTGAGATGTCGTGAGATTTTATTCAACCCCCTCCCCCGTCCCCCAATCTCACGTGAGATTTTTCAAAGTGTGGGTTTCTTACAATTTTTACGTAAACGCGTTGGATTGTTATTTAAAAAGAAAGTAAAAAATTGTGAATGGTCTTAATCGTATTATGATTACGCTTATGATTAAATCTTAAGCATGTAGGTACAATCTGGATTAAATGGACCAAAATATTTTTTTTTTTGTTTCAATCAGATAAAAAAATTGCGTGATATTTGCCGAGACCCCCCCTCTCTCCAACGTAAGATTAGATGAGATTTGACTCGACCCCCTCCCCCATAAAATATCTCACGTAATTTATGGACACCCCCCAACTCGTAAGTCGGGGCCGAATCCACTGGACGACCACTCCTCAGGTTCTCATGTGTCTTTCGGGTAATCCAAATCTATCGAAGGCAAGGAAATTGGGTGTTTGAAACTGAAAGGGTAGTCAATAACGTTACTTTTTATGAACTGTCAAAACGCGGAATTTGTACGTGATTTGTATGAAATATAACAATGTGACGCCACAGATTTTTTGAATCAAATGGAATACTTGTTAGCATAAAATGCAATTTTATAATTATATCTTCGCATAATATTTAATTTCTGTACGGTGAAGGCAGTTTTTAAAACGAGCGGTCTTTTATCTATGTGATTTCATATTTTATTTTTGACTGATTCAAATAGTCAATTTCAAAAATGATGCTAAACGTGATCAGCTCATTTCAAAAGCGTCCAAGAGCTGTCAGCGTCATCCATCAACTATGGAATTTTGACAGTTTTAAAAGGAAAGACAATTTAGTAGGTACTTACTTCATAGCACGATTGACGCCCCCCCGAAAATGGGAGGCGATGCGTAATGGCTATGGCAGTCACTTGTTATGCAAAGAGGTGGCTGACCTTATTCGCTAACTATTTTGTTATGACAATCGAGTGCGAGTCAGCTCTTACGTAATTTAAAGATAATGAAAAATTATCGCAACGTTTTTACTATAAAGAAAATTGGGTCTCTCATCAGTTCATCATCATCATCATCAGCCTACAGCAGTTCACTACTGGACATACTACCCCGGAACATAAAGGGTTAAGGAAGGAACATGGATGGGTTTTAGTCAGTAACAGTCTGACACTCCCTTCCGCTCCACCCTGAGCGGAAGGAGTCATTTGATGATTTCCCACCCGCAAAATAAAAGCTTTCCTTATTCATAGTCTATACGAAACTGTTCCAACGACGCTGTAGAAGTCGCGAAGTTTTAGATCTACATAATCTGAAATACCTACAGTCATGCATAAAATACGAAGAAAAAGAAGACAAAACTGTAAATTCAATGTTTGTCCATCCAATTATTTAGCTCCAAATACACTGTCGCTACGAATCCTACACAAAAATGGATGCCGTCATGTTAGCCGAGATGAAGGTCAGCCTTAACTTATAGGCTATAGGTAACCTACCCAAATAAAAATGAAACTGTAGGAGTTGTTGGATTACGAAATTGTATTTTTTTTTACATCTGACGTAGTTATAAAGACAACTTAGGAGGAGCGCGTGGCTAAGTAATAACAGCCGCACGGATCGATCTATCAGGTTAAGCTACGCTTGCCGGGGTTGGTCCGTGGATGATAAATGACAGTCGGCACCAACGCCTTAACGTGCTTTCCGAGGTACGGAGGAGTCTCGGTATGTAAAGATGGTCACCCATCCACGGCCAACCCCGGTAAGCGTTGCTTAACCTGATGGATCGACCTGTGCAGCTGTTAGTACTTAGCCACGAGCTCCTCCTTAGCCATAACATATTCTTTTTTATTTTTATTTACTCCATGGAGTCATTACTCATTACGTTACCTTGTAATTATTACATGACGTATTTTGTATATCTCATATTATGTTAGGTGAACTATGTTCTTTAAGAGAATAAATTCTTTAAACCGAGATATTTCTTGATTATTTTCCTCATAGGTGATTAAATTGTAGCTTTGCTTGATATCTCACTAATTAATCGTCTTCATTTACTTATTGTTTATATCCCCGTGTGATACGCAAAGGCTTCTTCTTCCTTCTTTTCATGTGGTTAGTGACTAACCTGGTGTCAGAGTGTTTATGCTGCCCATGGGCCTCTGACTTAGCATCACATGCTGTTGAGAAATATCTCTCAGACATGCCGGTTTCCTCACGCAAAGGCTGACTTTAGAGAAAGCCTTTTATCTGCAACTCGGAAAGCTTCTCAATGGCTGTGTTGGAGTTTAGGTTAGTTAAATTATTAATAATTTTCAAAATTACCTGACAATTAGTCATACAATTACAAAATTAGAGCTTAGAACACAAGTTACCAATCATACATACAGATTAATTGAAAGAAAATTGCCTAAAATAATCATTTGTCAAATAAAACAAATAATTACTAAAACCATTATTTTAGATAATTTAATACCTGTTCGCTTAGCCAGCTTTTAAGCGTGAAAACGTAACAAACAAACTGACAAACTTGCTTTCGCATTTATAATATTAGTTTCTATCTGTGGGCGGAGAAATAGTAAGAAAACTACGAATTGAAACCATTGTTTAATTTCCATATTATCGAAAGAAAAGAGATGGCAAAAACTTAAAACCAATATCATACGACATATTCTAAAGAAAATGGTGTCATGCCTCAAATAAAACGCACTCGAAGCTTTGGCAACTCTATCAAATGACAGACACAAATAGCGCTCCAGTAGCAACTGTAATAAAAAATAAATAAAATCGGCCGTCTTCGAGCGGCAGAGGTCGGCGTAAAAACAATTGGGAGATAAATTATGAGGAAAACTACCTATGATAGTATTGTGTTATTGACGGCATGTGACAGTTCATATTCATAATTATTTTGATCCACATTTTGATGGACAAATATTTGGCGGCTTGTGGCATCCATCAAAACGTATTGGCTTGGATTACGTGACGTGCTATACGGTAGTTTAAACAGGCTAAAAATGATATCGATGTTGCCGTCCGGTTGTGCCGATTCATGCCGAACCGAACAGGCTATAGAACCTCTCACGATTACGGTCAACTCACAGATGGTAGTCTTTTTTTATTGTGGGTGGGAAATCATCAAATGACTCCTCCCGCTCTGGGTGGAGCGGAAGGGAGTGTCAGACTCTTATTGACTAAAACCCATCCATGTTTCTTATAAGGCCCTTTATGTTGCGGGGTAGCGCTAACCCTTTCAGACAATCTCGACATCTCTTAGAGGCGAGTGTGGAACACGGACGCGCTGTCCGTTCTGGTTGTGATCGGACGGTGAGGTACCCATTACTCACCGTCCGCAGGCCCGCGCCTATGGTGGCTGGGAGTCGTCACGCGAGATGGTAGACCTGCATACCAACAGTGGGAATGTTTAGGATGGTTATTAAAAAGCTGCTGGTTTTGTGATCGTATTCGGGACGCACCTCGGTCATCACTCTCGTTGCCAACCTGGCTGACAGGCTAATCCTTTTCCACCTCAGCAAGCAAAAGCTATTCTGATACTCCTCTTGCTGAGAACAACCGGTTTGAAAGCAAAAGTATATAAAATAGAGCTGGCAGGGCTGACATAATATTAATTGGATGCCAAAACAAGCGAGATTATAAAGTATTAATAAACCACGATTAAAACACCCGATGACGTCTAGCATTCGCCATAATAATGAATTCGTTATTCTACGCTGATGACTCCGACAAATCCGACGAGTGCAGTAGTTTTTAAGTTATTATGGTATTTTTAAAATATGTATTAGTTTATAGTTATCATTTTTATACATGTACTCTATTTTATGGGCCTTCGTTGCCTGAAATAAAGGATAAATAATAATAATAATATTAAATCCACCGATACTCCTTCCATTTCTTGAAATCAAACCACATTTGGGCTAACGAGTAGAAGATACGACTGCAGCCCAAATAACTGGAGATGATAACGTTTCAAAGGGGGAGTGTTCTAGAGAGAACAAGCACACATTGATGATTTTTCGCAGCTCAATCTTTGAGCAAGTCAAACGCAGAAGTCCGAACAAAAACTGGTGATTGTAGTCGAAACAATTGAAAACACTGCAAACGATTCTTTCAATGACATCAGTAACGCAGAATCTAGCTGAATAATCCTTTCACCATGAAGGTACACTCCAAGGGACCAACGGGGACAGCTTATCCCAAAACCGTAGATAGCATAAATTACTCCTTTACCTTAGACCTTTTTTTTATTTAGCCTACGCTGTCCCTCTCCTGGGCAAAGGCCTTTAACCCACTCAGGAGGAGTGCAAACTTTCGCAAACCCCTGCGTCCTCCTTCCAGTTTTGACGGAATCTATCCAGCTCGTCTCATCATCATCTGCGTGGTCTGCCACGACCCCGTCACTCACTGTCTCAGGGCACCAGTTCTGTGCTATTTGGGCCCACAGCTTGTCTGGCTTACGGCAGACAAGTTCTGCCCAGTCCCATTTAAGTTTCCATTTTCTAGTTTAAAATACAGATGCAGACACCACATGTTCACCTTCCAATTTAAACTAAAAAGTACATCAGTTCACCTAATATTAACCTTGTGGTTATTTTGGCGTCCGTCTGGCATCCCGTCTGATGTATTGCCAAGAGTTATGATGTACTTGTGAGCGTGCGCATACAATTTTTCGCGGGAGAGTATTTTGACCGGGATTTTCATCAATCTGAGTCCATTGAAAACGGATAAGGTGTCAGTATTATAAACGCAGTGCATGTTTTCAAGCAAGAAAAAAAAGCAGTGATAGCCTAGTGGTGTGACCGTCGGACTGCCAAGTCATAGGTCTCGAGATCAAATCCAAGCCACGCACCTATGATTTTACGGATTCATGTGCGTATTGTATAATTATCACTTGCTTAAAATCGGTGAAGGAAAACATCGTGAGGAAACCAGCATGTCTGAGAGATATTTCTCAACAGCATGTGAAGCTAATTCAGAGGCCCATGGGCAGCATAAAAAACTGACACCAGGTTAGTCACTAACCACACGAAAAGAAGAAGACCCAGAGCGGAAGATCCCTCCCGCTCCGGTTGGAGCACATTTGTACATTATTTAAAACTGAAAGAAAGAAATGGTGGAAGATTGCACTAAAAAAAGTTGTAGAGGACATCATCATCTGCTTAGCTTTTTCCCAACTATGTTGGGGTCGGCTTCCAGTCTAACCGGATGCAACTGAATAGTGAGTACCAGTATTTTATATGGAGCGACTGCCTATCTGACTTCCACAACCCAGCAACTGGGCAATACGATACCCCTTGGTAAGACTGGCTGTCAGGTTTTCGGGCTTCTGACGACCCGTAACGACTGCCAAATATGCACAAATGACAGCCGGGACCCATGGCTTAACGTGCTTTCCGAGGCACGGTGGAGTCTCGGTATGTAAAGATGGTCACCCATCCACGGCCGACCCCGGTAAGCGTAGCTTAATCTGATGGATCGATCTGTGCGGGCTGTTAGTACTTAGCCACGAGCTCCAATATATCCGTAAGTAATTCTAACAACTCAAAGCTCAAGAGCTCAAAAAGAAAAGTCGTAGAGGACAGTCAGTCTTAAATAAAATATGAGTAATCCAAACAGGAAGATATTTCGCATGCCTGCGAAGTATCTGGTTACATAAACGAAAGATTCTTCAGCGTGGAATTTTCTACGTCGACTAAGTATCGAATAACAATGGTAGCAAGGTGTACTTGCGTGGCTAAGTAATAGCCGCACGGGGCGATCGGTCAAGGTCAAGCTGTGATCGCCACAGTCAGGCCGTGGATGGGTGGGCAATTGGGAATCCACTCTACCCAAGACCTCCGAGTTTTGAAAAGCACGGTACACTTTGACAGTCGTTACGGGTAGTTAGAAGCCCGAAATTAATTACCAGTGTTGCAAGGGGTATCGAGACACCCCGTTACTTGGTTGTGTAGATCAGATAGATCAAATACTAATATTCAGGTGCCTTTAGTTAGAATGGAAGCCGATCCCTTTATAATTGGGTATTTGAAAGGATAGTCAATAACGTTACTTTTTATGAACTGTCAAAACGCGACATTTGTACGTGATTTGTATGAAATACAACAATGTGACGTCAAGGATTTTTAGAATCAAATGGAATACTTATTAGCATTACATACAACTTTACAATTATATCTTCGCATTGTATTTAATTTTTATACGGTGATGGAAGTTTTTATGACGAGCGGGCTTTTTTCTATGTGATTTCATATTTTATTTTTGACCAATTCAAATAGTCAATTGCTAAAGGCTAGGAAGATGATGGTGTCAATGGAAACAAAACACTGTTTTGATGTCAATCATGATCTATAGTTGTAATCGGCATCCGAAAAGGGGCAGTATTATGTAAGCAGTTTTATTACGATTATTTACTCCCCCATCCCTCTTGTTAGCAAAAGTAAGCAAAGCTCTTACCCCCTCCCTTCCATGCTTACGTAAACATTGTTATATGTATTTATATTTTATTATAAAGAAAGGAAAAATGTTTATCCTGTACAAACAAAACGCACATTTCAAAACAATAAACTTAGTAACTAAATACACCCGTGTAAAGCAGCTAGAAAACATCGTATTCAGAGCCATTAAAACTATTGACAATCAGTATCTCGACCATGGAAAATGGTTTGACCACACACAGAACACGGACACTTATTGTCTTAATACTAAATCCAATTGTCTTATGGCTGGTCTATAGTTTACCAGCGCCATTTTTAAATAAGTCGGCAATGTAGCCAAATCGCTTGAATTACAAATGGGGGTGCCGGTTAGAGTGCAAGCCAACCCCTATTTAGATAAGAACACTTGGGACAAGCCCTAGAATGACTCACACTTGACGTACCCAAAACGAGTCCCGAATTCTTTATAATGCGGGACATTTCCGTCGTCTATTGCATGTTATATGTAGAGGTGTTTTAAGATAGGGGCGTATAACTTTGTAGGCCTAACTTACCAATATACATATTAGAAACTGAACTGGCTATGGTGCATTAAAAAGTTCAGCGGGATTGTCCGAAAGTGTTACCGCTACCCCGGAACATAGAGGGCTAAGCTAAGGATGCAACATGGATGGGTTTTAGTCAGTAAGACTCTGACACTCCCTTCCGCTCTACCCAGAGCGGGAGGAGTCATTTGATGATTTCCCATCCTCAAAAAAAAGCCCTACTATTGAATAAGAAATAAATACAACCATTAGATTAATTAGCACGTTACTAACCAACCAGTAGTATGTTTTTTGTCACTCCCGTCATTTAAGAATTTAATCATCAAATGACGCCTTCATTTGATGATATCCCGCGCTCAAAAAAAAAAGCTGCGAGAGGGGATCATTATTGAATTGTGCTCAGAGAATAAGTACGATAACATGGCCCGCCCCTCTAAAATTAAAAACGTTTGAAAGCAATTACAAAGCGCCAGCAAGACTCACAACGCATGTTGCTGTCGGCCTGCTACTGAAGACGAATACTTACAACTACATACGAACTCTTTCTTAAGGATGTGATGTGTCTACAAACATTGAAACAGTAATTCGGAAGGGCGCGCCACATCATCGTAGCGTAGTTTATCTCTACGGCTTATCCTGGCCAGACAGAAATCCTGACCGAACACCCATTTATCTAACGTTTTATCAGCAGCCCCAAGAGAAACTTAATATTCTATTTCTTCTATTGAAAAATAACATAGTAATCATTTTATAGGAGCTTGTGGCTGAGTAATAACAGTCGCAAGAATTGATTCATCAGGTTAAGCTTCGCTTGCCGGGGTTGGTCCGTGGTTGGGTGACAATCTTTACATATCGAGTCTCCTCCGTGCCTTGGAAAGCACGATAAGCCGTTGGACTGCTACGGCTGTCATTCGTGGATCTTTGACAGTCGTTACAGGGCGTCAGAAGCCCGAAAATCTGACAGTCAATCAGTCTTACCAAGGGGTATCGTATTACCCTGTTACTGATGGGTTGTCGAGGTTAGATAAGAAGTCGCTCCATTTAAAATACTGATATTCAGCTGCATCCGGTTAGACTGGAAGCCGACCCCAACATAGTTGGAAAAAGGCAAGGCAGATTGATAGTTATAATTGTATTATTTTCAACGCAATCTCAATACCTCATTATACAATTTAAATTCGTGTAACGGTCCAGTGCCTTGGTTGCGCAACCAAGCAACCAGTGGTCGTTGGGTTCAACATCCTAAAATTGTCTATTGTTATTACTAGTCATACTTTCTTTCTTTGTCGTGTGGTTATTAGTTACTAACCTTTTTTTTTTTTTAAGGCTGGGAAATCATCCAATGACTGCTCCCGCTCTGGGTGGAGCGGAAGGGAGTGTCAGACTCTTATTGACTAAAACCCATCCATGTTCCTTCCGTAGCCCTTTATGTTCCGGGGTAGCGGTAACCCTTTCGGACAATCCCACTTACCCGGCAGGCTTGTGACTAACCAGGATTGCGGCTGGCAACACTGGAAGCCGGTCGTCAAAAAAAAACGATCTCTAGGCTAATTTAATGTAAAAAGTTAATTTAAGTGTTTTAATTAGGATAAATTAGTGTAATATAGTTGTAGCTAGTAATTTAGTAGTGTATTCAGTGATTATACAGTGTTTTTTGTCGCGAGGACTTCGCACAAAAAGGAAAATAAACCGGCTGTCAACGCGCCCTACCCAACGGTGACGGATTTGAAATTTGCACTCATTAATCCCGGGGAGTATTTTGTTTTATCTAAGTTGTTGTACACAACATTCATACAACATCACTAAATACTGCTCAGGTTCTTGAGCTACGTCCATCACACACTGGCACGGTTTATGTCTCCTTTTGCTTGACAACTAGTGGAAGCAAAATCGACGACGAAAACATTCGCTCAGACATTAAACACTACATATTTACTACACAAAATATAATCTCGTTAGAGCTTATTTATGCTTAAATCCCTTAAGTAATGAGTATGAAACTTGTAATAGTGTAACTTATTAGTGTCATACATAATGAAACAGTGTAATTCTTTTAACTTCACTTCTGTTTATCACTCCCATTCTCCTTAATAACTTCACCCTATAATAACTTCCTTCCCTAAGACAACCCACTGACCCGTATACATTCTCTTCAAATCAATAGAATTTTATTTTATTTTATTTTTGTTTTTTTTTTTCCCATCTACCTCCAACTAATTTAAATGTAATAAAACTTCTTTTCTTACGCTGTTATTTAGCTGCATAACTCCACACATTACAGGTAACTGACATTTGCAAGAAAATGATGACCCGTAGCGCTACTATCAAGGAGCTGGAAGCAAAATTAAGAGCTACCTTAAAGGAGCTTGAGACTTCGAAAGCTACATGCAGACAGCTGCTCCAGGAAAGGGAAGACAGTGAAGTGGAAGTGGAAAACATTATTCTAAAGAACACTTCACTTAAGAATGAACTAGCTCAACTACACATCCAACATATGGACTTAACTGACCAGCACAGCCAACTACAACTTATTGTGTGTACATTTAAAGAGTGCAGTGACACCCACGAACTGGCTTTGAATAAAATTGCTGAACTCGAACAGCAACTGTGTGAAGCCCAAATGACACTATCTCTGTCAGAGAATATAAAAGTCAGCAAACAGGTTACTCGGACCAGTAATTTATTTGATGAGTTGGTAGCCAGTAAGCTAAAATGTGATAAAGTGTGTGAGCCATCTGTAACAATAGATTTGACTGGTGATGATACCATTCCATTATGTCCTGTAGTTATGAGTCACAATAAATTAAAGAAATATATTAAAATTAATAAAATAATTAAGCGTTCACAGAGAGCAATAAAAAAACATAAACTCTTGAAATTAAATATTTCACTTAGAAAGGAACGTATTGTTCTATCAAAAAGTTTAAATAATTGTATTATTGAACTAGATAAGGGCAGGGAAAAGTATGACACTGATATCCAGCTCCTCTATAAGGATATATTACACAAGGAGCATTTGTTAAAGGATATTTTTGAAAGATATGAGACTTCACAAAAACAACTAAGTGACCGCTTGTTTGAGGCTGGGGAACTATTGGATTTGGTGAAGTGCAACGCTGAGAGTTACGAGTCTCTGACTAATAATCTCTCATGTAGCTGTGCCAAGCTACCACCATATTCTCAGCATCAGCCTGACCTGCCCTCTGCAGTGTTAGATCCTTCAGCAGAGTCCTGTGTTGTTTCACAGAAAAACAATTCTATATTTTTTTCCGATGAATTAGGTTCAGGCTTTGGAAAAATTTTACTCAATTACCTTAGCCATAGTTTTACCAATCATAGCTACCATAACATAAGTTTTAAACAGATGATGAAGAGAATAGCAAACACAAACCTTGATAACTATTCTACAATGGTTTTGCTATTAGGTAACAGTACCGGTATTACCAGAAAAGGCATAGTGGATGGTGTGAACACCTTATTAAATTTAAATATAGGAAAGCTGATGTTGTGTGCTTTCCCTTATTCTGATACTTTGTCAAATGACGAAAATAATTATATTTATAAATTAAATAACACAATGCACAAACTGACATTATGTCACAGTGACAAATTATTGTACTTTGACACTAACAATTTTGTTAGTGGTTTTAAATTAACTCAGAGAACTTTGTCTCTGTCTTGGGAATGTAGACATCAGATTGCTATGTTGATAGCATATAATATTAATGAGGTTATAGCTAATATAACAAATTCTAGTATTAGGGACGAATCTGTGTTGCCTAGTTATACTAACAACATAGAGAATAATTATGTTACATCATGTTGTACGAAGGAGGATCTAACTATAGTACCAACAACCTTGGAGGCCATGAACACTCAGGTCGGGTATTCTCTTCCTGCTAGAACTCATATGGACATTCTAGACTCTTCGGTTGTAGTTGTGGAGGATACTCTGGATAGTTCTTTAAACTAGTCAGTAGGACAACAGAAGTTACCACTTCTAACAACCAGTTATTATTACTACAAAATAATAAAAAGGTATCTTCTGGCAATATTACTCTTAAAAATAATAAACCGAATGGAGTGCAACATACATTAAAATTATTAAATCAAAATATTCAAGGTTGCTCTTCCAAGTTACTGGAAATAGAATTGTTCTTGGAAAATACCAAGTTTGATGTCATTTGTTTAACAGAACATTGGTTAAAAGATCATCAAGTAGTGTCAATTAATTATGAAAATTATTGCGTAGTTAGCTATTTCAGCCGAAAACTAATGATACATGGTGGGTCATTAATATTAGTTAAAAATTCAATAAAATCCAAAGAACGAAAAGACATCATTGGACTATCTGTTGAACACACCATTGAATTGTCCTGTGTTGAGCTAGATAAGCATGTTATTGTATGCGTGTACAGACCTCCAAGTTACCAGAATCTATCTGTGTTTGATTCTGTAATGGAAGATGTGTTAAAGAAACTTAGTACTAGTAGCAAATCAATAATCATATGTGGAGATTTTAATATTAATTTACTAGAAAATAACTCGAATACTGTCAGGTTATTAAGTCTTTTTGGGTCATTTGATTTGTCCAATGTTTTTATGGAACCAACCCGAGTAACTGCTTCCTCTGCCACTTGTATAGATAATATTTTTTGTAATTGTGAATACTTACATAAAGATATCTTAAATAAGTTGCCATCTGACCACAGTGGACAAACTATAACATTTTGTTCCTATATGCCCTTACAACAAATTCAAATAAGATTTAGGCCAATTACATGTACAAATTTAAACAAATTCAAAAAGTCTTTGGCCAGTAATTTATGTGTTCAGAATTTTAATAATATATCTGACCCAAGTGAGTTCTACACCGAGTTCTTTTTACTATTAAATAAGCAATTTAATGACTCTTTTCCACTAAGAACTAAAAGTATTTTCACAAAGTTTTTATTTAGCGATTGGGCGACTCCAGGTATTCGCAAAAGCAGGGCAAAACTTTTTGAACTTTATGGCCTCAAGCAACATATGAATCATACAAACTTTCATCAGTATGTTGCAAAATATTCTAAAACTTTTAAAAGTGTGTGCAAAATAGCTAAAGCTCTTTATATTAGCAATAAAATAAAATCAGCTGATGATAAAATAAAAACTACCTGGCAAATAATAAATAATGAAACAGGTAGGAAAAAGCAGCGTAATACTGAGTATAATTTAGAGACTTCACATGGCCGCATCAACTCAGATATAGAAATAGCTCAGGAATTTGAAAACTTTTTTGCTAATATTCCACTCAAAACTACTGCATCATTAAATTCCTCAGCCGCGCTTTCTGCTGCCTTACTTAGAAAAAATGTAAAGGCATGCCCTTTAGAATTTACATTTCAGCATACAAACCCCCAGGCTGTTATAAAAGCTTTTAAAGATCTTAAAATCAAATCAACAGAAGATCTCTGGGGAATGTCTGTAAAAGTCTGTAGTTCTATTATAGACACCATTGCGCCCTATTTAGCTTTCATATTTAATACCAGTGTGGACCAAGGAGTCTTTCCGGATCTTATGAAACACAGTAAAGTAGTGCCATTGTTCAAATCCGGTGATAGTAAAGAACCCAACAATTATAGGCCCGTTTCAATTCTGCCAGTTCTCAGTAAAGTGTTTGAAAAGTTGATGCTCAATCAAATGTTACGTCACTTTAATAAAAATTCCATCTTGCATGACCAACAGTTCGGTTTCACCAAAGGGCGTTGTACTACTGACGCTGGTGTCACCCTAATAAAGAACATTTTTAGCGCCTGGGAAGAAGCACAAGATGCCATTGGAATCTTTTGCGATCTCTCTAAGGCGTTCGATTGCGTAGAACATGAGACGCTTCTGCTGAAACTAGAGCACTATGGGATTAGAAATACAGCCCTTGATTTACTTAGATCATACCTGAAAGATAGAAAGGTTAAAGTTCAAGTAAATGGTGTGAACTCGCTGGGGTCGGAAATGACAATGGGCGTTCCTCAAGGTTCGATATTGGGTCCATTCCTCTTTTTAGTTTACATTAACGATTTACCCCAATTACTTCAAAATCAACCGAAGATGGTGTTATTTGCAGATGACACATCATTAATCTTTAAAATTGATAGACGCTCTCAAAATCTTGACGACGTGAATAACTCTATTCTTCAGGTCCAAGATTGGTTTACGGTAAATAATTTGGTACTAAATGAAAAAAAAACCAAATGCATTAGATTTACATTACCTAATGTGAAAAGTAGCGATTGTGACATCATATTGAACGGAGAGAAGCTGGAATTTATTAAGCAGACGGTTTTCCTGGGAATCACGCTAGACGACAAGTTGCAATGGGGTCCCCACATAACAACTCTTGCGGGACGGCTTAGTTCGGCCGCTTATGCTGTTAGAAAGATAAGGCAGATGACAGACGTAGAAACCGCGCGTTTGGTCTATTTTAGTTACTTCCACAGCATAATGTCGTATGGCATTTTACTGTGGGGTCGGGCTGCTGACATTGAATCCATTTTTATTTTGCAAAAGCGAGCGATCAGAGCCATTTACAATCTTCGTCGTCGCGAATCGCTTAGGGAACTATTTAAAAGGATTAATATTATGACGGTTCCTTGCCAATTCATTTATGAAAATATTATGTATGTAAGAAAAAATAGACATCTTTTTAACAAAATAAGTGATAGGCATAACTTTAATACTAGAAATAAAGACAAAATAGTTCAACCATTTTTCAGATTGTCCAAAGTACATACATCTTTTATGGGGTTCTGTGTTAAATGTTACAACAAAATACCTTGTGACATACTGAAATTAAATGAAAGAAAATTTAAAACTCATATTAAAAGTACACTTTGTAAACAAGCTTATTACAAATTAGAGGATTATATCAAGGATAAGGATGCTTGGAAACATGCTGGTCCTGCTCCACAGGACAATCTAGTGTCTAGACAAAATCAAACTGGTTGCTAAGTAAATTAGGTAATAATTTATAATTTGTACCATATTATTTTATTATATTGGAATAACATCTCACACATTGATTAATTTATTATTGTTAACTTTTAGAATGTTTGTAAATATGTGAGCACCATGTACTTATGACATACCTAATTAAGTTTATTTTTCACTGCTACATGCGTTCTTCTTTTCACCATTTTGGTGTATTGTTTTTATTCTGGGTGCATCGTCTTCACATATTATAATATTATAATACATGTATACAAAACATTGTGAAACATTTTAAAAGAGTAACGGTGGAGTTTCTTGCCCATTCTTCTCCACACGAAACTACCTTTTGGAAGGGGCGACTAGAATCAATTCTATTTCTTGTTAATTTTTGACGTTCAAAAGTGCCTTTCTTGGGCCTATTTGAAATAAATGTTTTGACTTTGACTTTGTTAGTTTTTATGCTGCCCATTGGTCTCTGCCTTAGCTTTACATGCTGTTGAGAAATGTTTCTCAGACATGCTGGTTTCCTCACAATGTTATCCATCACCGATTTTTAAGCAAGTGATAATTGAGTATTTGAATCGGTCAAAAATAAAATATGAAAACACATGGAAAAAAGCCCGCTCGTCATAAAAACTTCCATCACCGTGCAGAAATTAAATATAATGCGACGATATATTTGTTAAATTGCATTTAATGCTAATAAGTATTCCATTTGAGTCTAAAAATCTGTGACGTCAAAATGTTATATATTTCATACAAATCACGTACAAATGCCGCGTTTTGACAGTTCATAAAAAGTAACGTTATTGACTACCCTTTCAAATACCCCAGTATACAATACGGATATGAATCCGTGAAATAAGAGGTGCGTGTCTTGGGTTCGAACTCGAGACCAATGACTTGGCAATTCGACGGTCACATGACTAGGCTATCACTGCTCATTATAACAACTTTATGAGAAGCAGTCATTTTAACTACTAAAAGTAGTTTAGTTACACGTTTAGCTTTTGAAGATTTTGGTTGTTTTGGTATAGATTCTGAAAGCTGGTGCTAGCCAGCACATCAAGCTATCCCAAACGGTCAAACATTCCCAATTGACCACGGACCTTAGGCTTTTGTAATAAAGTTGTAAATCTATTAAAGAAATTTGACAGATTGGTGTAGCTAGAAGTGTTGACCTAAATATTTGATATGTCTATAGTATAGGCAGTTACAACCAAAGAATCAAATCATCATACTTTAAGTCACGCGAACGGCGAAAGGATTGATTATATTATAAGAGGAAGTCTGAAAGTGACAAGTGATTGAAAAGTTGTGTGGAAATCTGTTGTCATACTATGGGCATGTTATGCGGAGGAATGAAGAAAATGTTGTCAGGAAAGTATTGGGTATGAATGCGGATGGCTATGCAAGTAGACGAAGACCAAAGAAACGATGGATGGATTGTGTGTAAGATGATATGGATAAAAATGGAGTGACTACCGAGATGACGACTAATAGAGAAGTATGGAAAAAAGACATGTTGCGCCGACCACAAATAAATTCGGATAAGGGCAGGCGAATGATGACCTATGGTCACGCCAAAAAATTTTCACACTTTCACAATGAAGTCAAGTCACTGCTTCATTAACAAAGGTGTCAATTGAAACAGAAACGCGAAAACCCAGTCCAATGTTATTTTATATAAATTTCACAACAAATTACTCTAAAAAAAAATCTGCTGTTTTGGGGCGAAATGCAGTGTTATGTTGGATTAAAATCTATGAAAATCGATGCTAACAACATTCAAACGAGTAGGTAAACACTCGAATTATGTCAATATAATTACTAGTGGTGACACAAAAACATACTTATCATACAATGTTCCGGATATCACCTACGGTTTTACGTAATAAGCACTAATAATAAAGACTAGTGCTTGACAGATTATTTTCAGTTTGCCGAAACCGATATTTCGGTTTTTGTTTAAGGCCGAAACTAGCTCGGACTATTGACTCTTCTACTGACCTGACTTTAGTCAACTGTTTTTCTGCTGTAATATATAAGACATTCGTTTTATAGATAAAATAGTTACATGAATTCATTGCAATGACTAACATTTTACGGTAGTTAGGTTGTTTCTCACTGGTTACTCACAGTTTTAAAAATAACTGCTTTAAAATGGGTCTTTAAATTAAAAAATGAACTCCAAACAGTCAGTGTGAAGATAATAGCGCAATTGACAGTGCATCACACACAAAACAGTGACATCATCTCCAATACCAATCACGTAATCCCGCTGAATTCGGCCTTCAGACTTAAGCCGAAACCGAAACTACAGCATTCTACTACACTACTTAACAAATGTCCTTTTGTTCAACATAACAGAATATGGCAAGGTTTGAACAATGTGACATTAAGCGTTTAACTACGAGAATTCAAGGTATTGAAAACAGCGGAGAATTATTTTATTTTATGGCTGGCGTTGAAAGAAATATGGATGGTAATGTTTGCTTGTGGAAAATCTTACGATTGTTCCGTACCCAAATGGTAAAACGGTACCCTACTACCCTAAGACTCCGCTATCCGCCTGGCCGTCCGTCCTTCTGTCCGTCTGTCACCAGGCTGTATCTCATGAACCGTGAGAGTTAGACAGTTGAAATTTTCACAGATGATGTATTTCTGTTGCCGCTATAACAAAAAATACTAAAAAACGGAATAAATAAATATTTAAGGGGGCTCCCATACAACAAACGTTATTTTTTTTGCAGTTTTTATGGATAATGGTACGGAACACGTGCGCGAGTCCGACTCGCTCTTGGCCTGTTTTAGCTGATATCTCCTATTCATAATCTACCTTTGTGCCTTCACCTTCGTAGGTCCCGTAGTTCTTGAGATTTCATGATTAATAAATTACTGATTAATGTTATGAATGAGTGACCTTTCGCTTTTAAATAGATAAAAGTGCTTCAACATGTGGCGATGCTTGCGTGTCGATCCGTCTCTTGGTAGTAGGCTCGCTATATAACTTGCTGACTGGTCAATCTACTCAACGTGATTTGAGCTTTATTGGCTGAATCGCTCGACATAAGTGTCGATACGAAAAAAAGGAGGACACAATTAGGTGAAAGCTACAAGATAGCTACGTTTTCTGCAATTTGTAGGTCACTATTGATGATTGTAATGATTATAATTCTGTAGATAAATACTTGCTATGGCTGCGAATCATATTTAGATCAACATACAACCTGACACTGACCTACAAATTGCAAAATTTTAAATTTGTGGTCTAACCTGGCGCTTCTTCCTTAAGTAAAAGTTGAATCCATTTGGATGTGAAACAATACTGTTGTTTCCAGGTGTACTTACTGTCCATTATAGGCTTACAGAGTTCTTAAAAGTCATGAGCAAGTCTTCGACTTTACCGTCGCTTACCATCAGATAATCATCATGCTTTAATCACCCAAATCATTTTATTTGAGACCGGCGCAACATACCTGTTTCATGCATATATCTGAATCAGACGTAATATCAGTTTTCACTTCCTTACCAGCCATATCATGTTTCCCACAATCCATCCATCTTTTCTTTCAACTTATCCAGATGACATGCTAGTAGTCAAGTAAAAAAATACTCGTGAGCAACAATTCAATTTGCTGAATCAATTTGTCAATTGGCAGAACGGTTCAACGTTCAACATGTTGAAAGGGGGCCTCAACATACGGGCTCGTACGATGACACGACGTACTATAATCGTTAGTGATTTATACAGGGTGTTAAAAGATTCATCACATAAGCGTTATCTACGAATTCTGCTAACCAAACATTGATTAAGAGAGTAAAATTGGGTATTTGAAAGGGTAGTCAATAACGTTACTTTTTTGAATTGTCAAAACGCGAAATTTGTACGTGATTTGTACGAAAAACAACAAAAAATATAGAATCAACTGGAATACTTATTACTTATCATTAAATGCAATTTTACAATTATATCTTCGCAGAATATTAAATTTCTGTACGGTGATGAAAGTTTTTAAGACGAGCGGTCTTTTATCTATGTGATTTCATATTTTATTTTTGACCGTTTCAAATAGTCAATTATTGCTTGCTTATGTGCGCATGCGACATGCATAGACAGGATTTGCGTGACATCGGCTGGTAGTAATGTACCAACATTTATATTGGCATTTGCTAATTAAAGGAAATAAATACTAAAATAGTCCCAACAAGATGGGTGCCTGAAGATGGATGCCGTCGAGGCCGGTCCAGGAAGAGGTGGCGAGACGACCTAGACGCATACCGCAAAGGACGGATCGAAGTGGCTCAAAAGAAAGATGTTTGGAAGGATTTAGGGGAAGCCTTTGCTCAGAAGTGGGACAGTGAAAAAAGTATTTGCTAATTAAAAGAGAAAAAAAAAGATTAATTTTCCAAAGCTACACGTGTTGATGATGTATGAGATTATTAACTTCTTACTTAAATATGGACACCTTGCGATGATCAGAAGATACAGTTTTAATCCTATTAATAGTATTTAGGAGATAAATATTAGCAATGACATCACAAAAATGCTTTATACGAAACCAAACTTAATATCGGTCAATAAGCCAATCCCATATTACGATTATTTTATTATCGTGTAGGCGTATCAGCTATTATATTATCAGCAAACGAATGATTACGTACTTTTGGGTATCTATAACTCGTATATTATATATTTTAACTAAATACGTTTTTTGTGTACGTGGCTAGTAGTAATAACAGCCGCATGGATCGATCCAACTGGTCAAGTTACGCTAGCCGAGGTTGGTCCGTGGATGGGTGACCAACGAGACTCCTCCGTGCACGTTAAGCCGTTGGTTCCGCCTGTCATTCGTGGATCTATGACAGTCGTTATGGGTATGGCCGAAAGTTTGAAAGCCAGTATTACCAAGGGGTATTGTATTACCCAGTTACTGACCGGTATGTGGAGATCAGATAGGCAGTCGCTTCATGTAAAATACTGGCAGCTGCATCCGGTTAAACTGGAAGCCGACCCCAACATAGTTGGGAAAAGGCTAGGCAGATGGATTGATTGACTGTATTTCTGGCCTTTACCTATAATTATTTATAAACATGTAAGGTAAATTGGTGTATTCTTTGCCACTAACTGAACAGTCACAAGATTCAAAATGTGATAATAGGTTACCTAATTCACTAAATCAACATTTCTTCATTTAAATGCTATTTAAAACGAATGATAAACGCGACATCTTGATAAACAACAGCAGTGTAGAATAAAAAAAAGAAATAAAAACCTTAACAAGTGAATTTAAACCGTATTCCTACTAAACAAATTCTATTTTCAATTCTAAGTCAGCAACCACTCGCATAGACCGTGTCAGCGCATGCGAAATCCAAGTTCTAAATTTAAATGTTCAACAGTCAATGTTCTCATAACGTTTGAAGCTTTTGAAGGGGACGGGCGGGCGTATGTAAACATTCTAAGAGTTTACAATAAAACCTGTTTTATGGTGTTTATGTATGGCTGCAGGCCTGCAGTGCTTGAGGTAACCTTG
Organism: Hyppa rectilinea; assembly: GCA_951799385.1. Classification (NCBI taxonomy): domain Eukaryota; kingdom Metazoa; phylum Arthropoda; class Insecta; order Lepidoptera; family Noctuidae; genus Hyppa; species Hyppa rectilinea. The sequence goes on from OX637327.1 coordinate 2,130,992, forward strand.
GGTAGGTATCTGGTTTTAGTCAATATGCAGGATATCAACATATTAAAGCGCATCAAATGTAATGCTTACATTCTATTTAGAATTCCGTCTAGCTTCATCTTTCTGACTGACCGACCCCTTGACAATTGAAGAGTGCCTGTAATTGGTTTATTTGAAATAAATACCAGACCAGACAGCATTGCTAACATATTATGGTTATTTCGGAATTTATATCAACATTTAATTACTCGCCAAATGTCTACCATACACTTCTGCCTTATCCGACCGGAAATACTTTTTCTTTTTTTTAATATCATAGAAGTTAATCATTTATATTTATGTACAGACGCCAGCACATCAAGCTATCCCTAACTGTCAAATTTTCTCAATTAAAAAAGAAGTTTATGTCTTTGCAATAAAGTTGAAATACTATCAAAGAAATTTGACAGGGTGTAGATGGCGGTGCCGTCACGTAAATAATTTGCTCCGTGTAATTTAATTATTAAAAATGTTTAAAGTGATAGTTGCGTGTTAAGTGTAATACTAAAATGAACTAGGCAGTGCAAATATTGAGCAAAATTGTTATCTCAACCGAACTCACACATTCAACATCGTAAATCATCTTTGAGTTGTGAAGTGTAAACAATATCGAATTTAATGTGTTTGTGTTGATAAAACTAACAAACAATAAAAAAAAAAAACAGAATATTAACCACTCACCTTCATAAACAGTTAAAGTGCAATAGTACCCATTCGTTAAATTAAACAATAATAAAGTAAACAAATATTAAACATACGCGTCGGTTTTTTAAATAAATTCCAAACAGTTGGCGTCCTAACGAACTTTTAAAAAAGTCAATGAGCACATCTATAATTTGGACTCCTTTCGTGTCAACAAATATAGCCCTGTTGGTGAACGAACGCCTGCCGTGCGAGTGTACTGTGGTTCGCGACCGACGAAGTGTAAAACTATTTGCATGTTTTTTATGAATGTTTTGAATGCAGCTTACGAACTTTGTCGCTTATCAGTGCAATTTTGAACTCTTTAATTTTAAATAATATTACTGTCAAATAGTTACGTGTTAAATTTAAATATATTAATTTGCTCAAAAATGGAGTGCGCTGCATGCTATGGTTGTATTATTGATAAGGAAGAATTTTTGAAATGTTCTTTGAGTGAGTGCAATAAAACATACCATTTATTATGCATGGGTAAAACAACCCAATCACAGGAAACCAATACATGGGTTTGCCCCGAATGCTGCTGCACAATTAAAAGAAGTAGTGATGACAGTCTCCCGTCAGTTGATACATCTACTCTGTCTAACATTGCATTCAGACAAAGCAATTCAATTGGTATGGTTGAACACCCCATAGAGAATAAAATTTCGCACGAACTTTCACTTTCACTTGAAATAAATAGCTTAAAACAAGAAATGCATGATTTAAAACAACAGCTTACAAATGCAGTATCTTTGCTTGCGAGGTATGAGGTAAAATTGGAGAGTCATGTGTCTCTTATAGATTTCCTGAAAGAAAAGCTTGAGTTACTCACCAACATCAGATCGGACTCTCTTAGCGTCGCTACACTCTGTACTGAGCCGCCTACACCAACTGACAGCAGTCCTACCCTGAACGAAGTTGCAAATAACCAAGTTAAGTCCAAGCAACGGAAACAGAAGAAGCGGAAACAACAAAAACCGCTACCGACTACCCAGTTATTCCCGTGCCCTCAACTTGAACCTGAGGTCATTGACCTTAGTCAGTCTGCCAGACTTGACCTATCAACCCCGGCGATAACGACCAACGTGGATGCTATCGATGAATCCCTCAAGGTGCCTAAGGGATCAGCTGATCCCCAATGGACAACTGTAACTCGGAAACATCGACAAATGACTTCAATTAGTGGTATTGCTGGACCAACTGTAACCTCACTAAAGGCAGTTGAACCACGTAAATACTTACATTTGTGGAATATGGCGTCGGGTGCTGATGAGATACGCAACTACCTGCAACAGCTGTGTCCAGCAAGTACAGGTGCATGTTCGGTTGAAATGTTAACGGCAAAGGGAGACTACAAATCTTATAAGGTAGGAGTACCAGTTGCTAGCTATGACATGTTTCTCTCAGCTGATGTCTGGCCGGTCAACGCCAAGATTAGACCCTGGGTGAACTATAAAAGATCAACTAGTTTCTATAAGCAGAACGCAAAACAACCCCAGCCCAGCTCATCAACCAACAACCAGCCCTTTCGTAGCATGTAAACTCTCAAACTTACATTGTTTTTACCAGAATGTGAGAGGTATTAAAACCAAACTATCTACATGGCGAAACAATTTAATGTTGATGGAACATAATCTCGTTGCGATAACAGAAACATTTCTTGATGAGTCGGTTGAAGACGCGGAATTATCGCCAGGAGACTGGAGTATTCTGCGTCGTGACCGAGGCACTCCGTGTGGGGGAGTTCTACTCGCCGTACGGTCGCCTGTGGTGTTGCGACGGCGCCGCGAATTTGAAACCGACTGTGGTGAAGATCTGTGGGCAAGTTTTACATGGTGTGGTCGTACTATTTACGCATGCGTGGTGTACATCAAACCAAGTGCTAAAGACGCGGACTATATGCGCTGGTTTTGTAAAGTAGAAAGTGTTGTACCTGACTTAAATGGAACTGTTGTAATTTTAGGAGATTTAAATCTGAATAGTGCCTCTTTGTCTATTGTTAACTATTATTCCTACTTTTTATCTTTCTGTTGCCTGAATGAGAGGAATGTAGTGAGTAATTCGAATGGAGGTATGCTAGATGTGGTGTTGGTCCAAGAGAACGCTGACACGATTGATACTTTTGTCAGTGCCACGGATGGTTTAGTTAAGCCTGACAATTATCACCCGCCATTAGATATTGATATTAAAATTAAATCCAGACATATTTCTGATGTCATTGAACCTAGTAACATTATTTCCAGTAAAGACTGGAATTTCAAAAAATGTAACCGAGATAAGCTTTTTGATTTACTTTCGAAAAATACATGGGAGAAAGTTGTTCAGACCGACGATGTTTTCCAAAGATATAACTCAGGACACTAAACTCAAGCTCCAATGGCATACTAAGTGGAAGCGCACTAAATGTACAATGGCCTATAAAACCTTTTCAGAATTGAGAGCTAACCTTAAAACACAGGTGGCACTTGCTTATGCATCGTATATCAGTATGATTGAAAATAATTTAAGATCCAATCCGCGTAATTTCTGGCAACATATTTCCAGCTTACGCTCAAAAGGTGGTTTCGAGCCAAGTGTTACCTACAACGGTGAAAAATGTTCAGGTGTTCAAGCAGCTGATGCCTTTGCTGATTTCTTTGCTAGTGTGTATCTTCCAGATGTTCCGCTACTTGATGCGGAAAAAGTTTCTCTTTGCGATAATAATGTTAACAGTAATTATGTAAATATATTTAAGTTCACTCCCCAAGATGTCATGTCAGGAATTGGTAAACTTAAACTTAGTAGTTCCGTAGGGCCAGACAATATTCCTCCAGAAATTTTAAAAAGTTGTAAAAAACACTTTTGCTTACCTTTATTTCATATTTTTAATCTGTCCTTAAAAACCGGAATATATCCACCACAGTGGAAGGTTTCCAGGGTCACGCCTATTCCCAAGAGCCTGAATAAAACATTAGCAGAAGAATTCCGTCCCATTGCCATTTTGTCATCACCAGCTAAAGTTTTTGAAAACATATTACATAATTATATCTATTCCCAAGTTGAAAAGTATCTGTGTAACGAACAACATGGTTTCAGAGCAAAAAGATCAGTAAATACTAATCTTCTTACCTTAGTAGACTATATATCAAAACGTATGGACTGTAGAGGACAGGTTGATGTCTTATACTTTGACTTCCGGAAAGCTTTTGATAGGGTCAATAATGATATTCTGCTAGAAAAACTATGTGCCATCGGATTTCCGCCAGGTCTTTTACGGCTCCTCGCTGACTACCTCCGCGATCGTCAGCAGTTTGTCAGACTGGGCCTTTATGAATCCAAGCTTTATCATACTCGTTCCGGAGTCAGTCAAGGATCAATTCTTGGACCGCTTCTTTTCTTGATAATGATCAACGACCTTCCTTCAGTTATTCATCACGCCAGAAATCTATTGTATGCAGATGATTTAAAACTTTTTTCCGAAATTCATTCTGAAGCTGATTGTCTGGCACTACAAAGTGATATTGATGCGATAGTGGAGTGGAGCGTTAAGAATAAAATGGAATTTAATTCTTCGAAATGCTTTGTCATGAGTTTCACTCGAGCAAGAAACCCTATCACCCTTACATATAAAATTAATAACAATGTAATTACTAGAACAACTGGATTGAAGGATCTGGGTGTCACATTTGATAGCAAATTAACGTTTCATGATCACATGGTTTCGGTAGCAAAAGACTCATTTAGGCGATTAGGCTTCATACTACGCAATGCAAAAGATTTCAGTAACATCAGCACTATAAAATCTATTTTCAATGTGCTGGTTCGGAGCAAACTGGAGTCCAGTGCATGCGTCTGGAACCCACATGAAAAGAAGTACACCTTACTCTTAGAAAAGGTTCAAAAAGCTTATCTAAGGTATATCTATAAACGTTTGAATGGATATTATCCGTTTATGTATCCCTCGAAATTTCTTTTAGGTTGTTTAGGGTATAATTCTCTAGAAGTGAGAAGAAAAAATGACCAAATCATAAATTTTTGTAAGATCCTTCACGGAAAAACAGATGCTCCCGAATTGCACGACGAATTGTTCCATCTTTTTGCACCAATAAATTATAACCGTAACAGGAGCCACAGATTGTTCGCTGTGCCTCGAATTCGAACCGTCGCGTCGCTCGAGCCCAGTCTCCTGTCCCTCGCACACTTTCTGCGCTCAACGCTCTCTTGGATGCTAAGCCTGACTGTGATGTGTTCGCGGATGAATGGAAGAAGATCTTGTCAGTATGTTTGGAGTACTGTGAGATAAGCGTATGACTGTTGAATTACTGTATACATAGTTACTACATTTATGTAATGTGATTAGACTATTGATTGCCACGCAGCAGACAATGCAAAAACTGTTGGCGTATAACGTGTAACTAATGTAATTGGCCTTGGCCGTTTTATGTTATAAATAAATAAATATATTGACAGATTGTGGTAACTTGATGTGCTGGCCTCTGTACATACTTTTTTCACAGACTGGCTACGCCAGTGTGACATTCGAGCTATCAAATCTAACTATTCTTACTTGTTAGTACCTACTACTATATATTATAAATGCGCAAGTTTAGATGGATGCTCGTGTGGTTAGTGAATAACCTGGTGTCAGAGTTTTTATGCTGCCCATGGGCCTCTGACGTAGCTTCTGGACCTGGCTATTACAATAGTGCGATATTCGACTGCGTACCCAAGTAGGTCGCTGCAGGTACAATCTGTCGAGGTGGGGATTACTGATCCATCCAACACCCAGTGCGATTGCGGAGCTTCTGACCAGATCATGGCCCATGCTGCAGTGTCTTAAGTGCCCGTTCACCTGCACCTCGAATGACTTAAAGAATGCCACTGATGCCGCAATCAATGTGGCAACCTACTGGGCTCATTTAATTTAATAACATCCAAAAAAGTACCATGGAAACATGTAGGATAATTTTATCACAATATGGAATAATTTCCGATTTCCACGCGCAAAACATTCAATCTTCTCATACCTATTGTGTTACTGCTAAGCGACGATCCGAACATTGTCATTAAAATTCCGTAAGCATTCTTGTCCATACTAGAATTCTTCGAATGTAAGATGATATAATATGCCAAAATAGTGTGCTACCTACAACTAAAGAGTTTATTTATAAACGTTCCTTAAAGTTCAGTAATGGTGGACCGATTAACCATACACTTTCGACGTTAAACGTCACGTGGCTAAGTAATAACAGTCGCTTGGGTCTATCCATGGCTCGGAAAGCACGTTAAGCCGTTGGTTCCGGCTGTCATTTGTGCATCTGATAGTCGTTACGGTTCGTCAGAAGCCCGAAATTCTGACAGCCAGTCATACCAAGGGGTACGACACCACAGTTTGTGGAGGTCAGATAGGCAGTCGGTCCTTGTAAAATAATGGTATTCAGCAGCAATCGATTCTCCAACATAGTTGGGAAAAGGCTTAGTGGATTGATTGATTTTTTGACGTTAAACGTCTCTTAATTTGAAGTAGAACAATTGATTTAGCCTGCGCCGTAAACGACCGCTGTATTCTCTTCCCAGCGCACATCGAGATCGTCAGTCCGTCACTATGTGTGCCAGATGCACTATTTTTTACTTCTCAGAATTTCAACTCCCACGCAAATCCACAGACGCGTCTAAGCCATCACAGACACTTCTCGTCTAGACACAGCTCATACATTCACGTGCAAGAACAGCCATCTTTACATCTCCGAATTTAAGAGCTCATAAACCAAAATATCGGTCACATAATAATAATAGATTAAGATATTGCGAACAGTTGCCAAGTGGACGTTGTTTGACGTCAAAACGATCATTGATGATGTAGCAGTATCCTATATTAGGCTGTCGGCACGCTGGCCACGCGCGATTGCTCGAGCCAGCCCGCGTTGCCGCTGAGTAGTTTGTTTGTAAAACCCCCGATCCATCCTGCCCCTTGCTGTCCTCCCCCAGCGACGCCCTAAGCCGAGGTCCGTACCCCACAGGGGGTGCCCTTAGCGTGTAGTCGCTTAGTTAGTAAGTTTATTATAAGCCCCGGCTACAATTGTTTTGTGGCATCCACAGGCAAGTTCGGTCAAGCAGTAGACAACCCTATGGTTGAAATTCAAGATGCCATTGACAAAAAAATGGCCACGCGCGACATCCTCAAACGTCTCCATCCGAAGCGGCTGCAAAGGCAGCTGGAACGCACGCCAGCGACTATGGTTGCTGGTAGAAACTTGCGATCGTTTGACCGTTTCTTAGAATTTCTGATTATAATAATACCATATCCAAATTCTTTAAAAATGGGAGGAACTTCAAAATTTGGTGATCAATTTACTAAATTCGGGTTCATTTTAGTTTTGTGTCGGCGTTAAGTGGACTCCACCATGTGTGGCGAGTCCATATAAAATGTATGGTCTTGGTCGGTGCCCGTGTGCGGCCAGGCTTATATGTTTTGTGCCAATTCTGTGAGGGTATTACGTCAGAGCAGTTTTTTGTTTTCACTCTCAATGTATTTGCTGTAACGTTTGTGTCTTTCGTCATTTGTTTCGCAAAAACCGTTCGTGTTTCGGCATTCTTCAACTTAGCAGCTATTTCGACCACTAACTGAATGTATTGTGATCTGATCAAACAAGAAACGCCACTGATAAATGTTTTTTTTTAAATCAGTTTTCTTAAACACTCTTACACGTCAATAATATTTTTAAAACTAGATGAGGTCAGCGTTTCCTATCAGACTACTCTGAGAAGAAAGGCCGGAACAAACTCAGAGATGACAGTCTCTTTGTAAGTTCAGACATAGTTTTGGTCAGATAATGTGAAGACCATGTAGATTGGTGTCTGAAATGGTGAGATGTCCAGTTTCCAGGATCCAGGTTATAATCTATTTCTGGGCAAAATTTGATCCAGATCCGTTCAGTAGATTTTGCGTCAAGAAATAACAAACACACACACTCACAAACTTTCGTCTTTGTAATATAAGTGTGATAACAGAAAAGTCTAACAACCAGTAAGTCATTATCTGCCTAGCCTTTTCCCAATTGGGAAACTGCTACACGCCGACCTTCCAGTCTAACCGGATGCAGCTGAATACCAGTATTTTATAAGGAGCGACTGCCTATCTGATCTCCACAACCACAACCCAGTAACTGGGCAATACGATACCCCTTGGTAAGACTGGCTGTCAAATTTTCGGTCTTCTGACGACCCGTAACGACTGGGAAAGATGCACAAATGACAGCCGGGACCTACGGCTTAACATGCTTTCCGAGGCATGGAGGAGTCTCGGTGTGTAAAGATGGACAACAACCCAAGGCCAACCCTGGCAAGCGCAGCGTAACCTGATGGATTGACCTGTGCGGCTGTTAATACTTAGTCCTCGAGCTCCAATAAATCTGTAAGTAATGACGTTTTATGGAAATATAATGTCTTTATGAAAGGAAAATGTGATACTTTTTCACATTTTCCTTTCATAAAGAAATTATATATAGACGGACAGGAAGAAATGAACAAAAAAATACGTACAAAGCCATAGGCGTAGGTGTATGATTCACAACGTTTTAACACATTTGCACCATATGAGAATACGGAACTATATTATAAATAGATTAGTCACGAATCTGATTCTGGTAAATGATCTAATAAGCCGGAAATTGTTGTCTATGAGAATATTCTGAAAGTTAAAATTCATCAGTAAGTCACGATTTGTTCAACGAAATCTCCTAACGGGTGGTTGGCACTTCCCGTGACCCCCTTTTTTTTTGCGGGAGGGAAATTCATCAAATGAATCGTCCCGCTCTGGGAGCGGAAGGGAGTGTCAGACTCTTACTCTCTGTGTGTACTCTCTGTCGAAGTGGGGGATTACTGATCCACTCAACACCCAGTGCGATTGCGGAGCTTCTGACCAGACCATGCCCCACCTGCTGGAGTGTCCTAAGTGCCCGATCACTCGGATGACCTAAACAATGCCACTGATGCCGTGATCAATGTGGCAACCTACTGGGCGCATTCAATTTATTAACATCCAAAAAAGTACCATCGACACGAAAAGACTGACAAAAACCTACGCATGTTCCTTCCTTAGCTCTGTGTACCGAGGCAGCGGAAATCCTTTCGGAAAATCCCGCTGTCCCAGGTGACGATATCGGATCAGTAGTGCCGAAAATCACCCCCTCCCCTACCTACATACAAAGCAAGACTTTCAAACTTTTACCTCTTTGTAATGTTAGTATAAACGATAAGATGAACAAAAAATTTTTATATTTGTATCTCATCTGCCTAGCCTTTTCCCAACTATGTTGGGGTCGGCTTCCAGTCTAAGCGGATGCAGCTGCACAAATGACAGCCGGGACCAACGGCTTAACGCGCTTTCCGAGGCACGGAGGAGTCTCGGTGTGTAAAGATCATCCATCCACGGCCAACCCCGGCAAGCGTAGCTTAACCTGATGGATCGACCTGTGCAGCTGTTAGTAGTTAGCCACGAGCTCCTATTATATTTGTATCTGATGATGAATATGAAAATGATGGATGGAGTAATCTGATTTTATATGATAAGTCAATCTATCTATATCTATATACATAAAAAACAATTGCTGTTCGTTTGTCTCGCTAAAACTCGAAAACGGCTGGGCCGATTTAGCTGATTTTGGTGTTGAAATGTTTGTCGTAGTCCAGGGAAGGTTTAAAAGGTGAGAAAAGGTAGGTGGGTAGGTAGGTAGGGTAGGTAGGTAGGGTTGGTAGGTAGGGTAGGTATCATCGTTATGACAGGACAACGTCTGTTGGGTCAGCTAGTCATAAATAAATTACATAATTTGAACGTCAACATAAGTTATAAGAGTACGTGTTTTGTGATCAAAATATATCTTGACATTACGTAAAGAGCAGGCCCATTCCCCTTTAAAAAAAATGGGTATGTCATGTATGCCAACGCACCAATTTATTCCAAACTGTAAAATTTCTTCAAATGATTTTAAAACTTAACACGTTGAATGTTCCGAGCCACGGATGTAAAGATGGTCACCCATCCACGGACCAACCCCGGCAAGCGTAGCTTAACCCGACCAATCGATCCGTGCGGCTGTTATTAATTAGCCACGAGCTCCTCCATCAAACCCACAGTACCCATTCGCCTTCACCAATTGAAATGATTAACGTTACCATACGGTCTAATTGAGGACAATGTACCTTGCTAAGTGTTGATCAAAACAATGACGTCATCGGCTGAATATTTTGGCAACCAAAGCGCGTTCACAGACCTAGATACATTGTAGATTCACCTAGCGTAGTTTTCAATGGACGATTGCATCCTGCTAATATTATAAAGCTGAAGAAGTTTCTTTGTTTGAACGCGCTAATCTAAGGAACTACTGGTTGGAATTGAAAAATTCTTTTTGTGTTTCATAGTCCATTTTTCGAGGAAGGTTATAGGCTATATAACATCACGCTACGAGCAATAGGAGCCGGGCAGTGGGGGTGAAACCGCGGGGAACAGCTAGTAAATTATAAACGTGAAAGTGTGTTCGGAATTATGGAAGTTTGTTACTCTTTCACGGAAACAATTCTATATGGATTTGGATGAAACTTGGCACACAGATAGTTTATATCCTGGATTAACACATAGGATACTTTTTATCCGGGTAGTACGTTCCCTTGGGATAATAACCGGTATCCACGCGGGCGAAGCCCTTGGCAGCAGCTCGAGCAGAATTTTCGAGTTAAGTACATGTAGAAGTGTACCCACAGACTGACAGCAAAATCATTTCTTTTCCAAATTCGGAAATATATCCCCATCACATAATGAAGGGTGGTTCCGCAATATAGTCCAGTCAACAAGGAAATTCTTTGTATGGAGAAATTACATTAAATCCTCTGTCGCTGACACTTTGCAGGGTGATAAAGTAATGTTTATAAATAACGGTTGACCACTTATCCAACATTTTTTTTATTTAGAAGTTAGGTATTTACACCTAAACATGAAAATCATTTCTAGATCTGGGTGAAAAATTGCTCCGTCCAAAATTCCTTCGGTATATGCCAGTAAATACTAATATGTATCCGTATGTATCGGTATCCTACAATATTTCGAAAAAAAAAAAATCTTAAACATTACTTTATCACACTGCAAAGATTCAGCGACAGAGGAATTATCACCTTATCCAACCCCCTTGTTGCTTAGACTAATACATCCGATCCGAAACCGAGGAAACATGGATGGGTTTTAGTCAGTAAGAGTCTGACACTCCCTTTCCGCTCCACCCAGAGCGGAAGGGGTCATTTAATTTCCAACCATAAAAAAAAAGGTATAACTTGATGTGCTGGCGATCGTTCAAGCTGTTGCTACCAGCGATTACAACAGTGTCTCACTCAACTATCAGAATCCCATGACTCATCAAAACAAACGAATGATAAAGTTGTCCTATCGCTAATGTCAGTTTGTTCAACGATCTCCGACAAATATGTCATGCTTTATAGCTGCTGTTTACAATGTATGAGGTTGAGGATATATTTAACCTTTTGAACGCCATATAAACGCACGCGCGTGCCCTCCACGCCAAGCTACAAATGTATTTCTTCTTGTTATCATGAATTTCCCAATATCCCATGGTGTCTTTTAATTTGTTTCATGTCATTAAATAAGAACGAGGGCTTTAATTTTTATGATATCTATATAAATTAATAACTCACAAAAGTAATGATTTAATTATTTGTTTGGTGCTATAGTATACATATCATTGTCACATATTTGTGTCATTGGCGTACAGGGCATGAGCTTGCTTGTCACGTATAATGCGCCGGGTAGCCCGCGAAATTCAAATATTCTTACAATTTTTGCAATTTTCTGGTCAGTGTTAGGTTGTATGTTAATCAGAGTATAAATCGCAACTGGAGCAAGTAGGTGTTCACAGAATTGGGTATTTGAAAGGGTAGTCAATAACGTTACTTTTTATGAACTGTCAAAACGCGGCATTTGTACGTAATTTGTATGAAACAAAACAATGCGACGTCACAGCATTTTAGAATCAAATGGTATACTTATTAGCATTAAATGCAATTTAACAATTATATCTTCGCATTATATTTAATTTCTGTACGGTGATGGAAGTTTTTATGACGAGCTGGCTTTTTCCATGTGATTTCATATTTTATTTTTGACCGATTCAAATAGTCTATTGTAATAATTACAATCATCAATACAACTCTATAAGTTAGAATACAAATTGTCCTCAAATGTCATGATGTCATGAAATAGTCATGAACTTAAGGCTTTGTAAGTAAATAGGTGATTTTTATGATAGCAGTTCGCTAATCCTCCTTAGAGAACAGAATTATTGGATCAAAAAAAAAATTCAACTATTCATACTAGGTATTATAAAATTAAGTGGCTATCTAACTATGAAGTAGTTACGAAAAACAAATGGACGCTTAGGCTCAATTTACATTAAGCAGCATTGTCCGAAAGGGTTACCGCTGTCCCGGAAAAAGGGCTTCTTCTTCTTTTCGTGTGGTTAGTGACTAACCTGGTGTCAGAGTTTTTAAGCTGCCCATTCGCCTCTGACTTAGCTTCACATGCTGTTGAGAAATATCTCTCAGACATGCTGGTTTCCTCACGATGTTTTCCTTCACCGATTTTTAAGCAAGTGATAATTATACAATACGCACTTGAATCCGTATAATCAGAGGTGCGTGGCTTGGGTTCGAACTCTAGACAAAGGGCTAAGGAAGGAACATGGATGGGTTTTAGTCAGTAAGAGTCTGACACTCCCTTCCGCTCCACCCAGAGCTGGTGGAGACATTTGCAGATTTCCCACCCACAAAAAAAAAAACATACATGACCGCAGAACAGAATGGAAGCGAATTTTTATGTACAAAGTTACGTAATGGATGTCACATCTCTTCTAATTTTTAGTTATAGGACAGTATGCCGATTTCCTCACAATGTTTTCCTTCATCGTTTTGAGGACATAGGTGATGAAATGGACACAGTCAACGGTAATTCCTATTTCGATCGCATTGTTATTGAGAGTATATATAAATACATATAAACGTCACCACACTTTTTCATGACTGTTTAATGGTAAGTATTACTCATTCAGTTACTTCTATTATTAGCGTGGGAGTAATCAGTTTTCCTCTTAAATGACGTGAGTGACAAAAAACATACTAGTGGTTGGTTAGTAACGTGCTAATATAACTACTGGTTGTATTTATGCTTATATACGAAATAAATCTATCGATCAACAGGTTAAGCTACGTTTGGTCCCGTGGATGGGTGACCATCTTTACATATCGAGACTCCTCCGTGCTTCGGAAAACACATTAAGCCGTTGGTCCCGGCTGTCATTTGTGCATCTTTGACAGTCGTTACGGGTAGTCAGAAGCCCGAAAGTCTGACAGCCAGTTTTACCAAGGGGTATCGTATTACCCGGGTCCTGGGTTGTGGAGGTCAGATAGGCGGTAGCTCCTTGTAAAATCCTGGTATTCGGCTGCATCCGGTTAGACTGGAAGCCGAGCTCAACATAGTTGGGAAAAGGCTAGGCAGATGATGATGGTTGTATTTATTTCTTATTTAATAGTTTGCCTGAATACTGGATTTGAATCTTCATTGCACAATCGTTGAGTTCCTTAAGTTTTGAGTTACGCTGCAAGATTTAAGAAAAAAAAAATGTTTATTCTGCAAACAAACAAAAAGCACTTTTCTAAAAAGAAACTAAAAAGTCATTTAATTCACCCATGCAAAGCACCTTAAAAACCTCGTATTCAAAAAATTAAAACCATTGACAATTAGTATCTCGGCCCCATGGCCGAGATACTAATTGTCAATGTTTTTATTGTCCATACAATGGATGGACCACAGACACAACATGTCTACTCATATTTGTATCGGTCCTACGTCCCATAGCCACTTCAAATAGCTTATTCAATGAGCTATTTCGTAGTAGGCTACAAAAGGGAAAAAAATATAAAGTATAATATTTTGCGGTCAACCTCCTGTTTTTAGTATGGCAATTATTCGTAACAAATTAACCATGGTTTTGCCCACTATTTTTATTTTTCCTCATCCTACTGCAATCTACAATTCTAATAATGAATTAATTGGCCGCCTATTAGCTTCATAGTAGGATTTTTTTTTTTGAGGGCGGGAAAAACTTGGAGAATTAAATTTATAAAGCGACTTCTGATTATAAATCAATCTGCAAAATAATCTTTGCTCCCAATCCATCAAAATCCTCAAATACTTAAACACTAACTACCTCCCGAAACGATACCATCAGTTACCGGCTACTTAAAATACATCTCATTATGTAACTGCTTGGCTGAACGCCGGGCGCCATGTTTACAACTGACGTAAAAAATCCAAGATGGCCGAATTGGCGGGAAGTTTATTACATCGTAAACTTCAAATGTGTTTATGAATGCAAAATTATGTTTTATTGTTTGCTAAGCCGTTGTTTTCCTTGAGATTGTGTTTTTTTTGTTGGCAAGAAGATGTCTTGTTTTTAACTTGCCTGTTGCGTTCGAAATTCGAATACTGGTGTTCTTTTTTCGATTTATGTGCCTTTTGGTGGGTGTTAAATAAAATATGAAAGGGCTCATGGTTAAATACTAACCGCCACACGTGTCGTTCAAAGGTTAAGCAACGCTTGCCGAGGTTGGTCCGTGGATGGGTGATCATACATAGCATAGACAACTCCCTGCCTCGGACAGCCCGTTAGCCGTTGTTCCTCCTGTCATTCGTAGATCTTTGACTGTCGTTATGGGTAGTTAGAAGGCCAGAAGTCTGACAACCAGTCTTATCAGAACTTTCGACTGGATGAACCGATTTTGATGATTTTTTTTTATTTGAAAGCTGGTGCTTCCCTTGTGGTCCCATTTTGTCCCAGTTCTGACAATGTCATCCATGAAAAAACCATAAAAGCCTTACATTTTTATCTTGATGATTTATTAGTTCTTCAGGTCATTTTTGTTTACGTAGCTAGTTTAGTAGGGTATACGAATTTGTGTAGGGACTGTGGGGTAGGTACCAAAACTGAAAAGGGAAAAATAGAAAAATACAAAACTTTTTTACAAAAAAAAAATACTGACTTCCGAAAAAACACTGCGAAATCGAAAATAATTGTAATTTTTCTTTTGTATCTTAGGCGATGATGCATTTTTAAAGTATTTTCTTATCTCAACCTGATTGAAACTGAAAAACAGTCTCAGAATGTTTTCGTATATCTTCGGTCGGACGTGTAGACGCGCCAACACGCGTCTACCTAGTGTATGATGTAAAAATACTCACTTTTAGGATTAATGTCTGTGTGGGCAGTAAAATATTTACGTTATTCATATGATTTTGCGCGAAAACATAGTTTTTCCGACACCAATAACTGTCTGGGTTATGATGTAACAGAGCAGCAGATAAAGCTGCTGAACACTTGGTTAATAATTAACATCCTGTTTTTTTTGAGGACTTAAACATAACTGCCGTAATATGGTTGTACTACTATAGGTGCACCACCGCCTAACCTTTCTAGGAATACAGGGATAATATTATGTTTTAATATAACAAAAGACAATTTTTTCTATGCAATACATTCACATCCATACCATCCATGCAATAGATCCACAATTCCACACAGATCCAATTTGACAGCTAGATTAAAAGAAAAAAGTTCGAGAACTCTCCAGTTAAACAAATTAATACTGCTCCATCTGGCTGTGGATTTAGGTCAAGGATACCTCAGCACATACACGCTAGGGGAGCGGTTAGCTAGTTTTATATAGATAAATCGAGATCATTACAAGATAACTCCCGGATTTGCGTTGAGTAGTAGGAGCACGAATATGCCATTCTTCTTCTTAGCGTGTCGATGGCAATCTAAATGGACTCGGCCCAGAATTCGGCTACGTGTTTGGCCATCACTAGCGTCCTGGTCCTGTAACGTGCATACGGCAGGACACGATATTAAGTGTTACATTGTGTAACAGCACCACATTTACACTCCAAGGCGGAATTGTTTATGAATTATGCCATTATATAATGTCAACAAAATAGCGAGGTACGAGGACCTAGTGGATAAGTAATAACAGCCGTAGGGAGGGGTCCATGTTCAGCTACGCTTGTCGGGGTTGGTCCGTGGATTGGTGACCATCTTTACAGATCGAGACTCATCAGTGCCCCTGAAAGCACGTTAAGCCATTGGCCAGTCGTCGATCTTTGGCAGTCGTTACAGGTACATACGTTTATAACAATAGCATGAATGAAGCATATCATCATTCTTCTGCCCTAATCCCAATTTATTTGTGGTCGGCGCAAAATGTCTTTTTCTTCCAAACTTCTCTATTAGTCGTCATCTCGGTAGTCACTCCCTTTCTAGCCATATCATCTTTCACACAATCCATCCATCGTTTCTTTGGACTTCCTCTACTTGTATAGCCATTAGCCATCCACATTCATACTCACAACTTTCCTGACAACATGAATAAAGCATCAGAGCTTTATGGAATTTATTCCACGGAAACGTAATACCCGGATAGAAATTACCCAATATCCTTATTCAAGCCATAGTCTACCCTTGTGCTAAATTTTGTCCAAATCCGTTAAGCCGTTTACGCGTGAACACGTAACAACCAAACTCACTTTCGCATTTATTCCAACTAGTCGTCCGACTGCGAGATGAGCCGACGATATTGAACCATCACGGGTAGAAACTGGATAAAGCTGGCACAAGAACAGGAAAAGAGAGGCTTTTGCTCATCAGTGGCTGAAGTCAGGATGTAGATGATGATATGGTCTCAATAACTTACATTTGTTGTCCCTGCACCTTTAGTTAGGGTTGCCAACTATACCTTTAAAAACAGTATTACTGTTTATCACTATGTTATACTTTTTACTGTTGAGCAAAAATAAAGTATACATAATACTGTTTTCAACATATCAATGGTAGGTATACATTAATATCCATAAATATTATGTTCAAAAACTTAACATAAATTGTTTTCTATCTGCTATCTATCCTGGCACTTCAGCATTTACAGAAAGATTTTTTTTCTGTTATGAATGCGAAGTTTTCATACTATCTAAAGCACCTGCCATCTAATCTCTTCACCACCCTTGGTTGACTGGTAGAGAATGCCTAAGACATTAAGTCCGCCTTTGTGAAAACTTTAAATAAATAAATAAGTGGCGGGATGATTGACGAGTCAGCACAAATTTGTCAAAAAATTAGCTCCTCATTTATTTTAATTATAGTAATTGTAATGAGGCTTTTGAAAATGATAGTAGGTACAGACGCCAGAACATCAAGTTACCACAATCTGTCAAATTTCATTGATAGTATTTCGACTTTATTGCAAAGACATAAGGTTCATTTTTAATTGAGAAAATTTGACAGTTAGGGATAGCTTGATGTGCTGGCGTCTGTACATTGATTAATTATGCAAGAAGCTCTAAAACATAAAAAAAAACTATTCATTTCTCTAAAATACTGTTTATTTTTATTCCCGGACCTAGTACTTTATTTCTTGTAAAAATATTTGGGAACCTTTAGTCTTAACTAGCTGAAAACTTTGTCTGC
Organism: Hyppa rectilinea; assembly: GCA_951799385.1. Classification (NCBI taxonomy): domain Eukaryota; kingdom Metazoa; phylum Arthropoda; class Insecta; order Lepidoptera; family Noctuidae; genus Hyppa; species Hyppa rectilinea. The sequence continues at coordinate 2,148,250 of OX637327.1, forward strand.
ATTACCTAAGAGAGTGGTTTAGATATCTCCTAACATGTTGATTGAAATAAGTGATGTCAAGAACAATTTTGTTTATATTTAAATACTTGTGATTAATAACATATTTATTTGGATAAGGATTAATATTATGTTGAAAAACTTTTTCGCAAATAATGCATTAATTTCGAACAAATTTAATTACTATAATAAGGTAAGTGAGATAATATTAAAAGATAGACATTACGCTGTCGCGGAATTTTCTTTAAAACTTTTAAAGAGTAACAATTCCATTATGATATTTACAATAGATATTTGCGTTCCCGTTCACGCAGCGCACGCAACAAAAGCTCTCAAAAAAGAAATACTTCTTCTTTTCGTGTGGTTAGTGACTAACCTGGTGTCAGAGTTTTATGCTGCCCATGGGCCTCTGACTTAGCTTCACATGCTGTTGAGAAATATCTCTCAGACATGCTGGTTTCCTCACGATGTTTTCCTTTACCGATTTTTAAGCAAGTGATAATTTAATTATACAATACGCACATGAATCCGAAAAATCAGAGGTGCGTGTCTTGGGTTCGAACTCGAGACCTATGATTTGACAGGAAAAGGAATAGTTATTCCCGTTCTTACAACATGTTTTATTTATGCTCTGCTGCTATTGATCGTAGCGTGATGTTATAATATAGCCTTTAACCTTCCTCGATAAATGGACTATCCAACACAAAAATAATTTTTCAATTCCAACCAGTAGTTCCTGAAATTAGCGCGTTCAAACAAACAAACTCTTCAGCTCTAGTAGTATAGATAAAGATCCAGACTAGTCCACTAAATAAAATAGGTACTAAAAGTTTTGTCGGCCATTTGGGTCAAGGTTTCTCACACAAATAAACGAATGATTGGCAAGAAAGAGGAGCGGTGGGTGACATAATGTTTGTTAACGTTTGTTCCTTTAACACTAGCTCCTGGAGTTTACTTGGTAATGATGTAATACTAGCTTCTGCCTGCGGCTTCTCCTGTGTGTACCTACTTCGATCATTATCCCACGTGTACGTACTAAAGGGATAAAAAGAATGGAAGTAACAGCAGTGATAGCCTAGTGGTGTGACCACCGGACTGCCAAGTCATAGGTCTCAGGGCACGCCACGATAGTGGCGGTAAGGCCCCTCTTTGAGGAGTGGCTAGAGAGGCGTCACGGCGCCCTCACCTACCGCCTGACGCAGGTCGTCACCGGACATGGATGTTTCGGGAGGTTCCTGCACATCATCAGGCGGGGGGAAACGCCCGGGTGTCACCACTGCGAGGATCGCCCAGAGGACACGGTAGAGCACACGGTGCAAACCTGCCCAGCATGGGCAGAGCACCGCCGTGTCCTCGTAGAGGCGATCGGCGGCGGCGACCTCTCGCGCCCGGCCCTGGTGCAAGCCATGGTCCGGGGCGAGAGGGAGTGGGAGGCAGTCACCTCCTTCTGCGAAAAAGTTATGCTCGCGAAGGAGGTGGCGGGATGGGAGAGAGAAAGGTCCTCCCGTCCCAGCCGCCGCAGGAGACGCCCCGGGCGTCGGGAGCCACGTGACGACTCCCGGCCACCGTAGGCGCGGGCCTGCGGGTGGTGAGTAATGGGTGACTCACCGTCCGATCAGCACCAGACCCGTGCCGTACGGCGCGTATATGTTCCACGCGCGCCTCAAAGAGATGTCAGCATATGAAGGGGCCCCCCAGGGCCAAGCCTGCCGGGTAAGCGGGATTGTCCGAAAGGGTTACCGCTACCCCGGAACATAAAGGGCTACGGAAGGAACATGGATGGGTTTTAGTCAGTAAGAGTCTGACACTCCCTTCCGCTCCACCCAGAGCGGGAGCAGTCATTGGATGATTTCCCAGCCTTAAAAAAAAAAAGTCATAGGTCTCGAGTTCGAACCCAAGACACGCACCTCTGATTTTTCGGATTCATGTGCGTATTGTATAATTATCACTTGCTTAAAATCGGTGAAGGAAAACATCGTGAGGAAACCGGCATGACCGAGAGATATTTCTTAACAGCATGTGATGCTAAGTCAGAGGCCCATGGGCAGCATTAAAACTCTGACACCAGGTTAGTTACTAACCACACGAAAAGAAGAAGTATGGAAGAAAGTATGAAGTTGTGTGTAGACTGAAGATGTAACAAACATACAAACTTACAAAGTTTTGCATCACTACATAGTATAAAGCAAAGTCGCTTCCCGCGTCTGTCCTAATGTCTGTATGTATGTATGCTTAGGTCTTTAAAACTACACAACGGATTTTGATGCATGATTTTTAATAGATAGAGTGATTCAAGAGGAAGTTTTATTGTATATGTACTAGCTTCCTCCCGCGGCTTGGCCTGCATAGTGTGTCGACAAATTATACACATAATGCTTCCTCTTGAATCACTCTATCTATTAAAAAAAAACCGCATCAAAATCCGTTGCGTAGTTTTAAAGATTTAAGCACACATAGGGATATAGGGACAGAGAAAGCGATTTTGTTTTATACTATGTAGTGATAATAACATGCTTAATATATTAGAGAACCACTGATAATTTCAAGATTTCTAATGCGAAGTCGTAAAATGTAGTATATGAATTTAGATATTCCAAAGATAGCAGGAAATCTTCACAATATAGGGAAAGGCGAAACTGGCAAAAGCTATTTTTTAATATTTAATAGTGTGATAATATAGCTCGTAGCTAAGTATTAACAGCTCCTCTTACTCACATTCGCGTCAAATCCTTGACCTCCATTGCCAGCTGAGCCACTAATCAATTTCACCAGACTAAACTGGATTTCGCCGCTGTCAGCCGGTAAAACCATTTGCTGTTTTTGTTTGTCATGGCTGAAGAGTTAGTAGTGTGGATGATTAATTGACGCATTGTGGGAAAATGATATTCATTATGGCAGTGTTGCCATACGACAACCAGTGTTGCTGTGTTGCAAACATTTTGTGCAGAACTCCAAAAGTGTAAGTACTGCGTTGCAGAGCCGTTTCCACCTTCTTCTTCTTTTCGTGTGGTTAGTGACTAACCTGGTGTCAGAGTTTTTATGCTGCCCATGGGCCTCTGACTTAGCTTCACATGCTGTTGAGAAATATCTCTCAGACATGCTGGTTTCCTCACGATGTTTTCCTTCACCGATTTTTAAGCAAGTGATAATTATACTATACGCACATGAATCCGTAAAATCAGAGGCTTGGCAACTACTTTGGGGTCGGCTTCCAATCTAACCGGATGCAGCTGAATACCAGTATTTTACATGGAGCGACAGCCTATCTGACCTCCACAACCCAGTCACTAACTGGGTAATACCCCTGGGTAAGACTGGCTGTCAGACTTTCGGGCTTCTGACTACCCGTAACAACTGTCAAAGATACACGAATGACAGTCAGGACCAACGGCTTAACGTGCTCTCCGAGGCACGGAGGAGTCTCGATATCTAAAGATGGTCACCCCTCCACAGACCTACCCCGGCAAGCGTAGGTTAACCTGATATATCAATCTATACGGCTGTTATAACTTAGCCACGAGCTTCTATATTTTAATTAATTATTAGTTTTAAATGCTAGTGCATAATATTGTATTTATTCCTGTATTTTATACTTATATTCGTGTTATCTATTCCATGTTGCACCTCCCATGTTTTCTGTCTGGGTCACCCAAAGGTTGACTGGTAGAAAATACCTCAGGCATTAAGGCCGTATATGTACGGTATTTTTTTCCTCGTGCATAAAATTTAGTCCAACAAAACGATACGTTTCCTTCCAAAAATTCGACGCTCTAACTAAAATACCGCAACCTTGAGGCTGCGGAGCTAAGGTGATAATTGTCTAAGACATTTACAGATTGTCGGCCTTCGTTTGTTACTCGTGTATTTCATGAAGATTTTTAAATCGCCTTCAGAAAAAGGAGGCGGTTCCCAGTTCGTTGGAATCTTTTGTTTTTTTTTCATGTATGATCCCCGATTACTCGAAGACGGCCGGGCTTAATGACGTCTCCCGCTCTGGGTGGAGCGGAAGGGAGTGTCAGACTTTTACCGACTAAAACCCATCCATGTTCCTTCCTTAGCCCTTTATGTTCCGGGGTACGGTTACCCTATCAGACAATCCTGCTTAAAGACGACCGGGCTGGTTTTGGGAAATTATTTTTTTGTTTGAAAGGGTACACTTCTTAGGTGGTCCCTTTGTCATTACGTCGAGATCTGGTGATGGGATCCTGCCGAAATCAAAAAGCTCTTTTAATATTATAGGCCGAATATAATCCTGTCTACACACTGCCGCTAGGTAAGCGAAATCATCGTGAAAACTGATAAGATTTCATGAAAAACTAGCTGATGATCGCGGCTTCACCTGTGTGTTTGTCGAAAAATCATCTCAAGGGAACCTACTTCCGGGATAAAAAGTATTTTTATTATTCTATGTGTTCATCCAGGTCATAAACTATATCTGTGCCAAATTTTATCCAGATCCGTTCAGCCGTTTGAACGTGAAGAACTGACAAACATACAAACACGCACACACACACACACGAACACACGCTCACTAGCTTTCGCCTTTATAATATTATAGTGTGACGTCACACCGCGAGGAATTTGTTCTACCAGAATCGCGTCGCGCTATCGTACTGTCTGCGGGTGCCTTAAATCACAGCAAGCCTTTATCCACATGGGTTTAGTTAAAATGATAAACTAAACGCCCATAAAAATATTAGCATAGATAAAGTTAATAATAAAAGGTTCGTCGTTACGGAAGCTCCTCCCTCCCTGCTCGCCCCAACGGTCAAATTCCTCGCCAAGGTTTATGTATACGGTCACGCGATGTTCTAATACTAATAGAATAGCTTTTTAATTAAGAATGAGTGCCTTGCAAAGGTTTTTTTTTTGTTGTTAATTAAAATTATTTCTGGCAAGGGAACCCTGATTGATAGATTTGGGAATGTTGTACATCACTAGCGACCCGCTCCGGCTTCGTACGGCTGCAATGTAGATACCATCGCGCAGGCGAAAACTAGTTTCACTATACCATAGTTTTTTTTCGGATTTGCCGGTTCGATTCCCGAGTGTGGCAAGCGAATTTTCGAAAATGATTAAATGCAGATTTGTTTTTTTTTAACAAAGGAATGTTTCCTTTGAGTATAATTTCTATCTCAGTATTCAGCCTTTAAAACGCCATTGTCACATATACGTGACAAGCAAGCGCATGCCCAGTACGCCAACGATACAAATATGTGATAATGCCAACAACACTAACACGAAGTAAATAATTAAATCGTTACTTTTGTGAGTGTTTATATAGCTATATCTTAAAAATTGAAGCTCTTGTATGTACAGACGCCAGCACATCAAGCTATCCAAAACTGTCACATTTTTTCAATTAAAAATGAACCTGATGTCTTTGCAATAAAGTTGAAATACTATCAAAGAAATTTGACAGATTGTGGTAACTTGATGTGCTGGCCTCTGTACATTAACAAAAAAAGATACCATGGATATTGGGAAATTCATGATAACAAGAAGAAATAGTAGCTTGGCGTGGAGGGCACGCGCCTGCGTTACGCTCTGGCATTCAATAGGTTAGATAACTTTCCTTCCAGGTGAGGTTCAAAAATTCTACCCTGAGCAGGTAGGCAGGGTCGTTAGTCTCCTATATATAACGATAATTTGAGGTTCGTATGTAAATAAACTATTTCCCGTCCCAACAATCTAAGACAAATTATTTGGCACGGTTCCAATGTGCAAACCACAAATAATGTGTTAAATTAATTATCTACATGTCATCGCAAGACCACAGACAGTTTCTGAGAACGACCTTCCAATGTCGATCTTCTTGACGTATCGATGAGAATCTAAAAAGAGTCTGCATAGAATTTGGCCAATGAATTTCAAAGGCCTAAACAAATAGGGATGATGACTGAATATTTTTTTACGCCGTCAAATAGATTATATAGCCTAGTGGTGTGACAGTCGGACTGCCAAGTCATAGGTCTCGAGTTCGAACCCATGACACGCACCTCTGAATTTCGGATTCATGTGCGTATTGTATAATTATCACTTGCTTAAACATCGGGAAGGAAAACATCGTGACTTCGTGAGGAAACCAGCATGTCTGCGAGATATTTCTCAACAGCATGTGAAGCTAAGTCAAGAGGCCCATAGCATAAACCTGATGAAAAAAATTTTTAAGAAAATTCGAATTACGAGGGTTACATTAACGCTTTTACCAAATTAAACAATTTTAGTGCACGTGTACTAAACAAATTTAGCTATTTGAAAACTAGTGACATGACCCACTCTCGCTAGAATTTAAAGTAGCACTAGCGAGTGCCAAAAAACAATTTTAGAAGCGATTCTAAATAAAAACGACAGTTTACACAAGTATTTTAAGAGAAGAGCTATTAACAAAATACTATGGGAATTTAGTGATGTAATTAGAGTAGGCTTAAAATCATAGTTTTTTTTTACACCCTATATTATTAGCTTCACCTGTATGTTTGTAACCGACTCATTTGGGCGCGATTTTAACCCACTTTAAACGGCCAGATTTCGTTTAAACTTCGTGGATTTATCGAGGACCGATGACAAATGACAATACATTAATTTGATAAAATTATTCCATTTTTTAATTTGCAATTCAAAATCAAAATCAAAAGTCATTTATTCAAATTAGGCTGAAGATCAGCACTTTTTGAAGGTCAAAGTTACATAAGACAGTCCCCCAAAAACGCCCACCCTTCACCACTTCCTAGTGCTTTAGCTGGGAAGAAGAAGTGGCGCAACAAACTCCCCAGCAGCACAGCTGTCTGTTTAGTTGGAAGAACTTGACTCTACACACATTTATCGCATGAGAAGTAATTAACATTACGAAACACATCACATTAAAATCAATCATTTGCCACATATCAGCTAGCACACGTCAATATACCAATTAAAACATTAAAACTGACTGTACTCAAGCGTAAATTTAAAAAGAAAAAAAAAGAGCCTCCAGGTAAAAGTGCGTGCCCGCTTACATGTGCAATGCTGTACTATGTCCATACAGCCGTAACTCGAAGTTACAAATGATAAACTAGGACCATCGAAGTAAAATCAATCAATTAATTGCTAATGATTACTTACTAGGATCAAGATAAATAAATATGATCAACTGTCGAGGTCTCTAGCTAACCACATTTTGCAATACAACTCATTAAAAAATAACATTGTAATGAGTAGATTATGTCAACAATAAATGGCTAATAAAAAAAATAAAAACAACCAAAACAATGAATTGAATACATAATAAAAATAATTTTATGAAGCTAATTCTGGAGAAAGAACATAAACATTGTCTTGTGTTAATCACAGCGACCAACTATTCTTGTCATTTAAGTAGTCGTTGGTAGCATAGTAAGCCTTTGAACAAAGGATAGATTTTACTTTAGATTTAAACGTATTAAAAGGCAATTCTAGCAAAGAAGAGGGCAGCTTGTTATAAAAGGTTATACCAAGCCCCACAAATGAGTTATGAACCTTATGAAGCCGATGAAAGGGAGCACGTAGTTTATCCTTATTAGTTATTTCTAGTATTGATGTTGTGAATATCACTGTTTTTAGTATATAAGTGTAAATTTTGTCTAATATATAAAATGTTGGCGAAAATAAATTGTGACGCTACCGTAAGAATACCAATTTCTTTAAAAAAATCTCTCAGAGATACTCTGGCACCTAGCTGGTAAATTGCTCGAACAGCTCGTTTTTGAAGAACGAATATATTATTTATATCTGCGGCTTTGCCCCACAGCAGAAGGCCATAAGACATAACGCTATGAAAATAGCTAAAATACACTAACCGGGCTGTATCAACGTCAGTCTTACTTTCCTGACGGCATAGGCGGCTGAACTAAGCCGTCCTGCTAGACTTGATATATGTGGGCTCCATTGGAGTTTAGAATCTACTGTTATTCCCAAAAAGACTGCTGTGTCTACAGTTTCAAGCACCTCTTTATCTAATATTATTTGTGGTCCTAGATTTCTGACATTGGGTAAGGCGAATTTTATACATTTCGTTTTCTTCGCATTGAGAACTAGGTTATTAGATGTAAACCAATCCGTTACTGTTGAGAGTGCACTGTTAACATCGTCAAAAACTAGTCTATCTCTGTCTACTTTAAAGATAAGAGAGGTATCATCTGCAAACAGTACAACATCACAGATACCCTTTAAATGGAATGGTAAGTCATTGATATACACTAAGAATAAGAATGGACCTAGTATTGAGCCTTGAGGTACACCTAACTGAACTGGTAGCTCAGTAGATTTCACACCATTAACATCTACACATTGAAACCTATTCTGTAAATATGAATTTATAACGTTAAGAGCTTCGTTTTGAACACCGTAATGACGTAGTTTACGTAAAAGCGTGTCGTGGTGCACGCAATCAAAAGCTTTGGAGAGATCACAGAAAATTCCAATAGCATTTTGCGAGTTCTCCCATGCGCTAAATATGTGTTTCAGCAGAGCAACACCTGCATCCGTAGTCGAACGACCTTTTGTAAAGCCATATTGTTCATCATGAAGGAGGCTATTTAAATTAAAATGTCTTAACAACTGCTTGAGTATTAATTTTTCAAATATTTTGCTAAATGCAGGTAAGATTGAAATAGGCCTGAAATTGCCAACGTTATTTTTATTACCTGATTTAAATAAAGGAATGACTTTACTACTTTTCATGAGGTCAGGAAAGGTTCCTAAATCAACACATTTATTAAAGGTAACAGCTAGATAGGGGGCTACGATATCTATTATATTACTTAAAAGTTTAATGGAGATGCCCCAGTAATCACCAGTGTTTTTGGACTTAAGTGTATTAAAAACGTTAACTACATCACGAGGCGTTACATGTTCGAAGCTAAATAAGCGACTACATTTAGGCACACTACTATGGAGAAGGTTTTCAGCTTTAGTCGGTGAAGAATTTAAGGAGCGAGTCGTAGTTATAGGTATGTTGGCAAAAAAATCATTAAAAACCTCAGCTACGTCAGCTGCTTTATTAATTAATTTGTTGTCGACCATAATCTCAAGTTCATTTAATTGTTTAACTGGTTTACCCGTTTCATTGTTAATAATTTTCCAAGTGGTTTTTATTTTATTATTGGATTTTTTAATTGTTTCGCTTAAAAATTTTGATTTTGCAAAGACACAAACCTTTTTAAATAATTTTGAATAATTTTTGACATACTCTAGGAAAGGAGTATCAAACTTGTATTTTTTTAAACCATATAACTCGTATAGTCTCGCTCTACTTTGATAAATGCCTGGGGTAGCCCATTGGTTGAAGCTAACTGCGGTGCCATTGATATCAATGGTTTTGGTTTTGAAAATAGATTGGTACTCTTTTTGCACAACATCAAAAAGGGCTCCGTAGATTTCATTAGGATTCTCAAGGTCTGCTATAGATGGTGAAATTCGATGAGCTATATTATCTTTAAATTTGGTGCAACGACTAGTTGTATAAGGCCTGCATTCTATTTTTTGCGGCTTTTTATGTAATGGCACAGGGAAGCTAGCTAATAAGCCACAGTGGTCAGATGTTAAGTCACTAAGCACAAATTTTTTTTTGGCATCATAATCACTAAATATATTATCAAGACAAGTCGATGAAGATGCCGTGATCCTAGTAGGTTCAAAAAACAAGTTAATTAAATTATAACACCTAAACAGATTAAGAAGTCTAATACTTAAAGGAGTTACTTCTAAAATATTAATATTAAAATCACCACATAAAATAATATTTTTATTACTCGATTTTATTCTATTGAGTGAATCCTCCATTACCGATTCGAAACTAATAAAATCCCCCGAGGGGGGTCGATAAACGCAAATTACCACGTATCGCTCAAGTTCAACACAAGACAACTCAATAGTGCGCTCAATAGACAAATTAACTAAATCTAAACGTTGTTTACATTTTAACTTGTTTGAAACAAGAATTAATGAGCCACCGCGAATAGCACTTTTTCTTACAAATGCACTTTGTACGGTAAAATAATCATCATTAATAAACACTACTTCATGTTCTTTCAACCAGTGTTCAGTCAAACATAACACCTGAACATCATAATTTTCTAAGAATAAACTTAATTCTAGCTCTTTGCCGGACAGACCCTGCATATTTTGATGTACAACATTCAACATAATATGCGGTTTATCCGTTGTCGCACCTAATAGTTTAAACTACAAGGCGCGTCAGAGATAGTGTTAGTACCACTACTAATAATTAACAAGTATTTAAGTGTTTTTCCAAACAAAAAAGTTGAAAATAAGCAATAGTTAAAAAAACACGCTTTTTATAGAAAACCGATCTAAAAAATAAAAAATTAAATTTTGTAGATAAAAATACGCTTTTTAAAAATATTATTTAAAAGAATGGTGGTGGTGAATATTATTTTAAAAAGCACCCCACGCTTTAAAAAGAATAATATACATTCAGTCAAAAAAGTATCGGGAACGGATGATTTGTTTATGGTTCCAAATTCAAATTTTTGGTTTTTTTGTAGTTGTTAGATTGGCACAACTGTTTTCCATTTTGGCGCGGAGTTTGAGTTGCATCTGTTATTTATATTAAATACAGTGCTGGTTTTAGTAATATCATATATAGTGTGTATTGCGAATTTCATAATGGACAAAAATATCGAACAAAGAGTTTGTCTTAAATTTTGCATCGCCAATGGAATTTCGTGTTCGGAGTCACTGAAAATGTTACAGAAGGCTTACGGTGAATCGACTTTATCAAAAACTCGTGCTTATGAGTGGTTCAAAGCGTTCAAAAGCGGTCGAGATGTGATGGAAGATTTGCCTCGCTCTGGTAGGCCGTCAACGTCTGCAACTGAAGTTAACATCGCAAAAGTGAAGAAAATAGTGACTGAAAATCCCCATTCAACTCGGAGAGAGATAGCCGCCGAACTTTCTGTATCTCACGAGTCGATCCGTACCATTTTAACTAATCATTTGGGTATGAAACATGTTGCTGCTCGGCTAGTCCCAAAAGATCTGAATTTTCTCCAAAAACTCAATCGCATGAAAGTCGCTGAGGACATGCTAGAACGAGTCAGTTCGGACCCAACATTCATGAAACGCATTGTTACCGGTGACGAGACGTGGGTTTACGAGTTTGACATGCAAACTAGTCAACAAGCTTCGGAGTGGCGCCTTCCAACTGAACCGAAACCGAAAAAGGAGAATTCGCGGCGAGAACTGAACTCAATTCCGGAAGCAGCGTTTAAAAAATGTTTTGATGAATGGATTATTCGTTGGCGCAAGTATATCGTTTCTAAAGGAGCATACTTTGAAGGTGATAAAATAAATTTGGATGAATAACAGACATTTTGTGTATTATTGATCTTTTCCCGGTACTTTCTTGACAGAGTAGTATATTTTTTCCTATTTACTGACCCCCACGCGTCTGCGAAAGGCCCGCGTGGTCGCGCCGCGACCTGTATGTATGGGGGGGGGGGCGACGGACATCTCTTAGTCCGTCTCCAGACCCATTTAGGGGGGCTGGAAGAGGGTGTTGAACAAATTTTGCGTAACCATCTTTACATGATACCAAGACTTATGCCTCGGAAAACACGTTAAGCCGTTGGTCCGTGCTGTCATTGTTGATCTTTGACAGTTGTTACGGTTCGTGTGATATCGTATCGCTCTTTGAAGTACTGGAATTTACTAGGATCTGGTTTTCACAACTTGATAACAGTGACGAATGAGAACATAAATGTATCTGACTAGTTTCAAAAATAATCAAACACAATTCAAAAATTAAATTAATTTTTAAAACTTCCGTGGCAGCTAAGTGGTGACCAGTCCCTACTGACGGCGCCCGTTCACGATCATGGCGGATGGATTAGCACCATTCAGCTCAAATGATCCCAAAGGAATGTAGTACCGGAATCAACCAATCTGGCTAGCCTTTTCCCAACTATGTTGGGGTCGGGTTCTAAACCAGTATTTTACATGGAGCGACCGCCTGTCTGACCACCACAACCCAGTCAGTAACTGGGTAATACGGTACTCCTTGGTAAGACTGGCTGTCAGACTTTCGGGATTCGGACTACCCGTACTGGCTATCAAAGATCCACGAATGACAGCCGGGAACCACTGCTTGTCGTGCTTGCCGAGGCACGGAGGAGTCTCGATATGTAAAGACTTCTGGAAAACTCTACTTCTTCTTCTTAGCGTGTCGATGGCAATCTAAATGGACTCGGCCCAGAATTCGGCTACGTGTTTGGCTCCAAAATCTGCCAGTCTTACCAAGAGGTATCGTATTGCCCCGTTATTGGGTTGTGGAGTTCAGATAGGCAGTCTCCACGCCATTTGGAGTAAACGCTTAACATCCCCAAGTTATTTCTTGACGTTCCGAAACGTAAGCTGTCAAATCTAACTACATAGTTCCTCCAGTGAGAGATAGATGGCGTTGATCCAGATTGATTGATATGCGTCGACGCTTCGACATGTCTAATATCATGCAATTTCCGAAGCGTGCGAAGCCGCGGGCCATAGCTAGTTATAGATATATTACGGCAGTGCAACTTTATATCTCCGAAACAGACGGACCGATCACAATGCGGTATTTTAATCACATTATGTCACTGTCTAGATATTTAAGCTGTCTGTCACAATATTTACATAACATGGATTCTGAAATATTATTCTTATTTGCAACGATATTCACTTTAAGATAATATAAGACAATAGTCTCTAGAAAAATGCGAGCTAATAATATAAGTTTTAATGTAAATAAATGATAATACATGTATTTATTTAAGCGCTATCAGTAATACCTATTAATTTGGTATGAAATACACACATCAAAAGTGTCTAGGGATCAACATATATTTTTGCAATAACTTTTCTCTTGATTGATATTAATTTAAATTTTCTTTAAGGATTCATCAAATAAAGTGTTTTCGTTTGTCACAGTAACGATAAACCAAGTCACCTTTGCATTAATAAAGAAATTTGCCATTTTCCTAATAAAGGGATTTTTGACATTTGAACCACTAACATTAAAGTTCGAAAAAAAGACTGAAATAACAGTTTTCTTTAAAATTTTATTGGGTAACTTAAACAATTAATAATCCGTGTTTCTACCGCGAACACTAACAACACAAGAACATCGGTTTGGCATACTCAAAATGAGTTCATCCAAATCACGCTGTGGAATGGCCGCCCATGTTCGTTGCAACAACAAAAAAAGGTCTTCTTGCAACTGGATACCCTCCATATTCGGCAGAGCTCTTCTCTGTAGCATATCCCATGCATGCTCAATCGGGTTCAAGTCTGGCGACTGAGCAGGCCAGGGCAGGACATTGATGTTAGCTGCGGCGAGAGTCTGTCTTACAACTCTTGCGGTGTGCGGTCGTGCATTATCATGCATTAACTGAAATAAGGGACCGATTTGCACTTGTAGAGGAACGATGACGTCAGATACAATCGTCTCAGCATAAATTTGAGCGTTGAGGTTGCCTCTGATCCAAATCAACTCAGTTCTTCCGCCGATCCAAATACCCGCCCATACCATGATGGTTCCACCACTATAAGGATGGACTTCCTGGCAGGATTTTAATCGCTGTTGGCGTCCAGGGGTTCTCCAGTGTCGTATACGTCTTGTATCCGGTCTCATACCAAAACGAGACTCATCAGAAAAGCACACGAAACGCCATTGTTCTTCTGCCCAATTTCTGTGTTCAAGAGCCCATTGATATCGAATCCTACGATTGTGCATTGCTATAGGTGGTACCCGTAGCGGTCTTCGGGAATGAAGGTTCACTTCATTCGTTCCTCTACAAGTGCAAATCGGTCCCTTATTTCAGTTAATGCATGATAATGCACGACCGCACACCGCAAGAGTTGTAAGACAGACTCTCGCCGCAGCTAACATCAATGTCCTGCCCTGGCCTGCTCAGTCGCCAGACTTGAACCCGATTGAGCATGCATGGGATATGCTACAGAGAAGAGCTCTGCCGAATATGGAGGGTATCCAGTTGCAAGAAGACCTTTTTTTGTTGTTGCAACGAACATGGGCGGCCATTCCACAGCGTGATTTGGATGAACTCATTTTGAGTATGCCAAACCGATGTTCTTGTGTTGTTAGTGTTCGCGGTAGAAACACGGATTATTAATTGTTTAAGTTACCCAATAAAATTTTAAAGAAAACTGTTATTTCAGTCTTTTTTTCGAACTTTAATGTTAGTGGTTCAAATGTCAAAAATCCCTTTATTAGGAAAATGGCAAATTTCTTTATTAATGCAAAGGTGACTTGGTTTATCGTTACTGTGACAAACGAAAACACTTTATTTGATGAATCCTTAAAGAAAATTTAAATTAATATCAATCAAGAGAAAAGTTATTGCAAAAATATATGTTGATCCCTAGACACTTTTGATGTGTGTACTTTCAGTTTCATTACTTATTGATATTGTGTAGAAACGAGTTCTTTTGTGACTGATAATCTTTTTTTATTGAGGACCTTCTTCTTTTTGTGTAGTTAGTGACTAACCTGGTGTCAGAGGTTTTATTCTGCCCATGGGGCTCTGACTTAGCTTCACATTCTGTTGAGAAATATCTCTCAGGCATGCTGGTTTCTTCACGATGTTTTCCTTCAACGATTTTTAAGCAAGTGATAATTTATACAATACGCACATGAATCCGTAAATTCAGAGGTGCGTGCCTTGGGTTCGAACTCGAGACCTATGATTTGGCAGTCCGACGATCACACTACTAGGCTATCACTGCTGTGTTGAGGGTGGGAAGATATTAACCGTTTTTTGACTCCGTAAAGTCAAACTCCGCTGCCGTCACTGCGGCCGTTATGTGGTGGCCACCGCTCTTCTAGGAAACAATTTCTTTGGCAAAAAGTTTGACATGGGAGAACGCGCCATGCAAAATAATTAGTTGATAATGGGTATAACTTTTTTAGCCTTTATTATTTTGAGGGTGGGAAATCATCAAATGACTCTTCCCGTTTTGTGTGGAGCGGAAGGGAGTGTCAGACTCTTACTGACTAAAACCCATCCATGGTCGTCTCTCAGCCCTTTGTTTCCGGATCCCCCTGACCGTATTTGCTCCCTAATACGCCAAATCGTTAGTGCTAACAAACTAACTCGATTGGATTGTCGAAGTGTTCAACATACACGGGCTGACCTCATTTGAGCTGATAGGGGCCGTCGTACGATGATTAGTGTAATGGCGGACAACAATATTTGGTATTTTTTAGTTTTTATTTTTGAGCAATATACATTGACTACTAATATTAAAAAAAAAGAGATATCCTGCTGAAGACTTATTTCAACATCGTAACTTGCTCTCAGTCAGGCAACTTTACATAACGCACATTGTATTAAAAGAAAACCATAAGGTTAATTTTCAATTGGGAAAATTTTACTGGCTGTGCAATACCTACATTCTATGCCAGTAAATGATTTGATTTGACGATGACAAAGACGAATATTTGTATTTGTTTTTTATTACATAATCATAAAAGTATTCTATCTTATGTAACAGTGCCATCTTGTTACACAGAGAACTTTGCACTGCCTCGTTCGTCTCCAGGTCGCAAGCGAAGTATGAGGTCTTAGGTTCGATTCCCAGGTCAGGGAATTATTGGGTTTTTTTATCTGGATGTCATCCCGAAAAAAAAGTTCTAATACCGAGGAAAACAAAAATAACTGTCTTATGACAATAGATGGCGCCACGTGTACGTTTCGGCCAAACAACAACAGCAAAGCTTGATGTGCTGGCTATGTGCACCTCTAAAAAAAGCGTGATATTATAATATGTCAGTCGTTTCCTCGCATTTTCCTTTACCACATAACCGCACACATAAAAATAAATTACCAGCAAATCACCTGGATATAAAACCACCCATATTTTCCTCATCATTACGTTATAGTTCGATCATATATCGCCAACTATCATTAATATCGCTTTAATATCATTGATTTATAGTCCCGCGACGCAGATCCATTATTTCGATTTGGGTGATCCATAATTTTATTATTTGGAGCACATAAGGTCAGCATTAAGTATGTTGATATAGCTTTTATTATTGTTTTACTTACTTATATTATCTGCCTAGCCTTTTCCCAACTATGCTGGGGTCGGCTTCCAGTCTAACCGGATGCAGCTGAATACCAGTATTTTACATGGAGCGACTGCCTATCTGACCTCCACAACCCAGTCACTAACTGGGTAATACGATACCCCTTGGTAAGACTGGCTGTCAGACTTTCAGGCTTCTGTCGCCCCGTAACGACTGTCAAAGATCCACGAATGACAGCCGAGACCAACGGCTTAACGTGCTTTCCGAGACACGGAGGAGTCTCGATATTCAAAGATGGTCCAGACAGGACAGACCAACCCCGGAGAGCGTAGCTTAACCCAGACAATGGCCTTAAAGTAAGTTGAAGAAATACTCTCACTTATCTATCAACCTCTTCACTGCGCCACTTATTCTGTCCCCAATTGTATAGCTTGACATTGATTGTAATATACATACAATATATTTGTATGAATCACTTTGTTTTAATGTACTCCATACAATATTGTTGTTAATTGAATTTTAAGTTGTTTTCCTTAACTTTTGTGTCAATTGGACTAAGTTTTAAGAGCGTTTAAAGAAAATAAAAAATATTTTTTTCTGGACACGCACAGGAAATACACAGAGAAAAAAAAACAAAATTGAATAAAAAAAAAGTCTCTTCGTCTTAGTATAACATGTCAATTTAATCTTTTCTTCTTTTCGTGTGGTTAGTGACTTACCTGGTGTCAAAGTTTCTATGCTGCCCATGGGCCTCTGACTTACCTGCTGTTGAGAAATATCTCTTAGACATGCCGGTTTAAGCGGGATTGTCCGAAAGGGTTACCGCTACCCGGGAACACAAAGGGCTAAGGAAGGAACATGGATGGGTTTTAGTCAGTAAGAGTCTGACACTCCCTTCCGCTCCACCCAGAGCGGGAGAAGTCATTGGACGATTTCCCAGCCTGAAAAAAAAAAAAAGGCATGCCGGTTTCCTCACAATTTAATAAGCCGTGTATTATTAATACAATCTTCTTAAAAACGCCTTGCGGGGAATCAAGTTACGGCGCGCGAAATGGTCAAATTTAAAAAAGCCAAAAAAAAAACGAATAGGCCGGTCACCTCTGATTTGGACGGACCTCCAAAACGCCTGACTGTGTCCGGCTTTATCCGGACGCCTGGCTTGTATACCATACCATAGACGACACCCTATGCACGACCATGTCCTTGTGCCACAAAGACTGAAAAGCCGTAACAGTTTTTTAAAGTGTGTCGTTCTAGTGACTGTTGAACCATCAACAGAAAGACTGAAGCTGTGGCGAGACAGTGCTTCCTTACACACTCCATTCGTTCCACCTGCTGAATGTCTCCCTCCTGGGCGCCACTTGACCAACCTGGAAGTCTGTAAACAGACTCCGGATCCAGGTTGGCCGGAGCAAGGAAAACCTGCTCAAGTGGGGATTCATAGACAACTCCGCCTTGGAGTGTAAATGTGGTGCTGTTCCACAAACGATGGGACATTTAATATCGTGTCCTGCGTGTCCTGTCGTCTACACGTTACAGGAACGGATGGACGCCAGTGATGGCGCTAAACACGTAGCCGAATTCTAGGCCGAGTCCATTTAGATTGCCATCGACACGCTAAGAAGAGACCATAGACATATTTATTTTAATGTCGGGTCTACCAGGCTTGCAACACTATTCCTTTATTAGTTCAAAACACGAATCAATAGATATTAATATTTATTGTCGTTTTACTATATCCGAAGTATTGTTATCTGTTTTCAACACGAATATTGGATAAGTCAAGGGCGTTACTGAGCTGAGGAGGCTTTGTGTAACGCTCCGGGGGGCCTAGACCATGTCACATTGTCATTAACGATAACGAAATTAGAGAAATGCAAAATGTGTGGAATCGGCATAATAAGCTTTGGAAATACCACGTGATCAATCTTTTTCGCTCGCTTAGTGCTAGATAATGTCGCGAAAAACAGCTGTTCTATACATTATGCTCGCATAACTCGTCAATATGTAGGGAACAGCAGTTTTTTTTTTCAGGATTTATTATTTGTTCCACAGTAAAAGTTTTTCATAATGATGATTCCAATGACCCCTCAAAATATTGTCAATGAATTAAAGGACCATGAGTCAAATTGGGCTCAATGTCCAACAGAGTTATGGCATATGCCATTGTAAAGGATTTTGTTCGCCCTTAAATTGTTACTATGGGCACCACCTTCAATTCCATTGCAGAAAAAAGATATACACCTAATTAAGTATCGTAGAAAAAGACAATTGTTAGCCATAAAAATTTTATTTTTTATACAGAGTTGATATGACAGGGGGCATTAAATTACACTACGTATACTTAACTCGGTACGGTATAAAAATAAAAAGCACCAAAAATGAGGTTTTCATTTTTTCAAACAAACTAAATAGCTTACAAATCAGAGTAAACCCTTTGTAAATAAAAACTGACCTTGTAACGCAGCGGCACCGACGCGCGCGCGCCGGAGCGCTGTTAGGAAAGATACATCGTGATCAAACGGGGCAAAACTTAAAAAAATATTTGCGACTAAACTACTGCTCATAGTTAATTGATTTTTGGTACAGAGTCTAGGGCTCAGTGTCCAACAGAGTTATAGCATATGCCATTGTAAAGGATTTTGTGTGTACTAAAATTGTTACTATCGGCACCACCTTCGATTCCATTGCAGGAAAAAGATATGCACCTAAATAGGTTTTGTAGAAAAACTTACAAAACTTAATGTAACAATATATTCATGCTTTTAAATAATGGTAAATAATAGATGCGCCTGCGCCCATGTGATTTACGCCACTCTCCATCCCTTTCACACCTCTCGGACGACTGCCCGGGCGCCTGTCTGCTCTCAGTCAGTTGAGTCTTTCGTTGCCGGATAAGCGGGATTGTCCGAAAAGGTTACCGTTAACCCGGAACATAAAGGGCTAAGTAAGGAACACGGATGGGTTTTAGTCAGTAAGAGTCTGACACTCCCTTCCGCTCCACCCAGAGCGGGAGAAGTCATTGGATGATTTCCTAGCCTTAAAACAAAAAAAAAGCCGAGTCTTTGGTCAGTCGACTCGTGATTCTCACCACAGACTACAATATAGTGGGCACGCCACGATAGTGGCGGTAAGGCCCCTCTTTGAGGAGTAGCTAGAGAGGCGTCACGCCGCCCTCACCTACCGCCTGACGCAGGTCCTCACCGGACATGGATGTTTCGGGAGGTTCCTGCACATCATCAGGCGGGAGGAAACGCCCGGGTGTCACCACTGCGAGGATCGCCCAGAGGACACGGTAGAGCACACGGTGCAAATCTGCCCCGCATGGGCAGAGCACCGCCGTGTCCTCGTAGAGGCGATCGGCGGCGGCGACCTCTCGCGCCCGGCCCTGGTGCAAGCCATGGTCCGGGGCGAGAGGGAGTGGGAGGCAGTCACCTCCTTCTGCGAAAAAGTTATGCTCGCGAAGGAGGTTGCGGGATGGGAGAGAGAAAGGTCCTCCCGTCCCAGCCGCCGCAGGAGACGCCCCGGGCGTCGAGCCACGTGACGACTCCCGGCCACCGTAGGCGCGGGCCTGCGGGCGGTGAGTAATGGGTGACTCACCGTCCGATCAGCACCAGACCCGTGCCGGACGGCGCGTATATGTTCCACGCGCGCCTCAAAGAGATGTCAGCATATGAAGGGGCCCCTCAGGGCCAAGCCTGCCGGGTAAGCGGGATTGTCCGAAAGGGTTACCGCTACCCCGGAACATAAAGGGCTACGGAAGGAACATGGATGGGTTTTAGTCAGTAAGAGTCTGACACTTCCTTCCGCTCCACCCAGAGCGGGAGCAGTCATTGGATGATTTCCGAGCCTTAAAAAAAAAAAAAGACTACAATATAGTGATTCTCACGTTGTTAGCTGTGTGTTTCCGTGTATCCTCTCTTGTTGTTTGATCGCGAGTTTTACCATAAGCTCGATAGATGCCGTTGTACCGTTTGGGCATTTTTTGAATCGCGGTGTCAAGAGTCTCCGCGCATTGTATAAGGTCTTGAACGAAATTATTATTTTTTGTACTCGCTTTGGAAAAACATTGTTGTATTTACAAACGTACTCGGGCAGTTGTTAAGTGCCAAACTAACACTTGTTCTGTGATTTACCGACCCTAGCTTGCTGTTTTGGACTCTGTCTATGCTTACGTATAGGTGCGCTTGGTGATTTACTTATTATATTAAACCTGTTAACTTGACCTGGACTGTTTATGGACACTGATTTACCTACCTGTTTTTGCAATGGCTACCGAAGGACGGCGTTGTGTGTTGTGCCCACGTTCTGTTTTGCGACAACGGCGGCATATTTTAGATGAACACTTACCAGATAGACAACCCCGGAATGCAGAATATATACAACAAAATTCGCTTACCCAGGTATGTGTACACATTTCCTGTATACGGCACATATCACTACATAGTATAAAACAAAGTCGCTTTCTCTGTCCCTATATCCCTATGTATGCTTAAATCTTTAAAACTACGCAACGGATTTTGATGCGGGTTTTTTTAATAGATAGAGTGACTCAAGAGGAAGGTTTATGTGTATAATTTGTCCGCAAATTATGCGGGCGAAGCCGCGGGCGGCAGCTAGTACCTATTATAAAACTGTAAAATGTCTGTCATTCCACCTTCGTATAACTTGAGAACTACTGAACCAATTTTAATACACTTTGTTTCATCAATTATAGGCTACTTACCATCACGCTAAGTTATCGAAGGGGAAAGCAGAGATGTTAAATATGAAAAACGGCCGTAGAAGTAGAAATCCGATTCGTTATGCGACCTGTGCCGCGGCCACAGCTATAGGCTGTAAAAATCCCTAGGGAATGATCATCAAGTCTATGCGGACGGAGTCGCGGGCAAAGGTAGTCAAAAATAAACCCAATAGTAGCCGCAGAAAAAAGTCTTTACTTTTTTTTAGGTTGCATTTAATAACATCCAAGCCACATGCCATCGGTGTTGGCAAGTAGTGCAAAATGCAGTTCGACAACAAGAACCAGAAATGCCACTACGACAGGATGTCCAACCGGAAAGCTCACAAGAACCGCAAGGCCCACAAGAACCGCAAGGCCCACAAGAACCGCAAGGCCCACAAGAACCGCAAGGCCGTCAAGAACCAGAAATACCACCAGAAGCAGAAGATCTACACCTAGTCGTTATTCCTGATTATGTGAGAGCGCCCAATGTTGCTTACCGTTGTATTTTTAATGGCTGCCATAACGCAGAACGTCTTAGAATCCCAGTTACAATTAAAGTACACATTCTTTGTGAGTACCGCTTATACATACCTGAAAGTGCAAGAGTTTGCCAAGAACATCTGATGGGTAACGACAATTGGAACTCGTTGATTCATAATTGTAATATTACGCATAACTTTGATGTACGTCAGATCACAGATATGACTAACATGCTGGTAAAAACCATTACCCAAGGCCAGAGATTTGATTTTGAGTTAGAAGCTGCATTAACGGATAATGACTTATATTTTTGGACTGGACTAAACTTGCAACAATTCGATAGAATTTTGGTAGAGACTCCTTCTCTAGCGCAAAGAAGTAATCGTCCACGGACTGTCCTCGGTATCTATATGACAAAACTAAGAACAGGAGAGTCAAACGAGAGATTGTCAACATTGTTCAATATATCTCGCCGAACACTGGAACGAAAACTTGCAATAGCCAGAGAATGTTTAATGAATGACTTCGTTAACAGACACCTCGGTATTGGCAATATTTGGCGAGAAAATATACTGCAAAGGAACCTGGTTTTACCAAAAGGCTTGTTTGGCAACGAGGAAAATACAAAAGCCATTGTTATAGCTGACGGCACTTATATGTATATCGAAAAAAGCTCTAACTTTTTATTTCAGAGAAGAACTTATAGCTTGCATAAGTTTCAAAACCTTTTGAAACCTTTTCTGTTGGTATGTAGTGACGGCTACATTATCGACGTTTATGGTCCGTATGCGGCTACGGATTCTGATGCATCAATAATGAACAATATATTAAACAACGAGGAAAATCCTCTCCACTGGATGTTTCACCGGAATGATGTGTTCATCTTAGACAGGGGCTTTCGAGATAGCCTAGAAAACTTACAGGCATTGGGATATGAGGCACACATCCCACCTACAAAAGACAGGTTCGAAACTCAATTGACAACAGTTCAAGCGAACAAATCAAGATTAATAACATTGTGTCGGTGGGTTGTAGAAGCTGTAAATGGGAAGTTTAAAAATAGATTCAAACTACTGCGACAGGATTATTTTAATAGAGCCTTGCCGCATTTATTTGTTGACTTTAAAATTGCAGCCGCTCTTATTAACGCATTTTACCAGGTAGCAGTTGATAATGAACATGCAAATGAAATATTAAGAATAGCCAATGAAAGGCTCCATACACCTAATCTTTTGAACGACTATGTACAACTGAGGAACCTTAATAGACTAAGAGCCGCATTTATTACAATGGAAGCAAATCAGTTGGAAGACTTCCCTCGGCTAACAATAAATGAGATTTTTATGATATCGCTTGGGTCATATCAAATCGAACTTGCTAAGTCATATTGCAGCGAACATTTACGCAATGGTTTATATACGATAGAAATATGTCGTGAAAATGAACTAAATAATTTAGCAGCATGCAATATTCATCACCAAAATGTGTGGCTATTAAGAGGAAGGATACAATCAAGACATGTTCGATCACGTACATATTACGTATATATTCTGGTCAACAGAAATGAAATAGGTCGAGATGCCATCGCTCAATACTACTGCTCGTGTCTAACAGGTAGACGCACAGTAGGAAGTTGTGCTCATACCATATCAATAATATGGTATCTAGGATTAGGCAGGTACATACAATTTAATCCACCGGCAGGTCATCTAAACGATATTATTATTAATATTGATTAAAATGTTAATAAAAATGTTTTTAACTGTTAGCAGCTGATTTATTTGTTATGTATTATTTGCACCTGGTATTAAAACTAGTTAAAGATGTCAAACAACAAAAACTACAATGCTATAACAGCACTACGTTGCAAGATTATAGTTTATTTATGGTAGGAGATAAATATTTATAGCAAAATAACCCCATGGATTCTTCGCAAAAATGAGTTTATATCTTTATATTTAGTGCTTTACAAGTATATTCAAAGTGGTCTCATCTCTGTTGGTGGGTGAGCCCAGGCTTCATACATTTTTGCCCATGGTCCTTTCACCCTGTATACAGCCTTGGCCAAAAGTATTGAGCACCCCTGACATCTTTTAGTTTTATTCGGAGTTTCAAATAGAAATAAAACGAAACGTTTTATATAGGTTTATTTTACTATTTATAAAATGAAAATTAATATTTTGTGGGTCTACTGTCTAAGGTCCTTTGCCTTAATTACGGCAGAAAATATTTTTGGTAAAGAACTAACAAGATTTTTACAGTCTTCAGCAGTAATCGCGTTCCATTCTAGGCGCAGGTAGCGTTTCAAATCTTTTCTGTTGTTAATTGTGTGGCGCCTAACTCTACGCTTTAATAAACTCCATAAATTTTCTATGGGGTTCAGATCTGGCGACTTGGCAGGCCAGTCAAGAAGCTCTGTGTTATTTTCCCGAAATCATGTCATAGTGCGGGAAGATTTGTGGCATGGCGCGTTATCCTGCTGGAATTTAACACCATCCATGTTCGTGTCGCCGAAAAGTTTCGTAAATGAAGGCAGCAACGCAGTTTCTAGAACATTTGTATACTTAGTAGAGTCCATGCGGTCCTCACACACGAACAATTAGCCAACTCCAGAATCGATCATGCAACCCCAGACCATTATGCTGCCAACACCATGTTTTACGGTTGGGATCACACACTCTGGGTTAAATTCTTCGCCCACCCGGCGATGCACAAAGGTCATACCACGTGTACCAAAAATCGGCAATAATGAGAAAAATATAGAGTTCCGGATAAAAATATAACTTCATCTATGCGTTTATAAACCATTTTGTATAATTTTATTAGGGCATTAAATTGACTTCCTCACCTCAAAGTTTGATTCGTCTGACCACACATCATTTGACCATTCTTCAGCGGTGAAAGTTCGGTGTTTTAAGGCCCATTTATACTGAGCTTTTTTGTTGTTGTCGGAGAGCCATGGCTTTTCCCTAGCTTTACAGCCTTTCAGATCAGCTTCCTGAACCCTTCTACGAGTACGTCGAGCCGAAATTGATTTCTTAATTTGTTCTGACAACTCAGCAGCGATATCTGAAGATGTTTTTTTCGTATATCCTAACGACTCTCTCAGTAACTGACGATCCTGACGGTCTGTGGTGTTGCGTTTGCGCCCGGTTCTCGATCTATTTTGATGTGATCCGGTAGCAGAGAGTCGCTGAATAGCATTTTGTACTGATCAGCGCGAACATTTCACAGTTTTGGAAATCTCTACTTGTGATTTCCCTTGCTCATGCAGAAGCTGTATCTGCACACGTTTTTTCTAAAGAAAGTTCGTTTCGTTTTGGCATATTGCAACGATAGCACTTAAAACTTTGAAATAAAATATCAAGGGCGCACTAGATCACTGTATGTGTCCACGACGAGCTATGGTAGCGAACTGTTAAATAAATACGAAAATTGTAAAAGACACATTTTATGGCATCCAGGTGTTTTATTGCTAGCTGCGGCGTGGGCCATTGTTTTTAAATCTTTGTAGATGACCCATAATATAATACTTCAACAGTAGATTTGGTTTTCTCTCATACTTACCGTGAACGAGCGAAAGTAAGGTGCTTTTAGCCAATGCTGTATTATAAATAGGTAGAATATTAAAGATTGTATGGCGGAGGTAATCTTTGGAACTACTGATCCGATTCAGGAAATTCTTTCACTAATGGAAATCTGCATTATCCCTAAGTATAAAAAAATATAAATATATAAAATTCATACGGACGAAGTCGCTGGCGGAATGCTAGTTTAATATATTAAGTATTTGAAAATTGTTTTTTGGGTATTACGTGGAATATGTTGTTGGGTCACACATTTGGCCGTATATTCTTGTATGTCTTATACAAAATGTAATGTAGACTGTTTGTTTTCCCAAATAAATAAAATTTCCAAAATCACTGACCACCAACAATCTTTGTTACAGACCAATCGACAATGAAATCCAAGATGAAGACGACGACTTCGCGAACCTCATCATCCAATCATATTCATACCTCCCAGCCAGGAGCAGATCTCGACGTCAAGCAGAATCTGTCACTACACCAGCAACCGAGGTGGATCCTGCAGCAGTGGCATCTGAAGTTCCCATCCTTGCTGACAATACAACTGTAGATGCGACGAACACATCAGATACTAGCCTCGGAGCTAAAGTTCCTCCACAAGTCACGGGAAAAATCAAATTGATGGGTCTTAGAGTCGAAGAATCGGATAAGGAGCCTAAAATTGTGGATGAATTGATCACTAGTGTGTTGAGAGAGACTCACTTTTATTTGAGGCTGTTCGGAGAGAATTTTACGAATGATACTGTGATAGCTTTCACTCATACTCCGGCACTGTATGGAGATACGTGTGACCATTTGTTAAATGGGGAGTACAAGGTGAGTCTTTGCGTTTTATTTCTATTTTTCTGAAGCCATTAGATGAGTGGTTAACTAACCTAACCTTTACAATATTCATCATCTGCCTAGCCTTTTCCTACCTATGTTGGGGTCGGCTTCCAGTCTAACCAGATGCAGCTGAATACCGGTATTTTACATGGAGCGACTGCCTGTCTGACCTCCACAACCCAGTCACTAACTGGGTAATACGATACCCCTTGGTAAGACTGGCTGTCAGATTTTCGGGCTTCAGACGACCCGTAACGACTGTCAAAGATGCACAAATCACAGCCGGGACCAACGGCTTAACGTGCTTTCCGAGGCACGGAGGAGTCTCGTTATGTTGAGATGGTGACTCATCCACGGACGAACCCCGGCAAGTGTAGCTTAACCTGATGAAGCAATCCGTGCGACTGTTATTAATTAGCCACGAGCTCCTCCCATAAATTCAAAATTCAAATACTTTAATTCAGACACGAGTCTATAGTTAGTTATAAAAGAAAAAGAATGGTACATCCTCAACTGGTGTGGATCTTCACCCAGTGGCGCAGCAGAGGGAAGTCCCACCGATCTCGGAACACACTCAGGAGACTATTAGTGGCAGTGCGCAGCCGGACGGCCATGGGTGCGGTCCTTTTTCTTATTATGGCGTAAAAATCGTCTGTGTGCGCCTCCGCAAACATACCGGACGCACTACAACGCCACGACAGCCCCAACAGTATCCTGAACGCGTTATTGTATTGGACACGCAGATCGCTGTACGTCCTCTGCGTAAAACTGGTCCAAAGACTGCACGTGTAAAAAGACAGCTTTAAAAAGAGTTACCTTTACTTTATTTGTACAACGTGCAAATCTTCGAACCAGCATGTTGCATCGAACGGCCAGCGACCTGCGCTCTCTCTCTATATCTATATTAACATATTCTTATTCATATTCTTGCACAACGAACAAGATAGGTAAAATGAAGAACTTCATATGAAGTTGTGGTGCTGATGGCACTAAAATATGCAACTTCTATTCAAGTGCTTAGCTGTGAATGGGTTAAAATACTTTATGTATGGTGTCTGTAACACTGCCAGGTGCTGTTAACAGAGCAATTACTTTGCCAACAAGTAATAATTGCTCTGAAGCTATTGCTAATCTAAATCAATTAGTTGACGTAACACGTTAAACGATGGATGGATTGACTACTGAAATGACGACTAAAAGAGAAGTATGGAAGAAAACGACATGTTGCGCCGACACATTCATACTCAACGTTTTCCTTATTCAACAACTATTTCAGATTTCCTCTTATATTTTCGAAAAGTACCTATTAATGAACATAAATATCATTTGACGTAGATGCAGGGGCCACAAATAATAATTAATAATAACTAAATTATATTAACGGTTTGCATTTGCACCACACACGATACAATAATACGATACCTCTTGGTAAGACTTGCTGTCAGATTTTCGGGCTTCCGACGACCAGGAACGACTCTCAAAGATGCACAAATGACAGCCGGGACCAACGGCTTAACGTGCTTTCCGAGCCTCAGAGAAGTCTCGATATGTAAGGATGGTTAACCTCGTTTAACCTAACACACTGTATAACACGCGTTTGTTACTTAACTAACCAATTTTTTCTACGCAGGTATCCTACGCCGAATCGGGCTCCGCGCTCCTTTACATGCTAGCCCCGCCTCCATTAGACGACTACAGATTCTACATCTGCGCCCGAAACTCCGATAAGGACCATTTCCTCCATCAAGGTCCCGAAAAATGGAAAGTCCTGGCCACCCACAACAAGCTTCTCCCACTTTGGGCTTCCATTATCCTTATCATCGTTCTGCTCCTCCTGGCGTCTCTCTTCTCTGGTCTCAACTTGGGTCTGATGGCCTTAGACAGGACAGAGTTGAAGATTATTGCTAACACAGGGACGGAGAAAGAACGGAAGTATGCCAGAGCTATCATGCCGGTCAGAGCCCATGGAAACTACCTACTCTGCACAATTCTACTCAGTAACGTTGCTGTAAACAGCACGTTCACCGTCATTCTGGATGATCTGACTTCTGGATTGGTTGCTGTCATTGGGTCTACATTGGCTATCGTGTTTATTGCTGAAATCACGCCACAGGCTGTCTGCGCCAGGCATGGACTCTTTGTTGGTGCTAAGAGTATCTGGATCATGAAGGTTGGTTGGTTTTAATTGTTATCTTTTAATTATTCTCTTCTCGGTTTCCGGTAAATGAGAACTACTTTGATAACTTGGTTAGCTCCAGTGACACCATGATTGCCATAAAAACAGTCAAACGGGGTGAATCAAAGGTACCTATGCAGGGGTGAATCGGGACGAAACTTTAAAAGTGATTTTAACATTGAAATAATATAGTTCGTGGCTAAAAAGAACCAGTAATGTGTTTACTATACTATAATTAACAATTACGGGCCACTGTTACCAACAAACTATATTATTCTAAAGTTAAAATCCCTTTTTGTTTAGTTAATTCTGTTTAGTTTTAGGGCTCATTGGCCGTTGCGACGTAATTTAGTTATAATAAGCTGATGGCTTACCTAATTTGTTTAAAGCTGAATCTTTCATTAGCCTTCTAATCCTTTGTTCGAACCTAAGGTGAGGCAAAGAGTCCTTGAGTTTATCAGCAGAACTTTCTCAGTGACAGCCCTTTTCGTTTGAGGGTGGGAAATCATCATAATATATGACCCATCCCGCTCTGGGTGGAGTGGAACTTACTGTCTAAGGCTCAAATCAAACTGAGATGGCAGCGGCCGGCAGGTTTTAGGATGATATAATTTTAAACTTTATCCCCATTACTATAATACACAGTGTCGGTTGAGAAACTTGAAAAGGTCGCAAGTTGAAAAGATGAAGTTTAAAATTATGTGACACTGAAACTGCTCGCCGCTTCGCTGCCGGTCCCTGCCATCTCAGGCAGCGGGAACCCTTCTCGACAATCCTGCTTGACTAGTTTCAGCCCTGCCCTGTAAATGATGCCCGGTTAATAGCTAAACGCTCGCCCTGTGTTACATGGGACTTAAAAATAACTGGCGCAATGCCGCTGCGCACTCCTTCGTGGATCCGGGAGTTGTGTTCCCTTCTTAATAAACGTTTTTTCTTCCAGATCGTAATGGGTATCTGTGCTCCCCTAGCCTGGCCGACCAGCAAGCTGCTCGATTACTTCTTAGGTGAAGAGATCGGCACGCATTACAACAGGGAGCGTCTAAAGGAGCTGGTCAGGGTATGTACTCCTCATTATTTGGTTTTT
Source organism: Hyppa rectilinea (assembly GCA_951799385.1). NCBI lineage: Eukaryota > Metazoa > Arthropoda > Insecta > Lepidoptera > Noctuidae > Hyppa > Hyppa rectilinea. Next base: position 2,177,191 of record OX637327.1, read on the forward strand.
TTCTTCTGGCTATTCTAAAATGACTGATTTGAACATAAAATAGAGCATAGAGTTGTATGGCAATGCTGATTCTTTGACCAAAAAATAGGCCAGCCCTCTGGTCACGTGAAGAGTCGATCAACCGCTTGGCGATGTCTCGAAAAACATATTTTGCACTCGGACCACATGGCCCTAGTGTTTCAACCCCAAACGGCTCGAACATGTAAGTCCCAATAAGATTGGAGTATTTGCGCCGTTTGGGGTGGCCCAACGGAAACTGCCCCGACTTACGAGATACCACAAACAATACCACTTTTTTTGTGCTATTCTAAGCTCAGTGCTTTCAACACACATACGTGTTCATGACAGTGTATGGTCGGTACTGGTCGTGGGTTCGAACTCAGCCAGGCTTTTTACTTAGTGTAAAAAAATCTATCACCACTGCTCTCAAAACGGTGAAGGAAAACATCGTGAGGAAACTGTCGTAAAATCAAACATTCGAAAACATGTGACATCTACCAAACCGAACCGGCCCTACGTGGTAGATTACGGTCGTGGTGGATTGGTTCTGTGTCCCAGCCTGTTTTTAGTATTTCTGTGGTCCCAGCATTGCAGGTTGATGCTAAAATAAAATAGGGAGAGCATACCGCTAGCCGGTGATACAAATTGTCCTTTTTTACCAAACCTTTTTAACACTTCTTGCCTTCCAAATCCAGGTAACAGACCACGTGAACGACCTTGATAGAGAAGAAGTGAACATCATCTCCGGAGCCCTGGACCTTCGCAAAAAGAAGGTCAGCGACGTCATGACGAAGCTCAAGGATTGCTTCATGCTGCCAATTAACAGTATCCTGGACTTCGAGACCATGTCCGAGATTGTGAAGTCTGGTAAGCCACTTCTGTTTTCTGGTGGTTACTGGCGAAGTTTTTAGGGTTTGTGGGGTTTTTCAGGCTATTACGTTTTATTTAAGCCCTAAATGTGTTATAAATCGTTTGGTAAAACAAACATTGAGTACTATACCTTTCTCTATTTTTAACCTTTTGAACGCCATTGTCAAATATACGTGACAAGCAAGCGCATGCCCTGTAAGCTAACGACACAAATATGTGATAATGCGAAACACTATCAACACGAAATAAACAATTAAATCATTACTTTGGTGTGTGTTTATTATATACACACCGTTTATTGTTTAGAATCAAGTTTTTCCAACTGAACAGACAGCTGTACTGCTGGGGAGTTTGTTGCGCCACTTCTTCCCAGCTAAAGCATTAGGAAGTGGTGAAGGGTGGGCGTTTTAGCAGACTGTCTTATGTAATTTTGACCTTCAAAAAGTGCTGATTTTCAGCCTAGTTTTGATAATGATCTTGGTAATGATTTGACCTGTGTAACACATGGGACTTGCATAATTAAAATCAGAGGTGCCTTGGCTTCGAACTCCAGACCTTGAGAGAGACTTGGCAGTCCGACGGTCACACTACTAGGCTATCTCTGCTATAGATTTGATGATAATCCTCAAACTAAAAACCTTTCCATTCCAGGTTACTCCCGTATCCCAGTCTACGAAGGCGCCCGAGGCAACATCATCACGGTACTCTTCATCAAAGACCTGGCGTTCGTGGACCCTGACGACAACACGCCGCTGCGCACGCTCTGCCAGTACTACCAGAACCCCTGCAACTTTGTGTTCGAAGACGTCACGCTGGATGTCATGTTGAAGCAGTTTAAAGAAGGTATGTCAAAGGCTTTCTCATTTACCCGCAATAGTATAGCGTAGTATAGTAGTAGCAGGATCGCCTAGAGGACACGGTTGGAGCACACGGTGGAAACCTGCCCCACTTGGGCGGAGAACCGCCGTGTCCTCGTATAGGCTATTAGCGGCGACCTCTCGCGCCCGACCCTGGTGCAAGCCATGGTCCGGAGCGACAGGGAGTGGGAAGCAGTCACCTCCTTCTGAGAACCAGTCGTACTCGCGAAGGAGGTGGCGGGATGGGAGAGGGAAAGGTCCTCCCGTCCAAGACGCCGCGGGGGACGCCCCGGTCGTCGGGAGCCACGTGAAGACTGCCGGCCACCGTAGGATGGATCGTAGAATGATATCCCACCAAAAAGAAAAAGTATGGTAGTTAGCACACATATGGAACACGCCCAAAAACTAAAACAACTATGGGATGAACCCGAAAATCGCGAAAAAAATATGATCTGTTCCATACATTTTATTGAGGTACGTGTGCATAAATTTATGGAGCAGCTCATTTTTTTTTTTCGCAATTTAAGGGTTCTTTGTTAATCTTGTTCGTTATGCATTTACTGGGTGTAACCGAAAGGGTATTTACATACAAAAGGATAATATGCTACAGACCACCAAACTGAACAACTTTTACTATGGGACCAACTCCGAAATCGTGAAAAAAAATCAGCTATTCCCTACATTTCGACGAGTTACCTTACCAAAAATGTATAGAACAGCAGATTTTTTTTTTGCGATTTCGAGGTTGGTCCCTTAGTAAAAGTTGTTCAGTTTGGTGGTCTGTAGCATAATTATGCTGTTGTATGTTATTTGTATGTATATGCGAAAAAAATATGAGCTGTTCCATACATTGCACACGTACCTTAATAAAAATGTATGGTACAGATCATATTTTTTTCCGGCGAGGCATCGCGTCCTGTGTACGTTGGCGATGAAAAGTTACCTCAAAAATCGAATACCTATAAATTCCTAAACCCCATATTTTCATCCATCCATTATCCACACGTGCACCGTTAACCGACAAATAAATTATCTAAATTAAATAAACATGCTGTCGGCAATAAATCATAGACAGCCTTGAGCTAAACTGAGCATTTTTCAGCGGCTATTTTTGTGAAGCTAGATGTTCAGATGGTGGAGATTATCCAGTTGGGTGTTGTGTTATACTAGGTTTTGTCCGTGACTTCGCTAGCGTTGATTTAGAATTTGACTAAGGATGATGCCTAGGTAAAAAGAAAGGTAATACAAAGTGGATACTACAATACGATCATAAATAAAACTGCGTATATCTAATGCTGTCCCCAGCCTGCATACGAAAATTCAATCAATGAAATATATCCAATAGTTTAGTCACTATAGCTAGTGAAAGATTGGAAAAACCCATAGTCGGTCTACCACTTATTTATTTTGTTTGAAAAAAAACACTATTTCAATTTGGGTGTTAGGATTTATTTGATAGTTTCAAAATAGTCCTATTCATTAGTATTGTCAGTGTTTTCATTTATGGTCGTATTGTTTCCTCCACAACGATATAGTCTGTCAGTCAGATAATATAAAAAATAAAAATATTAGACACTTTTTTTTTACTTTATTATATTAATTCAACACATATCATTTATCTCAAACAAACCAACTACAGGCACTTTAGAATAAGACATTTTCTTTTTGAGTATTAAAAAACATAGTTTCCAAGAACTCTGTAGATGGCGTTGAACTGACTACATTACGAGGTACCGAAGCCGAAACACTTGAAGAAAAAAACATTGCGTCACGTAGCATACACTCGTTGACTGACACTTTCGTTGTTTCGTGTACTTTTTTATGTACGTTTGGTTTTAAGAGCTCAAAATTACATCAAAGTGAAATGATGTGACTGTGTTCCGTTCCTTGCAGTAACTTACCAAGTTCAGCGCCATCTATCGAGCGACTAGGGAAGAGTTAAAAAGAAAATCCCTCATAGTCAAGGGGTCGGTCAGTCAGAAAGATGAAGCTAGTTGCCCATTCCAAAGCAGTAGGTACCTATGGAGAAGAACGGGCAAGAAACTCCATGGACACTCTTTTAAACAAATAATGGTTACAAAATATTGGTTACATAGTTCTTATTAATATTACCTTAGAGCATTTAGGTTAAATGCTCTAAAAATATTACACGTGAGAACGATGCAGAACGTTAAAAGCATCACTACATAGTATAAAGCAAAGTCGCTTCCCGCTTCCTAATGTCTATATGTATGCTTTGATCTTTAAAACTACACAACGGATTTTTTTATAGATAGAGTGATTCAAGAGGAAGGTTTATATGTATAATAAGCATTCATTGCACAAAAGAAATGTGTTAGAGCTGTTTATGGAGCAGAATACTTAGATCACTGTAAACCACTATTTAAAGCATTAAAGATACTTCCACTTCCTTGCCTTTACATTTTTGAAATATGTTTGTTTGTAAAACGATACTCTCACTTGTTCCCCGTGTATGAACACAAGTCCAAAAGAGTTGAAAACAGAAATCCAGGACAATTACTTGTACCTAGCCAGAGACTGCATTTGTATAGCAGAAATGTAAATTGTATGGCAATCAAAATATTTAATAAATTACCACCACAAATAAGAATCTTGCCCATTAACAGGTTTAAGAAAACCGTATTTGATTGGCTTCTAGACAAATGCTTCTACTCAGTTGCTGAATTTTTTAATTACAAATTTTGACATGTATGTACAATTTAAATTTTATTTTTTCTTGACTGTTTATTAAGACATAGATGGTACCTTTCATTTTTGACATTTTGTATGGTAGTTGATTAGTGAATTATATAGCTTTTTCTTTTTAATTAAATTCAATTAAATATTTCTACACCGGCAACGGTAGCATATGTGAAACTATTTTACATTGTAAGACCTGAATGTAATTACCATATACTAAGAAATCAATTCTATTCTATTCTATTCAATAAACATGCAATTTCCGTCACCCACGCGGGCGAAGCCGCGGCCGAAGCTAGTCCGATATAAAATATGGAAAAACTATTCAAAAATTAAATTAAAACAAGGCGTATATACGTATACTTTTAACATAATCGGTCAAATATTTGACAGATTGGGGTAACTTGATGTGCTGGCGTGTACCTAATTTTTTTATCATCTTCAATTTCCTCCCAGGTCATAAAGGACACATGGCGTTCGTCCAACGCATTGAGGAAGGTGACGGTGACCCTGTCTATGAGACCGTGGGGTTGGTGACCCTGGAGGACGTCATTGAAGAGATGATTCAAGCGGAGATCGTGGATGAAACTGATGTGTTCAGTAAGTATATGCTCTTTCACAAAATCTACAGCTCTGTAAGTTCTGTAACAATGTTAAAGGACAATGGGCCAGGCTCAAATCAATTTCTCTAGTCTTTTCCCATTTGTGTTCGGGTCGGCTTCCAGTCTAACAGGATGCAGCTGAATACCAGTATTTTACATGGAGCGACAGCCTCCACAACCTAGTCAGTCACTGGGTAAGTCAAAGTCATATCATTTATTTCAAATAGGCACAAGAAAGGCACTTTTGAGCGTCAAAATGAACAAGAAATCGAATTGATTCTAGTCGCCCCTTCCAAAAGGTAGTTTCGTATGGAGAAAAATGGGCAAGAAACTCCACAACGATACGATACTTTAGACTTCAGACATTCGGACTTAACACTTCTGACGATGGTCTGAAGATGGTCACCCACCACGAACCAACCTTGGCAAGCGTAGCTTAACCTGACGGAACGATCCGTACGGCTGTTATTACTTAGCCTCGAGCTACCCCGCCCAAGGGTAGCCCGCGAAATTCAAATTTTTATTGGTTTTTTGGTCATCAGGTAAGTCACTAACCACACCAAAAAGTAGAAAGAAGATTAAACTTATGTATCAGAAACAAACTGAATGATATTCTAACACTATTCAACAACTCTATTATACAAGCTCGAATTGAGAACCTCCTCCATTGTCGCTGTCGGTTAAAAAGCATTTTTTAACCCATCCTCTGTCTTCCAGGTGACAACCGCACCAAGAAACGCTTGACCCGTCCCGTCAACAAGTTCCAGGACCTAGCTGCCTTCGCAGGCCACCATGAGCACCAGAGAGTACACGTGTCTCCTCAACTTGTGCTAGCCACCTTCCAGTTCCTGAATACCAGTAAGTAGAATAGAGCAGCTCCAGCACTGACTAACTAACGGTATACGTAACCCTTGGTAAGACTGGTTGTCAGACTTTCGAGCTTCTGACAACCCATAACGACTATTATAGAATGGTACTTATAACATATTTAGAGGTCAGCGGGATTGTCCGAAAGGGTTACCGCTACCCATGAACACAGAGGGAGGAACATGGATGGGTTTTAGTCAGTAAGAGTCTGACACTTCCTTCCGCTCCACCCAGAGCGGGAGAAGTCAATAAAAAAAAAACACATATGAAGATTACTATTACATATTATTTACCAGTGAAAGTCCCGTCAAAATCGGTCGAGCCGTTTCGGAGATAAACCGGAACAAACACACACAGACACTTTTTTTCTTCTATAATTGTTTTTTTTTATAAGTTCTTTTGTGTTGTCACTACGAACACACATTTAAATTTTCACTTATTTGTAGATAGATATAATAGATATTAAATCGAAAATTTTGTCCGACAGGCGTGGATCCATTCCGAGTGGAACACATCTCGGAGACAGTTCTGCGGCGCCTGCTGAAGCAGGACGTCATCCAGCACATCAAGCTGCGCGGAGACGAGGACAAGAACGACCCCAAGAGATACGTCTTCTCCGAGGGGAAACCTGTGAGTACTTTACGCTGCAGCATGTGAAGCTAAGTCAGAGGCCCATGGGCAGCATAAAAACTCTGACACCAGGTTAGTCACTAACCACACGAAGAGAAGAAGATATAATAAATTGCACCAGATGAAACGGAAATAAAGCAGTATTGGCATTTTATTGCTCAAATGTAAATGTTATATGAAATACTAGCTGACCCGACAGACGTTGTCCTGCCTTAACTATGATACCTACCTAGGTAGGGTAGGTAATATCCTACCTACCTACCGACTCTACCCGTTCTTGAGTTATAAATAGTGTAAATAGGGTGTAACCGAAAGTGTATATACATACAAAAGGATTCTACAGACCACCAAACTGAATAACTTTTACCTAGGGGCCAACTCCGAAATCGTAAAAAAAAATCAGCTGTTCCCTACATTTCGACGAGTCACGTGACCAAAAATGTATAGAACAGCTGATTTTCTTTGCTATTTAATTAGAAATTTGCGATTTAACTTTCCCTGCTTGTTCCAGGTGGACTACTTCGTGCTGATCCTGGAGGGCCGCGTGGAGGTGACGGTGGGGCGCGAGAACCTGGTGTTCGAGGCGGGGCCCTTCACCTACTTCGGGGTGCAGGCGCTCACGCAGAACGTGGGACTGGGTGAGCTCATAGACAATAAGTAGCAGTGTTTTGTCTGTGGTCATGGCCGAGATACAGATTGTCAATTGTTTACTGGCTCTGAATACGAGGCTTTTTAGCTACTTTGCACGGGTGTATTTATAATAATAATATTTATTTAAAACTCTAAGACTATCATTACAGGCATTTAAACCTAATGCGATAGCTAGCACTATATTAAATATGTGTATTAGACATTTAATTACTAATTAAAATTCTTTCGCAAATGTGCGTTTTGTTTGTGCAGAATAAACATTTTTTCTTTGTTTTCTTAACTTTTCTTTCAATTCAGGACCTAGCGGTCGATTCTGTAAAATTTCAACGTGAAAACCTAAGTGAGTGAGCGTGAAATGAGTTGTCGTTCCATTTAATGCTACGGATTAACACTATTGACACCTCAGTTTAAACTCACACACATACGTTATCGCGGTAAGTTTTTTTTTACAGAATAGCACTACAAGACTCGTCAACAAATCGACGACAAGTCTTGTAATGTTAGTGGGATTGTCCGAAAGGGTTACCGCTACCCCGGAACATAAAGGGCTACGGAAGGAACATGGATGGGTTTTGTCAGTAAGAGTCTGACACTCCCTTCCGCTCCACCCAGAGCGGGAGGAGTCAATGGATGATTTTCCACCATCAAAAAAAAGTCTTGTAATGTAACTAATTTAACTTGTTTTTGTTTTTAAGCTGAAGCGCCTGCCCCAACAACGTTGGGTTCTCTACAGAACCTCAATATGGACTCCATGCTGCGTCACTCGTTCGTGCCTGACTACTCCGTGAAAGCCATTGCTGAGCTATACTACCTCACTATCAAGAGGTAAGAAAACTGGCTTTATTCTACATATGCGCCTACGCAGCGCTAAAACAGACACGCTTTGAAGACATCGACTTCTTCTTTGTCTCTGCTCAAAAATTTAAAAAAACTTACAAACAAAATAATTTTAGAATACAATAGTTTAGTTATTTTGTTCAATATTTACTCATTCTCTCTCTCTCTTTCTGTTGTTTGCATGCATGTCTATGTTTAAGTTCACTGTTAACTACTTTTTTCTGCTATAAAATCTTGAATAGCGCACTTTTAGATATAACTTTTAATATGTTGTGGAAAATGTCGTAGGTTATACATTTATAAACCTTGTATATTTATAACTTATTGTAAGATTTTAATGTATAACTGTTTATTTTCCCGAGTAAATAAAATAAAATAAAAGCAGTAGGTACCTGTGGAGAAGAACGGGCAAGAAACTCCACGGACACTCTTTTAAATCAAAACATGCCTAAAAATATTCGTTACATCCATTTTAACTGCCGACTTAAAGGGTATCTGTCTGTGGTGTCGTAGCTCCCAAACGGATGAACCGATTTTCGTTCAGTATATTTTGTGTCAAAAATAATTTTATCCCGAGTGTTCTTGGCCATGTTTCATAAAAATCTTTTCTCCACCAGATCCATGTACTTAGCGGCTAAGCGCGCCACCCTGATGGAGAAGGGTGTCCTCGGCAGAGGCGGAACCAACGAGCAGATAGAACCGGAAGTCGACAAGGTATGTACAGACAGCATATCAAGCTATCCGTAACTGTCAAATTTCTCAAAGAGTAACATCTCTTTGAGAAATTTGATGCATTTGAAGGGGCCCGTTAGGGTCGAAGCCTGCTGGGTAAGCGGGATTGCCCGAAAGGGTTACCGCATCCAGGAACAAGAGGGCTAAGGAAGGAACATGGATGGGTTTTACTCACTAAGAGTCTGACACTCTCTTCCGCTCCACACAGCGGGAGGAGTCATTTGATTTCCCACCCTCAAAAAAAAAGGCCCTAGTGTAGACTCCTACTAAAATATACGAAGTGATAGCCTAGTGGTGTGACCGTCGGACTGCCAAGTCATAGGTCTCGAGTTCGAACTCAAGACACGCACCTTTAACTTTTCAGATTCAAGTGCGTATTGTCAGAAGCCATAAATTGTTCCCGAGACCAACCGCCATTTTATCCATAAACTAATGTTTGAATACTTTGTTTCAGCTTCTTCGCGAGGGCGAGAACAACCGAATCGAAGACATCAGAGAGGATATAACTCACGGTGACAACGCGAAAGTGGTATGTATAACATCTACATTATACCTTAGCATAAGCGTAGCCTTTGTAACGCCTCGGTCGGATATAGTCGACAAATGAAAATGTGCGCAATGCGCCACGGTCGGATATAGTCGACAAATGAAAACGTGCCCAACACGCCACGGTCGGATATAGCCGACAAATTAAAACAAGGCCAACGCGCCATGGTCGGATATAGCCGACAAATTAAAACAAGGCCAACGCGCCATGGTTAGATATAGCCGACAATATAAAACAAGGCCAACGCGCCATGGTCGGATATAGCCGACAAATTAAAACAAGGCCAACGCGCCATGGTCGGATATAGCCGACAAATTAAAACAAGGCCAACGCGCCATGGTTGGATATAGCCGACAAATTAAAACAAGGCCAACGCGCCATGGTCGGATATAGCCGACAAATTAAAACAAGGCCAACGCGCCATGGTTGGATATAGCCGACAAATTAAAACAAGGCCAACGCGCCTACGTCGGATATAGCCGACAAATTAAAACAAGGCCAACGCGCCATCGTCAGATATAGCCGACAAATTAAAACAAGGCCAACGCGCCATGGTTGGATATAGCCGACAATATAAAACAAGGCCAACGCGCCATGGTCGGATATAGCCGACAAATTAAAACAAGGCCAACACGCCACAGTCGGCTTAAATCGATAAGAATACGACATATTTATTATTATTTTATTTACATTCAGACATAGTCCATAATAAATAAAAACTAAAAATTAAAATTTAAAAATTATCAAAGTTACAATTACAAAATTTACAAATACACACACACATAATAAATAATAAGAAAATTTCAAAATAATATTTAAAAACTAGCTGACCCGACAGACGTTGTCCTGTCTTAACTGTGATACCTACCCTACCTACCTGCCTACCTACCCTACCTACCTAGGTACCTACCCTACCTACCCTACCTTCCCTAGCTACCCTACCTACCTTCCCTACCTACCCTACCTACCTACCCTACCTACCTACCCTACCTACCTACCTACCCTACCTACCTACCCTCCTACCTACCCTACCTACCCTACCTACCTACCCTCCTACCTACCCTACCTACCCACCCTACCTACCCTGCCTACCTACCCTACCTACCTACCTACCCTACCTACCTACCTACCTACCTACCCTACCTACCTACCTACCTACCTACCCTACCGAAAAAAAATAAAAAAAATGTATTCTGCTATTCAGGGCGGAGACAAATCCAACGAAACAAAAACCATGAAAATTGGTCCAGCAGATCTCGAGTTATAATGGAGGGAACAAACCCGACTTTCTTTTATATATATAGATACAAAAAAAGTTTTTTTAAATTGGTGAGATGTTATGAGTAATATTATTTTCTATTTTTCACGCTGCTAGAATAATTTGGATGTTCCTAATATGAAATACTAAGAATGGTAACGGGTTTTCTTACTTTATTTATAAGTAGAATAATTATAACTATGTTGTTGGTCCAGTAGTCGCTAGTGACTACTGAGAAGTCTTGGGTTCGAATCCTAGAACAGGCAAATTCACTCAAGTTACATTTTAAAATCTACATATCTTATGATTACGTGAAAAAAGAAAAATATGTGACCCATATTTCTTAATACATAGATTTTTTATTGTAATAGCTGACAGACTAAAAAATACATTTTAGTCATGAGTCAGAAGAGCTCGTGGCTAAGTACTAATTGCCGCACAGGTTAAGCTACGCTTGCCGGGGTTGCCCGAGGATGGGTGACCATCTTTACATACCAAAACTCCTCCGTGCCTCGGAAAGCACGTTAAGCCGTTGGTCCCGGCTGTTATTTGTGCATCTTGGACAGACGTTACGGGTCGTCAGAAGCCCGAAAATCTGACATGTAAAATACTGGTATTCAGCTGCATCCGGTTAGACTGGAAGCCGACCCCAACATAGTTGGGAAAAGGCTAGGCAGATGATGAGTCACCTCATTATTAACAGTATTTTTTATCTAACAAAGCCACGCGCGCTTTACTTGTGATAACCAAGTGCATGAATTATTATTCATACATCTCTTTCCCTTCCAGTTCTTACCAACATCAGCCAGTCCTCACACGAACGCCACCTTCAAATCGGACAGGGAACCAGCCAACCCTGAAGAGGAGAAGCTTCTGAAGAAATAAAAGTCGGAATGAACTCTTCTAAGTATATAATTAGCCTATTTAATTGTAGAAGAACATATTTAGGTACTTTCTGATTCAAATTTTATGACCGGTCGGAATATGAAGCGAGTTTTCTTCTTTGCGTGTTGATAGTATTTTTGTATTATTTTTTTAATTGAACGCGCCCCGTAGGTTGGCACATTTATCGCGGCATTTCGGCAGTTGGAAACTGCGGATATTACCGAAAATGCGCGAAAATTCTCCAGAAAACGACTTGTTATTGAGATTTTTACATTATACTATTGACATAAAGTTCATTATGCTTCGCACAAAAAAAAAACGCTTCCATTCCGTTCGGTGGCAATGTAAATTGAGCCTTACTAACATCATACCTTTTTCTACCGCTAAGCAGCGTTGTTCTATTCCAGTTCCAAGAATATAGACAGCACATGCAATTTAGTCTCAGGTATAGCAACACCACAGGTATGCTGCCAACTATGAAAACAATTATGATTTCTGGGGGAAAAAAAACTTGCAAATCACATCAATTTTTGAAATGAAACTAGGATTGAACGTCAAAAATATCAAAATATGTTTATTCTACTTTATAATAATGGCTAATTAGACAAAAATCGGCTTTTTAATAACAATGCAAACGGAATTTTACGTAAAAGTATCAATTTAGTTAAAAAAAGAAATTACAAATTACAAATCAAGGTAAAAATGTTACATAATTATTATCAATATAGTAATGGAGTCTTCCTTAATCACAATTGGCTATTTGACACGATCTAAAATATGAACTGACATAGAAAAATGACCGCTCGTCTTAAAAACTTCCATCACCGTACAGAAATTGAACATTATGCGAGGATATAATTGTAAAATTGGATTTAATATTAATAAGTATTCCATTAGATTACAAAAATCTGTGACGTCACATTTCACAAATCACATACAAATTCCGCGTTTTGACAGTTCATAAAAAGTAACGTTATTGACTACCCAATTGTTTTAAGTTTTTTTTTAATTTCAAAACACGTCTTCCCTTGCGGCCGAAAATATAATTTTAAGAAGAGTTTAAATATACGACATCAACAAATAAATATTCTTCAATATTAAGATGGTAACACTTAGGTGACCCGTGAAATTCAAGTTTTCATAAGATTTTTTGCAATTTGCAGATCAGGTTGCATGTTGATCGAAATACGAGTCCCGACCGTAAATATGTATTTACTGAATAATTATCATCCTTCTTTCTATCTTCGTGTGGTCAGTGACTAACCTGGTGTCAGAGTTTTTATGCTGCCCATGGGCCTCTGACTTAGCTTCACATGCTGTTGAGAAATATCAAACTCAAACTCAAAGCATTGATTTCAAATAAACCAATTACAGGCACTTTTAAATTGTCAAGCGGTCGGTCAGTCAGAAAGATGAAGCTAGTTGCCCATTCAAAAGCAGCAGGTACCTATAGAGAAGAACGGGCAAGAAACTCCACGGACACTTAAATCAAAATATGTTTACAAAAACTGGGTTACATCATTCATGTTGAAATATACATGTGACTATATCTCTCAGACATGCTGGTTTCCTCACGATGTTTTAAATTATTTTCTTTAGAATCATCAGTAGCTCTCTAAATTAGAATTGATCTAATATGTCATGATTTTATGAAGTACATTAAAGAAAGATCTAACTAAGATCTTTCTTTCTTCTTGGTGTAGTTAGTGATTAACCTGGTGTCAGAGTTTTTATGCTGCCCATGGGCCTCTGACTTAGCTTCACATGCTGTTGTGAAATATCATCATATTGTATTGATGATTTTAATTATTATATTTCTGTAAATACATTTTAATTACAGCCATGAATCATATTTTGAGCAACATACAACCTGATACTGATTTACAAATTGCATAGAATTTTATGAATATTTGAATTTCGCGGTCCATCTTGGCGTTTTCATCTTAAAAGCCTGTACAAACATACAGACAAGAGAATGTACTAAAATGGTTTTTAGATACTTATAAGAAATTGTTAACGAAATTTTTAGTTGGATTTTTTATTTTAATTCAGTATTTTTTTTTAATATAACCCTAAAATTCGACATGTGTTATCACAAAAGGTATCGTGTTACCTAATAACTGGGTTGTGGAGTTCAGATAGGTAGTCGCTCCATGTAAAATACTGGTCTACAGCTGCATCCGGTTAGACTTGAATCTGAACATAATGGGGAAAAGGCGGTGTGCATAAAAGACGAAGCCACAGCTTGATACAAATCCAATTTGTGTTTTTAAACCGCAATTACTATATATTTTTTTGGCGGCATTTCAGTTGCATGTAGCGACATCTACATCACCACATGCGAACTACACAACACACTGACGTCAAAATGCTGCATCGCGCAAGTAAAGTTTACCGCACATATACAACATCCCGACATCAATGGTCGGACAATAGCCCACCAGATACAACACCTATCAGGTCGGACAATCCTCCCTTTTCTATGGAGAATGAGGGAACTTTACACCTTACATGCTAGGCACACATTTATAAAATAATATTGAATTAAATAAAAAATCCAACTATGGTTTAAGTAATATTTTAGTATATAAGTCATATTAATATTTAATTAAAAAAACGTAGCAGAAGTGCCTTTCGTGTGAAAGTTTGTATGAACACATTTTATTCAAATGAACTCAGAGTTTAAACATTAACTGTGCGATGCGTACCTAATATCTTATGCCTCGGTATCTGACCGCTACACTCAGAGAAATCAATTTAAAATAATTTATATAATATAAACTACGATAACATAGCGCGCCCATCCAAATGACTGTTTCAATGTCTGTAGTCACATCCTCACGAAAGTTTGTATGTAGTTGTAAGTATTCGTGTTCAGTAGCAGGCCGGCAGCGACATGCGTTTTGAGTCTTGGTGGCGCTTTGTAATTACTTTCACAAATACTTTCAATAGTTTTGAATTTTCTAGGGGCGGGTCATGGTAGCGTAGTTTATCAGTATGCATGGGTGACTTTTAAAATTTTTAGATTTTCAACTCCCGTTGTTGAGTCGAACTTTGAGAATACAACAGAGCGCATCTCAACGTGTCAAAAAAATACAATGTTGAATTTTCAACTCTCAGTGCATAAAGTCGAGAAACCAGTGAAGGACGAAAAATCGCCCAAAGCCTTAAATCTTTCATACTATTAGTTGTTGTAATTAAAGCAACAAATAAACAGCTACAGTCCCTTCAATCCAATAACAACCTTATGGCAAAGAAAATAAAGTTCACTGGGATTTTGACAGACTTGTCAGTGGTAACAACCCAATAGCAACTTTATTGCTACAGAAATAAAGGTCACTGTGCTTTGGACAACGATGTAAAATCACATGTAAAATTTGTCTATAAAGGGATTGCATAAAACATTTTAAAGCAGATTTACAAATCAGGTTCTAGCCGAGGTAATACCGTAATTAATTTTTAAAGTTTTTTAAAATAGAGAATAAACCATATTTTTGACATTAAAGCTGATTTTAAACATGCTTTTAAATAATAAATAAATGGGTATAAACTGTGCTGTTTACAATTTTTAACTACATTTAAAAATATAATTCACTTACTAGGCAGAATAAAATTGTGCCTTTTTAATCTAAATAAATAAATGTATCGCACAGATAAAATACTAGATGCATGAAACAAAATTATTATAGTAATAATAGTATTTTAATAATATTAAATATTTTTAATAGATTTTATAATCGAAGCATTTTGTGTATTAACAAAAGTAGCTTTTAGAATTTAGATTTTGTTGATTTTTTAAATGCATTTTGGTTAGAGATGGCAACACAGAGACATTTTTTTCAAAACTTCCCTCATTTTTTTTAAAACTAATTTTAAGAAATGTAATATTTCAGCATTTTTAATTGACAACATTTCTTTAAATGTGTGTAACACATCGTGGATCTATAAATTATTCCCGTTTTATATTTAAAAAAAAACGATAAGCGCCATCTTTAATCTCTATGCTTATGCAAAGCATGTCGAAACCACAAATTGCTATTATTTCACGAAGGTAAAACGATACCCCTTGGTAAGACTTTACCCCTTGGTAAGACTTTACCAAGGGGTATCGTTTTACCCAGTAACTGGGTTGTCGAGGTCAAATAGGCAGTCGCTTCTTGTAAACCACTGATATTCAGTTGCATTCGGGTAGACTGGAAGCCGACCCCAACATAATTGGGAAAAGGCTAGGCAGATGATGCTGATAAAAATATAACAACCAACTCATTTATTATAGCATTAGATAAGTAACGGCTAAATAACGACAATAATTGTGTAATATTATTGAAATTACTGCACTTTAGACTATTTTTTTAAATCTTAACGGTAAATAGATTGCATTGCTTTATATTTAACGTTAAATAACAGAATTTATTTAACGTTTATACGCAAAAAACGATAGATTTTAAACCGTTGTTAACTAATGTTATAAATAATGGATTATAAAAGTTTTTCAAATCTGCTTGGGTCAGCTCTCAGTCTGAATAGATGATGGTGTATAGGACATTTCAGCTTTATTGGGATGACAAAGCATCTCCGATGGTTTAGGTGTTGTAGATTTCCTCAGACAATCTGCATGTTTGTCATCCATTAATAATATATCAAAAATAGCGCGCGTGGTTTCAATGTGTGTTGCCAGTTGTTTATTGTACTTATAATTTTTTGGCATGGCAATATTTGTTAGCCATTTATATTTTATATTAACGTTAAATCGCACGTATCACGGTATGTAAAATGTAATTATTACAATATTATTAAAGTTTCTATTTCTATGTATTTTGAACATTTTTAATTTTAAGCATTTATTTCGATAATTTCGTAAATAAATGATTTTTTTTACAGAAACTTTGGTATGTTTTTATTTTTTAAACCTCAGTTTTACATCTTTTTTTTTTATTTAATCAATATTTTATTAAAATGGAATAGTTTATTCAAAGTTTAAAGTGAATTAATAGTAATTTAACACCGTTTTTCATGCATAATTGTTTTATTTCAAAAATGTTATTTGTGTACCAAATGCAATGTGTAAATGACATGTATTTGTTAAATATAAATTATGAAATGTGTAGCAGACCAAAATCTTCCTTCAAAAGTGCCTTTGAAATGTCTTTAGTAAGTGCAGAGTTTTATAATACCCATATTTATTTTTTCACACATAAAATTATTCAAATTATTACTATATTTTGGGTATATTACCTACAGTTTGTAATCATACAACCATAGTGCCTCAAAATAATTATAAAACAAAATATATTTTTAAACATAAAATTATGTATTTAAATGAATAAGAATACGTAAATATAAGAAATAATGCGTGGTTTATATTGTAGAAAGCATGTTATAAAAATATATATTTAGAGGAATATAATGATTTTTGATGCTTAACTATGCAGTTTTATTTGTATAACCCTAGTCCTATCAAGTCTTATGTAGTCTCGAGCAATAATACTCATATAACTAGCGATGTTCAGAAGTAATTTTCTCGAATTTTAAAATGTGATGAGTGTTGTGCCCCAAAAGGAATTAATGAAAGGCAATTGCATGCAGCTGAGATGAGAATGCTAAGAGGGATGTGTGGTGTTACGCGAATGGATAGAATAAGGAATGAGTATATAAGAAGAAGTCTGAAAGTGACACCGGTGACTGAAAAGTTGTGTGGAAATTGGTTGTCATGGTATGGGCATGTTATGCGGAGGAATGAGGAAAATGTTGTCAGGAAAGTTGTGAGCATGAATGTGGATGGCTATACAGGCTGGGGAAGACCAAACAAACGATGGATGGTTTGTGTGAGAGATGATATGGCTAGAAAGGGAGTGACTACCGAGATGACGACTAATAGAGAAGTGTGGAAGAAAAAGACATGTTGCGCCGACCCCAAATAAATTGGGACAAAGGCAGGAGAATGATGATTATTTCGACTTTGAGATGCAACATGTTTGGTAACCCTATGGATTTGAATGCAATGTGTGCATAAACATACAATTTCATTCATTCATTCAGTTTTTATTTAAATTGAATTCCATTTTTATATTTTTAATTTTTGTTTTTTTTTAATTGTCGTTAGTTATTTAAGCTCGTGACTACACTGATCCGTCAACCTATGCTTACCCCTTCGGGAGTACAGGACTGATGAACCAACTGAAGAGACAGCTGTGCTGCTGGGGAGTTTGTTGCGCCACTTCATCTTCCCAGCTAAAGCACTAGGAAGTGGTGAAGGGTGGGCGTGCGGGGGACTGTCTTATGTAATGTTAACCCACAAAAAGTGCAGATTTTCAGTCTAGTTTGAATAAAAGACTTAATTTTTTTTACGTGCTTAAGACGTACCAAGGAACGCAGCGGTAGAAATCGTTCGTAATGACGGAATTGACTATTTGAAACGGTCAAATATGAAATCACTCTCACCTCAATCACTCTAGATATAAGACCGTTCGTTTTAAAAACTTCCATCACCGTACAAAAATGAAATATTATGCGAAGACATAATTGTAAAATTGCATATTAAATGCAATTTGCTAATAAGTATTCAATTTGATTAAAAAAAATTGTGACGTCACATTGTTATGTTTCAAACAAATCACGTACAAATCCGCGTTTTGACAGTTCATTAAAAGTAACGTTATTGACTACCCTTTCAAATATTCAATTGTTTCATGAGTTTACGCAATCGGCCATAGCGATCAGGCGCCGGTTCTTTGGTTCAGATAGATCTCTACATCCGAAGAGCAGTGGTATCGGCCCTGACTTACTAGTTTGGTCGTAGCGTGAAGTTAAAACGGTGAAGGAAAACATCGTGACAAAGGCAGAAACAACTGAGTTAAATAAAACATACAAGTCCTTATAACTAGAAAGTTTATTATAATTACAATTCATTAATAATATCTATTACAATATTACAACTATGCGCAAGATCTTAGGCAATAGTTGGAAGTCCAAAATTCGAACAACTACTCTTCTTAACCTTTTGAACGCCAGAACATAATAGCACGCGCGTGCCCTCCACGCCAAGCTACAAATTCTTCTTGTTATCATGAACTTCCCAATATCCATGGTGTCTTTTAATTTGTTTCATGTCATTAAATACGTACGAGAGCTTCAATTTTTAAGATATCAATATAAACACTCAAAAAAGTAATGATTTAATTGTTTATTTCGTGTTATAGTGTTGTTGCCATTATCACATATTTGTGTCGTTGGCGTACAGGGCATGCGCTGCTTGTCACATATATCTGTGACAATGGCGATCAAAAGGTTGACAAGGGGAATCATGTTACCCAGTAACTGGGTTGTGGATAGGCAGTCGCTCCATGTAAAATGCTGGTATTCAGCTGCATCCGGTCAGACTGGAACCCGACTCCAACATAGTTGAGGTTAGGTTAAGCAGCTGATGATGTCAAGACGCTAGTTTGCTGATATCCTCATATTGAACACCTTTTACCACGCGACCGGTTAGTGGCCCTTCAGAAATCTGTAACAAACACATGAATTATTTTAATCAAATTCGATGAAACTCACACAGACTAGCTGACTAAGGTAAGGGTCGAGGGACTTAGTTGGATCCCGAGAGCAGCGATGGATTCTAGATTCCCAAAATCTTGTGTGGCCAAGGGCCTCGGCGGGCATGGGCTAAGACGGCCTTGGCGGGAACATACAATCCTTCCGCAACCCTGGCTAGTACTACTGCTTACCTCAACATCACAACAATAGCGGTCTATATCCAAGCTCCTGAGTTGTCCGGTAGCTCCGCGGTACGCGCCGTTCACGAACCGGACGGTGCGGCCCGTAGACGGTATCACAGTTTCCAAGTGATTCTGAAACAAATAGGATGATATTTATACTTGTGCGTTATAAAACGCTTTTTTTAAGGGTGGGATGTCATCAAATGACTCCCGCTCTGGGTGAAGCGGAAGGGAGTGTCAGACTGTTACTGACTAAAACCCATCCATGTTCCTTCCTTAGTTAGTCCTGTACTTAGTTATGTACAGATGCCAGCATATGAAGTCAAAGTCAAATCATTTATTTCAAATAGGCACAAAAAGGCACTTTTGAACGTCAAAAATGAACAAGAAATAGAATTGATTCTAGTCGCCCCTTCCAAAAGGTAGTTTCGTGTGGAGAAGAATGGGCAAGAAACTCCACCGTTACTCTTTTAAAATGTTTTCATTTTCAATTCATGAAATTATAACATTATATGTCAAGCTATTCTAAACTGTCTAACTCTAATATTCCCAATTATAAAAAAGAACATGAACCTTACCCTTTTGTAATAAAGTTGAAAATCAATCAAAGAAATTTGACAGATTGGGGTATCTTGATGTTCTGGCCTCTGTACCATCTAATTACCTACATTGTTGGCCAATAAGTAAAATTTAATCAGAATTGCAGGAGCAGTGGTGGTAAGCGGCATTGTCCGAAAGGGTTACCGCTACCCCGGAACATAAAGGGCTAAGGAAGGAACATGGATGGGTTTTAGTCAGTAAAAGTCTGACACTCCCTTCCGCTCCACCCAGAGCGGGAGCAGTCATTGGATGATTTCCCAGCGTTAAAAAAAAAAAAAAAAGGCAGGCACTTTGTGTTTTTAATTCCATCACCACTGCTCTCAAAACAGTGAAGGAAAACATCGTGAGGAAACATGTCCTAGAACCAAAAACTCGAAGACATGTGACATCCACCAATTTGCACTGGACCCGCGTGGCCCACTCCCTCTCACAGAAGACAGTGTCCCAGTAGGTAGTGGAAACATTATAGGCTTTTTTTTTTGCGGGTGGGAAATCATCCAATGACTCCTCCCGCTCTGGGTGGAGCGAAAGGGAGTGTCAGACTCTTACTGACTAAAACCCATCCATGTTCCTTCCTTAGCCCTTTGTGTTCCGGGGTAGCGGTAACCCTTTCGGACAATCCCGCTTAAATATTATAGGCTGATTAAGAATAAGAATTTATTGAATAATGTACACACCTGATCAAGTTTCAGTCTCGTATTATCGTCAGTCAGTTTCACGTGAGCGCAGTATTTATCCACGACCTTCTCCACGACCGCCTTCTTCTTATAATATTTATCTCCTAAAGATTTGGTCGTTATCTTCACTATAATGTCTTCACAAATCCAATAATCTTTCCTGAAAAGATAAATTCTCGTGTCACAATGTTAGTCACCATACTCCTTCGAAACGGCTTGACCGATTTCT
This sequence comes from Hyppa rectilinea, assembly GCA_951799385.1. Taxonomy (NCBI): domain Eukaryota; kingdom Metazoa; phylum Arthropoda; class Insecta; order Lepidoptera; family Noctuidae; genus Hyppa; species Hyppa rectilinea. Next base: position 2,197,848 of record OX637327.1, read on the forward strand.
ATGAAATTTTATACGCATTCAGTAGGTCTGAAAATCGGCTACTATCTAATTTTTCATACCCCTAAGTGATTAGGTAGGGTAGGCAGGGTAGGGTAGGTAGGGTACGTAGGGAAGGGTAGGTAGGGTAGGGTAGGTAAGGTACGGAAAGGTAGGTAGGTAGGAAGGGTAGGTAGGGTAGGGTAGATAGGTAGGGTAGGTCGGAAAGGTAGGTAGGTAGGTAGGGTAGGGTAGGTAGGGTAGGGTAGGTAAGGTAGGGAAAGGTAGGTAGGTAGGAAGGGTAGGTAGGGTAGGGTAGATAGGTAGGGTAGGTCGGAAAGGTAGGTAGGTAGGGTAGGGTAGGTAGGAAACCAAGAAACTTTGGTCGGATTTGGACACGTGCGTGCACTGACGGGACAGCCCCACTCAATCTGTATGGTTCTTTCCTCAAAAGACCATTTCAGACACCAACCTACATGGTCTTCACATGATCTGACCAACATTATGTCTGGACATTAAAAGAGACTGTGACCTCTGAGTTTGTTACGGCATTTTTTATCAGAGTAGTCAGGAAACGTCTCCTCGACCTCGTGGCTAAGTGATAACAGCCGCACAGGTCATTCCATCAGATTAAGCTACGCTTGCCGGGGTTGGCCGTGGATGGGTGATCATCTTTACATACCGAGACTCCTCCGTGCCTCGGAATGCACGTTAAGCCGTTGGTCCCGGCTGTCATTTGTGCAGCCAATCTTACCAACGGGTATGGTATTACCCAGTTACTGAGTTACTGGGTTGTGGAGGTCAGATAGGTAGTCGCTCCACGTAAAATACTGGTATTCAGCTGCATCTGATTAGACTGGAAGCCGACCCCAACATAGTTGGGAAAGGGCTAGGTAGATGATGTTGATAATAATATACAACCATCACATTTATTATAGCTTTAGATAGGTAACAACTAAATAACGATAATAATTGTGTAATATTGTTGAAATTACTGCATTCTAAGACAATTTTTTTTTTAATTTAAATGGTAAATAGATTGCATTGCTATTATAAGTTTATATCTAAATAACGATACGGTTAAAACCGTTGTTTGTCTAATGTTATAATTAATGGATTATAAGTGTTTTTCAAAACCGCATGATCATGACAAAATATAATCTATTTTTTATACCCAGGCGGATTTCAAAATCAAAAAAGTGATTTATTCAAACTAGGCTGAAAATCAGCACTTTTTGAAGGTCAAAGTTACATAAGACAGTCCCGCCAAAACGCCCACCCTTCACCACTTCCTAGTGCTTTAGCTGGGAAGAAGAAGTGGCGCAACAAACTCCCCCGCAGCACAGATTCTCTCACCTGTTAGCCTTCTCCTTGGCTCGTTCTTGCATCCTCATAATTTCGTCCAAAGCAGACTGCTTATTTCTACTGTCTTCTGTACTCTTCTGTTTTTTAGAAGACTCTTCTTTCACTTTCAGTTTTAATGCAGACACTGGTAAAGTATCGGGTTTTTTTTCTGTAAAAAATAATAATAATTCATTTAATTTTTTGGTTAATGATGGTTGCTAAGCTTGGGTGTTGACGACACGGTTGGTGCAGTGGTTGAGCGATTGACTGCTGCGCACTATGTCGCGGGTTCGATTCCCGCACGGAACAAATATTAGTACGACCTGCAAGTATTTGTTACGAGTCTGGGTGTTTTTCTATCTATAATATGTATGTATTTACAAAAAAAAATGTATATAAGTAGTTTATCAGCCATCTCGTTACCATAACACAAGCATTAGGTTGCTTAGCTTGGGACGATATGGCGTTGTGTGAAATGTCCAAGGATATTATTATTATTATTATTATAAGAAGGAAGTGACGTCATTTGAAAGCAGCAAATTGACAGCCGTTTATAGAAACACCGTTTTTGATATTTCTAAAGGGGGTGCACTAAGAAGGGGTTTTTGGAAATTTTACCTTTAAGGGGGTGAAAAATCAAAGTAGGAAAGTAGGAAATTATCCCACGGGAACCGTACATTTTTCCGGGATTAAAAGTAGCTTCCAGACTATAATCTATCTTTACGGCAAGTTTCATCCAGATCAGTTAAGTTAAGTAGTTTTGAGTTTATTTGTTACACACATACGTACAAATGTTTCCTCTTCACTACATAGTATAAAGCTAAGTCGCTTCCCGCGTCTGTCCTAATGTCTGTATGTATGCTTAGATCTTTAAAACTACACAGCGGAGTTTGATGCAGTCTTTTTTTAATAGATAGAGTGATTCAAGAAGAAAGTTTATATGTATAATAACATGCTTCATATATTAGAGAACTACTGATAATTTCAAGATTTCTAATACGAAGTCGTGATTAAACACATTTTTCTGCGCTTACATTGCAAAAAACGCTGGCTGAACTCTATGAGATAGATCAAAATAATGTACTAAGTATTCACAATATAGGGAAATGGGAATTGTTTTACTACGAATTTAACGCGTGCGAAGCCTCGGGAAGAAGCTATAGTAACCGTCATGAGAAGCTATAAATTTTGTAAATAAGTGTTCAGGAGTTCACATCACTTGGACCAACAAAAAAAATGAATTTGTTTAAGATTTAATAAATTATTGAGTAACAAATATTAATTAACATATATTATTTAAGAATAATTATTCGTCAGATTCAGATGTTTCCATTTCCGTGTGAAACAAACTCGTACGCATTCGAAACTCGCTTATTTCAAAATGGCGTCCCGATAGTTTACAATCCCTGCGACAGACGCGTTCCGGTAACAAGAAACACAAACGATAGCGCTTTGCGTCGTTAAAATATGATCCGACTAAATTAAATAGGTTGTTACTTTCATATAACCCGTCTATATTTCATGTCGATTGAATATGGTCAATTTATTATTATCTCGCAGTATAAAATGTTTACTTAGTAAAAGATGTTTGTTTACATAATTTATAGTTTCTCGTGGCGCGTACTTTAGTTATAATATAGATATAGAATAGTATAGATTACCCTACTCTAAGAAAAACATACTGAACAGATATCTAAATGACTATGTCCTTAGTTTTTTACCATCAGCTTTTCTCTTCAAACTGAGTACAACTTTCTCCTGGCTGCTCTCCCGTTTGAACTCGGAGTACGAAGGTCCCTCCTCAGAGGTCTGCTTCTTCCCGCGTTCCACTTGCTTCTGAATGAAGTCTAGCATCCTTTCCTGTAGAAACGAGACATTATTATGTTGTAGGCTTCTACACTCGTTAGCAAATGTATGAAATCACCTTCTTAATATTTGTTCCGAGCGATATTTAAAACTAAATAACTGAATATTAATGAAAAGGCTACTTTTTTTTTTTAAGGCTGGGAAATCATCCAATGACTGCTCCCGCTCTGGGTGGAGCGGAAGGGAGTGTCAGACTCTTACTGACTAAAACCCATCCGTGTTCCTTCCACCCATTACTCACTGTCCGCAGGCCCCCGCCTACGGTGGCCGGGAGTCGTCACGTGGCTCCCGACGCCCGGGGCGTGTCCCGCGGCGGCTGGGACGGGAGGACCTTTCTCTCTCCCATCCCGCCACCTCCTTCGCGAGCATGACTTTTTCGCAGAAGGAGGTGACTGCCTCCCACTCCCTCTCGCCCCGGACCATGGCTTGCACCAGGGCCGGGCACGAGAGGTCACCGCCGCCGATCGCCTCTACGAGGACACGGCGGTGCTCCGCCCAAGCGGGGCAGGTTTGCACCGTGTACTCTACCGTGTCCTCTGGGATGAAAATGCTACTTAAACTTTACTTACTTTTGAACGCCAGAGCATAAAATATGCACGCGCGTGCCTTCCACGCCAAGCTACAATTTTTTTTTTGTGTTCCTGGATATCCCACTATCCAAGGTGTCTTTTAATTTATTTCGTGTCATTAAATACTTCAATTGATTAAATACTTTAATAAGAATGCTTAAATTTTTAAGTATAAAAGGTTAAAGGGTCTAAACTTGAACCTTATTTTGTATAATATGTTTATATAGATATCTTAAAAATTTAAGCTCCCGTTCATAATAACTGACATGAAACAAATTAAAAGACACCATGGATATTGGGAAATTCATGATAACAAGAAGAAATAAATTTGTAGCTTGCCGTGGAGGGCACGTGCATGCGATTATACTCTGGCGTTCAAAAGGTTCAAGCCAAACAAATTTTTTTTGGAAATGGTACTAATTATTCTTTCTATATGACTTTTAAAAAAAGGGATCTTTACCTGGTCATCCTTATCCATCTTTTCTTTTTTAGTCTTAGCCTCCAGCGCAGCAATGGCAGCCGGATCTCTATCGATGTAGGCCACAAACCATCCCTTCTCAGTCTCATCAACTACACACTTGCCTTCGCGACCGAGCCATTTGACAAACTCAGTAAGCGTCTCCCATTGGGTAGCGTTCATGTGAAGGTGGTCTCTGCAAAAGAAATGGAGTTTTAGACATATGATGGTGGATTGTTTTATTAAGGAAACAGTTAAGGTAAAATAGAATCAGATAATAATATCCTGTATAAATAATAATATCCTTGGACATTTCACACAACGCCGTATCGTCCCAAGCTAAGCAACCTAATGCTTGTGTTATGGTAATGAGATGGCTGATAAACTACTTACATACATTTTTTTTTTGTAAATACATACATATAGATAGAAAAACACCCAGACCCGTAACAAATACTTGCAGGTCGTACAAATATTTGTTCCGTGCGGGATTCGAACCCGCGACATGCTGCGCAGCTGTCAATCGCTCAACCGTTGCGCCAACCGTGTCGTCAAATACCTATATCTAGATAATCTTCACGTAGTATAAAACAATGCCCTCTGTCCCTTCGAACACTCAGATCTTTTAACGCATACACTGCCACTATTTTTCGTCAGGTGCTATTCTAAGTTCTGTGCCTTTAACACACATAATATGTGTCGCCAAAATCCCTACTGAGTGCTTTTAACATGCATTGCAATATATGGACAATAAACACACATTTGTGTTGAAGGCACTGGCTTAGAATGGATTAAAATGTAACGTAATGAACATGTATGCATGTGCGAGGCACTGTGAGATAGAACAGAAAACACACAGCTGTGTTCATGCCAATGTATGGGTTAAACTACAAAACAGATTTTAATACAGTTTTCATCAATAGATAGAATGATTCAAGAAGGATTATACTAGTGTTGCAGCAGAACTTGCTTGCTTCCACTTCCGCTTCTGCAGGAGTTCCGCAAGCTTTTTCACTTCTGTTTCCGTTTCTGGTTCCGCAACTTTATAACAGAACTCTAAATGGAGAATACAGCGAGGAGCGCGGGGGTGGTGGGGGGCAGTTTAATATATGAAGAACACCGAAACAGACTCAAAGGTGTAACAGCGGCCAAATTACTTTTTATTAAATATAATTTACCTCTGTTTAACTTCGAGTACAAAATACAAATTCTATTAAACAAATCTGAAAAAAATAAAAATGTTTTTTTTCATAGTATTAACACTTCCGCTTCCGCATCCGCTAAGATTTACTTTTGACATCTGTTTCCGTTTCTGCTTCAGTTAAGACACTTCCGTTGCATCACTAGATTATACATATAGTTTAACTACATTGTGCCAGTGCGAAGCCTGTCCCATTATAGACCAAAGCATTTCGCATTTATCACAGCATTTAGCACAACAGATCACTGTTTTGCCTTCATTAGACCTAACCTAACATAATGCTAAGTTCTTCCAGGTTTCCTGAAATTGGTGGCAAATCAGAAAATATATGAAAAAAGTTAGAATGTCTTACTTTTCTTTCTATTACAACACCCATAGACATAGACTGAATAATCCCTTACTTTCTAAGACAGCAAAATAGTAAGAAAAAGCTACCTACCTATGAGAAATATAATCCTGGTACACCTTATTGGCATTCACTCTTTTTGTTCCAAACTGACGATGAAGGAGTTCCAAATACCCATCAGCGAACTCCTTGGAGAACTCGTCGATGTACTTGTTAGCGTTATCCGCGAACAGGAGTAGCTGTCTTTGATGGGACTCCGACATTGTATGGCATTTGAAACCATTCTCATCTCGACACTGTTTCTGGCACATTTGGCAGTACCATCGCAGTTTCTGCAAGCCTTTAGCTTTTATTTTGTTCGCGATGTATTTTGGAGTACCCTTTTCTGCCTTACCACCCATTTTTAATTATTTGTTTGAAGGTTATACAGTGGTGTAATCTTTTGTTGTTGCTTAGTTAACTTGTCTGGGTCTTAACATTATACAATTTGTATGGTATTTATTTGCTGGAAGTCACTGATATTAAATGTTAATGCCTTTTTTATAGAATTATAGACATATATTTGAATAAACAATATTTATGTAAACAGCTTGCGTTGATGTAAAATTGACTATCTGTCATCTGACAGAACAGAAAGCAAATTGACAGCACGAATGACGAAAACGAACGCTGAACGTTCCATTCCACTCATGTTCTATTTGCATTCCATTTCCATAAACAAGTGATACCAATCTTCATAGTAATAATTGCAGTAATAGCTAGAAATATTTCAGGCAAGCGGAAAAATGGCAGCCAGTTCCTCAGATACAAAGGCGTTACGAAAAAACTTATGAAGGGATGCAAAATGATGTATCTGTTTGGAGGCGTTTTGAAGTTGAACGTGTACGCACTGTGACTTTACAGAGATTAAATGCTCTAAGAGATCGGTTAAATTAAGGTTACATTAGCCACATCAGAATATACGCCAGTCAACTATAATATTGTCATGGAAAAAAAATAGTTACCGTAGCTGAAACCGACATGGGATTTATTATTATTTGCAGGTTCGCTCAATTTCACTTGCAGAAAATCCCATTTGTAAAGCAAGCATGTAAACATTACATACTGTTCTTTTCACAATTTTCTGAATCACTCTGAACCATAGAGCATTTATAGGTCTTAGAGCATAGGTTAAATGCTCTAAGTTTTAGGTTAAATGCTCTAAGCTAAGCTCTGAACAAACTATTGTTCATGTAAGTCGATGCATGTAGCCGCGCCTTAAATTTAAATAGTTGGCAACATTTAATTTCTTTTTATAGTGTCACATGACTTTCTAAAAACGGAGCCATATTTGAACGAAATTGCTGAGCAATGGTTGGATATTTATTTTACGCTTTTTATTTTCTAAACTAGTTCTTAAATTACAGTTATAAGTTGGCAAAATTATGTGTTTACTTCAAATATTGTTTAACCATTTTTTTCCGACCCGTACTTCCTAGACGAAAACCTAAAATGAATGTCTTGTATACGTCCCAGAAATTGCATGAATTATTTAGCGACGTAAGTACCGTTATTCTTATTAAAGCTCGGTGTGAGCGTCAAGCAGTAGTTAGGCCATCTCATCAACCCGCGTAGGGACCGCGTGGTAGATCACGACCCAATTCCTGTCACAGAGAGGAGGCCTATACCCAGTGGCGTAACTATACCATCTGAGGCCCTTGGCAAATCCATTACATGCGGCTCCAAAAATATTTTTACTAAATTTTGTTAAAAATGTTAGGTTACTTTTGAGCTCGCAGGCTCTCGGGCCGGGGGCCCGTGGCCTTTTTGCCAGTCCTGCCACCCTATAGTTACGCGGCCACTGCCTATACCCAGTATTGGGCATATTACATGAGGATCATGTACATGGGCAGTATGGGCCTTCTAACCAGTTACTTGATCTAGGATCCCCACCAAATCCACGCGAATGCATCAGGCGACGGTGATGGGGTCCCAGGACGGTGCTGCCGCCTCTGTGGTGGGGACAACAACCTGCGTTACTTCGGAGACACCTATGTATGGGAGGGGGTCGAAGAACGATATGACCACATCCTCAGTGAGTGCTTTGGAGTTAAGGTAAGGAGAAAATATGGTTTCCGTTGTACATAACTGACGCACGCGTGCTCTCTGTTTGGACAGGTCTACTCGAAACTGTAATGGCACTTTCTTCAAAAGGCCCTTTCAGACATGCCCCTGCATTCTCCTCAGTTTATTTCGGCATTTTTCTCAAGGAACAGTGCGCTAGAGACTGTTACCTAGCTTGAAATGACCGAATAGTAAGATAAAAGTTTGTAAAGATCTACTGACAGAAATAAACATTTCATATCAGGATGTTTTTTTCGGTGGCTAATTTTTGTCGGTGTCCGATTTTTATCGGAATCCAATTTTGTCAGTAAAAATTCGATCGACTGGTGTTTGGACATTTGGGTCGATTAGGCAAGGTATTGAATTTTAGTATGGGACATGATATTTCCTCGCGATCACGAAGTTGGTCCTATGGAGACAGTTATTCAGTTTACTGGTATGTGCTGCGTCCTTATATGATCACATCTTTCTGATACAACTCGTGTTTTGTCCTGTCAACTAATTAGCTGCTGGGAACTTCGTTCCGCCTCTTCTTCTTCCCAGCTAAAGCACTAAGGGCTGGCCAAAGAGTACTTTTCGATATACTGAAAGGGCATTCTCATCAACACGTAATGTCTAAAGAGTTCCAGACCTTTTAGTGTCATTATTGTTACAGAATATTGACACTGACAGTCCACGCACTTGGTTTAGATGTTTTGATCGCGTTCAGTTTAATTAGAAAACCAGCCCTAAGAAGTGACGAGCGGCGCGGCGGTCGTTTTAGGCGGACTGTCTTATGTAATTTAGACGTTCAAACATTTCTGAGCGGCCTAATTTGAATAAATGACTTTAGATTTTGATCAGGTAACTCCATCTGACTGCATGATATGCGAGTGGTGTGTACGCGCCTTGAGAACCACGGAGCGGTTCCGTGCGCTCGTCCACGCGGCGTTTGACAACCCGGGTAGCGACTGTAAGTATTATAATATTATAAGGCACCTGTCGAACGCAGACCGAAAAAAATGTATGCAAACTTGACTCAAAATGAAGTGCGCGATTCGTTTGTTTGTCAGACATGCGTAGTGTGGTCGTGGTATCCCCCGCTCACATTTTCATACAAAGCGAAGCTAAATATCAAAACGTGTAGATTAGCCGTGGGCTGCTGTGGATTAGCGCGGAAATGAATGTCTTCAGCGCCATCTAGCGGGAAAATGGTCGGGAACACAGCGTATGTTCCAAATTAATGCCTTGAAATGTACGCTCCTGTACTTATTGCTTCACCCATAACCGTGCCTTTGGTCGCAGCAACACATACATTTTCTTTAAGAATTTAATATACAATCATTATATTGCAATGCTTCTCCTATCTAGGTGAATATAAATTAAAACTCACTTTATAAAAAAGTATTTATTTAATAATAAAATAACTAATCTTCCGTGCTTCGTCGTATCACAATAGACAATAACATTAATAAATTACTCTGTCTGCCTCTCATAGGAACAAAACAGAGTTAGTAATAACAAAGCGTGTACAGTACTCCCAAATTAATAATGCACATGCAGATCTTCGCTAATTGTCGTATTCCCGGAAACACCCGAATCATTGAATCGTTCGAGTCCTTAACAATGCACTTGCATTTTGCACCTTGTTCGAAAGAAATAGGAGTCAATATCATGTGTCAACAAAAACAATTCGGGCGGTCGGCGGTCAGTCAAAGGTCCGTCAGTCGTCTTGTTATATTGGTGGTGACTGCACGTGTTCTCTTTGTCTGGAATTATATAGAGCTGCTATTACACACCCTTCTTGTGTTTTGTTTTCAAAGGTGAATTTAATTTCAACTTTAATTATCTTATTCAAATTTAAATAGTTCATTTTGTAAAATATTTAAATATACTAACATTTTTCACGTTTTTTCAATATTAAAAAATTAAAAATACCTACGTAAAATACATATTAAGTACTAGAAAAAACATATTAAAAATCAGATTTAGGCTTATATGAATTAGAGCTCGCTATTTACTTACATGGAATTATTGAATCAAATTTCGTTACTGATAAATCAATATTTATCTTTTTTAGGACAAAACACATAATCTTACTAAATTATGCATGAAGAAAATGCACTTAACCACTCTATATACATATCGTCTTCCGACGCTCGGGGAATACGACCGTTGCCGAACAGTGGCGAAGATTTCTATGCGCATTATCACTTTTGGAGACCTGTAGCAACATAAGTCTTTACAATTATTTACATCCTTTGGTATCGTAACAAATATAGTATTCGTAACAAAATGAAAAATAATTCGCCACCTTATAATGCTAGGTACACACGCAGCAACTCACTGAACCTTGGAGCGGATTTCATCAATGCAATTCACGCGCTCCCGCGCCGAGGAGCTGTCACTGTCATTTTTGTTATAGAATATTAAAACTGACAGCTCCTGTCAACGCGGTTAAGATGAACTGATAGCGTTCAGTTTATTTGATTTGAGTAACCTACCTAACGTATTCCTAATTTTTAAAATAAAAATAAATGTAACAAAACGGCTACTTGCCATAAGCCCTCAACAAGAAAGAAAACACGCTAATTTGGGGCAAACATGATACAGTACAAAAAAAAACAAGTTTAGGGATCATATTCGTTACATCCGCGCAAAACAGCTGTTAAATGATAGCTGTTTTGAGCGGATGTCGTTTCCTTTTCTATTGTTTTGAATCTTGATATTTCATCAGTTGAGCGGATTGGATGCAAAGGCTGCCCGAGACATAAATTTCATTTGCATTTTTTGAAATCCATAATTATTTCACTTACAAATTGTGGCTCTTATTTATCTATTATTAGACAATGTCTTAGCTATACTAACAAGAGCTTCCGTTTGCTTTCGTATCTCTACTATATACTGCGCGTAGAACCGCTTTTTAATTTCATTCTTCTGTAATAAAGCCTTTTTTACTTCGTTGACAGTAATATGGTTAATGACGTCTAAGCGAGATTGAGTCAGAGGTCTACGCAATACTCTTCTGACACGTTTTCTGGATCTGTCTCTAGCTGTGTTGCCTGTAAAAATAAATATAATCTTTGTAGTAATATATTATCAGGTGTCCAATCCCGGGGAACAAAGAATATGGATGATCACAAAATTTTATTTTAGTCCGACACCTAGATTATAAAAACTGTGAAGGGCCTCGTAAGGCCTGGTGCGCACACTGGCGGTAACTATACCGAGGCATCTTTAAGTATGCCCAAAAGCATATCGAAGAAGCGTCCATAGGTACGTTCGACACGGACACGCTACGCTAATGAAGCTACGCGCGAGGTTGCAGGGTTCGGGAGGGGCGCTGTTTTGCCGCGGTATCCCGAAGACTGCCAAAGCGTTCCGAAGGATGCCGAAGCGTTCTGAAAGCTGCTGACGCGGCATGCCTAAGCATTCGGCCGTATTTTTTGTAACTACGCCCTTTAACATTGAAAGTTCAACTTTTTTTCTATACTGTCAAGTTATATTATTATCGGTCGCCTAAAAATACCTTGTCATGCCGTGGGCAATGGGTGCAATGGGCACCGGGTATAAGTTATCCTACTGTTGTTATACTAACTTGGCTGCTCGATTTCCGGTTCCGGTTCTGGGTCAGGAGTTGCTGCATCAGACACTAAATACTCTTCTTCAAAGTTCAGGGGATCATCGGAGTCAGAGGTATCCAGCTTATCCAGCTCCATCTTTATCGTAGAACCTGCTTGAATGATGTCTGCAAGATAAAAACTGATTGATAAAAATTTCATTAATATCATACTTCCTCGTTGGGTTTTTTATAAAGATGGAAAATCAATGGCCCCTTCTGCTGTGGGTGGAGCGGAAGGGAGTGTCAGACTCTTACTGATTAAAACCCATCCATGTTCCTTCCTTAGCCCTTTGTGTTCCGGGGCAGCGGTAACCCTTTCGGATAATTCCACTGATCCGGCAGGCCGACGCATCCCCCTTCAGAATAACCGAGATCTACAAATTTACAAGTAATACCAAAGTAAAAAGCTGTGATAGCCTAGTGGTGTGACCGTCGGACTGCCTAGTCATAGGTCTCGTTCAATCCAAGCCACGTACCTCTGTTCGTATTGTATAATTATCACTTGCTTAAAAAATCGGTAAAGGTAAACATCGTGAGGAAACCGGCATGCTTGAGAAATTATTCTCAACAGCATGTGAAGCTAAGTCAGAGGCCCATGGGCAGCATAAAAACAATTCTGACACCAGGTTAGTCACAAACCACGGGAAAAAGAAAAAAACGTACCCTCAATGTTGACTCCGGACTCCTGAGTATTAGAAGGTCCTGGTTCAGATATCCCTGGGACATTCGTATCCGTTGATATCTGTGGCAGTAAAGATGGGAAGTCCGACAATTGTGACGGGTTTTTCAACGCCCGCTTTTTCATAACACTTTTCTTGTCTTGCCATGTCTAAAAAAAAGTGATATACAAAGTGTGAGGGTGAACAGTGGCAACTTTCGAAGGACAACCAGCCCGCGAAATTCAAATTTTCTTAAGTTTTTTGGAATTTGCAGGCCAGTGATAGGTTGTATGTTGATGAACATTTGATTCGCGGCTGTAAGACGTATGTAGTTACAGAATTATAATCATCAAAATCATTAATACAACCCTCCGAGCTCATAAAGGTGTAAAAATGACTTTTTACAAGGTCAAAGTCATTCCGGAACCTGAATTTCGCGGGCTACCCTGGAACATCAACCTTAACCTTTTGAACGCCATTGTCACAATTATACGTGACAAGCAAGCCCATGCCCTGTAGGACTCCAACGACACAAATATGTGACAATGGCAACAACACTTTATTACGAAATAAATAATTAAATCATTACGATTGTGTGTGTTTTTATACATATCTTAATAATTTAAGCTCTCGTATGATGTACGTATTTAATGACCCAAAATTAATTAAAAGACGACTTAAAGGTATTGGGAAATTCATGATAACAAGACGAAAAAAATGTTTGTAGCTTGGCGTGAGCATCGAGCACGCGCGTGCAGTTATCTAGGCTGTGGCGTTCAAAAGGTTCAATTTAAAAATATTACAAAAGTTTAATATGCGTAGTTATGTTGAATCTGACAAAAAAAAGAAATTGAATTACGGTCATTATAACAACGTTCAATGGCTGTGCAAATACAGCGCGCTATTTGACATAATTATTAATATTTTATTACAACGGCGAGCCAAGGTCACACTAAACGCCGAGAATACACGTGATATCTTACTATACCATCTCCCTCCCTCTTTATGATATTTCGTGATTCCTCCCTCCCCCTTTCGAGCCTCACATGATTAATGGACGGCGCCTTTCCTACATACACGCGGATAAAGGCGCTGGCAAAAGTTACATCCGATCCAGATTCCAGCTTGTCCCTTGCTGTCCTCCCCCAGCGACGCCCTAACCCACAGGGGTGCCCTTAGCGTGTAGTCGCTTAGTTTGTATGTTTTTATTAAGCCCTGGCTGGAGGTTACAATTCTATTGTGGCCTCCACAAGCAAGTCCGGTGAGGCAGTAGACAACCCTATGGTAGAACTGCGAAATGACGTGAACAAAAAAAAAATCTGGCAAAAGGTAACTAGTCTATTATAAAAAGAAAAAAATATATACTTTCCGCCATCCACTCCAAGACTTGACACATCCAGGCATGCTGTTTAATTTATCCCCAATTGCTTTCCAGCGCCTCTCCGACTCTTTTTTTGTAAATGTATCCGTGAATTTTGCATATCTCAATTCACTGTCGGCTTCAACTAACTCCTGCAGACGCACCTTCTGTTGACATGAGGGGTAGACTTTCTTTGGTCTTAGCGTATCCATTTTTATTTTTAATAATGTATATTTTTTATCTGTTCATTACTCGTGATACCCTGTTACTGGCATGAAGGTATATATACCTTCATGGTTACTGGGTTGTGGAGGTTAGGCAGTCGCTCCATGTAAAATTCTTGTCGTATTTAGCTGCATTGGGGTTAGACTCGAAGCTGACCTCAACACAGTTGGGCACAGGCTAGGCACACTTATCAGTTTTCACTTAGAAATATCACTTAAACGATTTAAATATGTCCAGCAGTGGGCTGCGATAGGCTGAGTTGTTTGATTGTACAATTTAAATACAACAATTTTCTTTTACTATACAAATTTTAATGTACGTTATATATAACTGGAGAACTTAAGTTCCATAGAGTTAAAAAGTCATTTTTTTTTGTTTGAATTTCGCGCCAAATCTGAGCATAATAAATTTAACAATTTTGATTTTTTAAATCTATTTTTACGATAAGAAATATAGATTCTTTTACTTTCTAAATTTTATCTTCTTTACTAAGTAATCAAATAACAACAAGTCTTTTCAATGATTATAAGAAAAACATTATTTTGTTGTTAAATCTCGATTTTAGAGATAATCTCGAACCGGTATGTCCATTGTCATATATAAAGAACATAGTTTCAATAACACTAATCACAAACACTGATAGAAAATGTCACTATTTATACTCAATGTCGAAATTCGACATTTGAAACTAGAATGCGACTTAATTCGTAGTTAAAATGTCGTATGTAATGAGTCATCACGAGTGATGTCGAGTCGAGGGTTATAAATTCTATATTATCTATGAATGCGTTTCGTTTCTCTCGATTGTCAAGAGACGTAATCGAGATTTTTTTTCACCTACACTCAGACCCACAATTCGCCAATTGTTTAACTAAAATATTAAGAATAATAAAAATAATAATTCGTTCAAAGAAAGACATAAACACGTCTACTATATGTATTTTTTGAACATTTTAATCCTACAAGGCTCAAAAAACAACATATCATAGAAATGATCTGGGAGGTGGGAGGTGTCAAACACCAAACCTGTCAAATCAAGCATATTTCATTTTATAGAACGACAAGGATCTTTTGGTGCTTGAATTACTTTGCTGTTATTGAAAATCTACAAAGATCTCTTTTAAACTATTGTTCTCTTTTCCACCATGTTCATAGAGACATTTTTGGGGTTATAAAAATCAATCTCTTGGCTGATTTATCTACATCATCAATAATTGTGCTAAACCTAAAAATCCAAAGACTTCTTCTTCTAATGGAGTAAGCTGGTACGAGCTGCAGACTACGAAATACATACGCTGAAAAACCGCAAAATCAGCATAAAAAGCTACCTACAATTTTTAATATTCATCAATATTTTGAGGCATTCAATAGTTACTCGAGTCTTTTTTGTGGCATTGCACAAAGTAGGCTTCGGTGGTGAACATTTGCCATATAAGTACAATCTGGAACTTGTTGAGTAAATATGATATACAATGTAGAGATGAAGACTTATCGTTTGTCTTATAATCTAACTTAAGTAACATAACTTTTTCATAACAAGTATTAGAGATAAACTACGATAACATGGCGCGTCCCTCCAAATGACTGTTTCAATGTCGGTAGTCACACCCTTACGAAACAGTTTGTATGTAGTTGTAAGTATTCGTGCTCAGTAGCAGGCCGGCAGCGACATGCGTTGTGAGTCATAGTGGCGCTTTGTGATTACTTTCACAAATACTTTCAAACGTTTTGAATTTTGGAGGGGCGGGCCATGTTAATGTAGTTTTTGTGTAACAAATTGTTTTTTTTATTTCCAGTGTCCTCAAGCATAGCCACCCTGAAATCAAGCCACTGCGTAAATAAAGATGCGAAATTATCGACGAAGTCTGAAAAGGATGAGCAGTCTAAAAAGCCTTTCGACATGGCCAAAAGGCGGGAGGATCGAAAGAGGTTGCTCGGTGGGGAGGGTAAAGCGAAAAGGACTAATATTCCATGTGATATTTGCAAGCAAAGGTATGTTTCACAGCCGGATATGGAATAGATCATCATCTGCCTAGCCTTTTCCCAACTATGTTGGGGTCGGCTTTCTGTCTAACCGGATGCAGCTGAATACCAGTATTTTAAATGGAGCGACTGCTTATCTGACCTCCACAACCCAGTAACTGGGCAAAACGATACCCCTTGGTACGACTGGTTGTCAGATTTTCGGGCTTCTGACGACCCGTAACGAAACGACTGTTAAAGATTTTCAAATGACAGCCGGGACTAAAAGCTTAACGTGCTTTTCGAGGCACGGATGAGTCTCGTTATGTAAAGAAGGTCACCCATCCACGGCCAACTATAAAAAAGCGTAGCTTAACCTGATAGATCGACCTGTGCGGCTGTTAGTACTTAGCCACGAGTTCCTTTCCATATGGTATAGATAATAGACAAATTATTAATTCAAACGTCGGCTTTCACTGAAGAACAGCAGTTTCCAAATAGTTAAATTGTAATCTGTGGAAAATACCATCCCCCGACCCCCGCACAGGCCCGCGTGGTGGAATACGGCCTACATTATTTTTGCCATCGATACGCTAAGAAGGAGAACCACTATTTGTTTTAACCTTTTGAACGCCAGCGCGTGCCCTCCACGCCAAACACCCAATTTATTTCTTCTTGTTATCATGAAAATCCCAATATCCATGGTATATTATAATTTGTTTCAATTAAATACGTACGTGTGCTTAAATTTTTAAGATATCCATATAAACACACTCACAAGTTATGCACATATTAGTGCACCACATTGTCACATATTTGTGTCATTGGCGTACGGGAAATGCGCTTGCTTGTCACGTATATGTGGCAATGGCGTTTAAAAGGTTAACCGTTAAGAATTAAAATTAAATAAAACCAGCGTTGGCGCGTCTCGCATTTTTGTCATCATTTCTATTGTGATGTAATGTATGTTTATACTCCATAGACATTATTATCTATGGTTTATTCCCCTAGGTATCCAATGCTAGTCAATGCAACAGAAAGCTACAAGACATTCATCTGTTCTCGCTGCAAGAAGAATGGAGATATCAAGGGATCCGTGTGTCGGAAGTGCAACATTGTGATGCCAATAAACATGATGGCCGAACACCTCGAATTGCACGCCAAAGCTGACTTGCGAGGGAAATTTAGAGGCGATGAGGAGAGGAAACGGTTAGTTTTTAATATTTCAGGATTATTTTTAACGGTATACAGGGTGAAATTGAATTCATGGGCATTATTTTAAGGGGTCATCATGCATACTCATAATTTATAAACAACTTTCGCTAAGGGCAAAAATCTAGAATCGCGAAAAAAAAAGCAAATTGTTTCACCATAGATTATGCTCGCATAACTCGTCAAAATTTAGGGAACTGCTGATTTTTTTTCGCGCGCTCTTTTCTGTTTCTGTTTCTAATCTATGGCATTAGAGCCGATGTCGATCGTTTTGATTTATGAATTGGAAAAGCAAGTGTGAAAAAAAAGAGAAACAATTGACGTAGCACAGCCGAGCGCGAGCCAAACGCCCGCGTCGTGCTCATCGGTACTGCAGCATCACGGTCTGCTCGAATTCGCGAATTCGTGGTCGGCTTGTACCCCGCTCGTGGTCGACTCGTTTAGCATAGTCGCACGCCAGAGCATAAACGCGTGCCCTCCACGCCACGCTACAATTTCTTCTTGTTATCATGAATATCCCAATATCCATATTATATTGGTGTCTTTTAATTTGTTTCACACCATTAAATACGTACGAGAGCTTCAATTTTTAAGATATCTGTCTATACACACACAAAAGTAATGATTTAATTGTTTATTTCGTGTTTTAATGTACAGAGGCCAGCACATCAAGTTACCACAATCTGTCAAATTTCTTTGATAGTATTTCAACTTTATTGCAAAGACATAAGGTTAATTTTTAATTGAGAAAATTTGACAGTTAGGGATACCTTGATGTGCTGGCGTCTGTACATTGCACTGTCGCATATTTGTGTCGTTGGCGTACAGGGCATGCGCTTGCTTGTCACGTAAATGTAACAGTGGCGTTGGTGTGACTTGGCAGTCCGACGGTCACACTACTAGGCTGTTACTACTTATTCCACCTCCTTAGGATCCCGCATCCACCAAGAAAGGCGCTGAACTGCGAGGTATCGAAGCCGAAATTACAGAAGTACCAATGTAGCCAGTGCCCTAAAAAGTATGCTTTGGCAAGACACCTGGCGCAGCATGTCAGGAACGCGCATGGAGACAGTCTAGACAATATCTGTACTGGTAGGTCATAACTATATTTTTGTTTCGATAAAGATCACACGCACTGCAGTCATCACTCTCCTGCCCTTATCCCAATATATTTGGGGTCGGCGCAACATGTCTTCTTCTTCCATACTTCTCTATTAGTCGTCATCTTGATAGTCACTCCCTTTCTAGCCGTGCCGGACGGCGCGTATATGTTCCACGCGCGCCTCAAAGAGATGTCAGCATATGAAGGGGCCCCTCAGGGCCAAGCCTGCCGGGTAAGCGGGATTGTCCGAAAGGGTTACCGCTACCCCGGAACATAAAGGGCTACGGAAGGAACATGGATGGGTTTTAGTCAGTAAGAGTCTGACACTCCCTTCCGCTCCACCCAGAGCGGGAGAAGTCATTGGATGATTTCCCAGCCTTAAAAAAAAAAAAAAAAAAAAACTCCCTTTCTAGCCATATCACCTTTCACACAATCCATCCATCGTTTCTTTGGTCTCTCTCTACTGGTATA
The DNA here is from genome assembly GCA_951799385.1 of Hyppa rectilinea. Lineage (NCBI taxonomy): Eukaryota > Metazoa > Arthropoda > Insecta > Lepidoptera > Noctuidae > Hyppa > Hyppa rectilinea. The sequence continues at coordinate 2,216,302 of OX637327.1, forward strand.
GCCATCCACATTCATACTCACAACTTTCCTGACAACATTTTCCTCATTCCTCCGCATAACATGCCCATACCAGGACAACCGATTTCCACACAACTTTTCAGTCACTGGTGTCACTTTCACTTTCATCACGCGCACTACAATACCCGGCGATAAATATTGCACATCGAATACCTCGATAAAATACGCAAATTTCGCGAATCAGAAAAAAATATCGTCTACATGGATGAGTCTTACTCACACTAAAGGGAAATCTTGGAGTGATGATAAGAAAAAGAGATAACGCTGTACGAAGCCGAAATTAGCCGATTGTCTTTTTCCAAAGGCGATGTGCAATATTTATTGCCGGGTACTGTATTTCTACACGGTGATGCTGAAGTAGTACACATCCTTGGTCCGGTAGGGTGCAGGGCAGCGCTAAAAGAATCCTGAGCAGGCTTGATTGTGCGTTTGTAAACAACTTTTTTTTTGTGGGTGGGAAATCATCAAGAGTTATCGTATCGCCCAGTTACTGGGTTGTGGAGATCAGATAGGCAGTCGCTCCATGTAAAATACTGGTATTCAGCTGCATCCGGTTAGACTGGAAGCCGACCAACATAGTTGGGAAAAGGCAGGCAGATGATAATGTCTGGGAAATCATCAAATGAATCAATCAATCCCGTTCTGGCTGTAGTGGAAGCGAGTGTCAGACTTTTACCGACTAAAACCCATCCAGATCCGTTGCGCAGCCAAACTACTAACTTCAGGACCGCCAAGATACGTCGGCGCTCCTTTACCAGTATTTTACATGGAGCCTCTGCACAACCTCCACAACCCAGTGACTGGCTAACAGGATCTGTCGGCCTTACTGTTCTTGAGGTTTTCACTAATACAATTTCTCTTTTTGTCGTCCCCCAGTCTGCCACCAGGATATGGAAACCAACGAGAAGCTCCAAGAGCATCTGCTGGAGCACTCTGGTCTCCACCAGTGTGACGAGTGCCTCCTCATCTTCAAGAATAAGAAGACGCTGGCGGCCCACAGCTCCAAGCACCATGCTGAGTCTACCACCAGTTGAATGCGGAGTTTTGTGACGGAAATAAATGAAAACTTCAATTTTGTTGTTTAATTGTGTTCTAGAATATGATTCTTTTTGATTTGTGATAGGTAATAATTAAAAATACAGATTTTTCCTATAAGAATTTACACACCTAATTGCTGGAAGCTTAACCATTTTTTTTTAGTTTTTGTGGGTGGGAAATTATTAAATGACCCCTCCCTCTCTGGGTGCAACGGAAGCGAGTGTCAGACTGTTACCGACTAAGACCCACCCATCCATGTTCCTTCCCTAGCCCTTTGTGTTCAGGGGCAGCAGTAACCCTTTCAGGCAAGCTAAGTTATTAAATGAAACACCCGAATGCCACATTTCATTTGCCTTTATTTGATCTACGCAAACTTGGAGCATTGCTTCCTCAGAGGCGGCGGAGGCAGCCTCAGAGAAGCCACGAAGCTCTTGGTGCTGGAGAGCTCCTTCCTCAATCGAATGATGTCGAGCTCAGCTTGTCTTTTACGCTGGAAATAGAAAGAAAGAAATATTGAATGGTAGATTTAAAGTACTCCTGCTAAGTTGAAGGAATACCTATATTTTGCATTTTGTTTATGGCCAAAAAGAACCTCTAATGTGTTTACTATATTAAAATTAACAATTAATGGTCCTTCAAACTATATTATTTCAATGTTAAAATCCCTTAAAGTTTCGTTCCGATTCACCCCTGCGTCTCTATTCACCCCGTTTGACGGTACCTTTTTTCGCCCCTTAAAAGTAAATTTTTCGCAAACCTACTAGTCAAGGAATACATTATTCCTTTCTATTGCACCTACCACTGTTTATCTCTGCATCACCCAAAGGTTGACTAGTAGAAATTGCCTATGGCATTAAGTCCGCCTCTGTACATTTCTGTGCTTAAAGTATTAAATAAATAAATAACGTAAAACATACTCTCCCTTTTTTCATCCCTTTGAAGGTAAAATTTCCAAAAACTCTTTCTCAAGTTCGTTCCTAGGTCCCAGTAGTTCCGGCTGTGCGTTTGTAACAATTTCCCTGTCCCCATACAACTCATTTTGACAACGCCCCACGTCCACTGTTTTTTTTTTTAGCCAAATAACATAGTTGTATACCTAAAGAAATACTTTTTCAATAAAAAAAACATAAAAAAATCTCATTTCCGTTATTTTATTTTTTGAGTCACATGAGACTCATGAACGTAGGACGATAAACTTTCCTATACGTCCACCTATGATTTAAAAAAATATTACATCACGTTCATACCGAAAAATATGCCTAAATTTGTATAGAGAAATGAGTCACCTGTGACTCATGAACGTATTCCAATACGTTCGTATGAGTCACATATGACTCATTGGACAGGGAAGTTGTTAATGAATCAGTCTGGACAATAATAATAATTATGAATAGGTTATTCAAGTTGATATGATAGACATGCCGTCTCGGATCTTAGACTTCCTGGTAGCCAGTAAAAACAATAGTTTAAAAATTTAGTAGCAACACGCCCCGGTTTTGCACGGGTGCAATATAGATCTACTATCACGCTAGCATAGTCGCGGGCGAAAGGTAGCTAACTATATACAACCTTCCTCTTAAATCACTCTATCTGTTAATGAAAACCGCATAAACTCCGTTGCGTAGTTTTCAAAGATCTGAGCATACAGATGGCCAGACGGGGCGGGGAGCGACTTCGTTCTAAACTATGTTTAAAATATACAGTCGCCAGCACTTCAAGTTACCACTAACTGTCAAATTCTCTCAATCGATTTTTGAACTTATCTCTCATGTTTAAAGTTGAAAATCATTTGGAGAGATTCGACCGTTTGGTATAACTTGATACGCCGTACATACCCTTATACCTACCCTGAGCTCGTTAGCAAGTCTCTGTTCGACTTGCGACACGCGCTGCCTCAGCTCAGCTATATCACGCATCAGACGCGCTGCAGCTAGCTTGTTGTCAGCCTAGAAAACAAAAATATATTAATATTACCCACTATAATAAACGGTCAAAATATCTGTGGACCTCCCCGGAATACGATACCCGCTTTGTCGCTCGACTGCTCACGCTCACCCCGTCGCTATACACTCCGTAGAGATAAACTACGACAACATGGCCCGCCCCTCCAAAATTCAACACGTTCGAAAGTAGTTATTTGTGAAAGTAATTACAAAGCGCCACCAAGACTCACAACGCATGTTGCTAGCGTCCTGCTACTGAAGACGAATACTTGCAACTACATACAAACTCTTTCGTAAGGATGTGACTAGAAACTTTTAAACAGTAATTTGGAGGGGCGCGCCATGTTATCGTTGTCTATCTCTACCAGAGCTGCGATATGACGTCAGCAACGCCAGGTCTACAGATATTTTGACCGCGTTGTACTTAGCTACCTACCTAAGTAAAAAGAAAAGTTGCCACACATTATAATGTTCTCCTGTATCGTGGTCTTAGGGTGCACACACACAAGCTTTCATGCAAAAACAGCCAGAGAATCTACAAAAAAATTAATTAACTAGCTAGGCAAAGGCGAGGTTCGAATCGCTCTTTGATTCTGCACTACGTTTACAATAGACTAATTATTGGGTCTGTGGTGGTTTCCTTCACAGTCATTTGTTCCAAATTTTAAACTCATATTATCTGCCGCGTCCTCGTGCATCAGAAACAAAATGGCCGACCAACTTTGAAGTTGTCATGACATGACATCTCTTTGCAGAAGGATAGTACTTTCTCCGTTTCCCGCGACCCCAAGCGTAGGTGTGAGACTTAGAGCATTAGGTTAAATGCTCTAAGGTGTGAGATCGAACACCATTGGTTTTTGGTCCGTGGGAGTCTGACAACCCCCCCCCCCCCTTAGAAAGAGGAAATTTATGCCATACCCACTATGTTTTTCGAGACATCGCCAACGGTTGGTTAAATCTTCATGTGATCAGAGGGCTGGTCTATTTTTTGGTCAACGAATTAGTATTGCCATACAACGCAGCAATGCTGCCAGCCTTTTGGAAACCTTTCTGATGACAGCGATGTGGACGAGTTCTTTTATGCCTTTTGATTATTTCTCCTCCCGTTTTATATAAGTACTCGTTACATAATTATTATTAATTAATATACATAGCTTTTAAATTACTGTTATTAAATAAAATAGATTAAAAATGAAAAGTAGTGCGCATTCCAAATTATTCCAAGGCAAAAGTTTAATGGAAATACGGAAACTTGGCGCTGTTCCCTACCTACCTACTCCAATAGGCCTCGTGGAACTTAATTGTAAAAACTTACGTTCCTAGAAGGTGCGTTCTTAGCGACATTCCTACTGACCACGTTCGGCAGGTCTGCCATTGAACACTGATTGAAGAAACTGTCAGGAACCGGGCACTTGGTCACCACTCCTTGAATAGCCTGGAAACATAGGGCAAATACCAACACAGACAATTATTAACTCAGCGGGATTGCCCGAAAGGGTTACCGTGGCCCGCTACTTCATGAGAAAACCAACGTCTGACAGCATCTGTCTGACAGCATCTGTCTGGCTACCCCCGATCCAGCTGTCCCTTGCTGTCCTCCCCCAGCGACGCCTTAAACCGAGGTAAGTACCCCACAGGGGATGCCCTTAGCGTGTAGTCGCTTAGTTTGTAAGTCTATTTTAAGCCCTGGCTGGAGGCTACAATTCTTTTGTGGCATCCACAGGCAAGCCCGGTTAAGCAGTAGACAATCCTATGGTTGAACCGAGAGTTGGCCATATCAAAAAAAAAAAACATCTGTCTGGCCGTGAGGCACACAAAGTTATTATTTAAAAAAAAAAGTTTGTTTTTATTTGTACGTGTGTCACCAACTGCTTCCAAATAAATGTTCTTTTCTTCTTTCTTACTTGTCCATTCCCTACCTGAGCCACCGCAGTCCTGGCATGCTGCATGTGATGAGCTTCCTCCTTCTCCAAGTGCCTCTTCAGGTGCTCAATCTCTGATACTATGTTGAATTTTTCTTTCTCTAGTCTTTGGTTTGCTTGTTTTAGATTCTTTAATGAGAAGATATTGACATTATTGATAGCCACATAGGTCGATCCATCGCGAGGATAATGTTCATTTAGTCCGTAGTTACGTGAAATAAAATGAAATGTAGGTATCTATTAAGACACACTTTACACGTTAATATTTTAAATCTAGATGGCGCTGGCAGATCCTTTTTATTTTTTTTTTCAGGGTGGGAAATCATCCAGCTGGCTGTTTCCTGACAAGTTCTGGTTTTGTTTCATGGTTTGGTCATGGTCTCTTTTAATCCAAACATTTTAACATAAAATGTAACAATGCAGGGCCTTGTCTGAAAGGGCTTTTTGAAAAAACTGCCATTACAGTTTCATCTGTCCCAACAGAGACTATCAATCAAAAATAAATCTGCCTAACCTTTTCCCAACTATCTTGGGGTCGGCTTCTAGTCTAACCGGATGCAGCTGAATACCAGTATTTTACATGGAGTGACAGCCTATCTGACCTTCACAATCCAGTCAGTAACTACAGACCTTCGGGCTTCTGACGACCCTCAACGACTGTCAAGTTCATCAAGATCCACGAATGACAGCCGCGACTTAACGTGCTTACCGAGGCACGGAGGAGTCTCGATATTTATAGTCACCCATTCACGGACCAACCCCGGCAAGCGTAGCTGAACCTAATGGATCGATCCGAGCCGCTGTTATTACTTAGCCACGAGCAGTTAGACCATTTACTTTTTAATTGTCAAGGCTGTACCGGCACCGCTCCGTGTTACATCAGAGAGCACTTAAAACGATTGGTCCTAATTACAGTATAGTACGAAGACATGTCTTTGACAGTCGTTCCGGGTAGTTCCGCTTCCGGCATGCCTGAGAGATATTTTTCAACAGCATGTGAAGCTAAGTCAGAGGCCGGGCAGCATAAAAACTCTGACACCAGGTTAGTCACTAACCACTCGAAAAAGAAAGAAAGATATACGTACTTTCATTCGCTCCTTCTTCTCGATATGACACTCATCTATCCGTCTCTTGAGCTTCCTTCTGAGCTCATCTAGAAGATTGGAGAGAGTGACGCGGTTGGACTCAAGATCAGCTCGCTGCTGCACAACCTGGTTGATTGAAGTCAAGAGTTTGATGCCTGTGGAAGAACAAAGATAGTTGTCATTTAAGAATTGATCATTCTCCTGCCCGTATCCCAATTTCTTTGTGGTCGGCGTAACATGTCTTTTTCTTCCATACTTCTCTACTTGTCTCCGGGTAATCACGTTCTTTCTAGCCATAGCATAGCCTTTACACAATCTCTACTTGTATAGTCTTCCTCTACTTGTATGGCCATCCACATTCATACTCAAAACTTTCCTGACGACATTTTCCGACGTCACTTTCAGATTTCCTTCCATTTGAACGCCAGAGCATAAACGCACGCGCGTCTCCTTTACGCCAAACTAAGAATTTATTTCTTCTTGTTAACATGAATTTCCTTATATTCATGGTGTCTTAACTTTTTTCATATCATTAAATACTTACGAAAGCTTCAATTTTTAAGATATCTGTAATATAAACACGCACATAAGTAATGATTTAATTGTTTATTTCGTGTTATAGTGTTGTTGCCATTGTGACATATTTGTGTCGGTGACGTACAGAGCATGCGCTTGCTTATCACGTATATTCGACAATGGCGTTCAAAAGGTTAAATACTCATTCCTTATTCTGTCCATTCGCGTTACACCACACATCCCTCTTAGCATTCTCATTTTAGCCGTGCAAGTGAGAAGAAACTCCACTTACGTTGTTCATTAAGGCGGTACCTCTGCGCCGCCGGGTGATAGCTGCAAGGATCAGGACTTGGAGCGCCTGAGTCTTGCCCCGGGTAGGACTGAGAGCTGACATAGTTCGGGGAGTCCGTCGAATCCTGTGAGTAAGACTGATGAGATTAGTTCTGGCGTTAAGGGGAAGCACTATAGTAGCCATCGAAATTCAGATTTCTGCAATTAACTATTTCATGATATCATGACATTTGAGGACAATTCTAACAGGAGTTGTATATTGTCAGCGGGATTGTCCGAAAGGGTTACCGCTACCCTGGAACATAAAGGGCTACGGAAGGCACATGGATACAGGTTCTAGTCAGTATGAGTCTGACACTTTCTGACCTTCCGCTCCACCCAGAGCGCGCGAGGCGTCTTATAATGATTTCGGAAGGAAAAAAGGAGTTGTATTGCTGATTCTGATGATTATAATTCTGTTCAGCAAAGTTTGTTACGGTTGCGATTCGCGAATCATACTTTAATCACCATACAACCTGACACTAACCTACAAATTGCAATAAAACGGATGGAAATATGAATTTCGCGGGATTTTTGCGCATTCCCATTATGGGGAGACCGTAGTTCTTGGTTTAGGTAAAAAACTGATAAGATAAAGTTATGTAGTTATAGCTTAATTACTGGTGGAAGGATATGAACGGTAAGTCTCAACATTTTGATGGACTTTTTATATAAGCAGCTACGCTATCCTTTGTTGAGGAGAAGTGGTCGCTAGATGGAGCTACTGGTTGTTTGGTTTGTCTTTTACGAGCGACCCGCCTGGCTTCGCACGGGTGCAATATAGATATTGTCAAAAGCTAGTCAAGCTATACGTAAACCTGCCTCTTGAATCACTCTATATATTGATAAAAACCGCAGTAAAATCCGTTGCGTAGTTTAAAAGATCTTAGCGTACTGAGGGACGACAGGCGGCGGGGAGCGACTTTGCTTTATACTATGTCGAGATAAGAGATCATGCAGCGTTTACCTCATCATGCTGATGTAATAAAAGATATAATTCCAAAATGTGGTGACTCTATTTTTAATAGCACTAATCGATGGAGAGTTTTAACCACAGAACAGTTATCTGTTCTGTGGTTTTAACATTTTCTGGACTCAATTTTTTATTAAAATATTTGCTTCAACAAAATGGTTTCCCAATTCTCAGACCAGCTATAAATTTGGTTTCACAAATCGATACTTACTGAAATAGAATCACCACACAGCGGAATGAATACTCTCAAAGCTTGCAAGAACATCACAGACTTTTAATAATTCCACATTCACAAAGAAATCGTCACCAATTTACCTTAATACCAACAAATTGTTTAACAATCTTGAAGTTAGGTTTTAACCAAACCTTCATTTTTAAAACCGGCATGGCGTTCAATGCACTGGACTTTTTTAAACGCTAAAAAGATGAAAACATTGCAATAAACTATACAAACTTTGTCGATAGGTTTTTGTTTGTCAAGTTTGCGTGTAACATGCAATGGAGTCGTCATGTCGGGATTTTGTCATGGTAAGGAACTGTCTTTTAAAACTAGAGCAACGGGCTTTGGGAAGTGGGTTAATGATTTTCATTTGCATAATTTATTAAGGACTAGCTGTGCCCGCGACTTCGTCCGCGTGGAATAGTGACTTCTCGGGCAGCATACCTTAACAAATGTTCGCCGTGATTCTTTAAATTGACATAACTTTTTTATATAAGAACCGATTGACATGAAATAAACACTAAACAATAAATATATTAGTGAAAACTAGAAAACCGCATCTAAATCGATTAAGCCGTTTCTGATATTAGCGTGCACAAACACACAGACAAACAGATAAAAAAGAAATCGGGTTCGGCATCGATATAATAACAACCCCTGCTACTTTTTTTAAATATATTTCCATTGTACAGACACCACTTTTCTACAATTTTATTATTTGTATAGATAAGATAGATTAGCGACCCGCCCTGGTTTTGCACCCGTGCAATGTAGATTGCACGGGTGCAGAGAGGTGCTGTGTAGCCTAACCAACCATATGTTGTATCTAGCGGGTTATTTAGAAAATAACTGGCTGCATTCTGCCTACCTAGCCTTTTCCCAACTATGTTGGGGTCGGCTTCCAGTCTAACCCGATGCAGCTGAATACCAGTATTTTACATGGAGCGACTGCTTATCTGACCTCCACGACCCAGTAACTGGTCAATACGATACCCCTTGGTAAGACTGGCTGACAGATTTTCGGGCTTCTGACGATCCATAACGACTGTCAAAGATGCACGTATGACAACCGGGACCAACGGCTTAACGTGCTTTCCGAGGCACGGAGGAGTCTCGGTATAAAAGATCACCTATCCACGGCCAGCCCCGACAACCGTAGCTTAACCTGATGTTATTACTTAGCCACAAGCTCCTCTGGCTGACATACTGCCGGCATTCAAGGTTTAAAAAAATAAGAATAGTTTGAAAGTGACGTCTTAGGATTCTTTAAAACAAAAGACTTCAGGAACTAGTCAGCTTGAAGAGCGTTTTCCGTACAGTCCCTTTAAGCCTCACTTAGAGTTGCCACAGATTATAATTATTTTTGTAACATAAAGAAAGGAAATAAATTAACAGGGCTTTATTTTTACAACCAGAAACCCTACACTTAACTTAACTTAATATTATTTTAATATTATATTTTTTACTAGCTTCTGCAGCGGCTTCGCCTGCGTGAATGTCGGAAATTATTCCAGAGAAACGTACAGACGCCAGCACATAAAGCTATCCCTAACTGTCAACTTTTTTCAATTAAAAATGAACCTTATGTCTTTGCAATAAAGTTGAAATACTATCAAAGAAATTTGACAGATTGTGGTAACTTGATGTGCTGGCCTCTGACTTCCGGGGTAAAAAGTATCTTATTTGTTATTTCAGGTCATAAACTTCCTCTGTGCTAAATTTCATCCAGATCCGTTCAGCCGTTGAGCGTGAACGGACAAAAATACAAACTCACACACACACACACTCACTCATAAACTTTCGCCTATAAAATATTAATTAGTTTGATTCTTTGAAATAGGAATAAACGAAACACTTTTGCGTAGCAGTGGGTCAATTCGGGTGTGGATGATGATTATGCTGATGAAATATCTCGTAAAATTAGGGTCCAGTTGAATACTAGTGTTAGGCACTAGTTGTTTAGCATTTAAATGCTGAACTGGGCCTAGGTATTTGGTGCAGCGCAAACAATATCGTTTTAAGTCTCCTTTTTTTTTAAACTTTGTGTGAATATTTTGTGCCAAATATTTTGTTTTTTCTTTTTTTCATAATAAGAATCGAATAGGTACTTACACTGACAATAGGTTTATATTTCGGCATGTGATCATCGCCGGTAAACCTGACCGTATGGTGGGTACTCCGCTGTTTCCCTGGATGCACCATCTTCACCTCCTATCACACTCACTCCATCTATAAACTGAAGCGAATTTACATGAAACTAGTGCTATTCTGCAAATTCAAATTCAAATATTTTATTGTGGGCATATGTTAGTTACAAGTCTAAAATAAATAAAACCAAAAAAAAAAAGAGTCCAACAAAAAAAATAACCAGCCAAAAAAGCTAATATCCTCCACAAATATCGAAAACATACGTGAAGTGAGATGTCAATTGTGTCAATCCTTAGAAACATTAGAATGATGATGATTGGTCATTGAAATATGTATGTTATCTTATTATAGTATAAACAGTTATCATAAGGTTTTAACCTATTTATAAACCCATTTTATCCATAAGTCTCAACGTTTTGTATGTTCCTACTCTTTAGAGCACCTACCATCTAATCTCTTTACCGCCCTTGGTTGACTGGTAGAAAATGCCTAAGACATTAAGTCCGCCTTTGTACCTTTATTGTGTGCGAAAAGTTTATATAAATAAATATTAAATAATAATAATAATATCCTTGGACATTTCACACAACGCCATAATACTCCCAAGCTAAGCAACCTAATGCTTGTGTTATGGTAACGAGATGGCTGATAAACTACTTATATACATTTTTTTTGGAAATACATACATATCATACATAGAAAAACACTCAGACCTGGAACAAATACTTGCAGGTCGTACAAATATTTGTTACGTGCGGGAATAGAACCCGCGACATGCTGCGCAGCAGTCAATCGCTCAACCACTGCGCCAACCGTGTCGTCACACAGCTCACTTCACTTATGGCTTTATTCTATACTAGCACTTTCCCCGCGGCTTCGCTCCCGTGGTCTTTCCCGTGGGACCCGTTATTTTTCCCGGGATAAAAAAGTAGCCTATGTTACTCCTAGAAAACTAAGCTTTCCAACGGTGAAAGAATTTTTAAAATCGGTCCAGTAGTTTTTGAGCCTATTCATTACAAACAAACAAAGTTTTCCTCTTTATAATATTAGTATAGAAAAATCACGCCGCGAAAACTTAATTAAAGTGAACTGACAATAGTGTCTCTAGCTTATGCTAGGGATTGACACTATTGTCAGTTCACTGTGTGGTGGAACGACAACTCACTTTAGTGTTCAAGTTTCAAAGTACGTAAGTAATTGACTATTTGAAACGGTCAAAACTAAAGTATGAATTCACATAGAAAAAAGACCGCTCATCTTAAAAACTTCCATCGCCGTACAGAAATGTAATATAATGCAAAGTTATAACTGTAAATTTGCATTTAATGTTAAAAAGTATTCCATTTGACTCAAAAAATCTGTGACGTCACACAAATTCCGCGTTTTGACAGTTCATAAAAAGTTACGTTATTGACCTTTTTAAGTCAGTTTTTAATCTAATTTGTTTGTTTTATAATTACCAGTTACGCCACCAGGCGCTAATTAAGTGTCTCCCTCCTGCATATTCAACAAAAACACTGAACTTTACCCCTAACAACCACATGCACGTGCAAGCTCCACTATTCTGACTTCTGTTTTGACCGAATTCTGCAGAATTATATGCATGGTGTCCAAGAAGCACTGTCGTCAAATATGAAGGTACAGGATGTTTCATTTTTATTTTATTAAAAAAGCCATTTTTTTCCAAAGTAAAAGTCTTGAATGTACGTCATTTTTTTAGGATAGTAGAAAATGGTCAAGCTGAATGACATAGCCCAACGGTCGAGGTGTCGGACTGGCAATCGATAAGACTCACTAGTTTTTAAGCTTAACGTGTAAAATTGGCTGTGTATGTACAGAGGCCAGCACATCAAGTTACCACAATCTGTCAAATTTCTTTGATAGTATTTCAACTTTATTGCAAAGACATAAGGTTCATTTTTAATTGAGAAAATTTGACAGTTAGGGATAGCTTGATGTGCTGGCGTCTGTACATTGTGCATCGAATAAAAAAAAGTAATATGTTTGAATTAGATCTGTCAGTCGATTCTGTAACTATCTCAACGTGAAAACTCAGGTGAAGGTAGCTGTCAATCTAATGCTAGAGATTGACACTGTTGACAGTTCACTTCACTTCAAGTTTTCACGATATGATTTTTACAGATTAAATCGGCAGGTACCAATTTATTACCTGTGTTTTTTAAGTCAAATTTTAATCTGTATTCAAGTTTCATTAAACTCATCATATGGCCTGTCCATGGACTGGCATTATGATGAGAGCAAACACAGAAAAATGGAGTAGGATAATAACTGACTGGTATCCAAGGGACAGTAAACGTAGTAAGGGGAAACAGAAAAGAAGATGGGAAGATGAGCTCAAACAAACGGCGGGCCCCTATTGGACTCTCCTCCAATAGGGGCCCACCGCTTCTTTGAATTTATGGTCCTAGGAAATGCCGGTTGCCTCGCGATGTTTTCCTTCACCGTTTTGAGAGCTGTGGTGATGAAATTATTTACACTAAGTAAAGCGCCTACCTGAATTCGAACCTACGACCTAAGACTCGTAAGTTAGGGCCGTTGGCACTGGGCCACAACTGCTGTAGTAATTATTATTGTAACTTATATGGTTAGGTTGGAAACGATGGATGGATTGTGTAAAGGATGATATGGCTAGAAAGGGAGTGACTACCGAGATGACGACTAATAGAGAAGTATGGAAGAAAAAGACATGTTGAGCCAACCGCATGTAAATTGGGATAAGGGCCGCAGAATTGTGTATTGTGTATTTCTTGGAACTCTTGGTATCGGCAAGCCGCGACATTTGGACCTTCCTAATTCTATTGACTTGGACGATCTCAACCGACATTTCTCCACTGTTCCAACCATGGATCGTCTAGCCAAGCAACAAACTTTGTCCCTAATTTCTGGTCTAACGCGTCCTCATATTAATTCTTTCAGTTTCATCCCAGTTGAACCGGGAGAGATCAAAAAGATAATCCTTTCCATTAAATCTAAAGCGGTGGGATGTGACAACATCACCCGTGGTATGATTATAACAATTCTGGATCACCTCCTACCCGCGATTACGCACATTGTAAATATTTCCCTATACACCGGGGTATTCCCTTCCCTGTGGCGTAAAGCCTATGTTCGTCCACTACCTAAGGTGTCTAATCCCTCTCTTCCTTCCCACTTCCGCCCCATTTCTATCCTTCCCTTCTTATCCAAAGTGCTTGAGGCCTGCGTCCATAAACAGTTCTCCAAATTTGTCATTTGCAACTCGCTCATCAGCCCTCTTCAGTCGGGGTTCAGGCCCGGGCACAGCACTACTTCCGCCCTCCTTAAAGTGACTGGCGATATAAGGGCAGGCCTGGAAGACACCAAAGTTACTGTACTAGTGTTGGTCGATTTCTCGAATGCTTTTAACACCGTCAGTCACGACATCTTATTAGCCATTCTGTCCCATGTTATGGTCTCTCCTGATGCACTCAAATGGTTCTCCTCTTACCTTCAGGAGCGTCAGCAGTCCGTTCATATTGGAGATTCTTCATCATGCTGGTGTGATTTGGAAACTGGCGTTCCTCAAGGCGGCATACTTTCTCCTCTTCTGTTTTCTATTTTTATTAATCTTATTACCACCGAACTTCAGTGTGCGTATCATCTGTATGCTGATGACTTGCAGTTGTACTGTCAGGGGAGAGTTGACGAAATAGCTGAAGCCATCGACCAATTAAACAGGGACTTGCTGGCTATTAAAACTTGGTCTGATGCATTTGGTGTAGCTGTGAACCCTAACAAGTGTCAGGCCATTATCATCGGTAGTTCTCGGAGTATGAGTAAGGTGGATGGTGCAACCTTGCCGCCGGTCCTCTTCAATGGTACAATCGTACCATTTAGTACTGACGTGAAGGACTTAGGCTTGCACATTGATAGCACCTTGAACTGGCGTACTCAAGTCGCTAGGGTCAGCCAGAAGGTAACTGGAACGCTGCGGGCTCTGTACAGACTCAAAAATTTATTACCATCGAGCACGAAGACAATGCTTGTGCAGACCTTAATTTTTCCAATCATCGATTATGGTGATGTGTGCTACTACGACCTGAATGCAGATCTTCTCGACAAACTTGACCGTCTTCTCAATTATTGCATTCGATTCGTTTTCAACCTGCGTAAATAACGATCATGTCTCTGCGCATCGGTCGCTTCTAAAATGGTTACCCATACGTCAGCGCAGAGAGCAAAGGGCGCTGACTACCTTGTTTTCCTTTCTTGATTTATTATTATATTTATAGTTTGTATATGTGTATCTGTATTTACAATTAAATAAAAGTTGCACTTTGCTTTCTAATGCACCTACCACTGTTTATCTCTGCATCACCCAAAGGTTGACTGGTAGAAAATGCCTATGGCATTAAGTCCGCCTCTGTACATTCTTAAAGTATTAAATAAATAAAATAAATAAAATTGTGTTCTGTGCTTAAAGTATTAAATAAATAAAATAAATAAAATTGTGATATGGTTAGGTACTATTCAGTCGTTAAGTAGAATTAACTTGTTAAAACTGAAAACTTACTGTATTTTCTTAGCAAACGACGTTTTAATAACGTCTATTAGACAAAACTGGTGGGATAGTAGAATACATGAGCTAGCCTATAAAAAATTCAATCTGAAATTAATCAACTTTCTGATGGTATGGTGGCAATGACTTGTACAGAGGCCAGCACATCAAGTTACCACAATCTGTCAAATTTCTTTGATAGTATTTCAACTTTACTGCAAAGACATAAGGTTAATTTTGAATTGAGAAAATTTGAAAGTTAGGGATAGCTTGATGTGCTGGCGTCTGTACCTAATATGTAAATTTAAAAAAATCGGGTGCTGGCAGTGATTGTAAGGCTCAACTATCTGTTGTTTTTCGTCATCACTACATACACACATCAAAAGTGTCTAGGGATCAACATATATTTTTGCAATAACTTTTCTCTTGATTGATATTAATTTAAATTTTTATTTAAGGATTCATCAAATAAAGTGTTTTCGTTTGTCACAGTAACGATAAACCAAGTCACCTTTGCATTAATAAAGAAATTTGCCATTTTCCTAATAAAGGGATTTTTGACATTTGAACCACTAACATTAAAGTTCGAAAAAAAGACCGAAATAACAGTTTTCTTTAAAATTTTATTGGGTAACTTAAACAATTAATAATCCGTGTTTCTACCGCGAACACTAACAACACAAGAACATCGGTTTGGCATACTCAAAATGAGTTCATCCAAATCACGCTGTGGAATGGCCGCCCATGTTCGTTGCAACAACAAAAAAAGGTCTTCTTGCAACTGGATACCCTCCATATTCGGCAGAGCTCTTCTCTGTAGCATATCCCATGCATGCTCAATCGGGTTCAAGTCTGGCGACTGAGCAGGCCAGGGCAGGACATTGATGTTAGCTGCGGCGAGAGTCTGTCTTACAACTCTTGCGGTGTGCGGTCGTGCATTATCATGCATTAACTGAAATAAGGGACCGATTTGCACTTGTAGAGGAACGATGACGTCAGATACAATCGTCTCAGCATAAATTTGAGCGTTGAGGTTGCCTCTGATCCAAATCAACTCAGTTCTTCCGCCGATCCAAATACCCGCCCATACCATGATGGTTCCACCACTATAAGGATGGACTTCCTGGCAGGATTTTAATCGCTGTTGGCGTCCAGGGGTTCTCCAGTGTCGTATACGTCTTGTATCCGGTCTCATACCAAAACGAGACTCATCAGAAAAGCACACGAAACGCCATTGTTCTTCTGCCCAATTTCTGTGTTCAAGAGCCCATTGATATCGAATCCTACGATTGTGCATTGCTATAGGTGGTACCCGTAGCGGTCTTCGGGAATGAAGGTTCACTTCATGCAAGCGGTTTCTGACTGTTTGGTCGCTAATTAAGTTCCCTGAAGAGTGATGAAGCCTCACGGCTAACATCATGGCGGTTATTGTTGGAGCTCTTCGAGTTAAGATTTGAATGTATCGGTCTTGTCTCCGTGTGGTGCAGCGATACCGTCCTTCATGGCGCTCAGCCACGGTACCAGTGCTTCGGTAACGTGTCCAAAGTCGACTGATAACACCTTTTTTTGTTGTTGCAACGAACATGGGCGGCCATTCCACAGCGTGATTTGGATGAACTCATTTTGAGTATGCCAAACCGATGTTCTTGTGTTGTTAGTGTTCGCGGTAGAAACACGGATTATTAATTGTTTAAGTTACCCAATAAAATTTTAAAGAAAACTGTTATTTCAGTCTTTTTTTCGAACTTTAATGTTAGTGGTTCAAATGTCAAAAATCCCTTTATTAGGAAAATGGCAAATTTCTTTATTAATGCAAAGGTGACTTGTTTTATCGTTACTGTGACAAACGAAAACACTTTGTTTGATGAATCCTTAAAGAAAATTTAAATTAATATCAATCAAGAGAAAAGTTATTGCAAAAATATATGTTGATCCCTAGACACTTTTGATGTGTGTAGTATAAAACAAAGTCGCTTTCTCTGTCCCTATATCCCTATAATATGCTTAAATCTTTAAAACTACGCAACGCATCAAGTTATACTAAACTGTCAAATTTCTCCAAATGATTTTAAACCTTAAAACATTGACAGTTAATTCCAAAATCGATTGAGAAAATTTTACAGTTTGTGGTAACTTGATGATAAAGATATAGAGATGTGCTGGCGACTGTATCAATTATTTGTTTATAATGCATAATAATGTTCTGTTTATTTTTTTTTACTGCGATAAAACTCTGAACAACTTTTACTAAACCAAAATCAACTTATACATACATACTTAATTTAAAATAAAACAATGATTAATATATACAACCTAAAACTAAAAAATATATGTTCTGTTTATAGTGTTTATGTAGATTTCGTCACCTGACACCTACCTACGATGTATAATAAAATAAAGAAAAGAGATTGTATAGCTTTCTGACATAGAAGAGGTAAGGTGAGGTGTTAATTTTGAACATCCTGTAGATTCTAACAAGCCGTACTTGGTACGAAGAGGCGTGTATCATAAAAAATATTATCATAACCTCAACTTTGCCAATGATCTGCCATTATGGACGACGTTATGCTATATTAACCATGAAATTAATGAGTTTTTATAGCAATAATCCGGAAGTTAATGGGTTAAACTTCGAAATAACGAGGAAAATAGGCCTAAACAGTCGTTAAGGTTATAATAGGTCTTGTATGTAACTTTTTATATTTAGTTTAAGGGCGAAAAAAGGTCTCGGCTGTTCGTCTCTTGTCCTTTTCGTGTGGTTAGTGACTAACCAGGTTCGTGGAACTTTGACCACGAAATCAGTGTGACCGTCGGACTACTAAGAGTACTTTTTTTTTTTTTTTCGAGGCTGGTAAATCATCCATTGACTGCTCCCGCTCTGGGTGGAGCGGAAGGGAGTGTCAGACTCTTACTGACTAAAACCCATCCATGTTCCTTCCGTAGCCCTTTATGTTCCGGGGTAGCGGTAACCCTTTCGGACAATCCCGCTAGGTTTCGAGTTCGAACCCAAGTCACGCATCCCGGACTTTTTGGATTCATGTGCGTATTGCATAATATATTGCTTACTTAAAAAACGGTAAAAGAAAACAACGTGAGAAACCTAAGAGATACATATTTCTCAACAGCATGAGAAGCTAAGTCAGAGGCCCATCGGCAGCATAAAAACTGATAAGTACTAGATTTTCACTAACCACACGAAAAAGAAATAAATAGTTAATTTCAAGTGATCTGATTGGCTCTTAATGATTTAATTAAACAATCACAGTAGGTACCTAGTTGTCATGCATAATGATAATGATAATGATAATGATATTTATTTTGTAAAACATGAGTACAGATTATAGCTTTATAGATTAGATTATAGATTATACATCTGACAATAATTTAGCTAAAAGCTAAACGGTAAAGTTTCTTGCGCTTCTTCTCTGTACGAAACCACCTTTGAGAAGGGGCAACTAGAATCAATTCCATTTCTTTGTTAATTTTGTCGTCAAACAGTGCATTTCATGTGCCTATTTGAAATAAATGATTTGACTTTGACTTTGAAATTTTTGTGTTCATTTCCATTTCAGAAACCGGCTGTTGTGTAAACTTTCGTATCGTGAACTCGTGATGCATAGCAGTTAAAACTAAACTAAAAAAAAATAATTAAACAATTTTTTTGGGTTATTCCCAGTTGTCGCCACTGGTGACGCCACCACTGGTGACAACTGGGATTTTCTTTGAAAAATATTCCCATTTGTCGCCAGTGGTGGCGTCACCAGTGGCGACAACTGGGAATGGCCATTCTTCTAGTTCCCAGTTGTCACCTGTGGCGACAGATGGGAATTATAAATTGATACGCCTCCGGTGGGGGCGATGCTAGAGCTGCATTATATAGTGATGGGGTTTCATTTTTGTGTCACTAACGAAGTTAAATAGGTATATTTTATGGTACACTACCGCATGGCGCCGTCCCTCCAGTGACTGGGCCGAAGCACAAAATATTAGCACAAGACACGCGACACAGAAACACGCACAGAGCGCTACATTGCTGCTGTTACGTAATTTTAAAAACATTGTATTTACTTGTGATATTAATACACCACTACCATACCGTAACATACATTGCCTTTATTTTTTGATGGTGGTAAATCACCGCTCTGGGTGGAGCGTCAGACTGTTACTGACTAAACCCATCCATGTTCCTTCCTTAGCCCTTTATGTTCCGGGGTAGCGGTAACCCGTTCGGACATACCTCTATCGGTCTAGCTTTGAGTACTGCGGGTTGAGGTGCCGAAAAACATTCATTCCATTCTTACTTAGGCTTTATGTTCGAGCCTTTTGGGGTCCCAAAAATATTAGGGCCACACGGAGTCCGAGTGCCCACTTTCTTTTCTGAGACATCGAACGTGACCAGAGGGATGGCCTATTTTTTGGTCAAAGAATCAGCATTGCCATACAATGTGGCGCTGCCAGCCGGCGGTTTTTAGGACGGACTCTAGATAATTGACTATTTCAAACGGTCAAAAATAAAATATGAAATTACATAGATAAAAGACCGCTCGTCTTAAAAACTTCTATCACCGTAAATAAATTAAATATTATGCGGGTATATAATTGTAAAATTGCATTTAATGCTAATAAGTATTCCATTTGATTCTAAAAATCGTGACGTCACATTGTTATATTTTATACAAACACGTAACTAGGTAGGTACAATTGCCGCGTTTTGAGAATTCATAAAAAGTAATTTATTGAAATACCCAATTGTATTAGTAATCCACGTTTACATTATTTTCAGAAGACTTTACCCAACAGGCAACATGGCAGATAGCAAAGTATGGTTGTATCGTATGACGTCATGAGCAATACACGACCTTGACGACTGACTTCACGTAGTCATCGTTTAATTAATAATAGTTTACCTAGCGCATACACTGCCACTATTTTTTGTCAGGTGCTATTCTAAGCTCAGTGCCTTCAAGACGCATTGCAATGTATGGACAATATTAAACACCTTAGAATGGATCAAAATGTATTGAGCACGTATGTGTGTGCACTGTTAGAAAGAACAGAAAACACAGTTGTGTTCATGACAGTGTATACGCTACGCGGGGCCTAGCCACCTTGTTCTATTTATCTGCTAGAACGGATAGTGGACATCCTGGCCTGCTTCGCTAAGGCACATCACCTCCAAAGAGTATAGTAAGTATTAAAAACCTCTCCTCCGGGCGCCACAGATAAAAAAAACCTTTTTATGTCGTAAGAGAAACTCCTCATGAAGTGTTCTCTACTTTTTGGAAGGCCTAACTACTTTTGACCGAAGACAGAGTAATAGAGAGCGTATCATCATACTAAACCACATTGGTACAGGTAGTGTCGACACTAAACATAACAATAAAAAAAGTTCATCTTATAGTGCGTAACTCAGTTTGTTACCTTTTCGACCAAACCACTGAACCGATCATCCTGAAATTTGGTATGTACTTTGTCAAGAATACAGAAACGGACCTAAGGTACCTTTCATCCCGAAAAAATTGTTTCCCAGTAAAACAACAATAACGTTCTTACGATAATAGATGGCGCCACGTGTCTTTCGAATCACAATTAAATTTTAATACAAGCAAGAGTACCACCCGATTTTGGGTTTGATGTTTTTCGTGGTCATGGGAAGATTTAAAAGGTGAGAAAATTTAGGTAGATGGGAAGGGTAGGCATCGTAGTTAAGACAGGACATCTGTCGGGCCAGCTAATTTAATTATACAAAATTGAATTGAAGTTTGTTAATCTCACAAAATCTGGAGAACGAACCGATGCCTAATTTTGGTTATGAAATATTTGTAGAAGTCCAAGAAAGGTTTATAAGGTAGGTAGGTAGGGAGATGCGTCGTAGATAAGTACTTCGTACCTGTGCGAAGCTACCTGGGTAAGGCTAGCCTATACACTGCCACATTTTTTTCTCAGGTGCTATTTTAAGCCCAAGTACCTTCTACACGCATACGCGTCGGCAAAATCCCTAGTGGTTTCAACACGCATTGCTATGTATGGACAATAAACACACATTTGTGTTGAAGGCACAAGCTTAGAATGGATCAAAATGTATTGAGCACGTATGTGTGTGCGGAGCACTGTGCGATAGAACAGAAAACACAGCTGTGTTCATGGCAGTGTGCGCGTGATAATAAATATTACAATATCTACCCAGCCTTTTTCCCAACAAAGTTGAAGTCAGCTTCCATTCCAACAGAATTGAGAGAAGACCCAGTAGGTACAGACAAAAGGGGTGAATCAGGTCGAACTTCAAAAGGGATTTTAACATTAAAATAATATAGTTTGTGGCCAATAAGGACCTGTAATGTCATACTGTATTATAATTAACAATTTTGCCGGCGAAGCAGGACTGTACGAAAGGGTTAGGTACCGCTACCCCGGAACATGGATAGGTTTTAGCCAGTAAGAGCCTGACGAAAGTCATTGGATGACTTCCCAACGTAAAAAAAGGTCTTTGTTTTGGCCATAAACTATTTTACTATTTCAATGTCTAAAACCCTTAAAAAAAAAGTTTCGTCCCGATTCACCCCGTTTGACGGTATTTGACACGGAGCATGAGCCTATTTAACTTCTGTAACCCGGATAGTCAATAACGTTACTTTTTATGAACTGTCAAAACTCGGAATGTGTACGTGATTTTAATATTGAAATGTGACGTCACAGATTTTTGCAATCGAATGTAATACTTACTAACATTAAATCCAATTTTAATATTTTTTTTTTTCGCATAATATTTAATTCCTGCACGGTGATGGAAGTTTTAAAGACGAGCAGTCTTTTTCTATGTGATTTCATATTTTATTTTTGACCGTTTCAAATAGCGAATTAGGAACAAAAAATAAAACTTCATTTTTTTTATAATTTTTTTAATAATTATCCTTAGTTTATTCGTTCTCCTGGCTACGAAGACGGGCTGCCGAGTTGGTGACCCTGATGCTGAGCTGCTGTGCGCGCTCTACGATAGTCTTGCGTTTCTTCGACGAGACTCCGTGGGCGATCTCTGCGCAGTATTTCCTGTTCTGCATCATCAGGATCTCAAGCTCACGCACATTGTGGACCAGTACCTGAGGAAAATGGCGGATTTATTAATTGTAAATTATTGGAACGAAGTTCCTTATCGCGCGTTGCGAAAGGGGGGCCGGGAAAAAATAAGACCAAAAGTTGTAACGACAGTTTTTGCTATAAATAGTTGTAAGCCGTGCGGCGTGCGCGTGTTTCTCTGTCTGTCTCTCTCTCTCATAGAAAGCAAACCAGTTATTTTCGTTTCGTCTTTCTATTTCGCATTGAAGAGTGTCGCTATTATTATAACTTAAAAGAAATAAAATTTTATTACAATTCCTTCACTAATTAATCGAAAGGAACTTCGTTCCGTCCGGGTGTCCCTTGACACCTCTCAAGTTTTTTTGATGTAGCTCTGAAGTGAGGGTTGGTAGATGTCACATGTCTTCGAATTTTTGGTTCTAGGACATGCTGGTTGCGTCACGATGTTTTCCTTCACCGTTTTGAGAGCAGTGTAGTTTAAATCATTTACAAAAAGTAAAGCCATTGGGGCTTTATTGAGGGCGGAAAATCATCATATGATGGATGGAGTGTCTCTTACTGACTAAAACCCATCCATGTTCCTTCCTTAGCCCTTTATGATCCGTTTTAACCTATTCGGACAATCCCGCTTACTGGGCTTTCACATAAAAGTGTAATAAAGAGACAGAAAGATGTCAACGTTTTAAAGTTGAATACCATTTCTTCAGTATTTAAAGTCGAAATGTATCTCCCACTATGACCAAGTAGCCACATGCAAGCTACATGGAATAGGATTTGGTAGAATTCAATCTAGCAAGGTAACAAATTGTAATTATCATATAGAATGTATAACACAGAGTGCCCTTGCAAATACCGCTAAAAGGGGTCAATAGCGATGCAGGGGTAAATAAAAAAAAGGGGTGAATCGGGACGCAACTTTAAAAGCCATGTAAGCATTAAATAATATAATTTGTAGTCAAAAAGGACTTGTGTGTTTACTGTATAATAATTAATGATCAATTGTTCTGGTTGGCAACAAACTATATTATTTCAATGTTAAAATCCATTTATAAGTTTTATTCTGATTCATCCCGCATCTCTATTCAACCCGTTTTACTGTACCATAGCAAATAGATATTATTTCTTAAATTTACTAGTCTTAGAAGGCATCTCATCCAACCAAAGTTTGTCTTTGACCAATATGACTGCCCATTGTACTACATCTTGTTTAATTTTCTACATTTAATTTTATGCCTCTAATTTTTATGGTGTACACAATAAAGAATATTATATCTATCTATCATTAACAATTAGGTATGTCAAAATTTTAATTAAATACTGGTTGGTTAGACAATCCAACATAAATCTTTTTATTTCAAAACTTTTTGGTATAAGCTCCCTTCTCTCTTGTTGGTTTTTTTGACATTTTTTTTTGTAAATGCTGCATTTGACATGGTACTAGACACTAACCCTAGAAGTACTGATTCAATTACAGAATTTTTTTCACCGATAGAAAGATTCCCTATTATTGAGAGCCATAGGATTATTGTTATTTCTTCTATTTGGATGAAGTCACAAACAGAAGCAGTTCATTATTTGTAGTATGTTTTTGATTACCCAGGAAAGTGGGTGCCTGCCCAGGGTACAAAGTTAAAGTCAAATAATTTATTTCAAATAGGCACAAGTAAGGCACTTCTGATGAATAAGAAATAGAATTGATTCTAGTCACCCCTTCCAAAAGGTAGTTTACAATGGATTAAATTGTACTATCATTACTTAAGGAGTCTTTATTGACTTTATTAGCAGACCTCAACTCCTCACGCTGTGATTGGAGCGGAAGGGAGTGTCAGACTCTTACTGACTAAAACCTATTCATGTTCCTTCCTTTGCCCTATGTGTTACAGAGCAGCTGTAATTATTAGCTTGCCTAAGAAGTGGGAGTTTTGCTAATCAGATGTTTAGCCACACGGAGACATAAGGTTGTAGTCAAATTAAATATTTATCATGAGAAGGTGGTTCATACCTTGCGGAAACCATTGGGCAGCATATGACGGGTCTTCTTGTTTGAACCGTAACCGATGTTGGGCATCAAGTACTGACCCTTGAAACGCCTGCGCACCCTGTTGTCAATACCTGTAAGAGGAGAAAGGTGGGTCAACAGAGTTCTAGTTCGACATAGACAAGATGGTTTAGTACTGAAGACCAACATTACCTATTTCGTTTACATAAAACCTTTTTTTAGTAATTATAGGATTAACACCATTAAGTGGATAAAAAAAATACTTGACAGACAGCTGATAGGCTGTATGACTGAAGAAGTACTGTATGAACTCTAAATTAATTATATGATCTGGTACCAACTTACCAACAACCAAGCTCTGTGGGAGTTCATAGTATCATTGTGGATAGAAAGCTACTTTGGGACTTGCTGATAAGTTTACATATAAAACTTGAATGTTAATAGTTACACTCAGTTTAGGTATTAGGAGCCTGTTTCAGCACTATTCATTGGCAATAGTATCTGCTAAATTATGCAATAGTAATTTATTATAGAGTTTAGAAACTAGCCTTATATACTCAGTTATTTTTTCTAAATCTTTATTAGACAATTAAAAACAAAAAGAGTTTTTAACTAAAATGTATCTACCACTATGACCAAGTAGCCACATGCAAGCAACATGGAATAGGATTTGGTAGAATTCAATCTAGCAAGGTAACAAATTGTAATTATCATATAAAATGTATAACACAGAGTGCCCTTGCGTATTGGTGTCCCATACTCAACAAAAAAAACATCGATTATCTATTACTGAGTTGGGTCGTCCTGGTTCTGGAAAACCAGTGCTTGATATTAAGAAATATTTGTTTCAGCGGGCTTTCGGTTTCCTTATTAGTTTACAGTAAGAACAAAAAATTTAGAAAAATATAAGGTTAGAATCAAGGTGTGTTTACAAAATGGGTAATGTTGACAACGATTCAGTCAATATATTTAATTATTTTTGTATTAATACCATTTAATTCACGAGATGGGTATCAACCTCTTTTGTGTGATTTCTTTTTCGTAAATTCATGAACCAAGAAGTTGTATGAAGAAGGATTTCATCAAAATTATACCTCGCTTTGGTAAAATCTTAACCTCATTGATAAAGTTAGTAATTTTTACTATTGCACATTGTGTTTTTATTATGTTCCCTAAAATCTCGTGAAGTTACACTTTACATCAAAATAATTGCCAAAATAATAGTCAAATTAAGGTTATCAAAGGCGACAATGCCGCAGACATAGAACACGCGTACTTACCTCTGGGTTTACGCCAGTTACGCTTGAGTTTGTCATAGCGATCCGATTGATGGCGGATAAATCTTTTCGTCCTCTTTTTGACGATTGTCGGCCTGTATACAGGGCGGATTGCCATTTTGTATGTTTCTTACTGAAACGCGGCTATGAACCACGCGGTGACACGGCCGCACGAAAAGGAAGAAGGAATAGACAAGTCGAGACATTGCTAGAGTTTCAGTACGTTTTCGTCTGGTAATCAACCAACAGCGTTACAGGGAAAAAATAAGTTACGAAATTAAATTAGTGTCTATGGTCTTCAAGATTCAAAGGGGCGCGTTGCTAAGCATTATTAACCGCACAGATCGATCTGATAGGCAGTCGCTCGATGTAAAGTACTGGTATTCAGCTGCATCAGTCTGGAAGGAAACGCGAAGAAAAAGGCTAGACAGATGATAATGGAGGAATTCCGGAAGGTTGAATAGGTAGACATAGTTATGCTAATTAAAGATTTCGTTTTCCTAGTATCAAGAAATTTGAGAGATACAAGCATCAGCAGACGTCTAGCGGCTTTCGTGTCATCAGTAAAGGTCAGGAATTTCGAAAAAAGAGGGCTTATCAGAGATTGTAACAAGAAAGGTTTATGCGCAGCGGTAGGGGGAGGCCGAACTGTGGATGATGATGATGAAGATCGGAGGACGAGTAATTATACTTACTTGTTATAAAGCTATAAGCTATACACGCACAGTACGCAACAGTAACTGAGAAACCGTCCTATCGTTCTTCTACTCCTGGATATACATAATTTTTGAGAAATCAACTATTGTACCTTTGTATTTCAGATCTTATTTGGGACTCAAGCTCCCTCTGACAAACAGATAATCTGTTAGTATAATATAAAACCAAATATTTATGTTATTGGTCGTATTGAGGACTTAATGTTTTTTGGTCAGTAAATAAACAAGTTTGCCACAGACTTGGAGCCCCCAGGGTAAAACTAGACCTGTGCTGGTGCGATTTTAGGACATGCAGGTAGGTAAAACTACTCTCTATGCACCCAAATGTACAACACGTAAATATTTTAAACACAACGTCATAATTTTCTTGCAGTAAGTCATTCTTTGTCATTGCCTAATAGAGTTTAGATTTTATCTATAGACTAAAATGTATAATCTGTACTAACCTATTAACAAATTATTTTATGACAGCTACCTGCACGCTGAGAACAAACCAATTTCTCTATGCCACAGACGCCAAATGTCGCCATCGATCAATGACATTTTGTGTAGTTGAATTTATTGATATAAAGCGTTAATGTAAATAATAAACAATATCATCATAAAAGTCGGCTTCCAGTCGATATGTATGCCAAGGGCAAGGGCTCTACGGTGCCTTCGGACGCTCAGGCTCGCGAGAAATTGGCGCTCTATGTGTACGAATACTTGCTTCATGTCGGTGCTACCAAAGCGGCGCAAACATTTCTGTCTGAAATACGATGGGAGAAGAATATAACACTGGGCGAGCCGCCCGGGTTCCTCCACTCGTGGTGGTGCGTGTTCTGGGACCTGTACTGTGCCGCGCCAGAGCGACGAGACACTTGTGAGCACTCCTCTGAAGCAAAGGCTTTCCACGACTATGGTTTTGTCAATTCTGGTTATGGAGTCAACGGTATCGGCCACAACGCCGGCCCGGCGCCACCTAACGACGGTACGTGTGCTAAATACGCGAATAATCGCGCCTACAACTGTAAAATTTGTTTTTTACTACGTGTTTTTAGGGCACCGTATTCTTATCTCTAGCGTTAATAAAACATGGATTTCCTGATTCTTAAGTCTATATTTAGCTAACTGTAACAGTTCTATGATGATTTTTAACGTTTTTTTCATGTTTTGATGTAGTTTTTAGGTGTTTTTTTAGCAAGAAAATGTCTAACCCACAAATTAAGCATGCATGAGATGGTAGGTATGCCCTTGTCTCAGCTTCTGAATAAACATATACAATCCTCTGATAACACAGATATCACAGTTTAGTAGCATTTATAACATGTTTTTGATGCCAAGCGATGACTTGTCAACAAGACCTGAAGACCGTATTAACAAAATTTTGCTCCTTAAATCTTTAGTCACTGAATTTTATACTAGTACAGCATAATTAAGCTGAAAATGCTATTCTACTCAATATTTTGCAATAGATAAGTGTAAAAAAATGCCAGCATATTTGTACAGAATAGAAAGGACACTTCCTAAAATCACCATTCCTATGGTGAAAAGAAAAATAACTGAATTTTATCTTTAAATTATTGTTAATTTATTTTTAAATATTGTGAAACAGATATTTCATGACCCTAAAAACTACTTTCAGCCATCACAAACTGAAATAACATATGGCTCAAATTGCTGCAAATTTGTCTTGTGCAAACTAATAATATTTATTCTGTCGTTGGAGTTTAATAACACTTAAACGTGTCAGCATGCTTAATAATGCCAATACCTTCTACCTAGTTGATAAATAAAGAAAAAACAAAAAAAAAAATTTTTTTCATAAATACCTCAGTCCCATAGTAACACATTTAGGCCGGTATTACAGAACCCCACTCAATACTCAAGCAATGCTTGAGTATTGAGTGGGGTTCTGTAATATGGGCATTAGTTTCCCATATTCTCAATCTCAACAAAAAAAAAGCAATTACAGGCACTTTTGAATTGTCAAGGGGTCGGTCAGTCTTAAAGATGAAGCTAGTTGCCCATTCCAAAGCAGTAGGTACCTATGGAGAAGGACGTGCAAGAAAGTCCACGGACACTATTTTAAATTAAAATATTATGTGTTATATCATTCATGTTGAACTAACTAATTACCAATTAACTTTGATCTTCTTTCTTTTTCGTGTGGTTAGTGACTAACCTGGTGTCAGGTGTACCTACTGCTTTGGAATGGGCAACTAGCTCCATCTTCCTGATTGACCGACCCCTTGACGATTCAAAAGCAACTGCAATTGGTTTATTTGAAATAAATGCTTTGAGTTTATGTTTGACTTTGAGTTAGCTTTTAAAAGCTAGTGAAGTATTCCATATCTGCAGAAAACTCTTGCAAGCGGCTATGCCGCGAGTATTATTGGGTTTTTCCACTAGGAATTTCACAGTAGCAGCCGGAGTCTGGATTTGTGCCTGGTTCATGGCAATAGGCTTGCCCCCTATTACATGGGACTAGAATATAACTAGCGAAAATCTGGATCTGCTTACTATAGGTATACCTCTGCCTAAACCTACAAACAAAGTGTTATGTCATGTTTAAAAAAAAAAGCCTTAAGGTGAATCCTCCAACCAGCCCGCGAAATTCAAATTTTCTTAAGTTTTTTGCAATTTGCAGGCCAGTGATAGGTTGTATGTTGATGAACATTTGATTCGCGGCTGTAAGACGTATGTAGTTACAGAATTATAATCATCTAAATCATTAATACAACCCTCCGAGCTCATAAAGGTTCCGGAATGACTTTGACCTTGTAAAAAGTCATTTTTACACCTTTATGAGCTCGGAGGGTTGTATTAATGATTTAGATGATTATAATTCTGTAACTACATACGTCTTACAGCCGCGAATCAAATGTTCATCAACATACAACCTATCACTGGCCTGCAAATTGCAAAAAACTTAAGAAAATTTGAATTTCGCGGGCTACCCTGGAACATCAACCTTAAATATAAGACTTAGAAACCAGGGGTTGTACAATGTTTTATAATTAATGTGTATGTATAAAGAAAGAAAATACGTTTATTTGCGACAAACATGACGCAGTAAAAAAAACTAACAACAAAAAAAAACAAAATGCGGGAAAATATGCTTCAAATCCGCGCAAAACGCCCATCGCTCAGCATAATGTTTTCGCTCCATGCGAGACAGCCTGCGCTGATTTTCAGCGACAGCCAGCGTTGACGTGATGACGTGAAACCGGTGCTGCAGGTGTTAAAAATAATATATAAAATAAATACCTTAGAATTTAACTAAACAATAATTATTTATTAGAACACCCCAATTTAATAATTACCAGTAGGGGGAGTAATATGCTTTTTTGCCATTAGTATCTTGGAAAGAAAGAAAAAATGTTTATTCTACACAAACAAAACGCAAAAAAAAACTCGTGTATCAACCAAATCACGCATAATTATCATAAACTAGCACTTTGCCCGCGGCTTCGCTCCCGTGGTCTTTCCCGTGGGACCCGTTATTTTTCCCGGGATAAAAAGTAGCCTATGTTACTCCTAGAAAACTAAGCTTTCCAACAGTGAAAGAATTTTTAAAATCGGTCCAGTAGTTTTTGAGCCTATTCATTACAACCAAACAAACAAACAAAGTTTTCCTCTTTATAATATTAGTATAGATTATAGGTTAGTACAAGGCATTCCAACTTCCTTACGATAAATTCCTTAACCATTTTTATGCAATGCCTTTAAACAAAATCGCACCATTTCCAGGCATGGGCGGCGGTGGAATGCCACCTGGATTCTTCCCCAACTCTCCGCTACGACCATCACCGCCCGCGCCTCACCCCGGATCTCAGCCGTCGCCTCACGGACCACAACCACAGCTAATGGGAACAGGACAACCGTTTATAGGACCGTGGTACTCCGGAGGAGGACCGCGGGGAGCCGTCAGGATGGGAATGGGCAACGACTTCAATGGGCCTCCAGGTATGGAAATGATTTGTATGGGTAGATTTTGTCTAGCTTAGGTGGTGTTTAACACGTTGAGCGCCAACGCGGTCACCGGTGAGCCGCGAACAATAGTTTTTCTATTGTGTCTGCTGCGTGGCAGTCAACGACTTAAAGGTCAAAAATCAAAATCAAAAGTCATTTATTTAAATTAGGTTGAAAATCACCATTTTGTAAAGGTCAAAGTTGCATAAGACAGTCCCCCAAAAACGCCCACCCTTCACCACTTCCTAGTGCTTTAGCTGGGAAGAAGAAGTGGTGCAACAAACTCCCCAGCAGCACAGCTGTCTGTTTAGTTTGAAGAACTTGATATAAAATAAATTGTATGGAATTTAAATAACAATTTATTCCTATTGCCTTATTGGTCCCTCTGTACTAAACAACATCATAGGAACAGTGATAGCGTATAGTGGTGTGACCGTCGGAATGCCAAGTCATATATCTCGAGTTCGAACGTAAGACACGCACCTCTGATTTTAGAGATTCTTACGTATTGTATAATTATCACTTGCTTAAAAAATCGGTGAAGGAAAACATCGTGAGGAAACCAGCATGTCTGAGAGATATTTCTCAACAGCATGTGAAGCTAAGTCAGAGGTCCATGGGCAGTATAAAAACTCTGACACCAGGTTAGTCACTAACCACACGAAAAGAAGAAGATCATCGTAGGATATTTCGTTTGGGAAAGGCATTTTTTTTTTGTATTTTCTTTCTATATCTCCTTTGTTTAACCTACAATTCTCAGGTCAGGGAATGATGGGCAACTCTCTGGAGCGCGGCGGCGGCGGGGTGCTAGGCGGGCCGCGCATGACGCCGCCGCGGCCCGGCATGGGCCCCATGAGCCCCGGGGCCTACGCTGCCGGCATGCGCGGTCCTCCGCCACAGGGACCAGGTATGTAACATACCCTTTGAGGCTTGGGCAACCAAGATAAGCACACAGTTACTGACTGACTGACTGATCTACCAGATTTCACTGAAATAATTGAAGAAACAAAAAAACCTGATTCAAAGTCAAAGTCAAATAATTTATTTCAAATAGGCACAAGAAAGGCACTTTTCAGCGTTAATATAAACTAGAAATAGAAATGATTCTAGTCGCCCCTTCCAATAGTTAATTTCGTGTGGAGAAGAATGGGCAAGAAACTCCACCATTACTCTTTTATAATGTTTTGCATACATGCATTATAAAATTCTAAGTAAAGACGATGCCCCAGAATAAAAATACTACACCACAAAAGGTTAAAGAAACAAATATAACAATGGCTGGTAAAATTAATTATAGTACCTACCATAAGTACATGCTCACATATATACAAACTTTCTAAAAGTTAATAATAATAAATCAATCAATGTGTGAGTTAAAGTTATTCCAAAATTTTAAAACAGTGTAGTATACAAATTATAAATTATTACCTAATTTACTAAGCAACCAGTTTGATTTTGTCTAGACTCTAGATTGTCCTGTGGAGCAGGACCAGCATGTTTACAAGCATCTTTGTATTTGTTATAATCCTCTAGTTTGTAATAAGCTTGTTTACAAAGTTGAGAATGAGAAAACATGACAACTGACTGACATATCAACGCACACCCGAAACTATTGGGACTAAGAACGTGAAATTTTACTTCCTTATGTAATCAAAAAAAAAAAAAAAATATATATATTATTATAATTTAATTATATATTATTATTTTATTATTATTATTTATTTTATTATTATTATTTTATTATTATTATTTTATTATTTTTTTTTTTTTAATTATTATTATTTTGTATTCTTTAATTTTCTTCTCTTGTAAGAGAGTACAAAACTTTACACACGGGCCGGGACCAAGTGTGTAAAGAGGGATTTAAATAGAGAACGTTCATGATATTGTGGGAGAAGTAAGGAACTTCCGGGTGATGCGACAGGTGTTGAGGATTGTGGCTTTTTGTAGCAGGTGAAGGGTATGTGTAGAGTGTTAAGGCTTTGTGTAAGAGATTTTGGTACTATGCCCGTAGATGAGAGTACTAATTAATAGAGAGAGAGAGAGAGAGATATATAGATGAGAGTACTAATTAATAGAGAGAGAGAGAGATAGATAGATGAGAGTAGTAATTATTATTATTTATTTTTTTTGAATTATGGGATCAAATCTGAAATCCCGAAAAAAAAATCAGCTGCTCCATACATTATGCTCCCATAACTCGTCAAAATATAGGGAACAGCACAGACATTTGTCCCTTGTTCATAATTATGACTATAATGACCCCTTAAAATGATGCCCATGAATTCAATTTCACCTGTAGTATAAGTTTTGTTTGTACTCTATGACACTCGCGTCACCATGAAGAATCTAACGACATATCTTTTTATCAAAATTTGTTGATTCGTCGAGTAGTTACAAGCAGACATAGGAAGGCTATACATACAGGTTTAACCACAGATATAGATAGACATAGATAACGCAAGTATCACTATCTGTATGAAAACCAAGCGTGCCATTTTTTGACTACCTATTATGACGTCACAAGCACTATTTAGTGATGTATGATGATCGAAAACCAAGCGTGCCATTTTTTGACTACCTATTATGACTCACAAGCACTATTTAGTGATGTATGATGATCCGACTAGCGCTGTATACCGATGCAGACTGAGCGCGAATGTGACCACTTACGATTTTTGTACGTAAGCTAGGCACGCGAAGTAGTTGCTCATGCGTTATCTATATCTGTTGGTTAAACACATAACCCCAAGACACACACCTCTGACTTTTTGGATTCATGTGCGTATTGTATAATTATCACTTGCTTAAAAATCGGTGAAGGAAAACATCGTGAGGAAACCAGCATGTCTGAGAGAT
Organism: Hyppa rectilinea; assembly: GCA_951799385.1. NCBI lineage: Eukaryota > Metazoa > Arthropoda > Insecta > Lepidoptera > Noctuidae > Hyppa > Hyppa rectilinea. Next base: position 2,248,911 of record OX637327.1, read on the forward strand.
ATTTCTCAACAGCATGTGAAGCTAAGTCAGAGGCCCATGGGCAGCATTTAAACTCTGGCACCAGGTTAGTCACTAACCACATGAAAAGTGTATGGGTCCTGAATGTTCTTCGTTCATTTTGTAAGTCCTCTAAGCTGAATAGGGATGATCACAGGATAACAAAAGGAGAAATAATATTTATTTACTCCGTCAGTCTGATAAAAAATATTAGACACGAATTTAAAAAAAAAATTGCCATCGACACGCTAATTAAAACAAAAAATGACTTAGATGAAACCCATTATGTTGGGGGAGTGGGAGCGCGCTGCGTCACAAATCAGTATAAAATCGACATAGGAGTGACGTCATGCCAAAGTTTTAACACAATGCATCGACTTTTAATTCTGCTCCGATCCCCAAGATACAGGCAAATGCCTAGTTTGGGGGTCACCGCCCTACGTTTTATTGTAAGACAGATTATATATAAATAAATTTGAATTACGTGGAAAATCAAAAAATACGTGTCCAATATTTTTTAATAATCTAGCTGACCGACTAGAAAATACATTTTAATTATCATCTTTATTATTATAATAACGTGGCTCTACAATGGTGAAATTAATTTACCATACATACATATTATACGTTTTCAAATTTTCGTTTCATGAACACATTATATTTGAATTAAACGTTATTATTTAAGGGTTTATTTAAAATGTTTGAAAATACGATCTTAGAGCAACCTGTACCTACTTTAAGAACAGCGCAGTGGTCTTTTGCCGGGGTCACGGATCGTAACATTCGCATCAATGAAATTAAAACGAATAAGCAATACTATTAGGATGAAACAACTGCAAAAAGTAGGCGAAAAATTAATTTTATTATTTTGATTGTTGAAATTTTTTTTTTTTCAATTTGCGATTTATTTTAACCTATCAACAATTATATGATAAATGGGCACTAGCCCTACCCGTGTGTTAAATTAATGTCACCATTGTAGCGCCACGTTGTAATAGAGTGGCTCTTAAGTAGGTGGCTCTTTTACTGCAACACTGTATTCAGTTGTTCTGAAACAAATTCCTACCAACCAGTAGCTTGAAACATCCATCTCCGTCAGGTATGCCACCAATGGGTATGGGCCCGCGAGGCGCCTGGGCCGGCGGCAGCGGCGGCGGCGGGGGCGGAGGGGCGGCCCCGCTGAACTACTCCGGGGGCTCGCCCGGCGCGTACGGGGCCCCGCCCGGCAGCAACGGGCCCCCAGGGCCGCCAACGCCGATCATGCCCAGCCCGCAAGATTCGTCGAATTCCGGTGAGTTTCATGATTGGGCGAAGGTGGCGGGGTGAGGGTTCAGCGGATTCAAGTTTTTTTTCTATGTAGGTAGTTGTAACATTTGTAAGATTTTTAGGCCCCTTGCACCACAAGTCACTAAGCCAAATTTCACCAATGAAACTAAACGCGATCAGCACGTTTAAACTGCGTTCAAGTGCTGTCAATGTCAATATTCCACAACAATGGTGTCACCGGCGCGCTGATCTCGTTCAGTTTTATCGGTGAGATTCGTCCTAAATTCGTTTAATGTGTAATTTTTCGGTTTCGTTTAAAGATGACACACATATAATTATCACGTTTAGCGTTAGTGATAAACTACGATAACATGGCGCGCCTCCAAATGACTGTTTCAATGTTTGTAGTCACATCCTTACGAAAGAGTTGTAAGTATTGGTCTTCAGTAGCAGGCCGGCAGCGACATGCGTTGTGAGTCTTGGTGGCGCTTTGTGATTACTTTCACAAATACTTTTGAATTTTGGAGGGTCGGGCCGTGTTATCGCAGTTTTTCTCTACCTAAACGCGTTTAGTGATTTGTTGTGGAAGTGGGCCTTAATATAAAATCAATGAGATTATTTCTTTGTAAGGGTGATGGATAGAATATTAAGTAAAGCCACTACATTAGAGAGTTTACATAGTAAAGTAATTATTTTCAATCAATTAATTTTTATAATTTATACAAAAAATTAAATATGAAATTTTTCTTTTTAATTCAATTGTACTTCTGACTTGTCTTTTTTACTTATTTTAATGTTAAAAGAAAACTTGATACCCGCATAAGACGCTTCATGTGTTAACCGTCCCCCGCAAGAAGGTTGATTGGCATTTGTATCTTTTATCTTTTTTTCGTAAAAAAAGATGTCAAACAATTTTCGCAAGCAATCCCATCTGCCGCCTAAAACATTATTTTTCAGTTTATGTCGATGGAAATGCACCTCCCAACCAGTTAACGTTTAGTTTAATTTTTTAACAAGAATTTAAAAAGGTTGCAGGTTTCAAGGTATTTAAATGTCGCACTAGTTTTTAATTTAACTGTTAGGAGATGAGAATGCATTAGTGAAAACTCGTCTGTATTTTTTTTTCATGAAAAAAGTAAAGTTTAACAAAATAATATTCTGTTTTTTTTTTTTTGTTGAAAAGATTAAAAATATTTAGGGTAGTTTAATCATCCAGTTTTATCGTTAAAACATCGAGTTCTGCTGCCAGCAAAGGTAAAATTAGCTTGTGTTATGCATAATTAGAAGTTAATTATAATTAATTAATGTATGCTCATCTTCATCCGATGTGATCTACAAAACTGACCAAAAGATCCATCTCACTCACAATTTATCTTTTTTATATGAAAACATGTATCTTTTATCTTTCTTTCCGTTTCGCTTGCTTCATTCTCGCATAACCTTGGTTCGTTCACGCTTGGTTCACCTCTGTACAATGCCTTTTTTATCTTTTTTTTTGTAAAAAATCTTTTTTATTATTCCGTTGTGTCTGTATAGATTCTTCTTTAGTTTAAGTTGTTTCTCAAATGGAAAATAAAAATAGTTTTTTTTTCTAATTGAGAAATAGAAACTGTTATTAGAAGTCAGCAGTTATTGCATTTTGTTTTATAAAAGATAAAAAAATAACGTTGCATTATTATTTTTCTGACTTCTAATTCTAGTTGCTAATAATAAAACATGTGTACCGTAGTTTTTAATTACTTTCTCATAGACAAAATTGTTTACTTAGTGTTTTTTTTTTGCATAATAAAAATGTAAATAAAATTTACCATCGCATTTTTATTATTTTCGTTTGCCAACTTTATTTCAATAAAAGCAGAAAATCACACACAAACCCAACTAAAAAAAAAAATGATTTTGTCTATGACACGAAAAAATGACAGATACCACAAAAAAAATTACCAAAAATAAAATCCGGTTTCGAAAAAAAAGTCACGCATAATGTATGCGCGCCAGGGGGAGACAACTTGTACACTCTGATGAAGCCGGTGGGCGCTGGAGCACTGGGGGCGGAGTTCCCTCTCCCCGGCGAGCACGGACCGGCGCCCCAGCACCTCCCGCAGCCTCCCGCCAATGAAGGTGGGCCTCTGGACTCAGAAAGGGACTGTCTTATGGACCCATAAAACAGATCCTCCATCGCCCGTGTCGATTTAATGGCTCCTGTACTCTATGGCCAATGTTGGAGTCAATTTTACTCATGTCAAAATAATGACAGTTGACAATGACACCTGTCAATGTCAATTCAAAAGGCGCGTACAGTGCTACAAGAATCTTTTGGCGCTAAAATTATGTTGAAAACTTTGCGCTGCCGGTAGACAAGTATACAATAGGGATGTTGACTAGATGTTTTTTTAGTCAATAAACTAGATTTACAAAAAATATTGGACACGTATTTTTTCTTTTTTTTACGTAATCCAAATATTACGCTGATACATTGAGTTGAAATGTGGCATGACGTCACGAGTATGTAGTTTTTATACTTACTTGTGACGTAGTGAGCCCCCACTTTTTGTTAATATGATAAAGCAATAAATACGTGACTAATATTTTTTATTATCTGTTTCACAGACTAAATATAATTTCTTTTCTTTGACCCATTGTGTTGTGGAATGTATTTAAAAAACAAAATGGCGGTGTTAGTTCCGATTTTGGCCACGCGCTTAAAGAAACTTGTAGCGCTATATGCGCCAGCGTTGCCCGATGTGTACAGAAGCCATGAGGGCTCTGACACTTGCGTGAAAAAAAAAACAAAGGAATAACAAAAAGTCTTTGGAAAATGAGTTTGGTTGCGGTGGGTGTGCGGCGCCGTTTCGTGTCGCTTTGGTCGAAGATGCTAAAAATTATTTGCTTTTAATATTTTTTTTAAAGCCCTTGAGAGCGGCGTGTCAGAGCCCTGCTTTATTTTTTTTTTTGTCAAATATATTGGTATCAACTATAGATGTTTGAATACATCACTATTGGGTGTCCCATCTTTATTGTCTGTTATGCTTTAAATGTCAGTGCGAGTAAATAATGTTGCCCGAATAAAAAGTAAATTGTTTTGTAATGTAAATGGCTTGCTCATTGCATTTTGGACGTTGTCAGATAATGACATAATTCATTAATTACAACAGAGTAGGAAAAATCTTTTCTCAGGCGAAACCTTTGTGGGCTTTTTTGTGAATATTTTTCATTCTAGCGATACTGCTTCAGTTCCGTTTAATAAATTATTACCTGTTTGCAATGTTAGTTAAAATAATATTTCCCTGCACAACAAAATTAAGGTGAATGCGAGTAGCCCGCGAAATTCAAATTTTGCGGGCTACTCTAAAATCTAGAAAAAAATACTACATGCTCTTTAAAAAGAAATTTTGCTTTTCCTTGGTCAAATCGCTTTTTTTAATAAGTATAAGTATAAAGCTAAGCTTTTTATAATGGATTTACTGGAAAAGGGAGCCATTGGACAGTGATTTTTCGTTCAGTCTCATTGCCATTGGTCTATTGGTTGCAAGAGCTAACGGTGGACATGGCTTCCATAGGGATGATGGCTAAGTAAAAAAAAAAAAAATATTTAGTCCGTCAATCAGATAATTAAAAAAACTTAGAGGTGTCAAGGGAAACCAGGATGGAACGAAATTCCTTTCGATCAATTAGTGAAGGAATTGTAATAAAATTTGATTTCTTTTATGTTATAATAATCAAAAAAATCTAAAATCAACCAATCAATTTTATTATTTAATATATTTAAATTGATTAAAAAGACATCATATTTTACTCAAAAAAAAAGTGTCGTTACAACTTTTCGTAACGCGCGATAAGGAACTTCGTTGCAAAAAAATATTTGACACGTATTTTTTTGCTTTATCATATTCATAGAAAATGACTAAGATAAAACGCATTAACGTTGGGGAGTGGGGCTCGCTACGTCACAAGTAAGTATAAAAACTACATACTTGTGACGTCATACCACTTTGCCCCGATCCAGCTTGCCCCTTGCTGTCGTCCCCCAGCGACGCCCTATCGACGCCGAGGTCCGTACCCGTCAGTGGGTGCCCTTAGCGTGTAGTCGCTTAGTTTGTAAGTTTGTTTAAAGCCCTGGCTTGAGGCTACAATTATTTTGTGGCATCCACAGGCAAGTCCGGTTAAGCAGTAGACAACCTTATGGTTGAACAACGAGATGCCACTAACAAAAATAAAACCGTCATACCACATTTTAACTCAATGTGTCGCAGTAATCTTACGAAAAAATACGTGTCCAATATTTTCTAATAATTTAGCTTACGGACTAAATAAAACACTTTAGTCATCAACCCCATTCCCGGTTTGAGCAGAAATATTGGACTTTTTCGCCTGGAATAATAATAATAATATCCTTGGACATTTCACACAACGCCATATCCTGCCTGTGTTATGGTAACGAGATGGCTGATATATACTCCTTATATACATTTTTTTTTGTAAATACATACATATTATAGATAGAAAAACACCCAGACTCGTAACAAATACTTGCAGGTCGTACAAATATTTGTTCCGTGCGGGAATCGAACCCGCGACATAGTGCGCAGCAGTCAATCGCTCAACCACTGCGCCAACCGTGTCGTCAAATAATAGGAATAGCAGCCCGTAGTCTGGATTAGTGCCCGGTTAATGGCAATAGGCTCGCACCCTATTACATGGGACTTAAACATAACTGGTGTAATGTGGGTTGTACAGAGGCCAGCACATCAAGTTACCACAATCTGTCAAATTTCTTTGATAGTATTTCAACTTTATTGCAAAGATTCAAGGTTCATTTTTGATTGAGAAAATATGACAGTTAGGGATAGCTTGATGTGCTGGCGTCTGTACTATAGGTACACTTCTGCTTAACCCCTCAGAGAAAAAAGGCGTGATTTTATGTTAAATGTCACTACAAAACCCTAACGACAGTGAATTAATCCGAAAAACTACTCGCACTTATATTTCAGTACAACAGGCAAATCATAATTGACTCTTTGAAACGGTCAAAAGTAAAATAATAAAATCACATAGAAAAAAGACTGGTCGTCTTAAAAACTTCCATTACCGTACAGAAATTATGTATTATGCGAAGATATAATTGTAAAATTGCATTTAATGCTAATAAGTATTCCATTTGATTCTAAAAATCTGTGACGTCATTATATTTCATACAAAACACGTACAAATTCCGCGTTTTGACAGTTCATAAAAAGTAACGTTATTGACTACCCTTTCAAATAACCAATTATATGCAGATAATAAGCCTTGCACGCCAAGTCAAAGGCTAATTTTCGATATAACATGCACAGAATTGATATGACAGAGGGGGCATTTAAACACTACGTAAACATATTTTTTTTTTAAACAAACCAAATAGCATACAGAGTGAGACGCAACCACCCTTTGTAAATAAAAACTGACCTTGTAACAACGCGGCATCGACGCGCGCGCTGTAGCGCTGTTAGGAAAGATACATCGTGTTCAAACGCGGCTAAAACTTAAAATATCATTTGCGACTAAACTACTGCTCCTATTTAATTGATTTTTGGTACAGAGCTTGAAAATGGTACCTAGTATAGGCAGTTTAAAGGAAAGCCCCTCTGTCGTATCAACACTGTATATAGTAATTTTTTAGTATTAGTGCGTTATTTTATGAATGAGAATGAAGCAAGTTAGATTTCTAAAGTCCTGCCGATGAGAAAATGCGATTCTGACAACTGTCAGTTGAGTACAAAAGGATACGTGTTTAACGATTTTAAACCTTATTAGTTCCTAACCTTTTGAACGCCAATGTCACATATACGTGACAAGAAAGGGCATGCCCTGCACGCCAACGACACATATTTGTGACAATGGAATCAACACTATAACACGAAATAAACAATTAAATCATTACTTTTGTGTGTGTGTTAATATAGATATCTTAAAAATTGAAGCTCTCGTACGTATTAAATGACATGAAACAAATTAAAAGGCACCATGGATGTTGGGAAATTCATGATAACAAGAAGAAATCAATTTGTAGCTAGGCGTGGAGGGCACGCGCGTGCGTTTATGGCGTTCAAAAAGGCTAATTGTGTCCGATTGACAGCTGTAGGGAACGCATTCTTTCGATGGCCGGAATAAAGTGTTTATATTAAACAAAAATATATATATTTCTTTTTATTACTGTTTCATAACGGCTATCTTATGCATGTTAAAAAGTATAATCTAAAGACGAACACACACTTGTCGTTGCATCGTGAAAGGAATAGGGTTCTTCCCTGATGAATAAAGCTCTAAATAAAAGGCTTTTTCATCCCTGCTTACTCGGAAACAAGAATATTCTTCAGTGGGCTCAGACACAAAATACGATGCGATGCGATGCGAATTCGCAACTAAAAAAATATGATTACCATTAACCTTTGAACGCCAGAGCATGAAAGCACGCTCGTGCCCTCCACGCCAAGCTACGAATTTATTTCTTCTTGTTATCATGAATTTCCCAATATCCATGGTGTCTATTTAATATGTTTGAATTGACCTGTCATTGTACGCATTATAACGAGCAACTTACAGCTTACATTATAAAGACCAAACCAGAAATTGCTCATATACGTGACAAGCGAGCGCATGCCCTGCAAACTACACAAATATGTGACAAAAATGCGGTGCACTATAACACGAGATAAACAGTTCAATAATTATTTTTGTGTTTTACTATTACATAACTTAAAAAGGTCCCGCACGTATTTGATTGGATGAAACAAATTAAAATACACCATGGATATTGAGTAATTCATGATGACAAAAAGAAAGAAATTGTGGCTTGGCGTGGAGGGTATGCGGGTGCGCATATGCTCTGGGGGGCCTAGACAAGTGTCAAAGTCAAAGTCAAATCATTTATTTCAAATAGGCACAAGAAAGGCACTTTTGAACGTCAAAGATCAATCGCTCCGTGTAGATTCGATTTCGAAAATCGATATCACTTTTGCTAAGTTGTTGATCCAACAATTCGTTATCTCAGCGATTCCGATTGTCAAGAACGCCACTTGTATACGCATTTAGGTATATGAAAATATTGATCGAGTGATTTAATTTCGTCATCGTTTCGTTACTCAATTTGACATTGTCTAGCACTTAGCGATCGAAAACGATTGATCACGTGACATTTCGAAATCGAATGCCAATTCCATACATTGCGGATTTATCTAATTTCGTTATCGTTAGTGGAAACGTGACTTTGACTAGGCCCCCTGGTGTTCAAAGGTCCATTGATTTTGTTGGACCAATAGATTTTCAGTGTTTATTATTTTTATTTTTTTTTGAGGCTGGGAATTCATCCAGTGACTTCTCCCGCTCTGGGTGGAGCGGAAGGGAGTGTCAGACTCTTACTGACTAAAACCCATCCATGTTCCTATGTTTATCAGTACCCTGACATGATGATTAAGGTAACCTCCAGGTCTCTTGTCTCAGGGCTGGGAGGAGTCGACGGCATGAAGTCTTCGCCGGGGGGCGTGGGAGGCGGAGGGCCCGGCACTCCCCGGGAAGACTCAGGATCAGGCATGGGAGACTATAACTTAAGTAAGTATTACAAAATTTTATAAATTAGCAAATTTTTGTAGAAATTGACACGGTTTAGGAATCCTTTAGTCGCGATTGATATTTAAACTTTGTTACTAGCACGTATTGTCGGTATGTTTCTAACTCTTTCTTGCATTTGTTGTTTGAAAGTTGTGTGCCAGTGACAGGAATAATGTTAAGGTAGGCCATGAAATCCGTGTTTTTCCTAACCTTCAGAGTCATATTACGAACACATGTTAGTTAGTTTGCAATTGAAAATATACACTAATATTATTAAGGCGAAAGTTTGTGTGTGTGAGTTTGTATGTTTGTCCGTCGTTCACGCTCAAACGGCTGAACGGATCTGAATGAAATTTGGGAGAGAGGTAGTTTATGACCTGGATTAACACATAGGATACACTTATTATCCTGGTAATACGTTCCCTTGGGGAAATTCTGATATTTACGTGGGTGGAGCCGCTGGCGTGGCGAGTGTGTTCATATAACGACACTAAACAACTCGCTTTCGCGTCGAACCCAAGTTTTGTTACACTTTGCATAACCCCTCATTCGTTAAGCAAGCTGATTCAGTTTCCTAACAATTATTATTAAAAAGGAATTGTGTCTCACTAGTCACAGTTGAACATATAATAATCGTCTCTACATAGTATAAAACAAAATGGTTTTCCGCCGTCTGTCAAATACCTACGCAACGAATTTTAGTGCGAGTTCCACCAATAGATACGAGTGATTTAAGATGTTGCATTCTTCACTACATAGTATAAAACAAAGTCGCTTTCTCTGTCCCTATATCCCTATGTATGCTTAAATCTTTAAAACTACGCAACGGATTTTGATGCGGTTTTTTATAATAGATAGAGTGATTGAAGAGGAAGGTTTATGTGTAGGTATAATTTGTCGACATACTATGCGGGCGAAGCCGCGGGCGGAAGCTAGTCTGTAATAAAACAAATTGTAGGCAAATGTGTAACTTTTCTTGTAGAAAATAAAGTTATATTTGCAATCGCTCTTTAAAAGTGTGCGCGCAGCGTCTTTGTGTAGGCTCAGGGATGACCCTAAGCGTTCGGCTTGTCACGCATCTATTCCTTTTTCCAGTCCATCGGCCGATGCGTCCGAGTAGAATAGTTCTGTTATAACGTTATCACGTAAAATTATCGTCCAAAACCGACTTTTGTTTTCTTTAATTAATGCAAATGTTGCCAGTAATAACTGTTTGTAATTGCGTGTCCGAAATAATATATCTTTCTTTCAGTCTCTCTGTAGGGCTCATTACAATTGCACAAAAATGTACAGTTTCAACAATCGACAATCATAAATAGTTTATTTTTAAAAATCAGGTTTCGGTGGCCCCAGCGGCGACCAGAACGACCAAACTGAATCGGCAGCGATATTAAAAATAAAGGAAAGCATGCAAGAGGAGGCGAAGAGATTCGAAAAGGACCCGGAACACCCAGACTATTTTATGCAGTGAGATGTTTTTATTTCAAAAATCACCAACGCGCCGCCGACTTGCCCTAAAATCAAATATTTTCTCGTTACTCTGGTACCGATTCTTTTGGTATCGTCGCGCGATGTTTATTGGTTTCGGTATTTGTGTGTTTAGTGTTGGGAATTTTCGGTATCATTTTTCTTTTGGTATCGATGTTTTGGATACCAAGTTTTTTGGGTATCGGATTTTGTTGATGCCAAGCTGGTATTGGGTTCCGAAATCAATTGATATTCGTTCCGAAGTTTTTATACAAAAAATTTAATATGCCTTTAGCATTTAAGGACTAGTGAATGTTAAAATCAAATTCGATAGTTACTTATGTTACTGTTTTAAGCGTGTTAAAATTTAAAAGTTTTAATGATCTCAAAATTACATCGGTTTGGTGAGTTGGCGCGCGTTTTGTCTGCGTTCCAACGGTCTGATGGTAAAAAATGTATTTTTCTTTAAATACCCTTTCCTTCTGCGTTTTTCTTTGCACAATTATTTATTATTTTTAATTTAGCCCGATGTAGTATATTTGTTTCGATTATTTCACTTTTCTTTTTGACAGTTTCATACTGTGTTCAGTTAATGTATTAACAGAGTACCTACTTATGTTTAGACGCCAGCACATCAAGCTATCCCTAACTGTTACATTTTCCCAATTGAAAATAAACCTTATGCTTTTGTTATAAAGTTGAAAAACTATCAAAGAAATTTGACAGATTGCGGTAACCTGATGTGCTGGCCTCTGTACTTAAAACTTTTAATTAGAATAATGTAATTATAATCAGCATTTCTTGCTTTCTTAATTTGTCTTCCGATAGTATCCTGGGATTTGTTTCTAGGCCGTCACGGTCCGCAGCTACATAACAAATAAGACGACATTTCCAAACTGACGTTTAATGAAACTGTCAAAACGAACATTCAAATGCACTTGGTAATGACGAAGTCATAAACGTGACGGTGATCCGTCAGACAGTAACGATTTTGTCACTTATTAACTGGTCGGTCTATAAAAAAATACGTCTATTTTGTACAGATAATGTAGATCGGCGCCATTTTGTTTTTAACTGTACGTTTGTGTTGACATTGTTGTTATTGCCTGACGGTTTTGACTAAGTAAGTTGTTGCAGGAGTGACATTTTAGTCTTGAGGGAAAATACACTTTCACATAATACGCCTGATAGTCGTTATAGCATGATAACACGAAAAATATTCCTTAAAAAAAATCAAATCATCTTCCTAGCCTTTTCCCAAGTATGTTGGGGTCGGCTTCCAGTCTAACTGGGGTCAGTTGAATACCAGTATTTTATAAGGCGCGACTGCCTATCTGACTTACACAGCCTAGGTCTGGGTAACACTACTAACTCAAATAAATGTAGAAATAAACATCTCACGTGTCCATAAAGGCCAAATATTTTTTTTTATTCTTATGGTGTCTCGAAAACTTGCTATTTTTACTATCAGCGCCTATGTGTGAGAAAACCTGACTCTTATTGTAAGAAATGACACTTCTGTATACAAGGTGTTCAATACGATGATATCCATTCATAAAAAGGCTTTCCACTGCACCAAATAAGGTTGAGCCAACTCTGTCGTCATTTAAAACACCCTGTACGTTTACTTTGTCATCTCCACCGTCAGTTCGAGTGATGTATTATGTATTAACAATATTAAGTTATATAAAGATTTTTTTATTTCGAATAAAATTATTATATATGTACTAGTAATATAAAAGCCTTTATTTTTTAAACTAATTTTTGACTATGAACTTATATGTAAAGGTGGCTTCGGTTGATAATTTAAAATTGTGGGCTCAAATATAGAACATCGCGTAGATTTACTACGGAAACGCGAAAAATAGAACTAGACGAACTTTGATAAAGACTTCAACTTGCAATAATAAAAGAGATTTAAAAAAAGTCGGTAATGGGCTGTTTAAACTGTCTTAAGGAAGTGACTACATCCTGTCAGGTGGTGTCTCGTCCAAAAATCTGTCTGCTTAGCTGTTTCCCAACAATATGGAGTTCGGTTTCCACTATAACCGGATGCAGCTGAATGCGTAATTTAACGTGTGCTTGGCTTTACATGTTTTTTAAAGCACGGAGTGGTCTGATATGTAATGGATGGATAGGTTCTCAGCCAGTTACCAACAAAGGAAAGTTAAAGACTAGCTTCTCGTAACCATTTTGAACTAAAATATCGTTTGTTTCGCCCCATTCAACAAAGCAGCCGAAGCCTTATTGTTTTTAATTTAAGAAAACGACAAAACGCACCGATTTTTTAATGTCCAAGTGCGTTGATATGTATTAAAGTTGAGATATTTAGCGCGGAAATGGTGTTACTGCGGTATTTTTTTACTGAAAAGGATGCAATGAATTATGTTGCATGCAACATGAATTTTATAAAAAAGAGTATGCTGTTTGTCTGCTACGTTCTCAAAAAAAGAAGGTTGTAGAAGTAAAAACTTATATGATTTTCATCGCCGTTTGAAATACGCATTTCAGTGTCACCGACCCGCGCTTGGCAGTTCACTTATATTCTCAATCCAGAAGCAGTGCCAAGTTGACTCAAAGATGTGCACTTAAAAATAACAGTTATAATGATAACGAGGTCACTTGGTATCTGGTGAAGAATAGAAGGTTCTCTCGTTCCCAAAAGATGAAATCAGGCGGTCAGAGTTGCGTAAGATCCTATACTTGCAATATGAAGTAAAAAAGACATTGATAACAATATAATTTTTGGTCAGCGTTTTGCAAAAGTAGAATTTTTGCCTAACAAAACCGTTATATCAAAAACATTAGGTATTCTTTGCATGTTCATTCAGTAGGGGTGTTGACGATGTAGAAATAAACTCATGGTTACACCATTTCTAAGCTAAAAAACTTCAATTTTTCTTCCACGTTTCAAAGAAAAAAAGGTAAATTAATTATTTAGCATTATTTTGTTTTAAGCTCTTAATGTTCCTAGATTTGTATTTTTTTTTATTTATAAGGACGCGTTTTTATTAAAAGTTATTCAGGATATCGGTGCGTCAGGCGATATCGTATTTGGGATAATAGAAGAATTTAAATTAACGAACGTTAAAATTACTTTAGTAAGTTCCCCAAAACGCCCTTTGCTGCTATAGCTTTTTTTTTTTTTTTAAGGCTGGGAAATCATCCAATGACTGCTCCCGCTCTGGGTGGAGCGGAAGGGAGTGTCAGACTCTTACTGACTAAAACCCATCCATGTTCCTTCCGTAGCCCTTTATGTTCCGGGGTAGCGGTAACCCTTTCGGACAATCCCGCTTACCCGGCAGTTGCTGCTATAGCTGGGAAGAAGAAGTGGCGCAACAAACTGCCCAGCAACTAAAAATATCGGAGTTTCTTTCTAGTAGATGAAATAAAAAAGAGATAGAAGAATGTTACAGCTGTCAAATGAGGTTGAATTAAACTTCCAAGTATACGAGTTTGACTCGTAAAACAGTTTGTCTCTTCTTGAGTTTTTGGTCTCTTACTGTTTTCCTATTGTTTGGTTTTTGGCATTTCAATTCAGAAAAAAAAATGATATCAGCAACTAGTATCCCAAACACGGTATCGCGTCAGTTTTTTTTTATGTTCCGAAATGCGATAGAATTTTTGCAACGGAAAAGTGGTATCGACAAATTCCTCTCACTCCGGAACAAGCATTTATTCATGTTTAATAAATTATATCGATTTACAGATATTGTCGCGCGGTAACCACTATGTTTAGTAATAGCGGGCTAGGGCCGAGCAAAATTATCGATATCGACCGATACCAGAACCGATACCAAGTTTTTATTTTTCGATACTATCGATAATTTTGCCCGTCCCTACTCAAGGTGGAGATTTTTATGCAGAAAAATTTTATACCGTGAGATAGTGATGTGTTGTAGTTTTTTTTCATTCTGGTATTTTTCATGTAGCATAGGTATTTTTTTTCTTTTGGGGTGTGTGGAAATCTGTATAAATTAGATTTTACTAGAGATTTTTCGGAGAGGTAGTTTTTAAGTTATATGGGGCGTCGCCCTGTCCATAGTGTTGCGCAAAGTTGGGTTCATTTAGTGCCCACAAAAGTGACACCTCTAAAAATGGTATCAAGAATCTCGACAAAAAAAAATTCGGACGAAAATATTTTTCTTTTATAAAAAAAAATTGTAAATAAAATCAAACTTTTGGATGACGATTTTTTCAAATTTTTACAACTTTTTTTGCTTTTTGTTTTTAATTAATTTTTTATTTTAACTTGACACTAAACGGACCCAAACATTGTATATTATGCAGCGTTGAATTAATTAGGAATTAAGAATTTAGCGTTAACACAAAATAGATTTCAACAATGCAAAAAAAAAGTTTTAAAAAAATTATTATGATTATTAATTTTTTTTTGTTTAATAATATTAATTAATTGATTAATACATGTAGCGTGAGGTTGTATCTTGTTTACAGTTAAGGTATAATTATTATTTCCTATAATTTGTGACTTAGGTAAATGAATATTTTTTTCTTATCATATTGATGTCATGTTTATATACATACATAAATAGTTATTATATATTAAAGACATTGCTCGTTTTATTTCTAAAATAAACTCCTTTGACTCAATTTACATTGCCGGGGAACGCTAATTTATTGTCGAATGACATCGAAAACACGATTGTCAAATCGTAAATATTTTAAATTTTGTCAGTGAGTCCTTCAAATATATACCTACTATATAACAATAGAAAACCCACTTTTTTATGGTGGGGGAATCATCAAATGACTCCTCCCGCTCTGGGTGGAGCGGAAGGGAGTGTCAGACTCTTACTGACTAAAACCCATCCATGTTCCTTCCTTAGCCCTTTGTGTTGCGGTGCAGCGGTAACCCATTCGGACGATCCCGGACATTCGGACCTTTGTAAATTATGGTGGTAAGTATATTCCTTTAGACTTTTACAGGCTCATGAAAGTAAATTAAATTAAATAAAGGTTTTCTTAGTGAGTATTAAAAAAACAGGTCGTCTGGAAGTATCCTTTAGGTTTTGATTCCCTTGCGAGTAGTTGCGAGTTTCAAAATATGCGGCTTTAATTGCTGTATCTTTTGATTGCGTTGACGTAGAAGTTTGATTTTGTTACAGCTTAAAGATATTATAGACTTGAGTATTTGTTAAGAATTTCAATATAATACCACTACGCGTTCATGAGTAAAGGGGTAATAAGTTTAAAATTATTAAAAATATTTTTATTATATGATGTAACTAAAAATATATGCTTTTCGCAATTTTTCCTTTATCTGTGTTATAAGACGTTGCTTCGTACCAAATTTCAAGATTCTGAGTTCACGGGAAGTACCCTGTAGGTTTTGATTCCCTTGCGAGTGTCGAAAATTTGCGGCATAAACGGGAGTATCTTTTGATCGCGTTGACTTAGAAGTTTGATTTTTTCACAGCTCCAAGAGACCATAGACTTGAGTATTTGATATGAATTTCAGCTTGATACCTCCACGCGTTCCTGAGAAAAAAGGTCTTGACAGACAGACAGACAGACAGACGGACAACAAAGTGATCCTATAAGGGTTCCGTTTTTACCTTTTGAGGTACGGAACCCTAAAAACATAGTTTTCAGGAACTTTTTAGATGGCGACTACGTTACTAGGTGCCAAAGCCAAAATGCTTGAAAAAAAAAACATTGCGTCACGTCACATACGCTCGTTGACTGATACTTTCGTTGTTTCGTGTACTTTTTTATGTAACTACCGTATAATGGGGTGAATAGGAATGCAGGGGTGAATCAAAACGAAAGGGATTTTAACAGTGGAATAATACAGTTTGTGGCCCTTTTTGGCCACGAACTGTAGTATTTATTTTATATTATTGGTCCTTGTACAGACGCGCCAGCACATCAAGCTATCCTTTTTTTTTTTTTTTTAAAGGCTGGGAAATCATCCAATGACTGCTCCCGCTTTGGGTGGAGCGGAAGGGAGTGTCAGACTCTTAGTAGCGGTAACCCTTTCGGACAATCCACTCTCAAATTTTCTCAATTAAAAATGAACCTTATAGCTTTACAATACAGTTGAAACTTGATGTGCTGGCCTCGAGCTAAATGCCCTTGTTGGCAACAAACTGTATTATTTCAACTTTAAAATCAATTATAAAGTTTCGTTCCGATTTACCCCTGCCACCCTATTCATCCCATTTTACTGTACGTTTCGTTCTACGATTTCAAACTTGCATCCAAGTGAAATGATGTGACGTTCCGTTCCTTGCAGTAACTTACCAAGTTCAGCGCCATCTATCCAGAGACTAGAGAAGAGTTAAAAAGAAAATCCCTTATTACCGTGTTTCCTTAAAGAGCGTTTTTTTAATATCCTAAAGTCAAACCTCAATGCTATCATTCTCATGACAGCCGTCACGGAGGCTAAATATCATTTAAACTTTTCGCAGACAATAAAGATACAAAGGCGGACTTAATCTTTTGAACGCCATTGTCACATAGCACATGCCCTGTACACCAACGACACAAATATGTGACAATACAGGTACAGTATAACATGAAATAAACAATTAAATCAATACTTTTGTGTGTGTGTGTATCTAGATATCTTAAAAATTGAAGCTCTCGTACGTAATTGACATGCATGATAACAAGAAGAAATAAATTTGTAGCTTGGCGTGGAGGGCACGCGCGTGCGTTTTAAATGCTCTGGCGTTCAAAAGGTCAAGGTCAAGGTTGCCTTAGGCAATATAGCACGGTTTTTCACAGAAACCGTGGCTTTACCTTTAACGATAATGTGTTTGAAATCAAATATTTATTTTTATTTGTTGATCTATAATAGCAAACAAAAATCTGTGTTGTTATATCGATGCTTTATAGATGCAAGGAGATAACATCGAATAATAATAACGGTAGGTATAGAAACCACATCGTTGACACCAACCTACATGGTCTTTACATGATTTGACCAAGATTATGACAATCTGCCTGCCTTTTCCCAACTACATATGCTGGGGTCGGCTTCCAGTCTAACCGGATGCAGCTGAATACCAGTATTTTACATGGAGCGACTGCCTATCTGACCTCCACAACCCAGTAACTGGGTAATACGATACCCCTTGGTAAGACTGGACGTCAGACTTTCGAGCTTCTGGCGACCCGTAACGACTGTCACACACGACGACGGTCGACTGCCGATCCACAAATAACAAGTTGACTATTTACAAAGATAAAATCATTTCTCCAGGCTTCTACTGAGAAATTCCAGATGGAAAAACCTAATAACACTTTGTCCGACCCGGGAATCGAAACTAGGACCTCATGCTCAGCAGTAGCGCTTGCGACCAATACACCAATGAGGCAGTCGAACTTCAAACAAAACATTGTACACTGGTACGAAACTATTCGTATGCGAGTCCGACTCTCACTTGGCTATCTTTTACGTTCATTCCCATTAGTTCGATTCATTAGTTCGATCGTCGAACTAGTGAGAATTTTTTTTCTCATCTGTTCGACCGTCGAACTAGTGAGAATTTTTTTCTCATTTGTTCGACCGTCGAATTAATTAGATTTAAAAATAGTTCTACTACATTTAAATGTTTTACTAATTTCGTAATAAAATAAAAAACGCTCATTTGATTTTTGATTATTTATTATACATATAAACTAATTTTTGTTCTTTCTGGTTAAGCTTGTTGAGATAAGCAGGACAGAAAAATATTAGATTACGTTTAATATTTCATTATTACATTATTTTTTGATAGGTGAGGAAGCCAGCTTATAATTTATAAGTTTTTCAACTGTTTATTTGATCAAAGATATGCTATAGATGTACAAATAGTACACGAATATATATTTTTTTACATAAATTAGTAAAACATTTAAATGTAGTAGAACTATCTTTAAATCTAATTAATTCGACGGTCGAACAAATGAGAAAAAAAATTCTCACTAGTTCGACGATCGAACTAATGAATCGAACTAATGGGAATGAACGATCTTTTAGTGGTAAAGGACATATTCTACAGGGTGGAATTTATGAACCTCATGGAGGGAAAGTATTCGAAATATGGCAAATGTTAGTCAAGGGAAACATTCCTTTATTTTTTAAAAACCAACAAATCTGCATCTATAATCCGAAAAAAAAACCTGCACCTAAAAGAAAAAGGCCAGTTTCCTAACGATGTTTTTCTTCATTGTTTTAAGAAAACGTTTAAAACCGTTTTAATTATTTACACAAAGTAAAGCGCCTTGCTGGGTTCGATCCCACGACCTATAACTCGAAAGTCGAGGCCGTACCACTGAGCCAGCATTGCTGAACTACCAACAGAACCCTTGAAATACGTTTAAATTTTGTCCTTTCATCAGGTAGGATATCTTATCATGTCACATAAGAAACCATAAATCGAACCCGTTTTTTTTTGAGGGTGGGAAATCATCCATTTACTTCTCCCGCTCTGGGTGGAGCGATAGGGAGTGTCAGACTCTTACTGACTAAAACCCATCCATGTTCCTTCCTTACCCCTATATGTTCCGGGGTAGCGGTAACCCTTTGAGACAATCCCGCTTACCCGACAGGCTTGGCTATGCTGACATCTGTTTGAGGCGCGCGTGGAACATGTACGCGCCGTCCGGCACGGGCCTGGTCCTGATCGGACAGTGAGCTGCCCATTAATCATCGCCCGCAAATCGAACCCCTAGCCCTTTTATACACAACTTCTTTCACTTCAAACAACAGCACTACACTTCTAAGGGTAGCGTGTCTAAGACGCCACGTGTTCATATTCCCACACTCGTAAAATCACAGCGACTTACGCGAACCAGTTACGTGTGAATAATTGATTGTGGGTATCGTCGCGCACAAAAGCGTTATCGAATAGACTCGCTTGGGACTTTATAATAAAAGCAACGGTCGTATAAAAATAGGTAATAATAATAATAATATCCTTGGACATTTCACATAGGTAATACCACAATTAACATTAATTCAACTTATGAAGACCGCACAAAGAAATGCCCGGATTGGCCGACGTCTACGAGTGGTAGGGCGGGCAGCGGCGCTCGCGTAGCCAGGTTCGGTAAGCCGCGCCCTCCCCGCGGTTGTCCACGCATATGTGAGGCGCCGACAGTTATCGAATACCGCATACGCTGCCACATACACGTATGTGTGTTGAAGGCACTAATCTTAGAATAGCAGTAAAAATAGTGACAGTGTTTGTGATACTTCATCATCAGCCTATAGTAGTCCACTGCTAGACATAAGCCTCTCCAGTTGCACGCCATTCAGCTCGATTCTCGGAAAGTCGCATCCAGCTGCTACCAGCCACCCTGCGGAAATCGTAGCTCCACCTAGCCTGAGGGCGTCCTACCTTACGTTTGTCGATTCACGGTCTCCACTCAAGAACACGTCTATCCCAACGGTCACCGGTTCTACGGCTAATATGGCCGGCCCATTGCCACTTCAGCTAGCTTATTTTGTGATCTATGTACCGAGACAGAGTCCGAGCATGGCCCGAATCAAACTCAAACCCAAAGAATTTATTTCAAATAAACCAATTACAGGCTGTTTACGCTTTTTTTTTATTTGAGGGTGGGAAATCATCAAATTAATCCTCCCGCTCTGGGTGGAGCGGAAGAGAGTGTCAGACTCTTACTGGCAAAAACCTACCTATGTTCCTTCCTTAGCCCTTTATGTTCAGGGGTACCGACAATCCCGCTTAGAGGCCTTGGGTTCGAACTCAAGACCTATGACTTGACACTACTAGGCTATCACTGCTGGCGTTAATGCTTATAGAAAAGGAATGATGTCTAGACCCCTTGGACTTCATACTCAGCAGTCGCGCTTGCCACCATGAGTCCACCAGGGCAGGCAAGGTATAGTCACATATACTCATTTGGGTGGAATTCTAAATAAGTCTTATTTACCTACATAGGTATAGAAGCTAGCACATGAAGTTATCCCAATCTGTCAAATTTCTTTGATAGTTTTTCAACTTTAATTCCAAAGCGTAAAGTTCATTTTCAATTGGGAATATTTGACAGCTTCTAGGCTTAGTAACTCTAGGTATTTACATCACTGCATGTTATTACGGTACCGGCAATATAAATAAAATCAGCTGTTTGATTTACTTTGTTTATGGTATACACTGAACATTTATTATACCCGACTACGTAGGGTAATGATATCCAAATTATCAATAGACCATAGATATTACCATTATATTTTATTTTTGCTGTAAGTTGTCAGCTGAGGCAGCTGGCTCTCTCATCTATTCTTTTTTTTAAATCTAAATCAGTGTTTGTTTGCACACTGCCATTTAGGTAGGTACTTATAATAAAGAAAGTTTTTATTTAGGTTCTACAGTATTTCTAAAAAGTACAGCGGATGGGAAGTGTGGTGTTCATTGTTCTTGCCTCAAATAAGGCATTAGATAATGTTAAATAGGATTCAAACAACGACTGGCTGTGAACGCACTAAAGCTCACAGCTCATTAAAGCCACCCGGCACCCACCCCGCACCGCCTCGTCGCACGGCGTCCACTCGTTGTTGACAGGTGGTCCACGGGTGGAGGCTGCGTTATCACCAATAAACATCGCGCGGTCAACCAGTGGACCTCGCAACTCGCAGTGGAGTAAACGCAAGGCAAGCATGCGAGCAGCGAGTTGTCACCGAGTGGTCCACCCGCCGTCCGCGCGTGGAGGGCTTACGACGGAGGCGATTCGGTGACGCCACGGAGTTAAAGTAGTGAGCGCATACCCATGACTTGTATGAAAGAATACTAGCCGCAGGAGACGAGGCGTTGCCGGGCCGTGTTGTATTGTCCGAAAGGGTTACCACTACCCCGGAACATAAAGGGCTACGGAAGGAACATGGATGGGTTTTAGTCAGTAAGAGTCTGACACTCCCTTCCGCTCCACCCAGAGCGGGAGCAGTCATTGGATGATTTACCAGAATTAAAAAAAAAAAAAAAGGAGACGAGGCGTTGCAGAGTGGGTGCCGGGTGGCTCTAATGACCTTTAAAGCTATTGACATAAACACAACAGATAGGTACATACTTCAGTTTAGGTTTGGTGTAGATTTGGATGTTTAAGTATCGTAAAGCATACCTACTTATTTATTTATTGAAGTTTAATAATTTTTAATATAAAATTTACCTAATATATAAGCTAGTAAACATAAAATAATAATTTTTACTTATAGGTAGTAAATTAAAAATGAGATTAGAATAGTAAGGCATCAAAAAATTCACCCGAATCGCTGTCAACATAAAATGTGTCCAAAAAGGTGGCAGTAAGACGTTAGTATGCGACTGTACGGAAGACCTAAAATAATATATAACATGTTTCCAATTGTTTACCCATCATTTGTCTTCGTAATCAAATTATATGGCAATCATAATGCATTAGGTACGCCCCTTGACATGAACTGTTTTAGTTAAAATTTAAAATATTCCGTTGGCTGCAGTCTAAAAGACAAAAATAATTGAGTCAACTTAAAATGGAAGTTGGTAGTTGATAGAGGAAGATTAAAGGACAAGACATCACTTATTTGACTAAAAAGTATTCTACATTTAAATGTTTATTTGGTTCTAAAAGTGCAGAAAAATCTTAGTTTTTTTTTTGTTTTGACTACGTTATTTATTTAAAATGAATTGTTGTTTCTTAATTAAATACCTAATTGACTTTTAGAAAGATAACAGATACAGCGAACCAGTTAAATTGTTTGTAAAATTAATTGTATTGAATTTTAAAATCAAAGATGGCGGCTTGACAGAAATGTTGGAGAAATTAAGAATAATATTTTACATCTTACTAACTTTGCTCATACCATATTTGCTGCAAGAGTACATTTCAGCTATTTTAATAAATAAAATAAGAACTTGTAACAACTGCAAATCTTGTGCTAACTAAAAGAACTGAGAACAGTTTTAAAAAATTTAGATGGAAGTTTAATAAATCAAAATGTCGTATTGTTATTTGTTTTTATTCATTTTACTTATCAATTTGGGCTGCGTCATTTCTGAGCTGAGTCTACGATTTGGTAAGTTTTTTAATAGTATTATAACATTTAAAAAAACATAGCACAGATAATAAAAAACTTAAGTCAAATGAACCATTCATTTTTCTTTTCTTTTTAATTAGCTCATGAAAGGCAATATAGTGGCAAAAGACAAAACTTTTTTTTTCTAGTTTTCATAATAGAGACGCAAGAACAAGATCTAACGCATAACATCGGGAAGGCTCTGAAATTATCTGAAACTGTGAGGCCTGATGTTAAAGTTGATGACGCCATTGTCCCTTTGGACAGAGAGAGGGAAGAAGAGAGCTATAGAATGTGTGAGTATTTTCTTTGCATATGGAATAGTGGTTGCCCAGTGGAAATGGACAGGCAGAGCACAATCAGCCTACAATGTTCCCACTGCAATTGTTTTTTTAGTATGTCAGCTAGATTATTAAAAAAACATTGGACTCGAGTTTTTCTTTTTTTACGTAATCTAAAAGATTACGTCGATACATTGTATTAAACTGTTGCATGACGTCACTTCTATGTAGATTTTATACTGAGTTATGGCGGAGCGCGCCCCCACTCTCCAACTTGAATGCGTTTTTTTTTGTGGGAGGGTATCTTCATACTCCTTCCACTGTGTGTCGAGCGGAAGGGAGTGTCAGACTCTTACTTCCTTCCTTAGCCCTTTATGTTCCGGGGCAGCGGTAACCTTTTCCGACAATCCCGCTGAATTGCGTTTTGTCTAAGACGTTTTTTATTAATATGATAATGCAATACATCATCACCTGCCTAGCTTTTTCCCAACTATGTTGGGGTCGGCTTCCAATCTAACCAGATGCAGCTGAATATATATTCAGTATTTTACATGGAGCGACTGCCTATCTGACCTCCACAACCCAGCAACTGGGCAATACGATACCCCTTGGTAAGATTGGCTGTCACATTTTTCGGGCTTTTGACGACCCGTAACGACTGTCAAAGATGCACAAATGACAGCCGGGACCAACGACTTAACGTGCTTTCCGAGGCACGGAGGAGTCTCGGTGTGTAAAGATGGTTACTCACCCACGGGCAACCATAGGCGTACCTTAACCTGATGGATCGACCTGTGCGGCTGTTAGTACTTAGCCACGAGCTCCTCGACAGTGCAAAACATACATGTCTAATATTTTTTTATTAACTGACTCACAGACTAAATATAATTCCTTTTTTTAACCTGTCATCATCCCAATTCTTTTCCAGTATGCTCAGCAGCATCCAAAGGAGTATCCATGATAATCGACCTCTCCTGGTCTCCTTGGTCAATGGCTGAAGACCTGGCTTTAGAGACAGGTCTACCGCTTGTCAGAACGTTGTTAGGATCCCAGCATCTTGTGAAAGCGCTGGATGACCACCTGGAGTCAAGGAATGCGACTGATGCTGCTCTTATATTGGAAAGTGAGAGTGGTAAGTACTGAGACAAGAAGAAACTGGCCAATTGCGTGTCGGACCACACAGCCTTTTTTTTTTTTTTGAGCGTGGGATATCATCAAACGGCGGTCATTTGATGATATACCATTTTAAAAAAATCTGCTGTTCCATATATTATATATTATTTTGACGAGTTACTGCGAGCATAATCCATACATTATGCATGCATTAACTCGTTAAAATGTATGGAACTGATGACATTTTTTTCGCGATTTTAGATTTGTTTCCATAGTGAATGTCATTCATAATGATAAGTAAAAAAACCCCTTAAAATAATGCCCATGAATTCAATTTCACCCTGTAATGTATACATTCAGTCAAAAAAGTATCGGGAATGGATGATTTGTTTATGGTTCCAAATTCAAATTTTTGTTTTTTTGTAGTTGTTAGATTGGCACAACTGTTTTCCATTTTGGCGCGGAGTTTGAGTTGCATCTGTTATTCATATTAAATACAGTGCTGGTTTTAGTAATATCATATATAGTGTGTATTGCTAATTTCATAATGGACAAAAATATCGAACAAAGAGTTTGTCTTAAATTTTGCATCGCCAATGGAATTTCGTGTTCGGAGTCACTGAAAATGTTACAGAAGGCTTACGGTGAATCGACTTTATCAAAAACTCGTGCTTATGAGTGGTTCAAAGCGTTCAAAAGCGGTCGAGATGTGATGGAAGATTTGCCTCGCTCTGGTAGGCCATCAACGTCTGCAACTGAAGTTAACATCGCAAAAGTGAAGAAAATAGTGACTGAAAATCCCCATTCAACTCTGAGAGAGATAGCCGCCGAACTTTCTGTAGGTATCTCACGAGTCGATCCGTACCATTTTAACTAATCATTTGGGTATGAAACATGTTGCTGCTCGGCTAGTCCCAAAAGATCTGAATTTTCTCCAAAAACTCAATCGCATGAAAGTCGCTGAGGACATGCTAGAACGAGTCAGTTCGGACCTAACATTCATGAAACGCATTGTTACTGGTGACGAGACGTGGGTTTACGAGTTTGACATGCAAACTAGTCAACAAGCTTCGGAGTGGCGCCTTCCAACTGAACCGAAACCGAAAAAACCACGCCAAAGTCGATCAAAAGTCAAAGTCTGACTGTTTTCTTTGACTATCGCGGTGTTGTGCACTCTGAATGTTTACCGGAAGGTCTAACGGTAAATAAAGAATATTATTTGAGCGTTATGCGGCGTTTAAGAGAGCAAATTCGACGAATAAGGCCAGATTTGTGGAAAGAAAATTCTTGGATTTTGCATCACGACAATGCGCCTTCGCACAAGGCTATCATTGTGAACGACCAAACACTCAACAAATACCATCCAGCAACCACCATATTCACCAGATATGGCTCCTGCTGACTTTTTTCTTTTTCCTAAACTCAAATTACCACTTCGTGGCACCCGTTTTCAATCGATAGAAGACATAAAGGAGAATTCGCGGCGAGAACTGAACTCAATTCCGGAAGCAGCGTTTAAAAAAATGTTTTGATGAATGGATTATTCGTTGGCGCAAGTGTATCGTTTCTAAAGGAGCATACTTTGAAGGTGATAAAATAAATTTGGATGAATAACAGACATTTTGTGTATTATTGATCTTTTCCCGGTACTTTCTTGACAGAGTAGTATGTCAACATAATAATAGAATTGAAATATTTGAAATCTATAAGTCGCAGGGAAATGAGGATACTAGGGATTGCACGACTCAGCGAATTTTTTTTACAGAAATAAATAACATTAATTCAATAAAAAAACTTTGTCATAATCATATCTCTCTATGCCCAGATGTAGACAGAACCCTGTACGAGTTACTAGGAGTCTCCAACATCAGGGTCTGGGTGCATGCGGGCCTCACCAGGGACTCTGCGAAAGCGCTGAAGATCATGCGGCCAGAGCCCAGCTTCTACATCATTGTGGGGGAGAACGGGTTTGTCATGGATACTTATAGGAGGGTAAGTTTATTTTCAATGACGATGGTCTAGTGGTGGAGCTCGCGGCTAAGTACTAACAGCCGCACAGGTTGATCCATCAGGTCAAGCTACGCTTGCCGCTGGCCGTGGATGGGTGACCCTCTTTACATACCGAGACTCCTCCGTGCCTCGGAAAGCACGTTAAGCCGTTGGTCCCGGCTGTCATTTCTGCATCTTTGACAGTCGTCGAAAATCTGACAGCCACTCTACCAAGGGGTATCGTATTGCCTAGTTACTGGGTTGTGGAGGTCAGATAGGCAGTCGCACCATGTAGAATACTGGTATTCAGCTGCATCCGGTGAGACTGGAAGCCGACTCCAACATAGTTGGGAAAAGGCTAGGCAGATGATGATGGTTGCTCTAGTGGTCGCAAGCGCTACTAACAGTCGATTCTTTACAAATCCCACTGTGAAAACTTAGATGAAGTGAGCGTTCGTTCTACCTTCTGCAGTGGTTTCTATTTTCCTAACCTTTTCAAAACTGTTACCCTATCTTCTTCTTCGTGTGGTTAGTGACTAACCTGGTGTCGAGAGCTTTTTAATGCTGCCCAATGGGCCTCTGACTTAGCATCACATGCTGTTGAGAAATATCTCTCAGACATGCTGGTTTCCTCACGATGTTTTCCTTCACCGATTTTAAGCAAGTGATAATTGTACAATACGCACATGAATCCGAAAAATCAGAGGTGCGTGCCTTGACCTATGACCTATTAGGAAAACAGATTTTACCCCGACCTTAGAATGTTACCAATACCAGCAAATACAAATATATTCTACCTAGGCTTTTCCAACTATGTTGGGGTCGGCTTCCAGTCTAACCGCATCCAGCTGAATACCAGTATTTTACATGGAGCGACTGCCTATCTTACCTCCACAACCCAGTCAGTAACTGGGTTATATGATTTACTCTTGGTAAGACTGGCTGTCAGACTTTCGGGCTTCTGACGACCCGTAACGACTGTCAAAGATCCACGAATGATAGCCGGGACTAACGGCTTAACGTGCTTTCCGAGGTACGGAGGAGTCTCGATATGTAAAGATGGTCACCCATCCACGGACCAAACCCCGGCAAGCGTAGCTTAACCTGGTGGATCGATTCGTGCGGCTGTTATGTGTTAGCCACGAGCTTCGACTAGCAAATACAAATTTCATCCCGATTCACCCCTGCATCCCTATTCACCCCGTTTGACGGTATCTGCCTTGTGTATACGTTGTCCTCTCAACATGACCAAAACATCTAATAATTAATATTCATGAATGGAATCTCTTTACCAGGCTGTGAAAGAGAAGCTTGTCCGTCGAAATTACCGCTGGAATTTGATCCTGACAGACTACTCAGCCCCGGATGCGAGCCAATTGGTGTTGCCAACAGTGACACTCCAAGCAGACCAAGTGGAATGTTGCAAGCTTATAAAACGAGATGACTGTGTCTGTCCTTCGAATTTTCAGGTATTTTGTCTAGCCTTTAATTTTGTATTTTATTTTAATAAAGATTAATATTTTATTTTGGGCCTGCACAGTTTCTTTAGGAAAGTTGATTGTAATCATGAGTACAATCACGTGTTTAAATATCGGTCACTAATTCACTATATTACCAGTC
Organism: Hyppa rectilinea; assembly: GCA_951799385.1. Classification (NCBI taxonomy): domain Eukaryota; kingdom Metazoa; phylum Arthropoda; class Insecta; order Lepidoptera; family Noctuidae; genus Hyppa; species Hyppa rectilinea. The sequence continues at coordinate 2,276,250 of OX637327.1, forward strand.
ACCCTATATAAACCTCTTTACTGAGCCTTAGTTAACAAAACTATAACAATTTACAGCGCAAACAACAAGTCCTTAACGCCTTAATCCAGTACATATCTGAAACCTACTCCAAACTGGACAGGGACCTCCCCGTAACTACCAGTACCATCGACTGCGATGATCCTCAACCTGTCATGAACAGCACTAGAGAGCGACTCTTCAGGCAGTTCGCTGAGGACTCGGAGATGAGTAACGAGACGCTGTTCTTCTGGGATGGCGATAGGTAAGTAGATTCTTTTTATATTTGACAATTTATACCAGCCTACTTACTTACCTGCCCTTCCTACATTAAAATATTCTTTTCTAAATTTCACTTACCCTACCTACCTTTTTTATTTATTCAAATTCAAAATCATTTATTCGCAAATATGGGTAAATAATGTGCAGATATTTTACATTCATGTATTATCACAATCTTGGTATCACCATACTTTACCTTCCGGTATGCAAAATACAATAGAAGACTAAACAGACGAGAAAAAAATAATAATTAAGAATGAGATCAATAGTCTTAGATTAATACAAGTATAAAAATAAATCCTATAATGTGTCCTGCAGATATTCAGATACACTGTAGTATGCTTTATATATTAAAAAAGATTTTAGTTTTTTTTAACCGTATTAGGCGATGACAGCTCCTTAATATTTGGGTAGGTGATTGTATACACGGGATTGTATATTGAGAATATTGCATATTAAGCGAAGGAAATGCATACCACGCCGCTAGGTAGGGTACCTGCCTACGCCACATACTCTGTGTACCAGTGTACCCTATCTACCTAGCCCTCCTGCCCTTCCTACCTTGCCTACCTACCGCACATACCCTACCTACCCCACCTACCCTATCTACCCTACCTACCCTACTTACCCAACCATTTAACGTCTAATTATACGTTATTTAAAAATATTCTCTTCCATACATTTTTACTGCGTTGGTATTGCACTTTTCTATGAAACAGCAGATTTTTTTTATACACGAAGAAAAATTTCAACGCAAGCAGGTTCAGAATCATGTACTGAGTTCATGGTAACCGGCTTCGAGGCCAGCACATCAAGCTACGCCAATCTGTCAAACTTCTTTGATACATTTTCAACTTTATCACAAAGTAATAAGGTTCATGTCTAATTGAGTATTTGAAAGGATAGTCAATAACGTTACTTTTTATGAACTGTCAAAACGCAGTATTTGCACTAACGTGACTTGTAAGAAATGTGACGTCACAGATTTTTAGAATCAAACGGAATACTTATTGGCATTAAATGCAATTCAACAATATTATATCTTCGCATTATATTTAATTTCTGTAGTTTGGTCAGTGATGAAAGTTTTTATGACGAGCGAGCTTTTTCCATGTGATTTCATATTTTATTTTTGACCGATTCAGATAGTCAATATAAAAAAATATTTGACAGTTTGGGATAGCTTGATGTGCTGGCGACGACGGTATCAAAACTTAAAAACCCACTGTTCTGTGAATCTGATCTTTCTGCCAGATCCGGTCTTTTCCTCCGTTCTCGCTTCATCTTATCCACCTATAAGCCAGACGAAGGCCAGCAGAACATAGCCACCTGGTCTGCTGATGAGGAGTACAAACTGCTACCAGGAGTTGAACTGGAACCATTGAGGATGTTCTTCCGGATTGGAACAGCACCGGTAAGTTGTCAGTTTTGTTCAAAGACCTTATAGCAGTGATATCGTATTGGTGTGACCGCGGATCCCAGGGGACCTAGACAATGTCACATTTTCATTAACGATAACGAAATTAGATAAATCCGAAATGGATGAAATGTATGTGCATAAGCGTTCGAAATGTCACGTGATCAATCGTTTTCGATCGCTAAGAGCTAGATAATCTCAAATTGTGTATCGATAGTCTATTAAAATCACTACATAGTATAAAGCTAAGTCGCTGCCCGCGACTACATCTTTAAACTTTTTCAATAAATAGAGTGATTCAAGAGGAAGGTTTATATGTATAATAACATGCTTAATATATTAGAGAACCACTGATAATTTCAAGATTTCTAATGCGAAGTCGTAAAATGTAGTATATGAATTTAGATATTCCAAAGATAGCAGGAAATCTTCACAATATAGGGGAAGGGGAATTGTTTTACTACGAATTTAACGCGTGCGAAGCCGCGGGCAAAAGCTAGGTCCCATATAAATGCGTTGGCAATTGGCGTTCTTGACAATCCGAATCGCTGAGATAACGAATTGTTCGATCAACAATTTTCGAAATGAATCGACACGGAGCGATTGTCACTTGTTTTCATCATCATTCATGACCATATTAAGTAAGTTCAGCATCAGTATTGTGACATTTCTTCATTGGCAGGCTGTACCCTGGACCTTGGTGAAGTTCGACCCAAAGACTGGTGAGCAGATGTACGATGAAGAAGGTCAGCCAATCTACGAAGGCTACTGCGTCGATCTCATTGCCAGGTTGTCTGAGGTAAGGGCTTAATTAATTTTAGTCAAGTCAAGAAAGACAGAAAAAAATGTTTGTTGTGTTTGTTTTGTTGTATTATTTATTCTATGTATCTGAAGACGCAGGAAGGCCTCGAGGCTCTTCACGAGTACTCATCTTCTTCTAATTATGTAGGTAGGTGAGCGCGGAATAAAAGGCTTCGGATCACAATCGACGTGTTTTAGTGATGGTGAAGATTCTGAGCGATTCGTCAAAAGCGTGGTGCGCGGGCGCCGTCTCGAACAACAGTGTCAGTTTCAAAGATGACTGCCCGCACTACCATCGACAATGACGCTTCGCTAGGTTGACATTAACAGTTCTGTCAACCTGACGTTTGACGTAAACGCCGTCATATCTTTAACACTACTTGTTTAGATAGGCAGATTGATTTTTGTGACTTAAATTTATGATTTAACATAAAATTAAGAACAAAAAATGATCTCCCCAGCCTTTTCCCAACTATGTTGTGGTCGGCTTCCGGTTTAACCGACGCAGCTGAATACCAGTATTTTACATGGACCGACTGCCTATCTGACCTCCACAACCCAGTAACTGGGCAAAACGATACCCCTTCGTAAGACTGATTGTCAGATTTTTAGGCTTCTGACTACCCGTAACGACTGTCAAAGATGCACAAATGACAGCCGGGACCAACGGGTTAACATGCTTTCCGAGGCATGGAGGCGTGTCGTTATGTAAAGATGGTTACCCATCCACGGCCAACCCATCCACGGTAGCTTAACCTGATGGATCGTCGTCGTGTGCGGCTGACCTGTTATTTGAAATAAATGCTTTGAGTTTGACTAGCAAATTGCAAAAGACCTATTCATCTTGTGGGCTAAACTTGCGCATCCCTATGTCAGCTTCAATTGTTAAAAGCATAAACAAAGTTAATGTTTTTCACAGACCATGTCATTTGACTACGAGATCGTCTCCCCAAGGGCTGGTGGCTTTGGAAAGAAGCTTCCAAATGGTACCTGGGATGGTGTTGTCGGTGATCTCATGAGAGGGGTAAGTAAGAAGTATCAAATTCTTTAGTCTATGATAGACTATACAACGTGGCAATTTACACAATTAAAAATTACAATTTAACAGGCATTATACATTTTGACATTTTCGTTTCTTGAAGACATTATATTTCTATAAAACGTTATTATTAAATAATAACGTTTTATAGAAATTAAACAAATCACAAATTTTGTGGATTAATTTAGAATGCTAGAAAATAGCATCTTATACCAACCTGTACCTACTTAAAGAACTGTCGCGCAGTGGTCATTTGCCGGGGTCACGGATCATAACAATCGCATCAATAAATTCAAACGAATAAGCAATACTATTAGGAAGAAACAACTGCAAAAAGCAGGCGAATTGATTTTATTATTTATTTTGTTTGAATTTTGTTTTTTCAATTTGCGATTTATTTTGACCTATCAACATTTATATGATTAATGGGCACTAGCCCTACACGTGTGTTAAATTAATGCCACCATTGTAACCCCACGTTGTATAATCTTCTTCTTTTCGTGTGGTTACTGACTAACCTGGTGTCAGAGTTTTTATGCTGCCCATGGGCCTCTGACTTAGCTTCACATGCTGTTGAGAAATATCTCCCAGACATGCTGGTGTCCTCACGATGTTTTCCGTCATCGATTTTTAAGCAAGTGATAATTATACAATACTTACATGAATCCGTAAAATCAGAGGCCTTGGGTTCGAACTCGAGACCTATGACTTGGAAGTCCGACGGTCTCACTACTTGTATACTAGTTAAGATAATTATGTAACCCATTTTTCAGGAGACGGATATAGCAATATCAGCATTAACAATGACTGCTGAGAGAGAAGAAGTCATTGACTTCGTGGCCCCATACTTCGAACAAACTGGCATTTTGATTGGCAAGTAAATTTTTTTTTTTTAGAATGTAGGATATTGGTATCACACGCTCTAAAAAAAGTAAGATTTTTAAGGTATACTTGTTAAAATAATAAACTATTTTTCATTTTTTTTCAATTTCAAGGCGCCATTTTATGACATCTGTCACTGATCGAGTTTTTTTTTTAAAATGGCGTCATCATTTGACCCCTCCCGCTCTGGGTGGAGCGAAAGGGAGTATCAGACTTTTATTGACCAAAACCCATCCATGTTCCTTCCTTATCCCTTTATGTTCCGAGGAAGCGGTAACCCTTTCGGACAATCCCGCTTACCCGGCAGGCTTCAGCCCTAACGGGCATTGGTGAAGTAATTAACTTCAGAATCAAACTGCCTGCCTTTTCCCAAGTATGTTGCGGTCGGGTTCCAGTCTAACCTAAAGCAGCTGGATACCACTATTTTACATGGAGCGACTGCCTGTGTGACCTCTACATCCCTGTAACTGGGTAATACGATACCCCTTGGTAAGATTGGTTGTCAGACTGTCGGGCTTCTGACGACTGGTAACGTCTGCCAAAGATCTGCGAATGACAGCCGGATGTGTAAAGATGGTCACCCATCTACGGATCAACCACGGCAAGCGTAGCTTAACCTGATGGTTCGACCCGTGCGGCTGTTATTATACATTGTGTTAGGTTAAACAAGGGACATAATTTCAGGAGTACTCATACTGATACTGATACTCATGAAAATGAACAACTTTGACTATGGAACTATAAGACGAAAAATAAATCAGCTGTTCAGTACATTTATGTTCGCATAATTCGTCAAAATGTATGGCACAGCAGATTTTTTTTGGAAAAAGTTGTTGATTTTCATGAGTGCTATAGAACCTGAAAGTTATTTGACTAGTTTTATTTATTATTTGACGTATTGTTTGGTAAATATAAATTGTATGTATGTTTGAAAATGTCCTATTAACAATTTCATTTAATTTCAGTGATCCGAAAACCGATACGAAAGACATCCCTCTTTAAATTCATGACTGTACTCCGCACAGAAGTCTGGCTGAGTATCGTGGCAGCATTGGTGTTAACTGGGTTTATGATATGGCTGCTAGATAAGTATTCACCGTATTCAGCCAGGAACAACCCCGATGCTTATCCGTATCCATGCAGGTAAGTTTGATTGTTCTGTGGCGACATCTATCCAGCCACATAGGAGCTACACCGATAGCGAGCGAAGTGTCAAAAGCTGACATGTGTCGACACTATAGGTCATACAAAAATCCTACATCGCGCAAACAGAGTTTACCGCGCGATCTAACATATATACTCAGCCCCGACTAAGAGTTGTCGGGCAGTAGCCAGCCAGACGCAACACCTGTATGGTTGGAGGATCCTCCCTTTTCAATGGAAGGACTTTCCACCCTGTTCCTCCATTCCCACTAAAGTTCAAATAGAATCAAGTCATTTATTTGCATAACACCGGTTTAAAGGAAGTGGTGTGATCGGACTGTTAAGCATAGAATCAACACTGGGTGGTTGAAATGGCGGCAGGTCACGGGAACAATTTGTAACTCCTGCATTCCCCTTAAACTTAAGGGGAAGATCTATAAAAGCATGGTTAGACCTGCCGTCGTGTATCGAGCAGAGTGTTGGGCCACAAAAGGAATGAATGTAAGACAATTGCATGCAGCTGAGATGAGAACGCTAAGAGGGATGTGCGGTGTTACCCAAATGGATAGAATACGGAATGAGTTTATAAGAGGAAGTCTGCAAGAGCAACCATTTTTCATTTTTTTTCAATTTCAAGTCGTCATTTTTATGACATCTGTCACTGGTCGAGTTTCTTTTTTAAAGATGGCGTCATCAAATGTCTCTTCCCGCTCTAGGTGGAGCGGGAGGGAGTGTCACGACTCTTACTGACTGAAACCCATACATGTTCCTTCCTTAGCCCTTTGTGTTATATGAAGGGGCCCCCCAGGGCCAAGCCTGCCGGGTAAGCGGGATTGTCCGAAAGGGTTACCGCTACCCCGGAACATAAAGGGCTACGGAAGGAACATGGATGGGTTTTAGTCAGTAAGAGTCTGACACTCCCTTCCGCTCCACCCAGAGCGGGAGCAGTCATTGGATGATTTCCCAGCCTTAAAAAAAAAAAAAAAAAAAAGCCCTTTGTGTTCCGGGCCAGAGGTTACCCTTTCGGACTCTAAATTTTAGTCCGCCAGTAAAAAATATTGGAGAGGTATTTCTTCGTAATCTTTTTTTATGTAATCCAATGATTAGGTCGATACATTGTGTTACAATGTGGCATGACGTCACTCCTATGTAGATTTTATACTGAGTTGTGACGTAGCGCGCCCCCACTCCCTAACTTTAACGTTTTATTTAAGAATTTTTTTATTAATGATTTACGCGTATTGTTTTGTTATCTATTTGACGGACTAAAATATCTCACGGCCTTTTTACAGGGAATTTACGCTGAAAGAAAGTTTTTGGTTCGCCCTCACGTCGTTCACACCTCAAGGCGGGGGCGAAGCACCCAAGGCACTGTCTGGGAGAACCTTAGTGGCTGCTTATTGGCTATTCGTGGTGCTCATGCTGGCTACCTTCACCGCTAATCTGGCTGCGTTCCTAACTGTTGAGAGGATGCAGGCACGTACCTGGGTTTATTAGGCATTAGTAGATTCATACTCATATTTTTATGTACATTCCATAGTGTGTGAAGATCTTACAATAGGCTTAAGCCTATACCTACAGCCCGCAGGCCCGTAGCTTTAAAGCTACGGGCCTGCGGGCTCTGAGTTATGGGTAGCTCAACGTCCGATCAGGACCAGGCTGTGAGTAATGGGTAGCTCAACGTCCGATCAGGACCAGGCCCGTGCCGGACGGCGCGTACATGTTCCACGCGCGCCTCAAAAAGATGTCAGCATTTGAATTAAAATGTGAATGAAATGATGGCAAAATTCGTTTGGGCCGAGCCTGGCACCCGCCAGGCTCGGCCTCGAATTTTTACAAGTGGGATTGTCCGAAAGGGTTACCGCTACCCTAGAACACAAAGGGGTTTTTTTTTGAGAGTGGGAAATCATCCAATTACTTCTCCCGCTCTGGGTGGAGCGGCAGGTAGTGTCAGACTCTTACTGACTAAAACCCATCCATGTTCCTTCCTTAGCCTTTTATGTTCCGGGTTAGCGGTAACCCTTTCGGACAATCTCGCTTACCCGGCAAGAATAGTACCTGAGGACTTTCAAAACGATTCTTCAATTATTCTTTTTATAGACGCCAGTGTCCTCACTGGAGCAACTAGCCCGTCAGTCAAGGATCAACTACACGGTGGTGGAAGGTTCCTCAGTGCATCAATACTTTATCAATATGAAGTTTGCTGAAGATACTCTATACAGGTATTATAATGATTTATATAACATCGCTCTTTCTTTGTCGTATTTATGATTATCTTTTTAATCGACTTCTAAACAGGAGAAGGTTCTTTGTTCGCCTTTTTTTTATTGTGGTACTTAAATCAAAATATGAGCAGTTACATTTATGCATAAAATGTATGGAACAGCTCATATTTTTTTCGTTTCGGGTTCATCCCACAGTAAAAGTTGTTCGTAACGATGAGTACCTACAATGCTCCCACGAAATTCTTAGAGTTAATTTTTTTAACACCTTATATATATTTATATATTTTTGAGGAGCTCGTGGCTAAGTACTAACAGCCGCACAGGTCGATCCACCAGGTTAAGCTACGCTTACTGGGGTTGGCCGTGGATGGGTCACCATCTTTACATACCGAGACTCGTCCGTGCCTCGGAAAGCACGTTAAGCCGTTGGTCCCGGCTGTCATTTGTGCATCTTTGACAGTCGTTACGGGTCGTCAGAAGCCCGAAAATCTGACAGCCAGTCTTACCAAGGGGTATCGTATTGCCCAGCTACTGGGTTGTGGAGGTCAGATAGGCAGTCGCTCCATGTAAAATACTGGTATTCAGCTGCATCCGGTTAGACTGGAAGCCGACCCCAACATAGTTGGGAAAAGGCTAGGCAGATTGATTGTGTCAAATAAAAATATGAGCTGTTCCATACATTATATGCATAAATGTATGGAACAGCTCATATTTTTTTCGTTTCAGGGTTCATCCCATAGTAAAAATTGTTCGTAACGATGAGTACAATGCTCCCACGAAATTCTTAGAGTTAATTTTTTTACACCTTAAATATTTTTGCGCCTACCCAAGCAAGCGCTTAACTTTGTGTATTTAATTTCATCACCACTGCTCTCGAAACGGTGAAAGGAAACATCGTGAGGAAACCGGCATGTCCTAGAACCAAAACTTCGAAGACTAGTGGCATCCGCCGATTACGGCCCCTCATCTATCTAATATATAAAATTCTCGTGTCACAGTTTTCGTTGCCATACTCCTCCGAAACGGCTTGACCGATTTTGATGAATTTTTTTGTGCTTATCCGGTATCTATGAGAATCGGCCAACATCTATTTTTCATCCCCCTAAATGTTAGGGGTAGTCCACCCCAAAATTTTTTTTTGTAGGGTAGGTAGGGTAGCTTTATTTCATGTCAATCGGTTCATAAATAAAAAAGTTATGTCAATTTAAAGAATCACGGCGAACATTTGGTAAGGTATTCTATCAGAGTACGTATACGCCTCGCGCTTGCGCGTCCGTGGCTATATAAAGCGCAATGAGAGCCACGCCGCTGTTACCCCCGATCCAGCTGTCCCTTGCTGTCCTCCCCCAGTGATGCCCTAAGCCGAGGTTCGTACCCCACAGGGGGTGCCCTTAACGTCGTCGCTTAGTTTGTAAGTTTTTATAAGCCCTGGCTGGAGGCTACAATTCTTTTGTGGCATCCACAGGCAAGTCTTTCTAAGTACACACATCAAAAGTGTCTAGGGATCAACATATATTTTTGCAATAACTTTTCTCTTGATTGATATTAATTTAAATTTTCTTTAAGGATTCATCAAATAAAGTGTTTTCGTTTGTCACAGTAACGATAAACCAAGTCACCTTTGCATTAATAAAGAAATTTGCCATTTTCCTAATAAAGGGATTTTTGACATTTGAACCACTAACATTAAAGTTCGAAAAAAAGACTGAAATAACAGTTTTCTTTAAAATTTTATTGGGTAACTTAAACAATTAATAATCCGTGTTTCTACCGCGAACACTAACAACACAAGAACATCGGTTTGGCATACTCAAAATGAGTTCATCCAAATCACGCTGTGGAATGGCCGCCCATGTTCGTTGCAACAACAAAAAAAGGTCTTCTTGCAACTGGATACCCTCCATATTCGGCAGAGCTCTTCTCTGTAGCATATCCCATGCATGCTCAATCGGGTTCAAGTCTGGCGACTGAGCAGGCCAGGGCAGGACATTGATGTTAGCTGCGGCGAGAGTCTGTCTTACAACTCTTGCGGTGTGCGGTCGTGCATTATCATGCATTAACTGAAATAAGGGACCGATTTGCACTTGTAGAGGAACGATGACGTCAGATACAATCGTCTCAGCATAAATTTGAGCGTTGAGGTTGCCTCTGATCCAAATCAACTCAGTTCTTCCGCCGATCCAAATACCCGCCCATACCATGATGGTTCCACCACTATAAGGATGGACTTCCTGGCAGGATTTTAATCGCTGTTGGCGTCCAGGGGTTCTCCAGTGTCGTATACGTCTTGTATCCGGTCTCATACCAAAACGAGACTCATCAGAAAAGCACACGAAACGCCATTGTTCTTCTGCCCAATTTCTGTGTTCAAGAGCCCATTGATATCGAATCCTACGATTGTGCATTGCTATAGGTGGTACCCGTAGCGGTCTTCGGGAATGAAGGTTCACTTCATGCAAGCGGTTTCTGACTGTTTGGTCGCTAATTAAGTTCCCTGAAGAGTGATGAAGCCTCACGGCTAACATCATGGCGGTTATTGTTGGAGCTCTTCGAGTTAAGATTTGAATGTATCGGTCTTGTCTCCGTGTCACCAGACTTGAACCCGATTGAGCATGCATGGGATATGCTACAGAGAAGAGCTCTGCCGAATATGGAGGGAATCCAGTTGCAAGAAGACCTTTTTTTGTTGTTGCAACGAACATGGGCGGCCATTCCACAGCGTGATTTGGATGAACTCATTTTGAGTATGCCAAACCGATGTTCTTGTGTTGTTAGTGTTCGCGGTAGAAACACGGATTATTAATTGTTTAAGTTACCCAATAAAATTTTAAAGAAAACTGTTATTTCAGTCTTTTTTTCGAACTTTAATGTTAGTGGTTCAAATGTCAAAAATCCCTTTATTAGGAAAATGGCAAATTTCTTTATTAATGCAAAGGTGACTTGGTTTATCGTTACTGTGACAAACGAAAACACTTTATTTGATGAATCCTTAAAGAAAATTTAAATTAATATCAATCAAGAGAAAAGTTATTGCAAAAATATATGTTGATCCCTAGACACTTTTGATGTGTGTAGTAGCCAACCCTATGGTTGAACTACGAGATGCCGTAATAAAAAAAAAACGCGCCGCTGCCATAAGGATTCAGTTATTCGTAGCAAAAGCAGGTATCCTGGAGAGTATAGGCGTATAGTTGCATTTGATTATTGCGATTCACTTGAATACTGACTGTTTGCATATTTCATTTATTTACATTTTAGGGTTTGTAGGTTAGGTTCTTTTTCTTAATTTTCTTTAAAATCTATCTATAATATAATAAAACAGTCAAAAAACTGTGTCTGTACATTCAATATATAAAAAAAAAATTGAGAGGGGTTTAGAAACAGAAATAGAGCACGAATCCAAAAAAAATATTCTATCTGTTTGTCTGTTTGTTTGTACACACTAATCTTCGAAACTACTAGACGGATTTGAATGTTTGTTTTTTGATGTGAATGTATTAAGTCTGGGCAACATATAGACTATAATTTATCTTGGAAACTTGAACACCTGATGCAGAACCGCAACAGACCAGCTAAACTATAAGGGATACAAAAATAGTACCATAGCAAAAATTGTTCCGCGTGATGAGCATTTTCTGCTGAGAGAATAAATCTGAATGTCTGGAACACCTGATGTGGAACTCCAAGAGCCCAGCTACACGATAACACATATAGGAATGACGTCTAAGCAAAAGTTGTTCGGTCTGATGGTCATTTCCTATTGACAAAATCGAAGATCAGAAACATCTGATGTGGAAATCAAAGCTATCACTAATTTCACTGTATAATTATAAAATAACATAAGCTGGGAGTACTTCCACGCGGTGAAGGCGGTAACAGTTTAGGACTCATTTTCGATGACGATGGTATATCATTGAAAATTTGACTCTACTGGCCAAAACTCCCATTAATTTTTTTATTTTATCGAATAAATATGCCTTCGGACTTATGTTATTTGAGTGTTTAATTTCCTTTTCTATTTATCTTCGTGACACAGTAGCCTATCCGATAACGTAGGGGAGCAGTCACTTAGATTTTAATTGATCAGATATATTTCGTTTTTTGACATACTGGAAATATTTATCTGATTTATTACTTACTTTGACATCACTGTATTTTTTATTGAAATTTATTAATATGATATGAAATTACTGGAATTATTTTATGATTTTTTTCTTATTTTGAGACCACTGTATTTTTTATAAAAAATTATTAATATGATAGAAATACGCATTAATATTTGTACGCCTAATGGCAAAACATAGAGAACCTTTTAAAATGTTTTAACATCTCACATACTGTGTAATTGTACCTATGTTTACAATAAAGATTCTGATTCTGATATTCACAATAAAACTATAACCATGCCTAGAAAGAGGTCAAATCTTTCCCAATGTTCCAAAAGAGCTAAAAGATTGAAGATCATAAGATCCCAAGAATCTACCACAGAGCGTCATGAGAGACTTGATGCTGTTCGAGAACATCCGGCTGCAACTCGCTCCGTTTAAACCTCTTCGGATCGCGAAGCACGCCTGCGTTCTCAGCGTATTTACGCATCTACATTCAGGTCTCTAAAGACCAGTGAAGAATATGATGCGCGACTGACCGCTGATCGATCGTCATGCATTGTCTCGCGAGTCGGAGACGTTCACGGAAAGAGAATTACGCTCGAGTTCCAAGCGTATATCCACATCGACTTCGAGGTCTCTAGAGACAAGTGCGGAACGTGATGCGCGACTGACCGCTGATCGTGAAAGTCATGCATTGTCTCGCAAATCGGATACGTTCATGGATAGAGAATTAGGTTTGAGTTCCAAGCGTATCTATATACGCATCGACTTCTAGGTCTAGACAAGTGGGGAACGTGATGCGCGACTGACCGCTGATCGTGATTCAGATCTTCCATTTTGACGACCCCGTTGTCGCTGGCATAAGCAACAGGATACGCGTACGAAGTCGCGGGCAGAAGCTAGTATAATAATAATATCCTTGGACATTTCACGCAACGCCATATAGTCCCAAGCTAAGCAACCTAATGCTAGTGTTATGGTAACGAGATGGCTGATAAACTACTTATATGTATACATGGTTATTTGTAAAACACCAGAAACCTCTGAGCGAAAAAAATCAGCTGTTCCTTACATTTTGACGAGTTATACGAACATAAATGTAGGGAACCTAGCTGATATTTTTTTCGCGATTTCAGGTTTTTTCCCATAGTAAAAGTTGTTCATAATGATGAGTACAATGACCTCTTAAGAGGTTTCTGGTGTTTTACAAATAACCCTGTATATATTGTATATTTTTTTGTAAATACATACATACATATTATAGACTAGCTTCTGCCCGCGACTTCGTACGCGTATCCTGTTGCTTATGCCAGCGACAACGGGGTCGTCAAAATCGGAGATCTAAATCACGATCAGCGGTCAGTCACGCATCACGTTCCCCACTTGTCTCTAGAGACCTAGAAGTCGATGCGTAGATACGCTTGGAACTCAAGCGTAATTCTCTATCAGTGAACGTCTCCGATTCGCGAGACAATGCATGACTTGCACGATCAGCGGTCAGTCGCGTATCACGTTCCCCACTTGTCTCTAGAGATCTAGAAGTCGATGCGTAGATACGCTTGGAACTCAAGCGTAATTCTCTATCCATGAACGTCTCCGATTCGCGAGACATTGCATGACTTGCACGATCTGCGGTCAGTCGCGCATCATATTCTTCACTGGTCTCTAGAGACCTGGATGTAGATGCGTAAGTACGCTGAGAACGCAGGCGTGCTTCGCGATCCGCAGAGGTTTCCACGGAGCGAGTTGCAGCCGGATGTTTTCAAACAGCATCAAGTCTCTCGTGACGCTCTTTGGTAGATTCTTGGGATCATAAGATCTTCAATCTTTTAGCTCTTTTGGAACATTGGGAAAGATTTGACCTCTTTCTAGGCATGGTTATAGTTTTATTGTGAATAATAAGTGATCAATTAAAATCTAAGGGACTGCTCCCAGGCGTTATCGGGTAGGCTACTGTGTCACGAAGATAAATAGAAAAGGAAATTAAACACTCAAATAACATAAGTCCGAAGGCATATTTAAATGGTAAAATAAAAAAATAAATGGGAGTTTTGGCCAGCAGAGTCAAATTTTTAATGATATAAGTACAGAGGCCAGCACATCAAGTTACCACAATCTGTCAAATTTCTTTGATAGTATTTCAACTTTATTGCAAAGACATAAGGTTCATTTTTAATTGAGAAAATTTGACAGTTAGGGATAGCTTGATGTGCTGGCGTCTGTACCATCGTCAGCGAAAATCAGTCCTAAACTGTTACTGCCTTGACCGCGTGGAAGTACTCCCAGCTTATGTTATTTTATAATTATACAGTGAAATTAGTGATAGCTTTGATTTCCACATCAGATGTTTCTGATCTTCGATTTTTATAAGTTAATAGGAAATAACCATCAGACCGAACAACTTTTGCTAAGACGTCATTCCTATATGTGTTATAGTGTAGCTGGGCTCTTGGAGTTCTACAACAGGTGTTCCAGATCTTCGATTTTTATAAGTCAACAGAAAGTGCTCATCAGATTGGACAACTTTTGCTAAGACGTCATTCCTATACAGAGTTGATATGACAGAGGGGCATTAAATTACACTACGTATACTATACGTGTGTAGTATTAACTCGGAACGGTATAAAAAAAAGAAAAGAGGTTTTTATTTTTTCAAACAAACTAAATAGCTTACAAATCAGAGTAAAACGCAACCACCCTTTGTAAATAAAAACTGACCTTGTAACGCAGCGGCACCGACGCGTGCACGCCGGAGCGCTGTTAGGAAAGATACATCGTGTTCAAACGGGGCAAAAGCTTAAAAAAACATTTGAGACTAAACTACTGCTCTTATTTAATTGATTTTTGGTACAGAGCTTGAAAATGGTCCCTAGTATAAGCTGTTTGAAGGAAAGCCCCTCTGTCGTATCAACTCTGTATATGTTATAGTGTAGCTGGGCTCTTGGAATTCCACAACAGGTGTTCCAGATCTTAAATTTTTATGCGTCAACAGAGAGTGCTCATCAGGCTGAACAACTTTTGCTAAGACGTCATTCCAATATCTGTTATAGTGTAGCTGGGCTCTTGGAGTTCCACATCAGGTGTTCCAGATCTTCAAATTAATTCTCTCAGCAGAAAATGCTCATCACGCGGAACAATTTTTGCTACGTTACTATTTTTGTATCTTTTATAGTTTAGCTGGTCTGTTGCGGTTCTGCATCTGGTGTTCAAGTTTCCGATATAAATTATATACTATAAATGTTCCCCAGACTTAATACCTACACAACAAAAAAAATCATTCAAATCCGTCCAGTTGTTCCGAAGATTAGTGTGTACAAACAAACAGACATACAGATAAACAGACCGTTTTTTTTTTGGATTCGTGCTCTATTACTGTTTCTAAACCATTCTATCATTATTTTTTTAATATATTCAATGTACAGACACTTTTTTTACTGTTTTATTGTATTATAGATTGATTTTAAGGAAAATTTAGAAAAAGAACCTAACCTACAAACCCTAAAATATAAATAAATGAAATATGCAAACAGTCAGTATTCAAGTGAATCGCAATAATCGAATGCAACTATTCGCCTATACTCTCCAGGATACGTGCGTTCGCTTCGAATAACTGAATGCTTATGGGAGCGGCGTGTTTTTTTTTTGATAATGGCATCTCGCAGCTCAGCCGTAGGGTTGTATACTGCTTAACCGGACTTGCCTGTGGATACCACAAAAGAATTGCAGCCTCCAGCCAAGGCTTATAAAAACTTACAAACTAAGCGACTACACGCTATGGGCACCCCCTGTGGGGTACGGACCTCGGCTTAGGGCGTCGCTGGGGGAGGACAGCAAGGGACAACTGGATCGGGGGTAACAGCGGCGCGGCTCTCAGCGCGCTTTATATAACCACGGACGCGCAGGCGCGATGCGTATACGTACTCTGATAGAATACCTTAACAAATGTTTGCCGTGATTCTTTAAATTGACATAACTTTTTTATTTATGAACCGATTGACATGAAATAAACACTAAATGTTAAGTGAAGCTTACTACAATATATTAGTGACCCGCAACCGCATCTAAATCGAATAAGCCGTTTCTGATATTAGCGTGCACAAACACACAGACAAACAGACAAACCGACAAACAGACAAAAAAAAAATTAATTACAATTTCGGGTTCGGCATCGATATAATAACAACCCTTGCTACTTTTTTTTTTATTTCCATTGTACAGACATGACTTTTCTACAATTTTATTATATGTATAGATAGAAAAACACAGTGGGAACATTTTAGGCTGATTATGTATATATATTCTTGCAGGGTATGGAAAGAAATTACTCTGAACGCGACGTCAGATCAGTCACAATACAGGGTGTGGGACTACCCAATCCGGGAGCAGTATGGACATATTCTACTGGCCATAAACGCGTCAGGTAAGTACAGTGAACAGTGGTGGCTCCCGACTTATGAGCAGTAGGTCCCGAGTTCAAACCCAAGTAGGCACTTTCATCAATCAATCTTATATAACAAACTTCCGAAATGTATAAAGGCAGCAGCGACTATATATTTATTTAAAAAAATGTTATTTACATTATTAAATAAGGCATGTTATTCTATTGAGGAATTTTTGAATGATAAAATATATTGTAAGTTGACGAATTTTACAATTATTGACATTGCCACAAAGTTTTTTCATTATTTTTATTGTATGACATAGTAACTTGTAAGTAGACTATAATTATGAATGTTAATGTGTTTTCAAGTTTTAAAATTGACATATCCATGGAATTTTATTTGTATCTCTTGACATTCTTATTGACTCTTTATTCGATTCATGATTGATTTTATTATATTCTTTGTTATTTGAATTTAATTAATTGCATTAGTATTTGTACACCATTAAATGGTAGGCATAGTGATCATCCATACTGACTGTAACATCTTGTAAATACCTATGTTCACAAATAAATAAATTGAATTGAATTGAATCTGTATAGCCCTTTTCTATTGTGGTGTCGGCGTCCATTCTAATCAGATGCAGCTGAATACCAGTATTTTACATGGAGCGACTGCCTATTTGATCTCCACAACCAAGTACACTTACCAAGGACAATACCAAGTACAATACACACACTACCTAGTACAATTAAATACCTGAGTAATACGATACCCCTTTGTAACACTGGCTGTCAGACTTTCGGGCTTCTGACTACCCGTAACGGCTGTCAAAGATCCACGAATGACAGCAGGGGCCAACGACTTAACGTGCTTTCCGAGGTACGGAGGAGTCTCGATATATAAAGATGGTCACCCATCCACGTACCAACCCGCGGATGGATCGGCCCATATGGCTGTTATTACTTAGCCACGAGCTCCTGACCAAGATAATAGCAACTAAAAGAGAACTAGAAGAAAACGCCGACCTCATCTAGTTTACGGATCCACGGACCAACCCTGGCAAGCGTACCTTAACCTGGTGGGACGATCCGTGCGGCCGTTATTACTTAACCAAAGCAAGCACTTAAGTGTATTTAATTTCATCACCACTGCTCTCAAAACGGTGAAGGAAAACATCGTGAGGAAACCGGCATGTCTTAGAACCAAACATTCGGAGACATGTGACATCTACCAAGCCGCACTGGGCCTGCGTGGTGGATTGCTTATTCGCTCTGCATAGAGTGTAGCCGTATCCCAGCAGTGAGAACATTATAGGCTGATTATGCACAGCTCATACTGTATGAATGAAAATGATTGGAAATAACCTGAAGCCCTAAGGTTCCTTTCTCGCCCGGCACTCGTGCAAGCTATGGTCCGAAGCGAGAGGGAGTGGGAGGCAGTCACCTCCTTCTGCGAAGCAGTCATCCTCGCGAAGGAAGTGGCGGGATGGGAGAGGGAAAGGACCTATCAGCATTTTACGTGGAGCGACTGCCTATCTGATCTCCACAACAACCCTTTTGGACTTGGGTAAAAGGCTAGGCAGATTGATTTTAGATTCTATCTCATTGTTTCCAGAACCCGTACCTGATGCTAAGACAGGGTTCCAACAAGTCAACGAGCATACAGATGCCGACTTCGCTTTCATACACGATTCTGCTGAAATCAAGTAAGTGGTATTCAACGACGTGGTACTGTTGGCAACGAAACTTATACAAGGTTGATATGACAGAGTGGCATGAAATTACACTACGTATAATACTATACGTATTTAGTATTAATTCGATATGGTATAAAATAGCACCATAAATGAGTTTTTTTTTCAAACAAACTAAATCTACTTAAGATTATGGAATGTGATTCAAATAAGAGTCAAATTATTTTTTTTCAAATTCAAATTCAAATTCAAATCATTTATTTGCGAAATATGGGTAATTCTAGGGTGTCATTTTTATAAAAGTTCTTTAGACCATATCCTACCATGACAGGTGTGCAAAATATTACAATAAAATTTATAAACTATAACATATTAAATTACATATTGATTAACAATTGCATTATTTATACATTATATAATTGGACAATTACTGGACTTAATTATGAAATTGTTTTATCATTTAAATAATCATTAACAGAATAGTAAGCTTTTTGAATCAGATACTTTTTTAATTGGTTTTTAAATAGATTGAAATTATTAAATTCTTTTATGTACTTAGGTAGTTTATTATATATTCTAGGGCCCATACAAAATGCACTCTTATCAAACATAGCCGTTCTATGGCGTATTGCACAAAGTGTACTTGCAAGTCTTCCACTTTTTAAAGTTGCATATTTATTTAGGTTAATTCTTATGTCTAATGCTAGCTCATAGATATACAATGATGGGAAAGTGAGTATTTTTAAATTAATAAAGTGCGGTTTACAAGTTTCCGTTGATTTTAATGCACAAATCGCTCGGATACACTTCTTTTGAGCTTTAAAGATGGTTTCTCTCTCAGTGGCGTTCCCCCAAAACATTATACCATATCTAAGTGTCGAACCAACATATGCATGATAGGCAGACAGGAGAGCACTTTGATTTACAAACTTTCGAAGCATATAAATGGCATACGAATAACGACTGAGTTTTGTACATACTTGTTCAATATGTGTCTTCCATGTCATGTCTGAGTCTATGTGTAGTCCCAGAAATTTTGTAGTGTTGATTTTGTGTATTTTTATTTGTTCGTAATTAATATTTAGAGTGCTTTGTTTTGAATTTCTATTTTTAAATGTCATTATATATGTTTTAGTTAAATTTATTTTGAGATCATTTAGATTTAACCAGTTAACGATAGATGATAGCGTAGCGTTTATTTCATGTTCATATGTCTTAGGGTCTTCAGATATAAATATTACAGTACTATCATCAGCGTACAGAACCATGGGCGGTTTGATTGATTTAGGGAGATCGTTTATATATATAATAAATAGCAAAGGCCCCAAAATGCTTCCTTGTGGTACACCTTTATAGACTCTTATTGGTGCTGATAAGTGTTTCTTTTCTTCTTTTGTGGTATGCGAAATGCTAGATATTTCAGTTTGTTGTTCTCTGTCACTTAAGTATGATTTTATGAGCTCTCTAGCATTTCCTCGTATTCCGTAAGTTTCCAATTTATTCAACAGCACATCATGATTGACGCAGTCGAAGGCTTTTGTCATATCCATATAGAGTGCTGTGACTTCTTTTTTATTGTCTATACCTTTTAGTACCATTTTCAAAAAAGTGTATAATGCATTGTTAATCGATTTATTTTTCCTGAAACCCATTTGTTCTTCCGACAGAATGTTGTGTTTTTCGAAGTAATTATATAGATTGCTATAAATAACTTTCTCAAAAACTTTCGACAAGACAGGTATTAGCGCTATAGGTCTATAACAATTCATATTTTCTCTATCCTCTTTTTTAAATATTGGAATGACTTTGGTCAATTTTAATTTTGATGGAAAGACTCCTTCTTCGATACATTTATTAATTATATGAGAGAGTGGTGGTGCTATTAATTCTGCCACTACCTTAAGCATTTCTGTAGTAATTCCATCATATCCAGTGCTATTGGTGTTTTTAAGAGATTTTATTATTTGGACAATGCTTTTAGGAGTACACGGGCTCATAAAGAGTGAGTTTGAATTATTATATTTAATTGTATAATGCTGATTATTGTTAATAGACTGGTTATTCGGTATTTGAGTCGTGAAAAAATGGTTGAACTCGTTAGCGATAGCAGTTGGATCTGTGATTGGAACACCTTTTACGTTTATTTTGTCAATTTTCTTAATCTCGTGAACATTTGTTTTATAATTATTAATAACCTTCCATGTAGCTTTAGCTTTATTAACTGACGTTTGAATATAGTAATTGTTTTGAGATTTTTGAGTTAATTTAATTATTGTTTTTAATCTTTTTGCGTATACTTTGTATGAATCTTTATGTTGTATGTTTGGTGATTTTCTGTATTTCCATAATAATTGTCGTTTACGTTTCGAACAGACTCTTATACCTTTTGATATCCATTTTGGTCGCTTGTGTATAGGGATTTTAACTTTAATTAAAGGAAAATAGAGGTCAAAGAATAATTTAAATAGATCATGAAATTTGTTGAACGCATCATCCGCTGTTTCAGCATTGTAAACTTCACAAAAGGTGAGATTTTTTATACATTTCATGAACTTATCCGTATTCGACGAGCTATAGTCTCGTTTATGTTTGTAGAAGTAAGTGATGTTACACCTTTCTTTGACTGGATATTGCAGCAGTTGAGCAGTGTGATCTGATAGAGCTAGTTCTAATATTTCGTACCTGGAGCCTTTTTTATTACAAATGAAGTTGTCAATACATGTTTTACTACTTAAACGCGTAGGTTCATTAATCATTAGTTTAAGATTATAGCTAGCCAGCAGTTGCTCAAATTCTATTACATTTTTTTCCCTTTTTAGCCTATTTATATTAAAATCACCGCATATGATTATCTTCTTATTTTTCAAACACGTTTTGTTGAGTATTTCGTTAAATTTTGTAAAAAATATGTTAACCTTTTCTTGTTTATTGGTAGGGGGTCTGTATATGTTGACAATAATTACATTATGCTCCACAAGTTCAATGGCACTGCATTCCACAACATTTCTCATAGTATGTTCCTTAATGTCATATTTTTTTGCCTTTTGACTATTGTGCACCAATATGCATGCTCCTCCATTTCTATTGTGCCTAACGTAAGATGAAATTAATGAGTAATTAGGAATTTTAAGCGAATAGGTATCCTCGTTTAGCATATTATGCTCAGTGATACAAAGAACGTCAACATGTTTATTATTGCGATCTAACTCGTCCAAGTACAGTGACAGTTCATCAGATTTATTGATAAGACCATTGATGTTCTGATGCAAGACGTTAATGTGTTTATTGACGAAAAAAATTGTTGGATTTTGGTGACACCGATTCGTTTTCCCCTTGTTCGTGTTTGCAACTGTTTGTGGTATTCTGGATACTACTGCAATTACTAAAGTCTGTTTCTGTTTGTGTGGCTCTAGACACCATAGTTTTATGTGTGCTGGTTATTCTTACGTCATTATATGCATCAAATTTTGATTTATAATTTATACGCAATATCTCTCTTAGCCAAGACCTGCATAGATTTAGACAGAAGTGTATGCCTGTCGGCAGATGTTTTTCAAAATCTAACTGTAAGTAATGTACATTGCTAAATTTATTACATACAAATTTTAGTTCATAGTTAAGTTTGTTTACATTTAAGAACCTATTATATGGTATTTCCGTAAAAATCACATTTGTATTTGGTACAGATTCCAGCCATTTCGTTGTGTTAAATTGAAAATCCCGCGGGTTTACATCATTAGTTCCGCCAGCTACAACTACGTAATCATCATTTGATAATGTCAGTATTTCACTTTTAAAGCTGTTTAGCACATCACATAATCTTGCACCTTGTTTCCACATACATGTTACGTAATAGTCATCACCAACCAAGCGTTGTAATATACTCTGGACCCTTCTTCCTTGGTGATCTGCCATGATAATAATGTTCTTTCGCTTTTTCCCAGATGTTTCTTGCACGTTCAGTATGTTTTTGGTAGATTCCACGTTTTTTTCGTGTGACAGTTCTTTGTGAATGTCTGCTTCTTTTTCTTTCTCACGATCAGCTGGTTCAGGCAGAGTTGTCGGTAACTGAGATTTTTTCGCATCTAGATCAGTTATGATTTTGGGCGGTAATTTAGGAGTACTCATGCTGAAGTTAGTAGGTTTTTCAATATTTGTTCTTTTCTTTCTCAAGATTGGTGTTCGTTGCATAGGGCTTTCAGAGATTCCTACTTTTTTATAAACATCTATTAGTTTCTTGTATTTATCTAATTCCTTTTTTAAGACAGTGTTTTCTTGGTTTAAGTTTTCTATTTCTTGATTTGCAGTTTGTAATTCCTCTTTTAACTGGTTTATTTTAAATTCCTTTTCGTTAATACTTTGGCTCTCAATTGAGGTATCAGGTAAACTGCGAATTGTTGACTCAAATATAGACTGTGATAATGTCACATTACTGCTGTCACTCAATGAGCGTGAACGTTGTCGTCTCCGAATTGTTATATTTTCTGTTGAAGTACTCATTTTTTCGAAATTCTTTTTAATATTGCAGAATGATAAAGTAGTATAGGATTTTATAAATCACAAAAAGTCAAACTGTGTTGGCCGGATTCGAACCTCCGTCAGGTAGTTCGATGCGGTAGACTGTTACGCCTCTATGCCACAGTGACGTGCGTGAGTGTGGTTGAATTAGTGAATCCTTAAGTAGTTCCTATATGTATTTTTATGATATTGTGGGTGGATTTCAATTTTGAATCAGTTCTATTTTTGCTAACGGTTTTGCGTAGCGTATATCCACTTTTAATAATACTACACTTTATCACACATTGAGGCTATTTTGCGTTATTTTACTGCACGTATAGGTGATTGTGTCCAAACCTGTTTATTACAATTTATTGCTACTTAATACTGTTATTCAACACTTGAGTCACTTGAGTCACTGAGTACTTTTTGTTTTTGTTTTATCACTGTTATTACTGTTTTATTGTTGCTACTAACATGTGGAATACTTCATTATAGCGTTATAATTGTTTTTGTTGCACTTTTACGGGATATTAGAAACTTTAAATGTTTTAAAATGAATAAAATACACAAGAGCTTTGTTGACCGTGCGCGAGCGAGACAGCCGACTTTTTGTAGAATTAGGTACACTATAGAACATCATATGCCTAGCCTTTTCCCAACTATGTTGGGGTTGGCTTCCAGTCTAACCGGATGCAGCTGAATACCAGTATTTTACATGGAGCGACTGCCTATCTGACCTCCACATCCCAGTAACACACATTAAATAAAAATACAGCGAAACCTGGTTAAGTAAGACATCAAGGGACCTGCAAATTTGTCTCACTTATAGAGGTATACCACTTACCCAGTGTCTCAGATATCCAGGTATAAATAAATATCTGTCTCATTTAGAGGTCAGAATACAGGTTATTTCAGTTATAGAGGTGCGAGTATTAAATAAAATAAAGTATTATGTAAATATTATACCTACATAATTTTGTATCTTTATTATTTAGAGGTTAAATGCATATAAAATTCACTCGCAGTCGGTAACTATGACGATAAAATGGAAGGAACAAATCCCAGATATAGAGGTTTGCTTCGTCTCACTAAGAGAGGCAATTCAGTGCCAAAGTGTTGGGACCTCAGCATGAGTTCCAGTTATGGAGGTTTCTCACTTATCCAGGTCCCACTTAACCAAGTTTCACTGTATTTAAAAAAAACATGTCAAAGTCAAAGTCAAAGTCAAAGTATTTATTCATGCATTGTCCCTACTAGCTGGTCCCGCACAGTTTACCCCGCTGCCCGGCTCCTATTGGTCGTAGCGTGATGTTAGATAGCCTTCCTCGATAGATGGACTATCCAACACATAAATTATTTTTCAATTCAGACCAGTAGTTCCAGAGATTAGCGCGTTCAAACAAACAAATTCTTCAGCTTTATAATATTAGTATAGATTCACCCCGCGAGATTCATAACAGTTTTTGCAGCAAAGTCAAAACATTTATTTCAAATAGGCACAAGTAGGGCACTTTTGAACGTCAAAATGAACAAGAAATAGAATTGATTCTAGTCGCCCCTTCCAAAAGGTAGTTTCGTGTGGAGAAGAATGGGCAAGAAACTCCACCGTTACTCTTTTAAAATGTTTCACAATGTTTTGTATACATGTACTACTCTGTCAAGAAAGTACCGGGATAAGAACAATAATACACAAAATGTCTGTTATTCATCCAAATTTATTTTATCACCTTCAAAGTATGCTCCTTTAGAAACGATACACTTGCGCCAACGAATAATCCATTCATCAAAACATTTTTTAAACGCTGCTTCCGGAATTGAGTTCATTTCTCGCCGCGAATTCTCCTTTATGTCTTCTATCGATTGAAAACGGGTGAATTTGAGTTTAGGAAAAAGAAAAAAGTCAGCAGGAGCCATATCTGGTGAATATGTTGGTTGCTGGATGGTATTTGTTGAGTGTTTGGTCAAAAATTCGTTCACAATGATAGCCTTGTGCGAAGGCGCATTGTCGTGGTGCAAAATCCAAGAATTTTCTTTCCACACATCTGGCCTTTTTCGTCGAATTTGCTCTCTTAAACGCCGCATAACGCTCAAATAATATTCTTTATTTACCGTTAGACCTTCCGGTAAGAATTCAGAGTGCACAACACCGCGATAGTCAAAGAAAACAGTCAACATGACTTTGACTTTTGATCGACTTTGGCGTGGTTTTTTCGGTTTCGGTTCAGTTGGAAGGCGCCACTCCGAAGCTTGTTGACTAGTTTGCATGTCAAACTCGTAAACCCACGTCTCGTCACCAGTAACAATGCGTTTCATGAATGTTGGGTCCGAACTGACTCGTTCTAGCATGTCCTCAGCGACTTTCATGCGATTGAGTTTTTGGAGAAAATTCAGATCTTTTGGGACTAGCCGAGCAGCAACATGTTTCATACCCAAATGATTAGTTAAAATGGTACGGATCGACTCGTGAGATACAGAAAGTTCGCCGGCTTTCTCTCTCAGAGTTGAATGGGGATTTTCAGTCACTATTTTCTTCACTTTTGCGATGTTAACTTCAGTTGCAGACGTTGACGGCCTACCAAAGCGAGGCAAATCTTCCATCACATCTCGACCGCTTTTGAACGCTTTGAACCACTCATAAGCACGAGTTTTTGATAAAGTCGATTCACCGTAAGCCTTCTGTAACATTTTCAGTGACTCCGAACACGAAATTCCATTGGCGATGCAAAATTTAAGACAAACTCTTTGTTCGATATTTTTGTCCATTATGAAATTCGCAATACACACTTAATATACGATATAACTAAAACCAGCACTGTATTTAATATAAATAACAGATGCAACTCAAACTCCGCGCCAAAATGGAAAACAGTTGTGCCAATCTAACAACTACAAAAAAACAAAAATTTGAATTTGGAACCATAAACAAATCATCCATTCCCGATACTTTTTTGACTGAATGTATTATAACATTATATGTGAAGACGATGCACTCAGAATAAAAACAATACACCACAAAAAGTGAAAAGAAAAACACATGTAGCAGTGGCAAGTAAACTTAATTATGTCATAATTAAGTACATTGTGCTCACTTATTTACAAACATTCTAATAGTTAATAATAATAAATAAATCAATGTGTGAGAAGTTATTCCAATATAATAAAATAATATGGTACAAATTATCAATTATTACCTAATTTACTTAGCAACCAGTTTGATTTTGCATTTGCAGCATTTTGATACTTACCTTGGGACTTATCAATCTCCTCTCGTATTTGAAGAATAGCCTTCTCTTTATGCCTTTTCCAGATACGAGGTGACCAGAAACTGCAACCTAACAGAAGTAGGAGAAGTATTTGCGGAGCAGCCGTACGCTATCGCAGTGCAACAGGGCTCCAGGCTTCAGGAGGACTTGTCCAGAGCCCTGTTGGAGCTGCAAAAAGAACGGTTCCTTGAGCAGCTGGCTTCGAAGTAAGTGTGGTAGAATGAGGACCTTGAGTTTTTTAAAGTGTAGGTCTTCTTGATCTTTTCGTGTGGTAAGTGACTAACCTGGTGTCAGAGTTCCTATGCTGCCCATGGGCTTCTGACTTAGCTTCACATGCTGTTGGGAAATATCTCTCAGTCATGCTCGTTTCCTCACGATGTTTTTCTTCACCGATTTTTAAGCAAGTGATAATTATACAGTGTAGGTTGTAAGTGACACTCCGGACCCAAGTTGGCCGAAGCAAGGAAAACCAGCTCAGGTGGAGATTCATAGACAACTCCGCCATGGAGTGTAAATGTGGTGCTGTTCCATAAATGATGGGACACTTAACATCGTGTCCTGCGTGTCCTGTCGTTTGTACGTTACAGGAACTGCTGGACGCTAGTGATGGCTCCGAACTCGTAGCCGAATTCTGGGCCGAGTCCATTTAGGGCCGGCGTCCATTGGCGGCACGGCATGGCAAAGTATTTTTATGCAAACATTGAAATTTCAACTTTCGACCGCGAATCATAATGATTTGACCTGCAAAAGATCTGTAAATTTCAAGAATTCTTAAGAAAATATTGACGCTTCTACCTTAAATAATTTTTTATTTATTTTCTTTCAGATATTGGAATGAGTCTGCAAGGCAGGCTTGTCCTGACGCTGACGAGTCTGAAGGCATAACCCTGGAGAGTTTAGGTAAACACTCATAATTTATATATTCAACAAAATTATAATCATTTAAATCATCAAA
This sequence comes from Hyppa rectilinea, assembly GCA_951799385.1. Classification (NCBI taxonomy): domain Eukaryota; kingdom Metazoa; phylum Arthropoda; class Insecta; order Lepidoptera; family Noctuidae; genus Hyppa; species Hyppa rectilinea. The sequence continues at coordinate 2,302,941 of OX637327.1, forward strand.
TTGTTAAATTATCACTGTACAAGATGAAATGTGGACGAATTTTTTGATGCCCTTTGATTTATTTTATTTTTTTCCCTCCTGTTATATACTTGTTCATAGTTATTAATAATGTTTTAGGTATGTAAATATTAAGTTTAATAATTTATGCTAAATTGTTACGAGTGTAACATTAATCGATAATTTATTAAAATACTACAAGATGAAATTGAATTCATGTGCATTATTTTAAGAGGTCATTTTACTCATCATTATGAACAACATTTACTATGGGAACACACATGAAATCGCAAATAAAAATCAGCTGTTCCCTACATTTTGACGAGAGTATGGAACAGCTGATTTTTTTCGTGATTTCAGATTTGTAATGTATATTCTTATAACCATAAAACATTTTACAAGACCTATTTTATTGGTTTTTAAATAAAAAATCAAAATCAAAAAGTCATTTATTCAAATTAGGCTGAAGATCAGCACTTTTTGAAGGTCAAAGTTACATAAGACAGTCCCCCAAAAACGCCCACCCTTCACCACTTCCTAGTGCTTTAGCTGGGAAGAAGAAGTGGCGCAACAAACTCCCCAGCAGCACAGCTGTCTGTTTAGTTGGAAGAACTTGACTCTACACATTTATCGTATGAGAAGTAATTAACATTATGAAACACATCACATTAAAATCAATCATTTGCCACATGTCAGCTAGCACACGTCGATATACCAATTAAAACATTAAAACTGACTGTACACAGGCTTAAATAAAAAAAAAATGTTTATAATTTAGAAATTATATTATTAAAACTGGCGCGAATTGAATTATGATCAACATATTTATAGTACAGAGGCCAGAACATCAAGCTATCAAGCTTGAAAAAAATAAAAAATAAATATTCCCAATTGAAAATGAATCTTATGCCTTTGTAATAAAATTGAAAGACTATCGAAGAATTGATAGATTGACAGATTGGAATAACTAGGCGTGCTGCTTGTGTGTAGAAATTAGCTAATTTTCCCAAAGGAACGTGATAACGGGTTAAAAATATCCTGTGTTAATCCAGGTTAAAATGTATTTCAGTACCAAATTTCATCCAGATCTATTCAGTAGTTTTTGCGTGACGAAGTAACAAACATACAAACTCATTCTCACTAACTTTCACCTTTATAACATTAAGTCAAAGTCAAAACATTTATTTCAAATAGGCACAAGAATGGCACTTTTGATTCTAGTCGCCCCTTCCAAAAGGTAGTTTCGTGTGGAGAAGAATGGGCAAGAAACTCCACCGTTACTCTTTTAAAATGTTTCACAATGTTTTGTATACATGTATTATAACATTATATGTGAAGACAATGCACCCAGAATAAAAACAATACACCACAAAAGGTGAAAAGAAAAACACATGTAGCAGTGGCAAGTAAACTGAATTATGTCATAAGTACATGGTGCTCACATATTTACAAACATTCTAAAAGTTAATAATAATAAATTAATCAATGTGTGAGAAGTTATTCCAATATAATAAAATAATCAAGTGTGATAATTCCAGGTGGCGTCTTCATAGCGACTCTCTTCGGCCTTGGACTGGCTATGATAACGCTGGCCTGGGAAGTGTTCTACTACAAACGCAAGGAAAAGAATAAAGTCCAAGCCTTCAATTCGAAGCCGGAAAAAGTCGCTTTCGAGTCAAAATCGACTTTAGAAACGAAAGTCGCTGAATCCGTGGCGAGACTGAGGAGACGTGGCAAGGGAGGGAAAAAAGGAAGCGTTGCAAAGAATGTTACCATTGGGAATAGTTTTAAGCCTGTCGCTGAGAAAGGGGTTTCTTATATTAGTGTTTTTCCTAAAGATTATAGGCCTTAGGCTATCAGAATTTATTATTTATAGCTGTGCCCCGCGGTTTCACCCCCGCTGCGCGGCTCCTATTGGTCGTAGCGTGATGTTATATAACCTATAGCCTTCCTCGATAAATGGACTATTCAACACAAAAAGAATTTTTCAATTCGAACTAGTAGTTCTTGAGATTAGCGCGTTCAAACAAACAAACTCTTCAGCTTTATAATATTAGTATAGATGAGCACTTTGCCCGCGGCTTCGCTCCCGTGGGTCCCGTTATTTTTTCCCGGGATAAAAAGTAGCCTATGTTACTACCTGAAAACTAAGCTTTCTAATGGTGAAATATTTTTTTTAATCGTCACAGCAGTTTTTGAGTTTATTCGTTACAAACATACTCACAAAAATACAAATCTTTCCTCTTTATAATATTAGTATAGACTAACAGCAACCTCGGTTTATTCTTTTTCTAAAATAAAAATAAAGCCTAAGTTACTCCATATAACATCAGCTATCGTTCAGTGAAACTCCCGACGAAATCGGTCGAGATATGCCGCAACAAACTGACAAACAAACAAAAAAATAAAAATTGTTTTTTTTTAATTATACATTATGTAGGATCTTAAAGATCAATTTTGCTTAATTCACCAAAAATAGTTGGTTAGTTATAGCACATTTTATTAATACGCATACACTGCCACTATTTTTCGTCAGGTCCTATTCTAAGCTCAGTGCCTTCAACACGCATACGTGTCGCCAAAATCCCTACTGAGTGCCTTCAACACGCATTGCAATGTAAGGACAATAAACACACATTTGTGTTGAAGGCACTGGCTTGGAATGGATCAAAATGTATTGAGCACGTATGTGTGTGGCACTGTCAGATAGAACAGAAAACACACAGCTGTGTTCATGGCAGTGTATAGGTTCAAATGTAGATTAGCTTTTTTTTTGAGGGTGGGAAATCATCCAATGACTTCGTCCGCTCTGGGTGGAGCGGAAGGGAGTGTCAGACTCTTACTGACTAAAACCCATCCATGTTCCTTCCGTAGCCCTTTATGTTCCGGGGTAGCGGTAACCCTTTCGGACAATCCCGCTTATTGTAGATTAGCTTAAGAAATTGTTTACTTGCACCTAAGTACTTAGGTTATTAAACCATTTTCTAGTGCAGTAGATGTAGTGTATATTAGAATTATTAGAATAAAATAAAACAAATAGAAAAATATTAAAACTAGTTTTATTTACAAGATAACAGTACAATAACAAACGAATCATTCTTACAATAATCATTTTAATAAAGAAATGATTAATTCCCATAACAATGGATCCCATGGATAATAATATGCACATTCAGCTTTATAATCCCACTGCTGGGCAACAGGCCTTCTCTCTGTGAGAGGAAGTGGGCCATAATCCACCACGCGGCCCAGTGCGGGTTGGTAGATGTCACATGTCTTCGAATTTTCGGTTCTAGGACAATTGACTATTTGAAACGGTCAAAAATAAAATATGAAATCACATAGAAAAAAGACAGCTTGTCTAAAAAACTTCCATCACTGTTCAGAAATTAAATATTATGCGAAGATATATTTCTAAAATTGCTTTTAATGCTAATAAGTACTCCATTTGATTCTGAAAATCTGTGACGTCACATTGTTAAATTACATACAAATCTCGTACAAATGCCGCGTTTTGACAGTTAATAAAAAGTAATGTTATTGACTACCCTTTCAAATACCCAATTATGCCGGTTTCCTCACGATGTTTTCCTTAACCGTTTTGAGAGCAGTGCTGATGAAATTACACAAAGTAAAGTGCTTCGTTCAAGTTCGAACCCCGGGAGAGCATTACAGCAGTTATAGCCTAGTGGTGTGACCGTCAAACTGCCAAGTCATAGGTCTCGAGTTCGAACCTAAGGCACGCACCTCTGATTTTACAGATTCAAGTGCGTAATATTATTATCACTTGCTTAAAAATCGGTGAAGGAAAACATCGTGAGGAAACCAGCATGTCTGAGAGATATTTCTCAACAGCATGTGAAGCTAAGTCAGAGGCCCATGGGCAGCATAAAACTCTGACACCAGGTTAGTTACTAACCACACGAAAATAAGATGACCACGAGGCCGTTGTTCGCATGGATTATAATGACGTTCTCATATTATCAACCTTAATTTTTACAATCACACATACATTGCAAGCTAAAAGCCTGCGTCTACGAGATGTTTTATACAAGTATCTGTGCAAACGTCCATAAGGCAATCTTGTGTTTGTATCGATATTTTAGGACAGCAACATCACTGGGGATGAGCACTGTCGATGCTTTAACCTTTTGAACGCTATTGTCACATATATGTGAAGCACATGTAAGCCAACGACACGAATATGTGACAACGCGGTGCATTAATAACACGAAATAAACTTTGAAATTTAAGCTCTCTCGCTTAATTAATTCTCTACTTTATTTCTAGGCACACAACGTTGATTTTTGTTTGGCAATGTCACCGATTCCACGCGTGTCTTAAGTAATTAATTCACAACTTTATTTTTAGGTGCACAACGTTGATTTTAGTCTGGCAGTGACGCGTGTCTTGAGTAATTAATTCTCAACTTTATTTTTAGGTACAGAGGCCAGCACATCAAGTTACCACCATCTGTCAGATTTCTTTGATAGTATTTCAACTTTATTGCAAAGTTATAAGGTTCATTTTTAATTGAGAAAATCTGACAGTTAGGGATACCTTGATGTGCTGGCGTCTGTACATAACGTTGATTTTTGTTTAGCAGTGACGCGAGTTTTGGGTAATTAATTCTCAACTTTATTTTTAGGTGCATAACGTTGATTTTTGTTTAGCAGTGACGCGAGTCTTGGGTAATTAATTCTCAACTTTATTTTTAGGTACATAACGTTGATTTTTGTTTAGCAGTGACGCGAGTCTTGGGTAATTAATTCTCAAGTTTATTTCTAGGCATAGAACGTTGATTTTTGTTTGGCAATGACGCGTGTCTTAGGTAATTAATTGTCAACTTTATTTTAAGCTCCAAAAAGTTGAATTTTGTTTGACGGACATTCATGAAAATCTCTTGCTTGTATAAAAAAATGCGTCTACGCAGCGCTTAAAACCATTCAACAATCTACCAGAAGGTTCTAGCAGTGGGCTTTTCAACTAAAGCAGTGTTAGTATCCAACATTTTCCTCCCAAATTGGACAGTGAAGTGATCTAAGTTTAAATATTGACCATCATCAATGTCTTTGATAAGTTTCCTCACACGATCTCTTGTTCTTTCGACGAAGCACGCCGCTAGCTTCATTTCCGTTTCCGAGTTCCGGAGGCCGATGCAATAGGATCTGTGGAAGGAGGTTTTATGTCAAAAAATTTGCTGTTCCACACTCAAAGTCAAAGTCAAATAATGTATTTCAAAAAGGCACAAGAAAGGCACTTTTCTACGTCAAAAATGAACAAGAAATAGAATTGATTCTAGTCGCGCCTTCCAAAAGGTAGTTTCGTGTGGAGAATGGGCAAGAAACTCCACCGTTACTTTTTTGAAATGTTTGACAATGTTTTGTATACATGAATTATAACATTATATGTGAAGACGATGCACCCAGAATAAAAACGCTACACCACAAAAGGCGAAAAGAAAAACACATATAGCAATGGCAGGTAAACTTAATTATCTCACTGCCTCCTATAGTGTATTTCTTTTACAGTGTCCAATTTGGTAAACAAATACGGGACGAAAATTCTGATTTTTCATATCAATCAAACACTTTGAGTTAAGGTTGATGTTCCAGGGTAGCCCGCGAAATTCAAATTTTCTTAAGTTTTTTGTAATTTGCAGGCCAGTGATAGGTTGTATGTTGATGAACATTTGATTCGCGGCTGTAAGACGTGTGTAGTTACAGAATTATAATCATCAAAATCATTAATACAACCCTCCGAGCTCATAAAGGTGTAAAAATGACTTTTTACAAGGTCAAAGTCATTCCGGAACCTTTTTCACCCTTTTTCACCCGGAAAATTTGAATTTCGCGGGCTGGTTGGAGGATTCACCTTAAGCATAAACGTCTTGAACTTTGAATAATACACTTAAGGCATGAATTATTTTAAAAAATGCTTCAGAGACACATACATTACCTAGAAATCTTAATATTAGTCGTGACATTTGTTTACCAAGACAACTAAAGAAAAATACACTATAGATCTATTCCAGGGGTTCCCAAACTTGTTTTGTCTACTGCCCTTTGAGAATAAATTATCCCACCAAAAACATTTTTATGTAAAATGTTGCCAATACGAGACCATATGACTCGCACTGTCAAAAAGTTATCAGATCTCATGTAGAGCCAAGCTTCTAACTCTACACGCCCTAACTCTACAATACCTATCTTCAGAAACTCTACACCTTAGTAAAAATATGTGGCCTTATATACTACTCTGTCAAGAAAGTACCGGGAAAAGATCAATAATACACAAAATGTCTGTTATTCATCCAAATTTATTTTATCACCTTCAAAGTATGCTCCTTTAGAAACGATACACTTTTTTTTTTTTTTTTTTTAAGGCTGGGAAATCATCCAATGACTGCTCCCGCTCTGGGTGGAGCGGAAGGGAGTGTCAGACTCTTACTGACTAAAACCCATCCATGTTCCTTCCGTAGCCCTTTATGTTCCGGGGTAGCGGTAACCCTTTCGGACAATCCCGCTTACCCGGCAGGCTTGGCCCTGAGGGGCCCCTTCATATGCTGACATCTCTTTGAGGCGCGCGTGGAACATATACGCGCCGTACGGCACGGGTCTGGTGCTGATCGGACGGTGAGTCACCCATTACTCACCGTCCGCAGGCCCGCGCCTACGGTGGCCGGGAGTCGTCACGTGGCTCCCGACGCCCGGAGCGTCTCCCGCGGCGGCTGGGACGGGAGGACCTTTCTCTCTCCCATCCCGCCACCTCCTTCGCGAGCATGACTTTTTCGCAGAAGGAGGTGACTGCCTCCCACTCCCTCTCGCCCCGGACCATGGCTTGCACCAGGGCCGGGCGCGAGAGGTCGCCGCCGCCAATCGCCTCTACGAGGACACGGCGGTGCTCCGCCCAAGCGGGGCAGGTTTGCACCGTGTGCTCTACCGTGTCCTCTGGGCGATCCTCGCAGTGGTGACACCCGGGCGTTTCCTCCCGCCTGATGATGTGCAGGAACCTCCCGAAACATCCATGTCCGGTGAGGACCTGCGTCAGGCGGAAGGTGAGGGCGCCGTGACGCCTCTCTAGCCACTCCTCAAAGAGGGGCCTTACCGCCACTATCGTGGCGTGCCCTGCGCTGGGTTGCGACAGTCGCTGATTCCAGGCCGCCATGAGATCGCGCCGGAGGTCCGTCCGCTCCGCCGCAATTTCCTGCGGAAACGGAGTTTCCCCCCGGCTTAGTACCTCCGCGCGCCACTCGTACAGGCGCGCGAGGACTATCGCCTCCAGATCCCACGGCGGCAGTCCGGCAAGGAGGCTTGCCGCCTCGCCCGAGATCGTGCGGTACCCCCGGATTAGCCGAATGGCTACCACCTTTTGGGGCGCGTTCAGGTAGTGGGCGGCTCGCCGCCGCAATGAACGCGCCCACACCGGGGCCCCGTAAAGGGCCATGGACCGCACGACTCCCGCGTAAAGCCTCCGGCAGGAGGCGTTTGGCCCCCTCAAATTGGGCAAGAGCCGCTTTAAGGCGGCCCCAGTCCGTTCCAGCTTGGGGGCCAAACGTCGGAAATGCTCCACGAAATTCCATCGGCTGTCGAGGACCAGACCTAGGTATTTCATCGTGGTCTCGACGCCGATGTGAACCCCTCCTACCGTGAGTTGGGATCCCGATGGTGGCCTATTCCGAGGCCCATGAAAGGACATGGCCTCGGATTTGTGCAATGCCACCTCGAGACCCAACTGCCGGATCCTCTCAACGACTATCGCAACCCCGCGTGTCATCGCGTCGGCCGCCGCCTGATGCGACCTTCCCTGCGCCAAGACCAGCGTGTCGTCAGCGTAACAAATTACGTTGACGCCGTCAGGGAGGTCGGCCCGCAGCACCCAGTCGTAACCGATGTCCCACAGGTGCGGCCCCAGAACCGATCCCTGTGGGACACCGCACGACATCTCTCGCCGGTTCCATTCCCCATCGCGACCGGGGTAGATGACGGGAAACGATACACTTGCGCCAACGAATAATGCATTCATCAAAACATTTTTTAAACGCTGCTTCCGGAATTGAGTTCAGTTCTCGCCGCGAATTCTCCTTTATGTCTTCTATCGATTGAAAACGGGTGCCACGAAGTAGTAATTTGAGTTTAGGAAAAAGAAAAAAGTCAGCAGGAGCCATATCTGGTGAATATGGTGGTTGCTGGATGGTATTTGTTGAGTGTTTGGTCAAAAATTCGTTCACAATGATAGCCTTGTGCGAAGGCGCATTGTCGTGGTGCAAAATCCAAGAATTTTCTTTCCACAAATCTGGCCTTTTTCGTCGAATGTGCTCTCTTAAACGCCGCATAACGCTCAAATAATATTCTTTATTTACCGTTAGACCTTCCGGTAAGAATTCAGAGTGCACAACACCGCGATAGTCGAGAAAACAGTCAACATGACTTTGACTTTTGATCGACTTTGGCGTGGTTTTTTCGGTTTCGGTTGGAAGGCGCCACTACGAAGCTTGTTGACTAGTTTGCATGTCAAACTCGTAAACCCACGTCTCGTCACCAGTAACAATGCGTTTCATGAATGTTGGGTCCGAACTGACTCGTTCTAGCATGTCCTCAGCGACTTTCATGCGATTGAGTTTTTGGAGAAAATTCAGATCTTTTGGGACCAGCCGAGCAGCAACATGTTTCATACCCAAATGATTAGTTAAAATGGTACGGATCGACTCGTGAGATACAGAAAGTTCGGCGGCTATCTCTCTCTCAGAGTTGAATGGGGATTTTTAGTCACTATTTTCTTCAATTTTGCGATGTTATCTTCAGTTGCAGACGTTGACGGCCTACCAGAGCGAGGCAAATCTTCCATCACATTTCGACCGCTTTTGAACGCTTTGAACCACTCATAAGCACAAGTTTTTGATAAAGTCGATTCACCGTAAGCCTTCTGTAACATTTTCAGTGACTCCGAACACGAAATTCCATTGGCGATGCAAAATTTAAGACAAACTCTTTGTTTGATATTTTTGTCCATTATGAAATTCGCAATACACACTATATATGATATTACTAAAACCAGCACTGTATTTAATATAAATAACAGATGCAACTCAAACTCCGCGCCAAAATGGAAAACAGTTGTGCCATCTAACAAATACAAAAAAAACAAATTTTTGAATTTGGAACCATAAACAAATCATCCATTCCCGATACTTTTTTGACTGGATGTATGTCGCAGGTATATTGTCAAAGCCGTTATTTATTGCAATTTCACTAAAACAATAGTAGGACAGTGAACATTTGGAAGTGATTGAACTTACTACTATTGTTTTGCAAATCGCGAATGAAAAAGAGTTGACCAATCAGAACGCTCGACTTCTCCCACTGTCAACTTCATTCATGATATACCTAGATTTATTATAATATCACTATAGTGTCCCCGTGACATTACAATGTTACTAAAATCAGGCCGATAAATTGTAAGAAATGAAGTCGGTTGACAATCTACCGTTTAATTATAATATCACTAGTGAAATTGTAATATAACAGCGTTGACAATATACCTGCGACAATACTTGGCCATTTCGCTACATTCACATAGGCGTAAAGTGAAAAATTAATTCACTGTTCATTACTTTTCTGTTATACAATACTTCTTGTAGTAACACAACGGCCAAGCCACAAATGTTTACTAAGGTGTAGTCACGCACCTCAGATTTTACGGATTCATGTGCGTATTGTATAATTATCGCTTGCTTAAAAATCGGTGAAGGAAAACATCGTGAGGAAACTGTGTCTGAGAGATATTTCTCAACAGCATGTGATGCTAAGTCAGAGGCCCATGGGCAGCATAGAAACTCTGACACCAGGTTAGTCACTAACCACACGAAAAGAAGAAGTTATTATTTTGTTTTTTTGTTCTTATTTTTATTCTGTGTGTCACCAACTGTGTCAAAATTAATGTTTTTTCTTTGTTTCTTTTGTCTTACCTTGAAGCTCTCGCTAGGACAGCTGTCATCACCAATATCTCAGTCCCTGCTTCAGCCAGTCGGCTCAGTTCCCTGTTGATAAAAAAAGACTTGTATTTACCTTACCTTAAAGTCTATTTTTATTGTGTGTACTGTTGAGGCATGACGCTTTTAATTAAAGAAGTGTTATCATCAAATGACTCCTACTATATCAAATGGAGGGGAGAGTCAGACTTTTCATGACTCAAACCCATCCATGTTCCTTCCTTAGCAGTTTATGTTCCGGGGCAGCGGTAACCTCCTCCACAACCCAGTAACTGGGCAATACGACACGCGATACGGCTTGGTATGACTGGCTGTCAGATTTTCGGGCTTCTAACGACCCGTAACGACTGTCAAAGATCCACAAATGACAGCCGGGACCAACGGCTTAACGTGCTTTGAGGCACGGAGGAGTCTCGGTATGTAAAGATGGTCACCCATTCACAGACCAACCCAAGCGTAGCTTAACCTGATGTATCGACCCGTGCGACTGCTATCACACTTATATTATAAAGGTGAAAGTTTGTGAGTGAGTGTGTGTGTGTATGAGTTTGTATGTTTGTCCATCCTTCACGCTCAAACGGCTGCACGGATATGGATGAATTTGGCACAGAGGTAGTTTATGACCTGGATTAACACATAGGATACTTTTTATCCCAGTGATTTATAAAAGCATAGTTAGACCAGCCGTCCTGTATGGATCAGAGTGTTGCGCCACAAAAGGAATGAATGAAAGACAATTGCATGCAGCTGAGAGCGAATGCTAAGAGGGATGTGTGGTGCTACCCAAATGCATAGAATACGGAATGAATTTATAAGAGGAAGTCTGAAAGTGGCACCAGTGACTGCAAAGTTGTGAGGAAATCGGTTGTCATGGTATGGGCATGTTATGCGGAGGAATGAGGAAAATGTTGTCAGGAAAGTTGTGAGTATGAATGTGGATGGCTATACGAGTAGAGGAAGACCAAAGAAACGATGGATGGATTGTGTTAAAGATGATATGGCTAGGGGAGTGACTACAGAGATGACGACTAATAGAGAAGTCATCACCTGCCTAGCCTTTTTCCAACTATATTGGGAACAGCTTCCAGTCTAACCTGATGCAGCAAGTAACTAATAAACTCACGTATATGCTGTCCCCACATTAACTCCGTGTCGTGCCAAGAGAGTCTCACACGCGAACCTCATGCGGAGTACGCAGTACTCCAGCTGTTCTGAAGGCTGTTTTAAAGATGGGTGGAGGTACTCTGATAGGTACAGATTCAGTTTTGGATCGTCTCTTTCCTGTAAATAATAAAAGATTTTTGGTACAATTTTTTTAACGCGGCTTGTGTAGGAGTGAAGTGTCAGAAATCGTCACGTAACGAAAAAGCGTTATGTTCGAAATTCAAAAGCGTGGGGTGCCAGTATTTATAAATATTTTATTGACAGATATGAGTAGAAACATAATCATTTCGATAATATCTTAAAAAGCACACCACGCTTTTTAATTTTATTTTTTTCTTATCATATACACTATTATTAATTTATATTTTCCTATAAAAAAAATACACTATTTTAAATTCTAATTTATTTAAAAAAAAACTATTTTTTGGTTCGGCTTACTACAGAAGCGTGTTTTTTTAAATCATCTATTAATTCCGTGAATACTATTAATAAATATAATTATGACTATTGCCTTGACTATTGCGCCGAGCCGAGAGCACGAATCAGAAATGTCAAATTTTCTCAATTAAAAATGAACCTTATGTCTTTGCAATAAAGTTGAAATACCATCAAATAAATTTGACAGTTTGTGGTAACTTGATATTATGCTGGCCTCTGTACCTTAGAAGGTTGAGGACCTTCCACTGAGGGGGCTCAATGGTAGAGCGTGTAATCTGTGTGGTTTGAGGATTTGTTATGCTATGAAAGCAAAACACACAGGACGAGAAACACCACATATATTATAACGAATACATCTGCCAAGGCCCGCGACCCAAGTCGGTCTGTCACTTGTACAAAAAACTATCAACTAGTTTAAACATAATTTAAAGGTTCGAATGCCGTCAGATTATTACCAGCCATGTTCAACGTAAGGTTTCACTCAGGCTCTACAGTACGTATGTGCAAGACCACGCGCTTGCCCTATCTGTCTTGCTCTCACGCAAAGGATGCGTGAAAAAATCATTTAATCCTGACGATCCTAAATAGGATAATGGAATAATCTTATCAAATTAGTGTATTGTTATCGGTCGTCGATAGTCTACGAAGTTTAAACGAAATCTGAACGTTTGAAGTGGGTCAAAATCAAGTCCAAACGAGTCGGTTACAAACATACAAACACATGAACATACCAAGTGAAACTAATAAAAAGCGTGTAAAAACAGAATAAAATAAATATTTAAGGGGGCTCCTATACAACGTAAGGAACCCTGAGGGACCGACTCGCACTTGACCGGTTTTTTTTTGTTGGCACTTTCAGAAAAGGCCCAAAAACAATGATTTCCTTAAGTCTTACTAACTTTTTCCCGTGGCTTTGCTCGTGTTATTTTAGAATTTGATTCTCCTTAAGATTTTGGAACGAAGTTCCTTATCGCGCGTTGCGAAAGGGGGCTACACGGAAATTAAGAACAAAAGTTGTAACGACACTTTTTTGGAGTAAAATATGATGTCTTTTTATTCAATACTAACTGACCCGACAGACGTTGTCCTGTCTTAACTATAATAGCTACCATACCTACCCTACCTACCCACCCTACCTACCTACTCTACCTACCAACTTACCTACCCTACCTACCTACCCTACCTACCCCACCTACCTTACCTACCCCACCTACCCTACCTACCCTACCTACTATTTTTGTATGTAAGAACCTTCTCCTGACAATAACAAACACAACAAAAAACGAATTGGCCAAATTGGTCCAGGCGTTGTTGAGTTATGCGCTTACCAACACATTTTGCGATTCATTTTTATATTAAGATTTTTTGATTGGTTAATTTTAGATCAGATTTTTTTGAAGTGAAAACTTCTTTAGCGGCGTTGAGCACTTTTCTGTAATGGGTATAAAATCTTAAACTCGCGTCAGGACACGTGACCTGATCGAAAAAGCGTAAGACGGATGGAGAGTAGACAGCTATCCCCTCTCTACGGCGCGCGGCGCGGCGAAAATGTATGCCTGGGCGGTGGGCCTACTGTTTCGTTTAGGCAGCGCAGGGCGCTTGCGCGAATGTTCGTGTATGTTACAGCGTGCCACGCGCATCCATGGATGGTGACAGTTGATGGCTCGACCGTCTATCACATTGTTGTGTATTCGTAAAATTCGTGAATGTAAAGTGCTTAAAATATGGAAATTGAACAAAGTGCATCTATTAATGATAAAAGTGATGAAGAAATAGCGAAAGAAAATGAGTGAGTACTTTATAAATATACTAGATGAAAATTTAATAAGTTTTAATTTTTAATTAATATAATTTTATTATTCAGGTTAGGTTAGGTTTAATTAATTTTCATTTATTCATTAATATAATTTTATAATTAAGGTTAGGTTTCGATCGAGTCTATCGTACTGCTTAACGGGTGTAAACAGACCCTTCACGAAGCCGTCAACCAAGCATTCTGTACATGAAACTAAGTAACACTGCGCAAAAATAATTGCTGGGAAATGGAATTTTTTTTTGGACTTTAAAAATAATCAGATTTTTGTAGCGGGTAATGGTTTGCGCGCAACCGGCTGTTCGAATGTGTGCGTTGTTAGGCACAACGCACACATTCACGAGTACACGGACACGGCACACTGCACACACACACCCGGTGTGTGGCGCGGCCCGCGCCACGCCACTCGCGGCCGCTCCGGCCTTGTAGATAGTCACGTTAAAATACCAACGCTGCTCAGCGTACCTACTTACCTAGCAAAAAGTATTAGGTAAATTAAATTCGATTCGATTCAACTACTTACACGAAAAGATAAAAGTGTCTATCGCTTTGTTGTCATCTAACCTAGCTGATCTAGCATCGGTCGCCTCTACACGTAAAAACAGACGCACGCTCTACTCTAGTCAGTGTAGTGCCTCGAATGGCCTCGATCGTATTTCCGTAGGCCATACCGCAACAGTTAAACATGTACTTACGAATTCCTGCGATGAATACTGATGACCAGCAACAGCATCGTTCGAAAACGAGACCAATCAGCTAAAACACATTTGCTCACAAACACAATGTACTTACAATAGCAACACTCTTCTACATAACACCTCTCTAACGTAATCACTAGGTATCACATAACACGAAACGCCCAAACTTGCGCAATAAAAATACACATGCACACTCGATGGTGCATGAAACGGAACTAAATAAATCTAATAATTCTTAAAAATAATGTTGAATTTCTTTGTCGGAAACTTCGTTGGGTTCGCCGACTCGCCACCAGTCAAATTTTCTCATTCGATTTTGAACTTAAACTTCAACATTTTATGGTTTAAAATCATTTAAAGAAATTTTTAAATGTTTCCAATCAACTTTGAACCTAATGCTTTAGGGACAAAGCTGACAAATCTATTAAATAAATTGCCACCCGCCGCGCGCCGGCGCAGCGCCGCGAAACCTAGTCCTCTGGCTATCTTCATCGTCCTTAAGATTGTGATAGAACCGTGGTCTTTGGGGGATTCGCACCGTGCTAACTACGAAGGCAATTTACGTGCTATTTACAAACGTTACGTACCTGTAGGTATGTTAGTGTAGCTAAAATTCCGTATTTCCTTGCAATTTTATTGATTGACGCATAATGACAAGAGATTCTAAAATCAATAAGACAGTGTTGTCTTTGAGTTTGCAGCTTTCTTAGTATCTTGTAGCTATTAAAAGTACTTGTGAAGGCTTTTAAGATGCAAGCACAATCATGATAATAAAATAAAAAAGGAAATCGTTCAATCGCAATAAGTACCTTCCGAGTATTAAATTGCTAAACATTTTCACTAAGGCGTTTGTTGTTTGGTAAAATAAAGTTCAGTTTATTTAAAAACCTGCTTTAAAAATGATTTGATTACAAGTATTTACAAGTAAGTTAAAAAGCACGAGTGTTATTGGTATAGGAAACCGATAAATTCTCAGCTAATTCTGTAGTAAGATCGAATGTGACGTTCCTGCTTACGTGCTTACTAAGCGCCTGTGAAAAGATGTATCGCACACATTTTTATGTGCGACAGATTACTTCCACACTTTTAATTACAAATTCTTTAGGCAGGATTCAATGATAACATAACATCCTGTAATCCCCGAAGGCTCAGGCAGGGGTGCACCAAATAGTACACCCACATTAAGTTATGTTTTAAGTCTTTTTATTCATTTATTTACCTCATTTATTTTTGTAATCACTGGGATTACAAAAATAAATTGACATTTTTACTTGAATCTGCAAGAAGTTATGACTTTAGTAGTACTTTTATACTGATAAAGCAATTGGTGCAAAATTATTCCCTAACCATTCCAAAATATCAAACATGCTCAACGTTAATAATCAAGTTTTCACTTCTGCCGGCACTCCCGGAGTGCAACCCGTCTTTTTTTTATTATTACCTATAACTTAAAGGAAATAAAATTTTATTACAATTCCTTCACTGTTTAATCGAAAGGAACTTCGTTCCATCCGGGTGTCCCTTGACACCTCTAAGTTTTTTCCACTTACCTGATGCCTATTAGCAAGAACCTTCTTGAAGATGAAGGTTGGATGCATCAGCGGGTTTCTTATCTGCTTCACTTCATCAGCCATCAGTTTTCCAGCGTGATGGATCCCATTTAGAGCTGAAAAAATATATCGCACCTATAGAATGAAATCGACACAATTAAAGAAATCTAAAATTGAGTTATTGTCTCTTGGTAAGACAGAATGTTAGGCTTTAGGGCTTCGGACGACCCGTAACGACTGTCAAAGATCCAAGAATGACAGCCGGCACCTGTTTAGAGGGACGGTGGAGTCGGTATGTCAAGATGGTCTACCATCTACGGATCAACCCCGGCAAGCGTAGCTTAACCTAATGCTTAATTTTCCGCTCCACTCAGAGCGGGAGAAGTCATTTGATTATTTCCCATTCGCACCCTCAAAAAAAAAGGGCGTCGCTGGGTTCAACGGGATTGTCCGAAAGGGTTACCGCTGCCCCGGAACACAAAGGGCTAAGAAAGGCTGTCAATAAGAGGCGTCGCTAGAAGGGACAAGCTGGATTTGATGAAGCTGATCTTTGCAAGTATAATAACTTCTTGCCCGTTCATCTCCATAGGTACCTACTGCTTTGGAATAGGCAACTAGCTTCATCTCTCTGACTGACTGACCCCTTGACAATTCAAAAGTGCCTGTAATTGGTTTATTTGAAACTAGCTTCCACCCGCGGCTTCGCCCGCATAATATGTCGACAAATTATACACATAAACCTTCCTCTTGAATCACTCTAACTATTAAAAAAAAACTGCATCAAATCCGTTGCGTAGTTTTAAAGATTTAAGCATACATAGGGATATAGGGACAGAGAAGCGACTTTGTTTTATACTATGTAGTGATAAATACTTTGAGTTTGAGTTTTGAACTTACCAATAAACATATTAACACTATCTAAGCTCTCCCCCCTCGTAGCTAAGTGCCGCATGTCGTCCAGCATACGTTTGCATTCTTCTTCTTTGTCCAGCGCTGGGATAGATAGCAGCTGCATCATTGCTGTAAGTCCGTGGTTCGTTATGAAGTTTCTGTAAGTGGATATTGTGTTATTAAAAAAAAAAACCGGTCAAGTGCGAATCGGACTCGCCCACTGACGGTACTTGCCGTACTTTTGTAGGTACAGAGGCCAGCACATCAAGTTACCACAATCTGTCAAATTTCTTTGATAGTATTTCAACTTTATTGCAAAGACATAAGGTTTATTTTTAATTGAGAAAATTTTACAGTTAGGGATAGCTTGATGTGCTGGCTGATTGTCTGTACATACATAATAATTATATTATAAGTAGTTCAGAAAACCGCTGTCGGCGTCAATAATATTGGCTGTTTCCTATATTTTCACGAGTAATGCGATGTATGGAACAGCAGATTTTTTTTTTCGCGATTTCTGATTTGTTCGCATTGTAAAAGTTGTATATAATTATGAGTACAATGACCATTTAAAATTGTCCATAAATTCAATTTTAACCTGTAGTATATTTATTTTGTATGTAAAAATGTATTTTATTAATCGGCTTTACCCAATCGTTGCGTGTTGGGCACGTTTTCATTTATCGGCTATATTCGACCATGGCGTGTTGGACACATTTTCATTTGTCGGCTATATCCGACCGCGACGTGCTGGACACGTTTTCATTTGTCGGCTAAATCCAACCGTAGCGTGTTCAGCACGTTTTCCTTTGTCGGCTATATCCAACCGAGGCGTGTTGGGCACGTTTTCATTTGTCGGCTAAATCCAACCGAGGCGTGTTGGGCACGTTTTCATTTGTCGGCTAAATCCGACCGTGGCGTGTTTAAAACGATTTTATTTGCCGGCTATATCCGACCGTGGCGTGCTGGACACGTTTACATTTCTCGACTATATCGAACCGTGGCGTGTAGGAACCGTTATTTCATTTGTCGGCTATATCCGACCATGGCGTGCTGGACACGTTTTCATTTGTCGGGTATATCCGACCGTGGCACTCAAAAATCACGTATCGTCAGCTCTTACCTGCACATAGCCACCTCGAGCTCAGCGTCAGGATCCATATATCCGTCCAACAAGCCCGCAGTGAAGTACTCAGCGCTCTCACAGGCGTATACGTCTATGACCGCGTTCCCAACTGTCGACTGTATTGTTGACAGCTCGGATAGAGGTTTACCTGAAAGAAAGATAATGGAAGAAGCATCAGAAACAACTGACGGAATGGTAGAGAGAGTCTACCTTTGTACCTTTATATAAATAAACTAGCTTCCGCCCGCGGCGCGCCGCTTATATACTATGTATTGTAGTGATGATGAGATGCGCTTTTGCGCTGATCAATCTGCCTAGCCTTTGCCCAACCATGTTGGGATCTGCTTCCAGTCTAACCGGATGCAGCTGAATACCAGTATTTTACATGGAGCGACTGCCTATCTGACCTCCACAACCCAGTAACTGGGTAATACGATACCCGTTGCTAAGACTGGTTGTCAGATTTTCGGGCTTCTGACTACCCGTGACGACTGTCAAAGATGAACGAATGACAGCCGGGACCAACGGCTTAATGTGGTGTTCGATGCACGGAGTCCTCGTATGTAAAGATGGGCACCCATCTCTGGCCAACCCCGGTAAGCGTAGCTGAGCCTGATGGATTGACTTGTGCGGCTGCTACTAAGCCACGAGCCACCGCCGTTTTGCGCGGATGTGACGCATATTTTCCCCTAACCAGATTTTTGTTTTTTTTACTGCGTCATGTTAGTCGCAAATAAACGTATTCTCTTCTTCTTTGTTGTTGTCTAGAACATCACCTTTCTCCTGCCCTTATCCTAATTAATTTACGCTCGGCGCAACATGTCTTTTTCTTCCACACTTCTGTATTAGTCGTCATCTCGGTAGTCACTCCCTCTCTAACCATATCATCTCTCACACAATCCATCCATCGTTTCTTTGGTCTTCCTCTACTAGTATAGCCATCCACATTCATACTCACAACTTTCCTGATAATACTTTCCTCATTCCTCCGCATAACATGCCCATACCATGACAACCGTTGTCCACACAACTTTGCAGTCACCGGTGTCACTCTCAGACTTCTGCCCATTCGCGTAACACCACACATCCCTCTTAGCATTCTCATCTCAGCTGCATGCAATTGTCTTTCATTCATTCCTTTTGTGGCTCAACTCTCTGATCCATACAAGACGGCTGGTCTAACCATGCTTTTATAAATCTCCCCAAATTGTTGTCTCAAATTGTTCCCGTGACCTGCCGCCGACCTAATAATTATATGCTTTACAGTCCGATCTTCTACTTGTATAGCCATCCACATTCAAAACTTGCCTGACAACATTTTCCTCATTCCTCTGCATAATATGCCCATACCATGACAGCCGGTTTCCACACATTTTCTTTCTAGAACATAGGGAGTATGGACTATGAACTTACCAGCGAACGCTCTAGGCCTCGTGTACTCTATGACGCTTTGGATGGCAGTGGTCAGTCTGCAGCGGGACAGTACTGCTGCATACAGTCGTGACAGACCGAGAATGTGGGCTAACTTCACCTCGGAGATCATGTCAAGTGGGGTAGCTGGAAAGAGATAAGAATTGTGGTTAGAATATATTTTAGAACTAGCTTCCACCTCCTATTTTACCCTTTTGAATGCCTTGTCATATGTAGTGACAAGCAAGCACATGCTTTGAACGCCAACGACACTCATACGTGAAAATGCGGTACACTACAACACCAAATAAACAATTAAATAATTACTTTTGTGTGTGTTTATTTAGATAATTAAAAATTGAAGCATAAGCTGGATTGTCCGAAAGGGATACCGCTAGCCCGGAACATAAAGGTCTAAGGAAGGGACATAGATGGGCTTAATTCAGTAACAGCCTGACTCTCCCTTCCGCTCCAGAGCGGGAGAGGTCATTTGATGATTTCCCACCCTCAAAAAAAAAATCCAAATAAAAGAATTTGAAAGACAATAACTTACCAGGTGTCTTCATGAATGTAACAAAGTTACCATCAGAGCTGACCCCATCAGCTCCGGGATGTACAAGGAATGCCTTCAACCGTTCCGCTTCAACTGTGGACAGCACTAGGATATAGCCGTTGGAGTATTGGCAGACTTTCTCACCGGTGACGCGCCAGATTCCTGAAACAACAATTAAAAAATTTGTTTTTTTTTTATTTGCATATGGGCCTGCGGTGGAGCTCGTGGCTAAGTACTAACAGCCGCACAGGTCGATCCATTAGGTTAAGCTACGCTTGCCGGGGTTGGCCGTGGATGGGTGACTATCTTTACATACCGGGACTCCCCCGTGCTTTGGAAAGCACGTTAAGCCGTTGGTACCGGCTGTCATTTGTGCATCTTTGACAGTCGTTATGGGTCGTCAGAAGCCCGAAAATCTGACAGCCAGTCTAACCAAGGCGTATCGTATTGCCAAGGTACTGGGTTGTGGAGGTCGGACAGACAGTCGCTCCATGTAAAATACTGGTATTCAGCTGCATCTGGTTAGACTGGAAGCCGACACTTAATATCATGTCCTGCTCATGTCTCGTGACATGCCCTTACGAGAACTATTTTTCCACCAAAGGTCATTAGATTATTACTTAAACCATTTCAGTTATTAGATATCTTATTATCAACAGACCAATTTACTCTATAATTTGTAAAATTACACAAGAATAATAAACAAACCTTGTCCATCCATGGAAGCCGCAGTCCTAAAATCAGCCTGCGAGATCCTCTCAGCAATTCGTTCCTTAATACCCAAGGAAATAGGGTTATCACCAGAAATTAAGTCATCAACAATCATAGAGTACTGTTCTTGAGCTAGACCTGATTGCAGCGCTAGTAACCCTACCCAGTGGTCACTAATCTCTTGCCCTAGCTGAAAATCACCACCTATAGCTTCTAGATACCTTATACTTTCCGTAATATTGGAGGCAAGACCATTTCGAGTCAGACTTACTGGGGCTGCATACATTTTAGTGCCTATTAGTGTAGTTTTACGATCTTCGTTTGTTTTATTGGGGTCAGTAAAGACTCTGGTGATAGCATCGACTCTTTTCTCCACAGATTCAGCCTCTTCTTTGTTTAAAATCTCTGGGTAAGCGAGCATATCTTTATTAAAGATCGAAGTGAATACGTCTTTCATAAATGGCTCGATTTGTGCTTTGCGACGCTCGGTTCGTTCTAGAACGTTTAAGTCTTCGAAGTCGAACTTTTCTTCTTTTACTTGCGGCTGTGTTGCTGCTGAATTGTCGTAGTTTGTAGCAGAGAAGCGGAATTTTCGGTATAGATTTCTGCTGACATAACTATGGTGGATTGTGCAAATTTTACGAGCTATATTCATTTTGTAGCAGATGTTTACGTTTCCCGGTTTTTAAATGAAATGCTTGTTCGCAGTTTTATTTAATTTAAATGCAAAATAGTTTCGTAATTCTACGAAAAATAATATCATGAACTTTTTAGGTTATTTCGACAAAAATATTTCTCAACTCTCAAGTGACAGTTGCGTTTCAGGTCACGTACTTTGACGATTGTCAAGCATTGGTTACAGATCAGACAATTTTATTAGTTGGGAATAAAATAAATAAAAGAGAAAAGAAGGTGTACAAATTGTTTTCCAAATCTGATTTTATTCTTGGTTCATAACACAAAAATTATTTGTTTGCACTTATTTAACGATTATTATAATCTGTAGGTAAACGCTCAAGATTATTTAATTTGTGTTCTGGAATACGAATCTAGCTACTGGCCGCGCTCTATTTTATTTTAATAATATTCTAGTCCTGTTTTGTTTCTGTTTAATCGGCGGTAATTTTGATCGCGAAGCAATAAATACCGTTTCTATCCGTTGTTGTAAATGTTAAAAGAATGAGGCTCCTGATCTTCCGCCGACGAGAAAGCGAGTAGTTATTGACTAACTTCTAGCTCATGAAACGTTAGAAGTACCTAGTACGTAGTATGATTTCAGTAATTTGTTATTAGAGGTCAAACCCATTTTATGTTATAATGCTCGGTTTCCCGGCAAGTGTTCTGTTTAGATAAGAAGTTTATGCGTCATTTGATATTACTTTATATTTCAAATACATATTTATTTAGTAATTTTCTAGAAGAACTTGCTTCTATCACACTAATCGTATTTAATTTTGTTAAATTGTACTTTCTAAATTGGCCTCTAAATAGGTATACCACAAAAGTACCTACCGAGAGTAGTCGAGTATAGTAACGCAAAGGCTTGAAAAAGGTAAAAAAAAGTGGAGCTCGTGGCTAAGTAATAACAGCCGCACGAATCGATCGATCAGGTTAAAAATCAAAATCAAAATCATTTATTTGCGTAAATAAGGTACAGAAAGTTCTTAAGCAATAATTACAGATCTCTTATTCTGCCTTTAAATTCGGCGTGCAAATTAGTCATAAAGTTATTAGATAGTAAAAATTCATGCAAGCAGTCAAGAATATCAAAATTAATTAACATAAATTACAATTGAATTAAATTAAAAATAAATTAAATTAAATATGTCAAATTATAATATACATTGAAATTGGAACATTTTAAATATCATTAATGTCCTCTACCGCTTTACAACTTATAATCTAAAAACTCAAGCACACTGTAAAAGCATTTATCAATAAGTAAATTTGATTAACTACGCTTAAATTTAGAAAATGGTCATTGTTTTATGGTACTCGGAATTTTATTGTATAATTTGATGCACATAATATAGCTGTTGTTGGATGTTAGCGTGAGATTAGTTTTTGGTCGATGCAACTTGTTCATGTTATGCGATCGAGGGGCGTAATAACTTGTCGCTTGCTCAAAAAGTTCCTTGTGTTTGAAAACAAATAAACATGATTCCAAAATATAGATGCATGGTAAAGTCAAAATTTTGTATTTTCTAAAGAATGGACGACACGAATCTATTTGTTTCAGTCCGAATATGGCTCTTAAACACTTTTTTTGCATTATGAATGCTTGATCTATTTCCACACATCGACCCCAAAGAATGATGCCATACCGCAATATGGAGGAAATATAGCCGTGGTACGCAGTAATTGCAGCGTTTCTAGATATTTCACAGCTAATGCGTCTCAGAGGGTAAATAAAACTATTCATCTTACCGCAAACATCATTTACATGGTTAAGCAACTCTTGCCAGGGTTGGTCGGTGGATGGGTGACCATCTTTATAAATCGAGACTCCTCCGTGCCTTGGAAAGCTCGTTAAGCCGCTGGGTGTCATTCGTTGATCTTTGACAGTCGTTACGGGTAGTCAGAAGCCTGAAAGTCTCTCAGCCGGTCTTACGAAGGGGTATGGTATTACCTAGTTACTGACTGGGTTGTGGAGGTCAGATAGGCAGTCGCTCCATGTAAAATACTGGTGTGCAGTTGCATCCGGATAGACTGGAAGCCGACCCCAACATAGTTGGGAAAAGGCTGTAGATTGATTTATTGGGACCCAGACCTCCTCTCACAGCCACCTGAAGCAACACGGGTGGGTTTTGGTTGGTAACAGTCTGTCCAGCCTTCCCACTCTGCCCAGAGCAGGAAAAGTAATTTGGTGATTTCCCACACAAACACTGACGTCCGACACTGCAAGACTAAAATCATCGCCTGCAGCAGGATGATTCGCACTATACCGAACCTTTGTAGTGACAACTCTCCTAGCTCGCTTTCCGCCGCCGAACATCTTGGTGGATAATGATGTGCAGGTGTGGTAAACGAATCCATGTCCTCCGCCAAAGAGGCAATGGCGTGTCAGATATTCAAAGTCAAAGTCAAATCATCGACGACACGTTTGGCGCAGCGGTTGAGCGATTGACTGCTGCGCAGCATGTCGCGGGTTTTGTGGTGTAGTGTTTTTATTCTGTCTGGTGTATAATATAGTAAAGTTAGATTATAAGTAATAATAATAATAATAATATCCTTGGACATTTCACACAGCGCCATATCGTCCCAAGCTAAGCAACCTAATGCTTGTGTTATGGTAACGAGATGGCTGATAAACTTATATACATTTTTTTTTTGTAAATACATAGGTACATATTATAGATAGAAAAACACCCAGACTCGTAACAAATACTTGCAGGTCGTACAAATATTTGTTCCGTGCGGGAATCGAACCCGCGACATAGTGCGCAGCAGTCAATCGCTCAACTACTGCGCCAACCGTGTCGTCGTAATGAAAATGATAAGTCCTTTTCTCCACATATCTTTCTTTTGCTGTGCCCGACAGGGTCCATGATTGTTTCTTTTGGCAAATATTAATCACCTAAGCCTACATTGTGGAATGCAATTAGGAATTGAGGATTGCGTATTGGGTATTACCTTTGCTATGGTTTGACCTAACCAGTTCTACCACGCATAGTATGTGCGTGGCGAGACAGGGAGCAGTGCGGGGCATTCATTCGTTTACGCTCACTGCGTCCCGCCTCGCCGTTCTTTCAAAGGCGCCGTACAGCGGTTCACCCCAAAATATAGGTTGTAGCATGTCATCAAATTTGCTACGGCGTAGCCAGCATGTTATGACATTTGGTACGGCGTAGCCAGCTTTTCATCACATTTGCTACGAAGTAGCCAGCATGTTATTACATTTGCTACGGCGTAGCCAGCATTTCATCACATTCGCTGCGGCGTAGCCAGCATGTCATCACATTTGCTACGACGTAGCCAGCATAATATTACATTTGATACCTTGCTATGGCATAGCTGGCAAGTCATTACATTTGCTACGACGTAGCCAGCATATTATCACATTTGCTACGTCGTAGCTAGTATATCATCACATCTGCTACGGCGTAGCCAGTATATCATCACATTTGCTACGGCGTAGCCAGCATGTCATTACCACTATTTGTAAAATTAGTGTGTACTAAAGACAATAAAGTTGCAGCTACTACCATGACGTAATCATGTTGTCAGAGCTGTCAGCTTTCACAGACAGCTGCTGCTGCCTGAGCTGCTGGAGCCGTGCGTTCATTACGTCATAGCAGTGACGTCGTGGCGTAGCTGAAGCTGCATCGTGGAGTTCCGAAGTAATCCCACAGGAACACACTACCGCGATTAAAGTACCCTAAGTCGTAAACCAGGTCATGTTCTACTCGTTTGAAAGAAAGAAAGAAGACATCGAAATCTTTACACCCCTTAACAGGTGAATAGATTGAAATGGTATAAGACTGACAGAAGGACAGACATTCCAATAGAGTTACTTTCGCATCACTACATATGTAGTATAAAACAAAGTCGCTTTCTCTGTCCCTATATCCCTATGTATGCTTAAATCTTTAAAACTACCCAACGGATTTTGTTGCGGTTTTTTTTAATAGATAGAGTGATTCAAGAGGCAGGTTTATGTGTATAATTTGTCGACATATTATGCGGGCGAAGCCGCGGGCAGAAGCTAGTTTTTAATAATAAGTAAGTATAGAGTTATCTATGTTTAACTTCTAGCTGATGCCAGCGGCTTCGTCCAAGTGGATATTGGAAATTACCCCAAAGGAACTACTGCCGGAATAAAAATGTGTTAATACAGGTCATAAACTACCTCTGTCACAAGTTTTATCCAGATCCGTTCAGCCGTTTGAGCGTGAAGGGCGGACAAACATACAAACTCACACACTCACGACACAACACAACACGACACCCTTACAATAGCAGAAAATCCAAGACACCAAAGTTTCAACTTGTAAAATAACTTTATTTTACGAAAATAATGTTTTCAAACAAGATTCCGACAGAGCATTAACAAAACTTGGTGTTAATTACTGTAATTATAACGTCTTAGTGAACCGCCTCATTAGAGCCGCCATTGTCAATAATAATTTGTTTTCTCCCTATTTCATGCTAATTTTGTTTACTTTTGTACTTTTCTTTCAATTTTATGGTAGTCATTGGAGGGGCTTTTATTTTTTAATTTTTTTTTAATATTGGGAAGTCATTCAATGACTTCTCCCGCTCTGGGTGGAGCAGAAGGGAGTGTCAGACTCTTACTGGCTAAAACCCATCCATGTTCTTTCCGTAGCCCTTTATGTTCCGGGGTAGCGGTAACCCTTGCGGACAATCCCGCTTACTCGGCAGTCATTGGAGAGGCTTGTGACTAAGTAATAACAGCCGCATGGGTTGATCGAGTTAAGCAACGATTGCTGCAGTTGGTCCATGAATGGGTGATGATGTTAGGCGATGGGTGGGTGCGTTTTGCGCTGAAGTGACGCATATTTCCCCACGACTTGTTTTTTTGTTGGTACCGGCTGTCATTTGTGGATCTTTGACAGTTGTGACGGGTAGTCAGAAGCCTGAAAGTCTGACAGTCAGTCTTACCTAAAGGTATCGTGTTACGCAGTTAGTGACTGGGTTATGGAAGTCAGATAGGCAGTCGCTCCATGTAAAATACTGTTATTCAGCTGCATCCGGTCAGACTGGAAGCCGACCTCAACATTGGGAAAGTCTAGATGATGGTAAAAAACAGTAAAAGTCGTGACTTTGCTCTTAAATCAACATTATTAAAATCACCATTCTCTTGGTAAAGGATATACTAATTTACTTGTGGACGGCGCAAGATGTCTTCTTCTTCCATACTTCTCTATTAGTCGTCATGGCGGTAGTCACTCCCTTTCTAACCATCTGTAGTATTGTTCATCCATCGTTTTAAAAAAAAAAAAATAATTAGGAACACAATTTTTTTAAATGATCGTCATCAATTTTTTTTTTGGAAATGGTCACCCATCCAAATACTGGCCGTCAAAAGTTCAGCTTAACCTTACATATCTATCGATCCGCGTCCTAGCTAAATGTATGGAGTTTTTTTCTGTCTCTTGAAGAATGCTATTTGATAAATTAAAACTCATTCTATAGATACGGAAAGGCTAGGCAGAATTTTTACAAAATTATTGTATTCTTTTAGTTATTTTAGAATACACAAACTGAATTTAAAGATTTGGTAAATAAATGGTACGTTTTTATTTCAGTACAACACAACAATTAGCAGAATATATTTTCTGGGAGCTTGCAACACCGTTAGGGGTGGTTTAGTGACGTGCCGACAAAATAACTGTTACCAATAACAGTTATAAGCAGTTGCAAAATAACCGCTGCGTTAAGTAATGAAAAGTTACTGTTATGTATTTCATCATACTCTATTTATAATAACATTAGACAAGTAACGGTTTTCATCATATCGTTATTTCTACATTATATTATTATTAAACGTTTAATAAACTCCTTGTTTCGCAATCGCAATCGTAATCTATTTACATACACAAAATAAATAATAAATAACAATCGTTATTTGGTCAGTATTTTTACTATTATGAATAGAGCATAGGTTTTTGTCGTTTAAATTGTATGTTATAAATAAATAAATAAAATCTGACGGCCAGTTTTACCAAATGGTATCGTATTACCCAGTTACTGGTTTGTTGAGGTCAGATAGGCAGTGGCTTCTTGTAAAATACTGGTATTCACCTGCATCCTAAAGCATCCGTGCATCCTGCATCATAAAGACTTGAAGCCGACCGCAACATATTTGACGACATGGTTGGCGCAGTGGTTGAGCGATTGACTGCTGCGCACTATGTCGCGGGTTCGATTCCCGCACGGAACAAATATTTGTACGACCTGCAAGTATTTGTTACGAGTCTGGGTGTTTTTCTATCTATAATATGTATGTAATTACAAAAAAAAAATGTATATAAGTAGTATATCACCATCTCGTTACCATAACACAAGCATTAGGTTGCTTAGCTTGGGACGATATGGCGCTGTGTGAAATGTCCAAGGATATTATTATTATTATTATTATTATTTGGGAAAGGGCTAGGCAGATTGATTACTTGTATTTAAGTGAAGAAGACAACTTCCTATCTTTTGAAAAATGGTCTGCACCTGTCGTTACTTTTGCTTATTTCATTGACAATGAAAGCGTACCCGCGTATCTTGATAACAGGTGTTCTAAAGAGAAGTAACGCAAAACGAAACGGTTACACAAAACAAAATCGATGACACACCCCTAGTCTTATAAAAGAGGGGTGAGGTGAAGATGTCGCAACCCCATTCTTGCTACCACACAAAAATAAACTTAAGTTCACGAAGGTAAGGTTTAGAATCGTCTAATCACATAAAATTAAGTTGTTTTACATAACTATGTATAGGTTCTAGGGCATGAAATAATCAGTAAGTTCCTTATAACGGTTGACATCGGCCGCGTAAAAATAGGCTGAGTGCGTTCATGTCTTTGCAAAAAAAAGGAAGATGCATTCGAACGGTGTTCGCGCGAAAATGATTCGAGTTTTTTTTTAAATACACAATATGGACAATGGAAGTGAGATTTTGTGAGTCCGTTCAGAATTTAAGTGAAATTCTTCGTGGATATAATTATTGTGATTGTAAAAATTAATGGTTTTTTTAACATTTCGGAGCTGGCTGGATAGATGTTTTAATGGTACGTATTTTAATTTAAAAAATCTATTATCATCTTTTCAGCGTAAATAAAGAACTAAAAAATGTCTGGCTTACAAGTTAATGTCAAAAATCAGTAAAGAAGCCATTGTGTGTTTACAATTGAATGTTCCTATCACGCTAGGATATAACCATTTACTAATATGGTAGGAAATACCAATGAAAATTAACCAAAGAGTATTTATTTAATTCCGCATCGTATTCTGACACTGTCCAAAAACATTTTCTATATATTTTTTTTGTGTGACTTTGTACTAGGATAACATGAAATCGTAGTAATTTCTTGATAAGAATACGGTTAATTTTGTACTGAAAATGAGATTCTAGCTAGACAGAGCGAGACGGCGATATATTCACCGTTTGATGATTGTGGAGCAGTGCTAATAGTATACAAGAATAGTTTCGTAAATCATTTGTTTTAATTTCAGGATTTTTTGTATACTATGGAGAGAAATAGAAAGGGATTAATATTCTTTTAATAAGCGGCGCCATAACTGTGTTGTCAATTTGTATTTAAAAGATTCGCGTTTTGTTTTAATTTTTTTTTTACTTTGTTTTTAAACTGTTATCGTAAATAAATCTAAATAGTAAAAAAAAAACGAAATGAAATCCAGACATAATCTTGGTCACATCATGTGTGGAGCAACAGTTCAGTGGATTATTATTCATCACAATCTAGGATGCAATTTGACAAGATACATTAATCCTTAGTAGTAACTCGAGGTTAAATGGTAATAGACGCAAGCCTTGATCAAAGGTTAAGCAACACTCTCCGTGGATGGGTGACCATTTGTTACATATAGGGGGAGGGGGGGTCGCAGTTGGTCTCTAGCTGTCATTCGAAGATCAGAAGACAGTCGTTGCGAGTCAGAAGCCCCAATGTCTGACAGACTACCGAAACGGTAGCGCCTCTGAGATGGAATTGGCAGGACACTTTTTTGTGCCGGGGTAGTGGCCCTTTCGGACAATCCTGCTTACCCGGCAGGCTTAGGTCCACACAACATAAAGGGCTAAGGAAGGAACATGGATGGGTTTTAGTCAGTAAGAGTCTGACACTCCCTTCCGCTCCACCCAGAGCGGGAGAAGTCATTTGATGATTTACCACCCTAAAAAAAGCCCTTTATGTTACGGGGTAGCAGTAACCCTTTCGGACAATCACACTTGGCTTCAGGTTTTGATGGTAGGTGGAGAATCTGACTGACGGAATGGTGACCGAGAGACGGTAGAAGGATCGTTGACATATCAACGGCCAGGTGGGAACGATCTACTGAAGATCACGGGGATGTCCCTGGAGCCAACTACCACTAAACGCAGTATTATTTTCAAAATTGCTTTACAGCGGGAAAGAGATGGGCCTACTATTTAGCTTCATGACTGACTATATAGTACTCATGGAAATCAACAACTTTGTCCATGGGACTAGCTCTGAAATATTAAAAAAAAAAATCAGCTGTTCCATACATTTTGACGAATTACGAACAGCTGATTTTTTTTCATGATTTGAAGTATAGTAAGTTCCATAGTCAATGTTGTTCATTTTCATGAGTATAGTACCCCCTGAAGTATGTCCCGCGTTTAACCTAACACACTGTAAAAGCGAAAGATCATTCACTCACTGATTAATCACGAAATCTCAAAAACTGCTGGTCCTACGAAGATGAAATTTTACACACATTTTATACAGGACAGAGGTAGATTATGAGTGGAAGACGTCAGCTAAGAAAGGATTTAGGAAACTCTTCCCGTAAAGGTGTGACATAGGGGATGGAAGTTTGTATGGAAAATGTTGTTTGGGCAATGCAATGACTGACTAAAACCCATCCATGTTCCTTCCTCATTTTCCGGGGCAACGGTAACCCTTTTGGAACCCGCTGACCCGGCAGGTAGGGCCCGTAAGGGCCGAAGCTTCCTGGGTGCTGCCATCTCTTTGAGGCTTGTATGGAACACGAACGCGCTGTCTGGCAAGGGCCTGGTCCTGATCAGACGTTGAGTTACTCACCGTCCGCAGGCCCGCGCCTTCAGTATTCGGGAGTCGTCACGCGGCTCCCGATGCGGGAAATATTCCGGGCATCGGGAGCCGCGTGACGACTCCCGATGCCCGGCATATTTCCCGCGGTGGCTGGAACGTGAGACTCTGTACCTCAACTATCCCTCCTCCACTCCCTAGGATATTATACCAACCCACATTTCGCCTGTTAAGTTTAAGTCCCACCATCGCTAAGTACTAACAGCCGCACAGGTCGATCTATCAGGCTAAGCTACGCTTGCCGGGGTTGGCCGTGGATGGGTGACCGACTTTTCATAACGAGACTCCTCCGTGTCTCGGAAAGCACGTTATGCCGTTGGTCCCGGCTGTCATTTGTGCATCTTTGACAGTCGTTACGGGTCGTCAGAAGCCCGAAAATCTGACAGCCAGTCTTACTAAGGGGTTTCCTATTGCCCAGTTACTGGTTGTAGAGGTCAGATAGGCAGTCGCTCCATGTAAAATACTGGTATTCAGCTGCATCCGGTTAAGACTGGAAGCCGACTCCAACAGAGTTGGGAAAAGGCTCGGCAGATGATGATGATGTTTAAGTCCCATGTAATAGGGGGTGAGCCTATTGCGATCAGATCGATAAGGCTACAAATCCAAACTCCGGGTTGCTACTAAGAAAGTACAGACGCCAGCACATCAAGCTATCCAAAACTGTCAAATCTTCTCAATTGAAAATGAACCTTATGCTTTTGTAATAAAGTTGACAAACTATCAAAGAAATTTGACAGATTAGAGTAACTTGATGTCAAAGTCAAAGTCAAAGTCAAAACATTTATTTCAAATAGGCACAAGAAAGGCACTTTTGAACGTCAAAAATGAACAAGAAATAGAATTCAACTTGAAAAATTGAAAAGAATAAATGAACAAAAGGTAGTTTCGTGTGGAGAAGAATGGGCAAGAAACTCCACCGTTACTCTTTTAAAATGTTTCACAATGTTTTGTATACATGTATTATAATATTATATGTGAAGACGATGCACCCAGAATAAAAACAATACACCAAAAAGGTGAATAGAAAAACGCATGTAGCAGTGGCAAATAAACTTAATTATGTCATAAGTACATGGTGCTCACATATTTACAAACATTCTAAAAGTTAACAATAATAAATTAATCAATGTGTGAGATGTTATTCCAATATAATAAAATAATATAGTACAAATTATAAATTATTACCTAATTTACTTAGCAACCAGTTTGATTTTGTCTAGATGTGCTGGCCTCTGTACAGATGGAAATCATACTAATATTATAAAGGCGAAGGTTTGTGAGTGTGCGTGTTTGTTAATTCTTCACGCAAAAACTCCTCAACGGATCTGGATGAAATTTGGCACAGAGATGGACTATAACTTAGATTAACACATAGGATACTATTTATCCCGTCAGTACATTTCTTTGGGATAATATCCAACATCCACGCAGGCGAAGCTGCGGGCAGAAGCTAGCACCCAATAACGCTTTGCCCGACCCTGGAACCCAGGACCAATAGCTCAGCAGTAGCCCTTACAACCACTGAACCAACGGGACATTTTAAAGAAATACAACTTCCACAAAATATATACTACGCAATAACGGCCAAATTCGGTCGCCATATTGAAATTTAAATTTATTCAACGAACTTTACTTTTGCGAGCCAACGCGAGCCAATTCTCATAATTCACTTGCGGATTGAGATTTTTAGGAGCGAGTATTTATATTATGGGAGAGTTATGGGTTTGGGTATATTAATGGCCGTGGGATGGATTAGAGCTTATTTTCTGTGAGAGAACAGATTTTACCTGTAAAGGAGTAATAGGGATTATGGCTGGGTGAAAAAGAAGAAATTATAATAGGTCCCTCAGATAAAAAAAAAAATTAGACATGTGTTTTTGGGTATTTTCTTGTGGTTGTACTATTTAGTCCTACCAGTAGGACTACGAGGGTACGTAGCTATTGGAGGGTTGGACCAGAGTTCATACAAAACCTGGTGTCATCCCTAAAACAAGCAAGTCATTTGTTATAAACAGTATCCGCTTTTGCCTAAGCCAAAGTGTCCATCAATCAATCTGCCTAGCCTTTTCGCAACTATGTTGGGGTCGGCTTCCAGTCTAACTGGATGTAGCTGAATACCAGTATTTTACATGGAGCGACTGCCTACCTGATCTCCACAACTCAGTAACTGGGTAACACGATAGCGCTTGGTAAGACTGGCTGTCAGACTTTCGGGCTTCTGACTACCCGTAACGACTGTCAAAGATCCACGAATGACAGCCGCTACCAACGGCTTAACGTGCTTTCCGAGACACGGAGTCTCGATATCGATGGTCACCCATCCACAGACCAACCCCGGCAAGCGTAACTTAACCTAAAGGATCAACTCGTGCGGCTGTTATTACTTAGCCACGAGTGTCCATATTGGTATAATTTTTTTTTTTCATTGAATTGGTACTGTGGGCGCGCACAGCACAACTCAGAATAAAATCTACATAGGAGTGACGTCATGCCATATTTTAATGCAATGTATCGACGTAATCTTTCGATTACGTAAAAACAGAAAAAAATACGTGTCCAATACTTTTGACTAAAAAAATGTTATTTTGTGTGATCTCTATTATGTGATCATATTAAATATATTATTAGCAAAAATACGAAATCTCAAAATCATCCTGAGGGATATTTTTCGAAATGCGGGCGAAGCCGCGGGCAATACCTAGTTAGGTATGTTATGTAATACGTCTGCCTACCCCTTTGAGAAAACATTCGCGTAAACTGCAAATATTGCAAGACCTAGCTGTGACTAGCATTAGTAAACTCTCTTTAAAGTGGTAAACAAAACCGTGCGTAGACGCAGGGTTACACAGGTGAAGAATAAATACGCGCGTAGCATTGTGACTATGTGCGTAGCATTGTGGTTCTTTCTCGCTTAGTACGTTTAGCTACACGGCTACGCGTTTAGCAACAGGGCTACGCGCTTAGTAACACGTCTACGCGTTTAGCAATAGGGCTACGCGCTTAGTAACACGTCTACGCGTTTAGCAATAGGGCTACGCGCTTAGTAACACGTCTACGCGTTTAGCAACAGGGCTACGCGTTTAGCAACAGGGCTACGCGCTTAGTAACACGTCCACGCGTTTAGCAACAGGGCTACGCGCTTAGTAACACGTCTACGCGTTTAGCAACAGGGCTATGCGCTTAGTAACACTGCTACGCGTTTAGTAACACTGCTACGCGCGTAGAAACACAGTTACGCGCTTAGCTACGCGGCTACGCGCATAGCTACACGGCTACGCGCTTAGCTACACGGCTACGCGCTTAGCTACACGGCTACGCGCTTAGCTACACGGCTACGCGCTTAGCTGCACGGCTACGCGCTAAGCTACACGGTTATGGTTAGCAGTGAGCAAACGATGTAACAACTTATTTTTAAATGACTTCAAAATTAAGTAAGAAAGAAGTTATGCCTTTAAAGGGTATCATTTTCCTCGTTGCTCATAGGAGTCACCAATTGGCTTCGGTCGGGGTCCGTTTTAAGAAATGAAATGACAATCGCGGTCCGCAGAACATTTTATTGAAAACATTTTTTTTACCTTCTTTCTTATACTTCGCCTAATTATGAATATTTCTCTTAAAATATATAAAACTAGAACCAATTTATTGTCAAGATATTAATTTTTGCGAAGGCTTTTATTTAGAACGGAAATCTTTATTGTTTTTGGCTAGCTAACCAAATTCAGGCTCTTAATCTGTCAAGGTTGACATTGTAATAACTTTGTCTACAAGAAACTTGTTTTAGGTATGTACAAACGCTAGCACATCAAGCTATGCCAAACTGTCAAATATTCCCAATTGAAAATGAACCTTATAGTTTTGTGATAAAGTTGAAAATCTATCAAAGTAATTTGACAGATTGGAGTAGCCTTATATTCTGGGCTCTGTATTAGCACTTCGCCTGCATGTTTTTTTTAAATATAGTAGTAACTTAAATCTTGGCACAAATACTTATCAGTAAATTATACAATTTGTATTTTATTGAGTTTTTCTTAATAATCTAGTTCTCCTTTCGTATGCCGTAATTACAGACACAATTAAAAAGCCATTGTGTTTCGCGTAGATCTGCGTTCCGGCAGTCAATGGGTTAAACTGTACATATCAAATGCCATTCCCAGTCAGCAAACGAAATGTATCCAATAGTTCTGCCACTACAGACGGAACTCGTGGCTAAGTTATAACAGCCGCACGGATCGATCCATCAGGTTAAGCTACACTTGCCGGGGTTGGTCCGTGGATGGGTGACCATCTTTACATACCGAGACTACTCCGTGCCTCGGAAAGCACGGTAAGCCGTCGGTCTCGGCTGTCATTCGTGGATCTTTGACAGTCGTTAGGTTTTTTTTATTTTTTATTATCTATTATAAATTTAGGGGCTTTTGGTCACAATACGACCATGCCAGCCCCATCATAACCTAATTTAATAAATGCTTTACATCATTCAGATTTCAAAACCTTATATACTATTTTATAAAGTAAGATAGCTGCATTCGAGACAGGCTCTGATAATATGCTTTGAACAAAACCAACATCTATCAAATTAATTTTGAATGTATTTATCAGCACCTCTCTAGCAGACAGTCGTTAGGTAAGTCAAAAAGAACTCTATGCGAAATAGAAGAAGCGTGGGCTAGCTGAAGTCAGTATTTTATAGTATGTCGCGTAACAGATGCGGTAAAACACAGTAATACGTAGGTATATTGGACGTATTTGTGTACGGATCCGAAGACAACGCTAGATTTGTGTTGAGTCCAATAAAGCTCCTTCAAGCCTGTGACAAAATGGAAATAGGAAATGCTCTTTATTTTATATTTACATGTGAAAAACACACTACATTTATAAACATTTGGCTTGCTGTAGTGAATGAACTCAATCTTCCTGCCTTTTCTCAACTATGTTGGGGTCAGATTCCAAGCAGTCTAATCGGATGCAGCTGAGTTCCAGTATTTTACATGGAGCGACTGCCTATCTGACCTCCACATCCCAGTAACTGGGTAATACGATACCCCTTGGTAAAACTGGCTATCACATTTTCGTGTTTCTGACGGCTCGTAACGACTGACAAAGATGTATAAACTAACAAGTCGTGGATATATGCGTCACATCCGCGCAAAACGGCCATCGCTCAGCATAATGCTTCAAATGTTTTTGCTTTTTGTAAAAACGTTTTAATATATCGGTTAAAACTGTGTCGTAAACTCCAGCTAACCGTGGTTTTCATTAGCCATTGAACTCCGCCCTGTTACTTAACTTACCTATTTCACAATTCGGTCTTGAAGCCATATAACGCCCTGTATAGTATTACATTCCTGCTATTTTATAGACTAATGAATACCCGCTGTTTTGCTCGTAATTTATTTTCTTGGAATGACACAGAGGAGCTTGTGGCTAAGTAATAACAGCCGCACGGGTCGATTCAATAGGTTGGTCCGTGGATGGGTGATATTTACATACCGAGAGTCCTCCGTGCCTCGGAAAGCACGTTATGCCGTTGGTCCCGGCTGTCATTTGTGGATCTATGACAGTCGTTACGGGTCGTCAGAAGCCCGAAAGTTGACTGCCCGTCTTACCAGGGTGTAGCGTATTACTCAGTTTAAATAGGTTGTGGAAGTCAGATAAGCAGTTGTTCAATATAAAATACTTGTAATCAGCAGCATAGACTGGAAGCCAACCCCAACATAGTTGGAAAAAGGTTAGTTAGGTAGATTGAGGGAATGACACGGAGGTCAGGGAGGTCCAACCCTTGACCCTGACCCTAATTAGAGCTATGGTGCTGTGCTGTAAAGTTCTGAGTTTCTTGCCCGTTCTTCTCCATACACGTGTTAGGTTAAACAAGGGATATACCTACTTTCAGTGTTTTTTTTTCAGAAATCATCAAATTACTCCGCCCGCTCTGGATGGAGTAGAAGGGAGTGTCAGACTCTTACTACTACTTTTAATCTTACCCATCCATCTTCCTTCCTAGCCTTTTGTCTTATGGGGAAGCGGTAGACCCTATCGGACAATTCCGCTGAATTCAGGGCGTATAGTACTTAAAAAAATGAACAACTTTGACTATGGCACCAAACCCGAAATCACGAAAAAAATTAAATCAGCTGTTTAGTACAAACGCCAGCTCATCAAGCTATCCCTAACTGTCAAATTTTCTAAATTCAAAATGAACCTTATGTCTTTGCAATAAAGTTGAAATACTATCAAAGAAATTTGACAGATTGTGGTAACTTGATGTGCTGGCCTCTGTACATTTATGTTCGTAAACCTCTCAACTCATCAAAAGAACTCAGCTGCTTATTTTTTTCATATATGAGAGTTAGTCTCATAGTCATAATTAATACTAAATCCCCTAAAATATGTCCCTAAAACACTGCATAATATGCTAGTCGCGCGGTAAATTCTACATGCGCGATGCAGGATTTTTGCGTGACGTCAGTGTTACGCGTAGTTTGCATGTGGCGATGTAGATGACGCCACAGTGGAGTGTGATACGAGACAAGACTGTGACCCTTTTTCTTTCTAACCAATTAAGATCTTCAACGTAGTTTATCGAGTTTTATAAACGTCTCTGTCTCTTTAACCGTCGTTACGGGTCGTCAAAAGCCCGGAAATCTGACAGCAAGTCTTACTGTACTACCCAGTTACTGGGTTGTGGAGGTCAGATAGGCAGTCGCTCCATGTAAATTATTGGTATTTAGCTGCATCCAGTTAGACTGAAAGCCGACCCCAACATAGTTGGGAAAAGGCTAGGTAGATTGAGTAAGTAAACTGAAACGGCAGTGGGCTGGCCACGTTTGTCGAACTCAAACTCAAAGTATTTATGTCAAATAAACCAATTACAGGCACTTTTGAATTGTCAAGAGTCGGTCAGTCAGAGAGATGAAGCTAGTTGCCCATTCCAAAGCAGTAGGTACCTGTGGAGAAGAACGGGCAAGAAACTCCATGGACACTCTTTTAAACAAAATATGGTTACAAAATATTGGTAACATAGTTCATATTAATATTATACATGTGAGAATGATGCAGAACGTCGATGAAAAATGTCGAAGGACCGATGGCCAGTGGAGGGCATGAGTCCGGGAGTGATCACCGCGTATCAGCAAGTTTAGGGTGGGGCACTGCTAGATGGACCGATGACCTTGAGAAGGTGGGTAGGACATACTGGATGCGGAAGGCGATAGGGGTTTGTGACGCAGCCTGGCAGAGGCCTATGTCCAGCAGTGAAACGATAGGCTGAGTTTCGCGCCCAGCCGGAATAAAACCTAATCTAAGCGAGTACAGACGCCAGCACATCAAGCTATCCCTAACTGTCAAATTTTCTCAATTAAAAATGAACCTTATGTCTTTGCAATAAAGTTGAAATACTATCAAAGAAATTTGACAGATTGTGGTAACTTGATGTGCTGGCCTCTGTACCTCATTTCTATACAACGTGGCGCTGCAATGGTGACATTAATTTAACACACATACGTTTTCACATTTTCGTTTCATGACGACATTATACATAAATAATTAAAGATTTCATGGTTTTCCTATCATTTAATTTATCAAGTTTGTTCGAGAGATTTCATCCTTATAATTGATACTAACGATCGCGGCAATAAAAGTACAGTGTGTACCTTTTGCAGATTTTAGTCAGTTCGATTCCCGGGTGTGGCAAGCGATTTTTTGGAAATCTTTGAATGCAGTTTTCTTTCTATTAAAAAATAAAGGAATGTTTCCTTTGAGTAAAATTTTCTATCTACAGTATTAAGAGTACTTTCCCTCCAGGAGGCATTACAAAATTCCACCCTGTATTTCCATTAAACGTTATTATTTACGGGTTTATTTAAAATAGCATCTTAGAGCAACCTGTAGTGCTATTTGACACGGTTGGCGCAGTGGTTGAGCGATTGACTGCTGCGCAGCATGTCGCGGGTTTGATTCCCGCACGGAACAAATATTTCTACGATCTGCAAGTATTTGTTCCGGTCTTGGTGTTTTTATATACGTATAACATGTATGTATTTACAAAATATATATATATATATATAAGACGTAGTTTGTCAGCCATCTCGTTACCATAACACAAGCCTTAGGTTGCTTAGCTTGGGACTATATGGCGTTGTGTGAAATTTCCAAGGATATTATTATTATTCTGTAAATAGTCTCGCCGTGAAAATGTAGGTGAAGTAATTTAAACTAAACTGTCAATAGTGTTTTGACGTTCAAAAGTGCCATTCTTGTGCCTATTTGAAATAAATGTTTTGACTTTGACTTTGACTTTGTCAATCTCTAGTATTAGGTGGAACGACACCTCACGACACTCACTAAGTTATCACGGTGAGATTTTTATTTATTTATTCATTCATTCAATGCACAATGTACACAACCAATTTTACACGTTAGCTTAACACGTTAAGTGCGAAACGAGGCCTAAATCACCCCGCATGCAACTTCCTTGTGGTGCGGCAAGGAAAAACGTGAACATCTCTGTCGTGCGAAGGGCATTACTTTAGTTTGGTCCAGTATAGAAAAGAGATAAATGTATATTTGAGACGTGCTAATGGTCCCGGACTCGGTGGTATACCTACCTTGGTACCGGATGCTTTAGGCCTCGTACCGCACTGAATTAATATAATTTTAATGCAGTGCGGGACGAGGCTAAAACGTCCCATATCCACCCGGACCTCGTACCGCACCCAACGCGAGCTTCCCGCGACTAGTGTTGTGCATCACGTCGATAGGAGAGCACGTCCTTTTACATCGCCGAACATGTCTAAACGATGTCGGAAGAAGTTAATTTTAAAAAACCCAGAAACAGAACCAGAACAGGTAAGTTTTAAAAAAGTTTATGAGTGCTACTGATTACTATATTGTTACTGATTTTTTTATGTTAATTCTAGTTCTAATATTGTTATTGTATGTTAATTTTTAAAGCCCGAGGCAGAATACATATGATAGTTTCTTTTCTACTTCTGGTTTTCTTTTTTTTCTATTCTGTGAACCGCATTAAGATTTTCACACAAAAATAGATAAACGTCGTTGCGTCGATATTATTTTTCCCATCACTAATCTTAGCGAAAATTTACCCTATTTCAGTGCGTTACGAGGTGTATAAGATCCCATATTTTGTTTTGCCAATAATTCCTAAACTAGTTATCAGATCCCGGGGCGACGGTAGATTAGGGTTCATCAATTCACTGTCTATATCGATAAGGACCAAATTTTTCAATTTTCTTTGATTTCGCGCCAGAAAATGGTTTTTAGTCTGTTAAAGGAGGTGGGGTCTAATAGACCGCGTATCGCCCTAACGTCTGGTCACGGTGCGGGCCGATAAAACCTCGTGCCGCAGGAACGGAAAGTTTGCAAAAATTGGTGCCGCAGCTAACGTGTTAAAACTAGTGAGTACATGACCCTGTTAGGGCGCAGCAAGACAACTTAAAACTAATATTGAATAATATCTGTTTTATCTTAAATCGTTTACATAGATTATTATTATGAACTTTCACATTTAAATATTTTATTAATAAAACTTATATCTAGCATTTCATTTCAAGTACTCAATTACAATTATATCTGAATGTATTAATAGTATAAAATTAGTTAAATAATTAGTTGAAACAAAACAAAAGAAAAAACGTAACTTGATTAATAATTAATAGATAAGTATACCGTCACTAAGTCAAATAAAAAAAATTTTAAATCACAATAATAATAAAAAATGTCAACACAGTAAAAAATAAAAGCATTTACAATGTCACACCAACTTCATCGAATGGCATAAATTAGAATCTTAATACACAAAATCCATTAAGAAAAAATATCATAATTATAAAATAATAAATAAACACACAGAGCTTTTTTACATAAGAGGAACATATTACATGAAAATGGACACATACACATATATTTTGAACTCTATTTTAACATTTTATCTTCCATAAATTCTTGGATACTTTAATAACACTTTTCTAAAAGTAATGACTTTAGCCTAGCTTTAAATACACATAGTGTTCTCGTGGACCGAATAATTTCAGGTAGTTTGTTGTATATCTGTATACTTCGATATTCTGGGCTATTTTTGTACATTTGTAGTCTAGGTGCTGGGAGAGATAACTTAGTTTTTCGGCGCTCGTTCCTATCGAAATCAAACAGGTTTATGTTTTTCTTAACAAAAGTGGCTATTTCTAATATACAAATGTAGGGCAGAGTTAACATTTTTTCTTTTATTTTTACAAAATCGACCGCCTATCGCAGCGGTCATTTGCCGGGTCACGGATCATAACATTCGCATCAATAAAATTAAAACGAATAAGCAATACTATTAGGATGAAACAACTGCCAAAATTAAGCGACCTTTATTATTATTTTGTTTGTTTGTTTTTTTTTTAATTTGCGTTTTATTACAAGCTATCAACATGCATATGATTAATGGGCACTAGCTCTACCCGTGTGTTAAATTAATGTCACCATTGTAGCGCCTTGTTTGACATACGTATCACTTCGTTAGTGTCTCGTCGCTGACCTTCAAATGACACACACTGACCGAATTTTCTCGCTTCTACTAGACATATAGACTACTAACAAACACTTTTACGCCACTATAAGGGCTTATACGTGTGTTTACTGGGTGTAACCGAAAGGGTATATACATACAAAAGCATATGCTACAGACCACCAAACTGAACAATTTTTACTATGGGACCAACTCCGAAATCGTGAAAAAAAATCAGCGCAGCAGTTTTGATCACGTGTCTCGTCAAAATGTAGTGTTTTTTACAACAACGTTCTTACAAGAAAGAAAGAAAAACAATTTTATTCTACACAAACAAAACACACATTTCTAAAAAGAAACTCAAAAGTCACTAAATACACCCGTGCAAAGCAGCTAAAAAACCTCGTATTCAGAAACATTAAAACCATTGACGATCAGTATCTCGGCCATGGACAATAGATGGACCACAGATTAAATACTGAGAACTTAATCAAGTTATTGTAACTATAGAACCTAACCTAAAGGGGTTAATATGGATGACGAAACTTAAGAAGCGATTTTAGCATTTAATAATGTGGCCAAAAACGACTCTACTCGACTAATGTGTTTACTGTATGATAATTAGTGATCAAGAGTTCTGTTGGCAACAAACTATATTATTCCAATGTTAAAATCCATTTATAAGTTTCGTTCGTCTATTCACCCCGTTTTACCGAACATAAACAACAAATATAATGACGATTCCGCAAGAAAATGTGGTCTCAAGTTCTTAGTATTTAAGCGGGATTGTCCGAAAGGGTTACCGCTACCCCGGAACATAAAGGGCTACGGAAGAAACATGGATGGGTTTTAGTCAGTAAGAGCCTGACCATGACCATCTTTATATACCAAGACCTCTCTGTGCACATTAAACCATTGGATGGCTTAGCTGTCTTTCGGAGGCACGGAGGAATCTCAATAAAATCAAAATCAAAAGTGATTTATTCAAATTAGTCTGAAAATCAGCACTTTTTGAAGGTCAAAGTTACATAAGACAGTCCCCTTAAAAACGCCCACCCTTCACCACTTCCTAGTGCTTTAGCTGGGAAGAAGAAGTGGCGCAACAAACTCCCCAGCAGTATCCCCAATATGTTATGGATGGCCAACTATCCACGAAGCGACAGCGGATAGCGTAGTTTTACCAGTAGCTGGGCAATTACGATACCCCTTGGTAAGACTGGTTGTCAGATTTTCGGGCTTCTGATGACCCGTTAAGACGGGCTGCCACATTGACGGAACGAGTGTCAACAATATAAGCTACGCAGACGATATGGTGCTTCTCAGTCCCTCGATGGGTGGGTTGAAGAAGTTGTTGTCGACCTGCGAGGCTTATGCGGAGGAGCATGGCTTAATATACAACTCGAAGAAGAGTGAGATTCTTGTATTTAAAGCACCTAAGCAGCAGCCGCGCAGTGTTCCTCCCATAAGTCTCAACGGTGTCGCACTAAGAATTGTGGATAGTTTTAGGTACCTTGGCCACGTTGTCACGAGCGACCTGAGGGATGACTTAGATATAGAGAGGGAGCGCAGGGCGTTGTCTGTGAGGAGCAATATGATTGCCCGCAGGTTCGCTCGTTGTACTACAGACGTCAAAATAACTCTTTTTAAGGCGTTCTGTCAATCTTTTTACACGAGTGGCCTGTGGGTATCATACACGCGCCGAGCCTACAACGTCCTGCGTGTTCAATTTAATAATGCTTTTAGGATGCTGTTGGGACTGCCATGGCGTTGCAGTGCTTCAGGAATGTTTGCGGAGGCTCGCACAGATGGCTTCCATGCCATCATGCGAAAGAAAGCGGCCTCCTTACTGCAGCGCTTGCATGGTAGTAACAACAGCATCCTGAAAATGATAGCTGCCAGACCGGACTGTCCCTTTGAAGGACACTGGGTGGGGACAGTAATTGGTCTGAGTAAATAAATATTTTTGTCAAAACTAACAATACTAACCTAACTACTTATTCAAGCACCATTGTTACTAACACCAAAATACTAACATGTTTATGGACCTAGTTTGAAATAAAGTTGTATTATTATTATTATAAGACTGTCAAAGATGCAGAAATGACACCCGGGACCAACGGCTTAACGTGCTTTCCGAGACACGGAGGAGTCTCGGTATGTAAAGATAGTCACCCATCCACGGCCAAGCGTAGCTAAACCTGATGTATCAACCTGTGCGGCTGTTAGTAGTTAGCCACGAGCTCCCACGAGCCTCCATCAAGCTTTGTGGCTGTTATTATTAAGCCACGAGCCCTTTAAAACTAGGAACATTCTCCGCAATTCCAAAGTTATTAAACTTTGTTTATTTAAATCAGGCCAATATTACCATTCAATATTGTAAATTGGTGAACTTCAATTTTGTTGTAATTTAACAATACTAATTTAGAAAGACTTTCAGTGTACGAGACGAGGGTGGTATGAAATTCTTTTGTTTTTAAGATTACATAACAGAACATCAAGCTTTTTTAAGGCTGGGAAATCATCCAATGACTGCTCCCGCTCTGAGTGGAGCGGAAGGGAGTGTCAGACTCCTTCCGTAGCCCTTTATGCTCCGGGGTAGCGGTAACCCTTTCGGACAATCCCGCTTACCCGGCAGGCTTGGCCCTGAGGGGCCCCTTCATTTGCTGACATCTCTTTGAGGCGCGCGTGGAACATATACGCGCCGTCCGGCACGGGTCTGGTGCTGATCGGACGGTGAGTCACCCATTACTCACCGTCCGCAGGCCCGCGCCTACAGTGGCCGGGAGTCGTCACGTGGCTCCCGACGCCCGGGGCGTCTCCTGCGGCGGCTGGAACGGGAGGACCTTTCTCTCTCCCATCCCACCACCAGAACATCAAGCTTGTATACCTCGAAAGGTAAGCAAGGTAAGCAAGGTAAGCAAGGTAAGCAAAGGTAAGGAAGAGGTTTACCTATAGTACACCCCCATTTCGCTATTTATGTTTAAGTCTCATCTATGCATGTAAGCCAGGGGCTCGTGGCTAAGTACAAACAGCCGCCCAGGTTCAGGTATCAGGTTAAGCTACGCTTGCCGAGGTTGGGCCGTTGGGCTACGTTAAGCCGTTGTCCCGGCTGTCATTCGTGCATCTTTGGCAGTCGTTACGGGTCGTCAGAAGCCCGAAAATCTGACAGGCAGTTTTACAAAGGCGTATCGTATTGCCCAGTTAATGGATTGTGGAGGTCAGATAGGCAGTCGCTCCTTGTAAAATACTGGTATTCAGCTGCATCTGGTAAGACTGGAAGCCGACCCCAATATAGTTGTGAAAAGGCTAGGCAGATGATGATGCGGGTCGAGCCGCGTGCCTTAGCTAGTGGCTTATAAGGAAACGTATCTTTGTCAAACACACACATATAACTAAACCCCTCGACATATTATTATCTCGCGCCACGAGATTCATAGACCATTAACTGGAGTTACTACTATTATCATTGAGGGGATAGATATAAATATTAATCCGCCATTGTCGTGGATACGAGCCCCCGTCGTCGCGTGGAAATATGCAAGCGACGACCCTCGATTATATCGATGTGACATACAGGCGAGAAAGTTTAACATCATGGGGCCTATATAGGTAGTGTATTTCTTTTACATTGTCCAATTTGGTGAACAAACACGGGACGAAAATTCTGATTTTCCGTATCAATCATACACTTTAAGTTGAGCATAAACGTCATTGATCTTTGTATAATACACATAAGGCACGAATTATAAAAAAAAAATGCTTCAGAGACACATACAATACCTAGAAATCTTAATATTAGTCGCGACATTTGTTTACCAAATGAGACAACTGAAGAAAAATATACTATACAAAGTCACATTTTCATTAACGATAGCGAAATTCGATAAATGTTCGACGAGACGATAGAGAATTGGTATCTGAGATATGTATGGAATTGGT
Source organism: Hyppa rectilinea (assembly GCA_951799385.1). Taxonomy (NCBI): domain Eukaryota; kingdom Metazoa; phylum Arthropoda; class Insecta; order Lepidoptera; family Noctuidae; genus Hyppa; species Hyppa rectilinea. Next base: position 2,347,513 of record OX637327.1, read on the forward strand.
ACCTGTAACCTGCCATTGCTATATGAGTTTTTTTTTCACCTTTTGTGGTGTAGTGTTTTGATTCTGGGTGCATCGTCTTCACATATATAATGTTATAATTCATGTATAAAAAACATTGTAAAACATTTTAAAAGAGTAACGGTGGAGTTTCTTGGCCATTCTTCTCCACACGAAACTTTTGGAAGGGGCGACTAGAATCAATTCTATTTCTTATTCATTTTGGCGTTCAAAAGTGCCTTTCTTGTGCCTACTTGATATACATGATTTGACTTTGGTATAGGCTTTCGAAATGGCACGTGATCAATCGTTTAAGGCATTGACTGCCACGCAGCAGACACAATAGAAAAACTATAGTTCGCGGTCACCGGTGACCGCGTTGGCGCTCAACGTGTTAAAAAATATATTAAATGTATATTATATTACCCATAATTAAATACATCTAATAATATTCTATAATAATATTGAATTGATATTTAGCCGTCTTCGTCTCGCCAATTTTTTTAAGGTTGGAGTATTTGCGCCGTTTGAGGGTTTCTACACCTGCAGCAGCTGCCCCAGCACAAACTGCCGTACAAGGAAGATAGGATGGCGCAAGGGTGTCGACACACATTGCATCCTACACCAAAAGCCTACCTACCTTCCTTGGCATTAATTCCAAGTATTACTATAATTTTATACTGACTGACGTAAAGATAATCCATTCTCTATTTATTATATGCCTTATAATATCTCTCAGTGATGAAAAAAACAAAAGATATTAATAAAAAAAAAACGAAAACCGATGCGAAACAAAGTTTTCTTCTTCATATTGCAACAGCTGCCGCGAGGGGCGGACGTCGGCGGCGGCAAATAATTAATTTAATTATACTCGTTTCCTGGCCGGCTCTTATACGTTGAAGGGATAAGGATGTACAGTCAAAGGGATGGGAGTTCTTTTTAAGAGCTGTGGGTTAAAGAGTAACCTTAAGGGTTTTTGCTGGGATTTTTTTGATAGGATTGTTTTGAGGTAAGTTGGTGCACACTTGATGAATGAGAGTTAAACCAAAAGAAGTGTAAAAGGAGTTTTTTTTGGGCTTTTTTGAAGGTAAAAAAAATTGTACCTGTGGTAAGTAGTAGGCCTTTGGAGCAATAGTTAATATGGCACAAAAGTTGTAGGATTACTAAAATTTAATTTAATTTTTGAATTGTTTTTGATTACTTTTTTTATTTTTAGTTACGGCCGCTTTTTACGTTTTGCATCGTGTTCATATGTATAATTTCAACATGAATGATGACCAGACCCTGACGGCTCCCATTCACGAACATGACGCATGACATTGTGTACAGCAAAAAGAACTTAATTCGGGTGTCCCTCGATAGCCCTCGACATATTTTGTGTAGTAAAGGAAAAAGGCCACCGGACATCTTTTGTCGATTTTCTAAGTGTCTTTGTACGATTTTTTGGAGAAAAGAGGTCTTTAGAATGTATTGTTCTCGTTGGTCGAGTGTTCGCAAGCGCTACTGCTAAGCATAAGGTCCTGGGGGCCTAGAAAAGTTCACATTTTCATTAACGATACCAAAATTAGATAAATCTGAAATGTACGGAATTGGCATAAGCTTTCGAAATGTCACGTGATCAATCGTTTTCGGGGGCCTAGACAAGTGTCAATCGCTCCGTGTTGATTCGATTTCGAAAAATTTTGTTGATCGGGCAATTCGTTATCTCAGCGATTCGGATTGTCAAGAACGCCTCGTGTCAACGCATTTGTATGGGAATATTATTCGAGTTTCTTTCAAACTCAAACTCAAACTCAAAGTATTTATTTCAAATAAACCAATTACAGGCACTTTTGAATTGTCAAGGTGTCGGTCAGTCAGAGAGATGAAGCTAGTTGCCCATTCCAAAGCAGTAGGTACCTATGGAGAAGAACGGGCAAGAAACTCCATGGACACTCTTTTAAACAAAATATGGTTACAAAATATTGGTTACATAGATCATATTATTATTATTATACATGTGAGAACGATGCAGAACGGTGAAAGCATCTGATATAAAATAATGTAAAAAAAAAAAAAGTTCAAAAGTTAAATTAAAACAAGCCATGGCCGCTAAGAGATGACCAGTCTCTACCGACAGCGCCCGTTCACGAACATGACGCATGGATTAGCACCATTCAGCTCAACCATTTTGAAGGGAGCTAAATGATCCAACACACACGCCACCATCAGCGAGACATTAAAGTGAGCATGACATACTCTCAGCCGCCAAAGCACATTCAAGTCAATGAAAGACGTACCCAGTAAATGGTCACTTTATATTAGGTACATAGTACTCACATATGTGCTAAGCAATTATACAATATTAAGAAATTGAATTTATACAATGCAAATATAGTTTTTATTGTTGTTGATCTTCCGCAGCTCCAACAGTTTTTTTAAGAAGTCTGATGAATTAGGTGATACGCCCTTGTGGAGCAGGAATAGCATTGACCCAAGCGTTTTTATCAGCGATGTAATCTCCCAATGTATAATATGCTTGGCTGCATAGTGTGCGTTTTATACAGGATTTAAATTTTGTTTCATTAAGTTCAAGAATGTTGGGAGGTATTTTATTGTAACATTTTAAACAGTACCCCATGAAAGATGAATCTACTTTAGCCAGCCTGAAACCTGGTTGAACTAATTGGTCCCTATTTCTAGTGAAATAATTGTGTCTTTCACCTCTTTTACTAAAAAGATGTAGATTTTTCCTTGCATACATGATGTTTTCATAGATATATTGACAAGGTACAGTCATGATGTTAATAAGCTTAAACCGTTCCCTTAGAGAATCGCGCCTACGTAGATTATAAATGGCTCTGATAGCTCTTTTCTGCAGAATAAAAATAGACTCGATGTCTGCAGCACGTCCCCAAAGTAAAATACCGTAAGACATAATACTATGAAAATAGCTAAAATAGACCAGTCTCGCGGTATCTACATCAGTATATTGACGGATCTTTCTGACAGCATAATAATATGCTGCAGAGCTTAGCCGTCCTGCAAGAGATGTTAAATGAGGACCCCATTGTAGCCTTGAGTCGAGCGTGATCCCTAGGAAAACAGTTTTATCGACAAATTCTAGTTTCTCTTGATTCAATACTATCTCACAATCACTACTTTTTACATTCGGTAAAGAAAATCTAATGCACTTAGTTTTTTTTTCCATTTAATACTAAATTATTTACAGTGAACCAATTCTGGACCTGCAGTAGGGCGTTATTTACGTCGTCAAAATTTTTAGCACGTCTATCTATCTTAAAAATTAAAGAAGTGTCGTCAGCAAATAACACCATTTGCGGTTGTTTTTTTAATAAATGGAGAAGATCATTAATATATACTAAAAAGAGGAAAGGACCCAATATTGAACCTTGTGGCACACCCATTTTTACTTTTAAACCGAGTGAATTGACACCTTTTATTTGAACTTGATTTGAACTTTATAGGTACAATTTGACATTGTCTAGCACTTAGCGATCGAAAACGACAGATCACGTGACATTTCGAAAGCTTATGCTAATTGGGTATTTGAAAGGGTAGTCAATAACGTTACTTTTTATGAACTGTCAAAACGCGGCATTTGTACGTGATTTGTAAGACATGTAACAATGTGACGTCACAGATTTTTAAAATCAAATACTTATTAAAATTAAATATTAAATTTTAAATTTATCTTCGCATAATATTTAATTTCTGTACGGTGATGGAAGTTTCTAAGACCAGCGGTCTTTTGTCTATATGTGATATCATATTTCATATTTGAACTTTTCAAATAGTCAATTCCATACTTTTCGGATTTATCTAATTTCGCTATCGTTAATGAAAATGTAACTTCGTCCAGGCCCCTAGTTTTACAATGGCAATGTTAAACTTATTCTTAGTCAAATTAATCGCAACCACGGAACTTTCTATTGCCGGCTTGGTCAATAATTTTCATACGCGTTTAATCCTAGCCGTCTTCTTTCACTTGCCAAGCTACCGAACTGTGTGTCCGCACAATTCTCTACATAAGCACTTCTACCCATACTATGTGTGTATAAGGTGGGAACAGCGTCACATACGACGAGTTATTTCACAAATTCACTTGGTATTCTGCAGGGGACTGGGTGTATTGCTGCCGCGGTGATGTGGTCATACTAATTTATTGGGTAGGCTTTATTGTGTGTCTTGCTGCGGTATTCAGAGACTGGATTAAAAAAAACCTCTCAATCAATCTGTCTAGCCTTTTCTCATTATGTTGGGGTTGGTTCCCAGTCTATGCAGATGTAGCTGAATACCAGTATTTTACATGGATCCACTGCCTAATTGACCTCCACAACCCAGTAACTGGGTAGTACGATAACCACTTGGTAAGACTGGCTGTAGATTTTCGGGCATCTGAGAGTCTGGTTTGTACCCGGTTAAAAGCAATAGGCAATAGGAGATTGTGTGGGGCTTAAACATACTATATCCGATCCAGCCTGTCCGTTGCTGTCCTCCCCCAGCTACGCCCTATGCCTAGATCCGTAGCCCACAGGGGGCGCCCTTAGCATGTAGTCGCTCCGGTTTAGCTGTAGACAACCTCTTTGGTTGAACGGCGAGATGCCATTCACAAAAAAAAAAAAAAAAACCTTCACTAGCGAAATGTGGATGTGCCTGCTACATCTCTGTCTTACCCACAGATAAAGATAGACATAGATAACGCAAGAGCAACTACTTCGCGTGCCTAGCTTACGTACAAAAATCGTAAGTGGTCACTTTCGCGCTCAGTCTGCATCATAGTCGGATCATCATACATCACTAAATAGTGCTTGTGACGTCATAATAGGTAGTCAAAAAATGGCACGCTTGGTTTTCGATCATCATACATCACTAAATAGTGCTTGTTACGTCATAATAGGTAGTCAAAAAATGGCACGCTTGGTTTTCATACAGATCGTGATACTTGCGTTATCTATGTCTATCTATATCTGTGGTCTTACCCATCAGAGAGACAAGGCGTAATATTACGACAAGTTCGTAATATCATGAAAATGCCTTATTAATCCTTTTTTGAATCCACCACGCGTACCTAAGCATCATTAAAAGGGGTGCATTAAAATACCATCGCATGAATGGCGAGATTTAAATGTCTGGTTCTATTATTGTAATGGATTAAATTCTTATATACTTAGGTCGTACAGAGGCCAGCACATATGTCTTTCTTTGATAGTATTTTAACTTTGTTGCAAATGCATAAGGTTCATTTTCAAATGGGAAAATTGGAAAGTTAGGGATAGCTTCATGTGCTGGCGTCTGTACAGTAAACTGTAATCGAAGTACTCCGCGCCATTTTGTTTTCTTCATCTTGCAGATCAAACAATGGAGGATCAGAATAAAAATAACGTAATCGGTCCAGTCATTAAGTCAAAATGTGCAGTTTTGATTTTCATTTTCACCAATTTGAAGAATTGGACCACTAGAACAGAAATTAAACATAAAAAAAAAACTAAAAACAAACACAAAATCTCCAAAAACTTTTTATTAAAAATGCGTCTTGTAGACAATTGTCTGACTTGTTCGTCAAGTGGTCGTAAGCGCTTCTGCTAAACATGAGATACTGGGTTCGATTTTTTCAGTAGCAGGATGAAACGGATTTATTCAATGAACATGGCACCTTTTTTTTTTGAGGCTGGGATATCATCCATTGACTTGTCCCTCAGGGAGGAGCTTGGACTTGGCGCCTGCGTGCATCATTGCTACTCGGCTAGGGTCAAGACACGTTGTCAAAACAGTGTTCACTAATACTCACTTGAATTCAATTGTGTATTGTTTCAATTGTGTTTGAACTTATTTTTTTTTGTTTACTTCTTTTGACTAGTATTACTTTTGCTTTAATTTTTTGCATATAATATGTGGTTTTCATATTGTAGAAACACGTCAAAGTCAAAGTCAAAGTCAAATCATTTATTTCAAATAGGCACTAGTAAGGCACTTTTGAACGTCAAAATGAACAAGAAATAGAATTGATTCTAGTCGCCCCTTCCAAAAGGTAGTTTCGTGTGGAGAAGAACGGGCAAGAAACTCCACCGTTACTGTTTTAGAATGTTTTACAATGTATGTATTGTATACATGAATTATAACATTATATGTGAAGACGATGCACCCAGAATAAAAACACTACACCACAAAAGGTGAAAAGAAAAACACATAATAGCTGGTAAACTTAAGTATGTCATAGGTACGTGGTGCTCACATATTTACAAACATTCTAAAAGTTAATAATAATAAATCAATCAATGTGTGAAAAGTTATTTCAACATGTTAAAATAGTATTTTAAAAATAATAAATTATTACTTAATTTACTTAGCAACCAGTTTGATTTTGTCTAGACGACGTCTTCATGTCAACTGCTTTCGCGTCTCCAAATGGTGGTGGACTTAGATCCCAACTATTGACACCATGTTTGCCTCTTGTCTCCAGGTGGTGAGGATATCGTCAAGGGCTGATGATGAGGCACAATGTGGCCAGGCTGGCGCTGGATCGTGCTCATGCTGAATGCTGTTGCTGCACTGTCTCCGGTGGTTAAGATTGGTAAGTTAATTTATTACTTTTTTTTTGCGGATCTATTTTCATTCACCAACTATCCATCCCAACCAACCCATCAATGTTTCTTCCTTAGCTTGTGAGCTTGTGTTCCGGGGCAGCTGTAACTCTTTCTGACATTCCTGCTGACTAATGAGCTCCTTCCCTAATCTCTTTGAGGCGCGCATGGAACACTCCGCGCCGTCTGGCTTAGGCCTGGTCATAATTGGACGGTGTTTAGGTGGCTGGGTGTCGTCACGCGGTTCCCGACGTCCGGAGCGTCTCGCACGACGACGGCTGGGACGTGAGGCCCTATCCCTCAACTATCCTGCCAACTCCTTCGCTAACTTAACTGCTTCGTAGAAAGAGGTGACTGCCACCCACTCTCACTCCGGATAATGGATTGAAGCAGGGCCGGGCGCGAGAGATCACAGCCGCTACCGATCGCCTCCACCGTATGCTCTGGGTCCTCCCTGATATCACAGAAATAAAATCATTTATCATGAAGCTAAGTTTCCACCAACCCGCACTAGGCCCGCCTGTTGGATTAAGGGCCACTTCCTCTCGAAGAGAGAAGGCTTGCATCCCAGGAGTGGAAACGTTATAGGCTGATTATGTAAGTTTTCACTCCCGCTTGAATTGATTGTCTGCTTCAATGATGGAACTTCTATCTCAATTATAGGCGCAGTCTTCACTGAGGACGCTCGTGGGGGCAGCACAGAGCTGGCCTTCAAGTACGCAGTCTACAGGATCAACAAGGAGCGGATCCTGCTACCCAACAGCACCCTCGTCTATGATATACAGTACACGCCTGCCAGGGATACTTTCAAGACTTATAAGAAAGGTAAGTAGACGTACTACCTGATCTGATCTGACTTTTTTTTTGACGCTGTGAAATTATCCAATGACTTCTCCCGCTCTGGGTGGAGCGGATGGGAGTGTCAGACTCTTACTGACTAAAACCCATCCATATTCCTTCCATAACCCTTTATGTTCCGGGGTAGCGGTAACCCTTTCGGACAATCCCGCTTAATCTGTTGACTGGCTGACTTGCAAATTGCAAAACAATGCGTAGGAAAGTTAGAATTTCGTGGGTTCTGTAGCTTGCACCTTAAGGGACCCCTTACCGCGAGCATCTTATAGTATCTTATCTTGAGGTTATGGTTTCCGCATTCAGTCCTTAGTCCCATTGTGCGTGTGCCATGGCGGCCTTTGGTAATTATTCCAACCAGCCCACCTCCCTCCAGAAGTTGATCACGTCTCCTGGCCTGTGTAATACATCTGTGAAAGATCTGGGTGTTCCGAGGGTCTCTGTTCTGATCAATATGACGCCTGTGCACTCAAAGAGCACGTGCGAGACTCCTCAGCCTCCATGCAGGCCCTGCACAGCGCTTTACAGACAGATCCGAGCGTAACAATAATAATAATAATAATGATAATTTATTTCAAGTACCAAGACTCATAGTGTTAGTAACAATAAAATACTTAAAACTATGTTATGTTATCATCCAATATACCTGAATTGCGGTCTGTGAGCCGCCGTCCAGCGATGTATTATAGGGCCATCCACCCTGCCGGCTATAGTAGCCACGAGGCTGTTGGGGCTGTCGCGCACCAGACGCATCAGTGACTGTCAATAGTGTCAATCCCTAGGATTCGGTGGCCAACAGCTCCCTTCACCTATGTTGTCTCGGTTAGATATTTACTAAATCGACCGACTGATACGAGCATTGCATCAGTGAAAGAAGAATCCAGCATTAAAGCTCCATCAAAGGCGTAAAGCTCTAAATCGAATCATGAATGTTACATTACAAGCGAATACTCGCGGTGAGGAGCCACCTTACATCATCTGCCTAGCCTTTTCCCAACTATGTTGAGGTCGGCTTCCAGTTTGACCAGATGCAGCTGAATACCATATTTTGCATGGAGCGACTGCCTATCTGACCTCCACAACCCAGTAACTGGGCAATACCATACCAATTGGTAAGACTGGCTGTCAGATTTTCAGGCTTGTGACGACCCGTAACGACCGTCAAAGATGCACAAATGACAGCCGGTACCAACGGCTTAACGTCCTTTCCGAGGCACGGAGGAGTCTCGTTATTTAAAGATGGTTGAGCTACGATGAGCCATGAGGTTAAGCTACGCTTGCCGGGGTTGGCCGTGTATGGGTGATACACGGCCAACCCCGGCAAGCGTAGCTTAACCTCATGGATCGTCCTGTGTGGCTGTTAGTACTTAGCCACATGAGGAGCTTTATATTTCAAAATTGTTACTAGAAGCAATATGGCGGCTAACAGCCATTCCGGATATGACGAATGAAGGATACTTCACGCAAAAATGGCGCGGCGAACGTAAATAGTACACATTGAAATAAAAACTTTTTGCGGGAAAACAACGTGAAATTGTGGACGGTTTTGCGTGGTGTTTAAAAAATGCAAGGGTTAAAAATGTTTTGTTGGAAATGCAATTTCATGAGTTGAATGGGTGAATGAGAAGTGTGGGTGTTGCTGCGATTGTAGTAGGATTTTGTAAGTTTAAAAAGGTCAGGTTTTTTGGAAAGAAGTTTTTATGGTCGCCTTGTGGTAAAAAACTGGCTGAAAATGTGGTGTAAAGTAGTTTGATAATTAAAATTCGACTTTACTTATGCGGTTAGTTTTTGTTTTTGTTTTTTAGTACCGAGCCATCTCCTTATCATCATAATCAGCTTATAATGTTGCCACTGCCAGGACACAGGCCTCCACTCGGTAAGAGGGGCGGCCATAATACACCACGCGGGATCTGTGCGGGTTTGATTGCTGTCACATAATAATTATGTCATGCCATATACTATAGTTACAAAAAAAGACCTTTGACTCCTGAAACTTTTTGTATTATTTTACTTAGATATTATTAATTTTCGACATGGATGTCATTGTCATGGGTATCGAGACCGCTGAGAACAAAACCAGGGTCAAAATCAAAATCCAAAATGGCGCCATCAAAATTTTTCGTCATGGGTGGCATTTTCATGATTTTCGAGAACGTTGACAACGATTCATCATCTTATCATCTGCCTAGCCCTTTCCCAATAATATGTTACAAGTCAGCTTCCAGTCTAACCGGATGGAGCTGAATACCAGTATTTTAGATGGAGCGACTGCCCATCTGACCTCCACAACCCAGTAACTGGGTAGTATGGTAAGACTTGCTGTCAGATTGCCGGGCTTTTGACGACCCGTAACGACGGTTAAAGATGCTTAAATGACAGCCGGATGTATGACTTAGGTTTTTCAAGTGTTGAAAATTATTTTGATTGTTTCTTGTTTTGTTCGCATTTCGATCTTGTAAAATATACAAGATCGAAATGCTAGATTTTATTACATCTGTCTTTTAAACATCTCGTTTTTGCCTCGCCTTCGACTCCGGTTCCGGTTTCGACAAATCAAATTAAAAACCCCGATCCGATTTGACGATCAAAAGTAATATTAAAATAATACTGCTCTTTTAAGGAAGCACTGGTGGCCCAATGGTATCTGCCTCGACTTACCAGTCGTAGGTAGTGACTTCGAACCCAAGCTTCACTTTGTGTATTTAATTTCATCACCACGGCTCTCAAAACGGTGAAGGAAAACATCGTGAGGAAACGGGCATGTCTTGGGATCAAAAATACGAAGACATGTGACATCCACCAGCCCGCACTGGACCCGCGTGGTGGATTCAAAACTCAAACTCAAACTCAAAGTATTTATTTCAAATAAACCAATTAGGTACCGGCACTTTTGAATTGTCAAGGTGTCGGTCAGTCAGAGAGATGAAGCTAGTTGCCCATTCCAAAGCAGTAGGTACCTATGGAGAAGAACGGGCAAGAAACTCCATGGACACTCTTTTAAACAAAATATGGTTACAAAATATTGGTAACATAGTTCATATTAATATTATACATGTGAGAACGATGCAGAACGTTAAAAGCATCCGGTATAAAATATGTAAAAACTATTCAAAAATTAAATTAAAACAAGCCTTAGCCGCTGAGAGATGACCAGTCCCTACTGACAGCGCCCGTTCTCGAACATGACGCATATTAGCACCATTCAGCTCAATTATGGCACCACTCCCTCGCTCATAAAGACGAGGCCTGTGTCCTAGCAGTGGGAGAGGTATAGGCCGATTTATGCTCTTTTAAATGGTGATACAGCCACAGCAGCAGTCCTGGTTTCGACTTTGGAGGTACTAGCGTCTGTCAGATATCGGAAATTAACCCACGGGAATGTACTACCAGGATAAAGAGTATCCTATGTGTTAATCCAGGATATAAACTATCTGTGTGCCAAGTTTCATCCAGATCTGTTTAGTAGTTTTTGCGTGAAAGAGTAACAAACAAAGTCAAAGTCAAAAGATAAATCATTTATTTCAAATAGGCACAAGTAGGGCACTTTTGAACGTCAAAATGAACAAGAAATACAATTGATTCTAGTCGCCCCTTCCAGAAGGTAGTTTCGTATGGAGAAGAATGGGCAAGAAACTCCACCGTTACTCTTTTGAAATGTTTTACAATGTTTTGTATACATGAACTTTAACATTATATGTGAAGACGATGCACCCAGAATAAAAACACTACACCACAAAAGGTGAAAAGGAAAACACATATAGTAATGGCAGGTAAACTTAAGTATGTCATATGTGCTCACATATTTACAAACATTCTAAAAGTTAATAATAATAAATCAATCAATGTGTGAGAAGTTATTTCAATATGTTAAAATAGTATTTTACAAAAATTATAAATTATTACCTAATTTAATTAGCAACCAGATTGATTTTGTCTAGACACTAGATTGTCCTGTGGAGCAGGACCAGCATGTTTCCAAGCATCCTTATCCTTTATATAATCCTCTAATTTGTAATAAGCTTGTTTACAAAGTGTATTTTTAATATGAGTTTTAAATTTTCTTTCATTTAATTGCAGAATGTCACATGGTATTTTGTTGTTACATTTAACACAGAACCCCATAAAAGATGTATTATTAGTACTTTTGATAATCTGAAAAATGGTTGATCTATTTAATCTTTCTTTCTTAGTATTAAAGTTATGCCTATCACTCATTTTGTTATTTTGTTAAACATCTATACATCTTTTTTGAGGGTAGGAAATCATCAAATGACTCCTCCCGCTCTTAGTGTCAGACTCTTACTGACCAAAACCCATCCATGTTCCTTCTTTAGTCCTTTATATTCCGGGGTAGCGATAACCCTTTCGGACAATCCCGCTTACTCGAAAAATTTAGGTCCTGGATTCGATTTCCGGTTAGGGTAGTGCTTTTATCTAAAATTTTCAGTAGCAACCTGGATTTGTGCCCGGTTTATGGCAATAGGCTCCCTTACCATGAGACTAAAACATAACTAAAATGTAGGTGTACCATAGGTACATCTTTGTCTAGTCCTTACGGGATTTCAGGTGTGATGGTAGGTTACTAAAAAAACTACGAAATGGGACTGTGGCTGTAATGTAGCTGTGCTGCTGTGGAGTTTGTTGCGCCACTTCTTCTTCCCAGCTAAAGCACTAGGAAGTGGTGAAGGGTGGGCGTTTTTGGGACACTGTCTTAAGTAACTTTGACCTTCAAAAAGTGCTGATTTTCAGCCTAGTTTGAATAAATTACTTTTGATTTTGATTTTGAGTACTTAATACAGGCTAAATTATTTGTGTTACAGCCTGTGCCCAGATACAGTCGGGGGCTGTAGCGCTGTTTAGCGGCGTGGGCCCACTGCTGGGCAACACTCTGGATCACATGAGCACGAGTTTACACGCTCCACATTTGACTGTTGGTCCTTTTGCGCCGGAGAATTGTAAGTTGGTCTAAATTAGTATTTCTAGTTGTAATTTCTTTGCACAAACACAATTTATAAAACGTTGAATGCCAATAATTCTTCTATTGCGTCTGCTGCGTGGTAGTCAATGACAAACAATATTTGTACGCCTTGCAAGGCAGCACATATTGGGACATACACGGGAGGTTTAAAAATTGGGAACGCTACTTTAATACGTCATTAATACAGTGTGTCTGAGAAAGTGGCAGCGAAAATTAAGCGTGTGGTACAGACCATCAAACGGAACAATTTTTATCCGGGGACCAACATCGTAATTCAAAAAAAATCAACTTATTTTTTTTTCAATTCCTATACAAAACTTCAATACCTACTTGACAAAATGTATGGGATTTTTTTTTTTTTTCGCTACACCTTGCTCAGACACATTATAAAAGGATTGAATAAAATCGAATACATTATCAGTTAATACAAAATATTAACCCCACATACGATTTCGACCAAGTGAACAAAGGAAAGTTATTTTTTTTTAAATAATTTATAAGTCAATTGTTATGGCGATACTCGTTTACTATAACCGAGCCTTTTTTTTGAGGTTATTAAATCATCGAATGCTTTCTATTTGGGTCAAGAGGAGCGGGAGGGAGTGTCAGACTCTTACTGACTAAAACCCATCCATGTTTCTTCCTTAACCCTTTATGATTCGCGGTCTTCTTCTTCTTCGTGTGGTTAGTGACTAACCTGGTGTCAGAGTTTTAATGCTGCCCATGGGCCTCTGACTTAGCATCACATGCTGTTGAGAAATATCTTTCAGACATGCCGGTTTCCTCACGGGGTAGCGGTAACCCTTTCCCCAAATACATACACACTCACATACACACACAAACACCACACAATAGCAGGCTTGCAATAAACTTAGTTTAAGTGATTTACTTGTTTGATTTATTGCATAAATTGTTAATTTCGAAAGAACGGATGAAGGCACTGACTCTTGTAACACAGGTCTCACCTAGCTCAGGAGTCAGTGTTTCAAACTAAAGTGTATAACCTTTTTTTTATGTCAAAAACATTTTTATTATTATTATTATTATGTTTCGCACATCATCATCATCATCAGCCTACAGCAGTCCACTGTTGGACATAGGTCTCTCCAGTTGCACACCATTCAGCTCCATCCTCGGCAACTCTCATCCAGCCACCCTGCGAAGATTGTCGCTCTACCTACCCTGAGGGCGTTCTACCTTACGTTTGCCGATTCGAGGTGTCCACTAGATTATTTATGTATCACTAGCTGTTGCCAGTGGCTTTTCCCGCGTGGAAACGTTCTACCGGGATAAAAATTTTGTCCTATCTGTTAATCCAGGTCATCAACTATGTCTGTGTCAAATTTCATCCAGATCCGTTGAGCCAATTGAGCGTGAAGGACGGACAAACATACAAACTCACACACACACTTTATTATTCGGTGGGCTATCTCTTCTTTCCTCTTTTTCGTGTGGGTAGTGACTAACCTGGTGTCAGAGTTTTTATGCTGCCCATGGGCCTCCGACTTACCTCGGTGAAGGAAAACATCGTGAGGAAACAATGTCTGAGAGATATTTCTCAACAGCATGTGGGCTAACTGCAATCGAGGGTCACTTTACGCAGTAGGTGATGAAGTAGCTGATAACTGATAATAAATTCTTACAAATTTTCTTAATAATATCTCTCAAAAAGTGCGTAAACTTACGTATATTTTTAGGCAACTCAGACATGTGGCTGATAGCAAGACACTGATCATGGTTTACTTTGCCTTGATTCAGTCTATAGTGACCTATTGTATTTCTTCATGGGGCGGTGCCGACAAAACAAAGTTATTAGAATTGGAGCGAGCACAGAGGCTGATTTTAAAGGTAGCCTTTTTTAAGCCCAGACTCTTTTCTACCCGGGAGCTGTACCAGGAAACTGGAATACTAACTGTTAGACAGCTGTTCATGCTAATAACTGTCCTTCGGCATCATAACGATGCATCTGAGTTTAATCAGGGAATGATTAACACGAGAAGGCACTATACCGTTTGCAATACCTATAAAACCAAAACCAGATTTGCACAAAAATTCTATAACTTTATCGGACCTAGATTATACAATCAAATTAATAAATCTAAGAATATATTTAATGATAACACGCGCGAATGCAAAAGAAAAGTGGTCTCATTTTTACGTGGATTAGACTATCAGAATACTGAAGAACTCCTGGAAATTAAGAAATAGAAATATAAAATAAAATAGTAATATATAAAAGTATACCTTACACATACACTCGCTACACACCACACACTCATCATACACTCATTACACAATACACATAGTCTGTTTCAATACACACACACTCTCTCACCCTTCTAATATATTTATAATAACTACTAGTAGCTGTGGCGGGAACTGATGAATAGCATATTATGTTGTTTGTTAGTTCTTGTCTATTTTGGTTTTAGAAATTTTACTTACTTTTCTTCGATTATTATTATAATTTTGGAGTATAACTACTTTGACTTTGTATAATCTCATACATTTAAGTGGGGACCTGGTGTCCTAAAATACAGGCTTCGGCTTAGTTTAGGCACCAGTCACCCACAAATAAAATATTGTTTCAATATGTGTAACATTTCCAAAGAATACTTACCTACTTAAGTTATCATGATCGGAGTTAAGTTCCATTGTTTTGTTAGTATTAAGTATTTCATTCATTTGTTTTATTTGTGGATGAGAAATAAACGATTATTATTATATTATTATTATTTCCAGCAAATCACACGTTCACAATAAACCTGTATCCTCCGAAGGACCTACTCACGAAGGCTTTCGCGGAGTTCCTCTCATACCTGAACTGGACCAGAATGGGGGTCATCTACGAAGATTATGGATATGGTACGTTTAAATCAACGTCTTACTCTTAAAAACGAAAGAAAGATATTTAATTTGGGACACGCATAGGAAAAACAATAGAAAGAAGTAATAAAAGTAACAAAACAAAATATTGTAAAAAAAAAAAAAATAACGTAGATCGAATAAGCGACATCAATCGTCGTATCATTAGTGATCTGAATGGACCTCAAGTACAATGCATGTAGTGGCATCTACATTGCCACATGCGAACTACGCGTCACTCTGACGTCACGCAAAATCCTGCATCGCGCAAGCAGAGTTTACCGCGCTATTAACATATGCATATTTATATGTTGCATAATAACATCTCGACATTAATCGTCGGGCAGTACCCCAACAGACACAAGCCCACCCTCAAAAAAAAAAGCAGCAAAATTCAAGTGCTCCTTTTTAAACTCAAACTCAAAGAATTTATTTCCAATAAACCAATTACTGGCACTTTTGAATTATCAAGGGGTCGGTCAGACAGAAAGATGAAGCTAGTTGCCCATTCCAAAGCAGTAGGTACCTGAACGGGCAAGAATCTCCTCTTTTTTATTAAATCAGAATATGGTTACAAAATATATATAAATCTGTTATGTTTTCAGGGGAACTAAATATTCTAGACATAGCTAAAGATGGGCGAGACATGTACGCTGTCAGATGCCGTGACGCGAAGGAGTACAGACGAGGCCTTGCTCTGCTGAAGGCGCAGAAGATAGAGCATATTGTGGTGGACACTGACCCTCGGAGGGTGAGGCAATTGGCCAGGGCTGTAAGTTGTACCAAGTAATCATAGTCATCATCTGCCTAGTCTTTTCCCAACTACACACATCAAAAGTGTCTAGGGATCAACATATATTTTTGCAATAACTTTTCTCTTGATTGATATTAATTTAAATTTTCTTTAAGGATTCATCAAATAAAGTGTTTTCGTTTGTCACAGTAACGATAAACCAAGTCACCTTTGCATTAATAAAGAAATTTGCCATTTTCCTAATAAAGGGATTTTTGACATTTGAACCACTAACATTAAAGTTCGAAAAAAAGACTGAAATAACAGTTTTCTTTAAAATTTTATTGGGTAACTTAAACAATTAATAATCCGTGTTTCTACCGCGAACACTAACAACACAAGAACATCGGTTTGGCATACTCAAAATGAGTTCATCCAAATCACGCTGTGGAATGGCCGCCCATGTTCGTTGCAACAACAAAAAAAGGTGTTATCAGTCGACTTTGGACACGTTACCGAAGCACTGGTACCGTGGCTGAGCGCCATGAAGGACGGTATCGCTGCACCACACGGAGACAAGACCGATACATTCAAATCTTAACTCGAAGAGCTCCAACAATAACCGCCATGATGTTAGCCGTGAGGCTTCATCACTCTTCAGGGAACTTAATTAGCGACCAAACAGTCAGAAACCGCTTGCATGAAGTGAACCTTCATTCCCGAAGACCGCTACGGGTACCACCTATAGCAATGCACAATCGTAGGATTCGATATCAATGGGCTCTTGAACACAGAAATTGGGCAGAAGAACAATGGCGTTTCGTGTGCTTTTCTGATGAGTCTCGTTTTGGTATGAGACCGGATACAAGACGTATACGACACTGGAGAACCCCTGGACGCCAACAGCGATTAAAATCCTGCCAGGAAGTCCATCCTTATAGTGGTGGAACCATCATGGTATGGGCGGGTATTTGGATCGGCGGAAGAACTGAGTTGATTTGGATCAGAGGCAACCTCAACGCTCAAATTTATGCTGAGACGATTGTATCTGACGTCATCGTTCCTCTACAAGTGCAAATCGGTCCCTTATTTCAGTTAATGCATGATAATGCACGACCGCACACCGCAAGAGTTGTAAGACAGACTCTCGCCGCAGCTAACATCAATGTCCTGCCCTGGCCTGCTCAGTCGCCAGACTTGAACCCGATTGAGCATGCATGGGATATGCTACAGAGAAGAGCTCTGCCGAATATGGAGGGTATCCAGTTGCAAGAAGACCTTTTTTTGTTGTTGCAACGAACATGGGCGGCCATTCCACAGCGTGATTTGGATGAACTCATTTTGAGTATGCCAAACCGATGTTCTTGTGTTGTTAGTGTTCGCGGTAGAAACACGGATTATTAATTGTTTAAGTTACCCAATAAAATTTTAAAGAAAACTGTTATTTCAGTCTTTTTTTCGAACTTTAATGTTAGTGGTTCAAATGTCAAAAATCCCTTTATTAGGAAAATGGCAAATTTCTTTATTAATGCAAAGGTGACTTGGTTTATCGTTACTGTGACAAACGAAAACACTTTATTTGATGAATCCTTAAAGAAAATTTAAATTAATATCAATCAAGAGAAAAGTTATTGCAAAAATATATGTTGATCCCTAGACACTTTTGATGTGTGTATGTTGAGGTCGGCTTCCAGCCTAACCGGATGTAGCTGATTACCAGTATTTTACATGGAGCAACTACCTATCTGACCTCCACAACCCAGTAACTGGGCAATACGATACCCCTTGGTAAAGAATAGAATAGAATAGAATATTTTTATTTCAGACCGGAGTCCATAGGGTTAGTAACAATTTTAACTTAAATGCTAGTGTTAGTAGGTTACAGGCACATAGATATATACATTCAGTCAAAAAAGGATCGGGAATGGATGATTTGTTTATAGTTCCAAATGCAAATTTTTGTTTTTTTTGTAGTTGTTAGATTGGCACAACTGTTTTCCATTTTGGCGCGGAGTTTGAGTTGCATCTGTTATTTATATTAAATACAGTGCTGGTTTTAGTAATATCATATATAGTGTGTATTGCGAATTTCATAATGGACAAAAATATCGAACAAAGAGTTTGTCTTATATTTTGCATCGCCAATGGAATTTCGTGTTCGGAGTCACTGAAAATGTTACAGAAGGCTTACGGTGAATCGACTTTATCAAAAACTCGTGCTTATGAGTGGTTCAAAGCGTTCAAAAGCGGTCGAGATGTGATGGAAGATTTGCCTCGCTCTGGTAGGCCGTCAACATCTGCAACTGAAGTTAACATCGCAAAAGTGAAGAAAATAGTGACTGAAAATCCCCATTCAACTCTGAGAGAGATAGCCGCCGAACTTTCTGTATCTCACGAGTCGATCCGTACCATTTTAACTAATCATTTGGGTATGAAACATGTTGCTGCTCGGCTAGTCCCAAAAGGTCTGAATTTTCTCCAAAAACTCAATCGCATGAAAGTCGCTGAGGACATGCTAGAACGAGTCAGTTCGGACCCAACATTTATGAAACGCATTGTTACTGGTGACTAGACGTGGGTTTACGAGTTTAACATGCAAACTAGTCAACAAGCTTCGGAGTGGCGCCTTCCAACTGAACCGAAACCGAAAAAACCACGCCAAAGTCGAATTCGCGGCGAGAACTGAACTCAATTCCGGAAGCAGCGTTTAAAAATTTTTTTGATGAATGGATTATTCGTTGTCGCAAGTGTATCGTTTCTAAAGGAGCATACTTTGAAGGTGATAAAATAGGATGAATAACAGACATTTTGTGTATTATTGATCTTTTCCCGGTACTTTCTTGACAGAGTAGTACAATTAAATTTCGGCATGGAGCCGCATCCACCTCCGCAACATCGGGGAATCCCACCGATCTACGAACACACTGAGAATACTGTTGGAGCCGCCGCGAACACGAGACATCAGGGATGCACATCTTTTTCTAATAATAGCGGCAAAACCGTCAATATTATTATCTGCAAACATCCCTGACGCACTACATCGCCACGGCAGCCGCAGCAGCACTCAAAACAAAAACTGGCTGGCTGTAAAACTGGCTGTCAGAATTTAGGGCTTCTGACGACCCGTAACGACTGTCAAAGATGCACAAATGACAGCCGGGACCAACAACGTGCTTTCCGAGGCACGGAGAAGTCTTGTTATGTAAAGATGGTCACCCATCCACGGCCAACCCCGGCAAGTGTAGCTTAACCTGTTGGATCGACCTGTGCGGCTGTATTTAGCCACGAGCTCCTTCAAGTAATCATAGTATCCTATAAAAGTCCAGTGGTAATAACCAAGTGGGATTCGAACCCAGACAAGCACTTTAATTTGTGTAAATATTTTTCATCACTACTGCTCTCGCTACAAAACAAAACATCGTGAAGAAACCGGCATGTCCTAGAAAATCGAAGAAACGTGGCATCTACCAGCCCCTCAGGCCGGCGTGGTGGATTAAGGCTCACTCCCGTCACAGGTCATCAGAGGCCCGAAAGTTGGACATCCAGTCTTACCAAGGGGTGGCAGTGATGGCCTAGTGGTGTGACTGTGCACTAGGTCCGCGTGGATTACAGCTCATTCCCTTTCACAGAGAGGTCTGTGTCCCAGCTGTGGGAATATTATTGGCTGAGGATCTTAGGGACAATAAAGATATAGAGAGGGAGCGCAGGTCGCTGGCCGTTCGATGGAACATGCTGGTTCAAAGATTTGCACGTTGTATGTACAAATCAAGTAAAGGTAACTCTTTTTAAAGGTTTCTGCCAGTCTTTTTACACGAGCAGTCTTTGGACCAGTTTTACGCAGAGGACGTACAGCGATCTGCGTGTCCAATACAATAACGCGTTCAGGATACTGTTGGGGCTGTCGTGGCGTTGTAGTGCGTCCGGTATGTTTGCGGAGGCGCACACAGATGATTTTTACGCCATAATAAGAAAAAGGACCGCATCCATGGCCGTCCGGCTGCGCACTGCCACTAATAGTCTCCTGAGTGTGTTCCGAGATCGGTGGGACTCCCCTCTGCTGCGCCACTGGGTAAGGATCCACACCAGTTGAGGATGTACATTTCTTTTTCTTTTATAACTAACACTAGTCTTTAAGTAATTTTGTTATACTCACACTATACGTGTTAGTATAACACAAGCATTAGGTTGCTTAGCTTGGGACGATACGGCGTTGTGTGAAATGTCCAAGGATATTATTATTATTATTACTATGGACTCGTGTCTGAATTAAAGAATTTGAATTTGAATTATTATAGCTGAAACTTGCCTTACATGCAGTATTGTCTCTCCTTCTTCCTGGATTAAAGGTTGTCTATATTAGATTGCTTTTAGCGATAAAGCAGTCCTTTGTCGTCCTAAGTAAAAAAAGTTCTACAATTGCTTGCGTAGCCTTTACCTAACTATATTGGGGTCAGCTTCCAGTCTAAACGGACGCAGCTGAATACCAGTATTTTACATGAAGCGACTGTTTATCTAACGTCCACAACACTCCTTGGTAAGACTGGTTGTAAGACTTTCGGGTTTCTGACTGCCCGTAACGACTGTCAAAGATCCACGAATGACAGCTGGAACCAACGGCTTTAGAAGCTTGCAGAGCCACGGAGGAGTCATGACCAGGGCCAACTTCGGCAAGCGTAACTTAACCTAATGGACCGATCCGTGCGGATGTTATAATTTAGCCACGAGCTCCTCTAAAATTTCTACAATATTATCTGTATTTTTTGGTGTATCCGCCTTCCGCTCAGCCTGGATGCGGAAGGTGGAGGACCGAGTGTTGTGGTGCAGCCTGGGAGAAGCCTATGTCCAGCAGTGGGCTTCAGTATGCTGAGTTGATGCGATATGTGCCGATCTAGGTTTGAATATCATGAAAGCAATCTTGGAAGACGTGTAAAATAATGGTTTACTAATAATGGATGTATTTCTTTTATCACAGATCCTTCAACTGCAGATGAATAACGAAGACTTCCACTACGTGTTTACATCATTTGTAAGTGTCTACCTTCAGTATCTTAAGTTCTGTTCTGATATTTCTATGGTCACAGTAGTAGACTTCGCTGGGTCAGTGGGTTTATCCGAAAGGGTTACCGCCAGCCTAGAACATAAAGGGCTAAGGAAGGAACATGGATGGGTTTTAGTCAGTAGGAGTCTGACACTCCCTTCTGCTCCACCCAGAGCGGGGTCATTCGATGATTTCCCACCCTCCAAAAAAAGCAGTAGGCATCACTACGAATTATCATTAAGTTGAAGTCGCAAAACCAGTGGCATCCATGTCAGCGAGAGACTGTCCGAAAGGGTAACTACTGCCCCGAATCACAAAGGGCCAAGGAAGGAACATGGATGGGTTTTAGTTAGTAAAAATCCGGGTTTTAGCTGGATGCGGCTCCACGCAGTGAAGTAGCATACATGCGTTCTGGTGTCGGATTGTCCTAAAATCTATTTTTTATTATGTTTGTTTTGTTTAGTAACATTAGCTCTGAAGTATTTTCGTGTTACCAACAATTTAAATGGAGAAATCTGAAATAAATTATTGGAACGGAAGGAAGGAACTTTCCTTAGCGCGCGTTGCGAAACCTAGACGGAAAAAATTAAGACCAAAAGTTGTAACGACACTTTTTGCTATAGTTGTAAGCTCTGCGGCGTGCGCGTGTTTCTCTGTCTGTCTCTCTCTCTCTCATAAAAAGCAAGCCAGTTATTTTCGTTTCGTCTTTCTATTTCGCATTGAACAGTGTGATGTCGCGACGATTATTTTTGTTGAGTGTATACAGGTTTTTTGTACATAATAAGATATAATAACAATATACACTCATTACAATTCCTTCACTTTAATCGAAAGGAACTTCGTTCCATCCGGGTGTCCCTTGACACCTCTCAAGTTTTATTATTATTATGCTCAACAATGGGTGATGATGATGAAGAATATTTTTTTATAGGACTTCGAACTATTTGACATGGAGGACTTCTACTACAACCGAGTGAACATGAGTGGCTGGAGACTGGTAGACCGAGACTCTGACAAGGTCAAGGAGTCCTTACAGGTGATGGAGAAGTTCCATCCGATAGGAGCGTCCATTATCAGCGGGGGACATATCAAGGTAACTGAATTATAAAGTCGGAAGAAGAAGTTGTAGATTTGTCATATTAAGAGGATAAGAACGTTATGCGGTTTCTGAGGAATGAGGTAAATATTGTCAGGAAAGTTTTGATTATGAATGTGGAAGGCTGTACAAGTGGAGGAAGATCTAAGAAACGATGGATGGATTGTGTGAAAGATGATATGACTAAGAAGGGAGTGTTTTTCAACCTTAAAACGTTGGATGTGAAGTTTAAAATCGACTAAGTTTGATAGTTTGTACTCGCTTGATGTGTTGGCGATTGTACCTAAGTAGCGTTAAATATTGTACATGTGCCAGCACATCAAGTTACCCCAATCTGTCAAATTACTTTGATAGTTTTTCAACTTTATTACAAAAGCATAAAGTTAATTTTCAATTGGGATGTTTTGACAGCTAGGGATAGCTTGATGTGCTAGCGTCTGTACAATATTTAGCACTACAGGTCTCCAAAAGTGATAATGCGCATAGAAATCTTCGCCACTGTTCGGCAACGGTCGTATTTCCCGAGCGTCGGAAGACGATATGTATATAGAGTGGTTAAGTGCATTTTCTTCATGCATAATTTAGTGTGATTATGTGTTTTGTCCTAAAAGAGATAAATATTTATTTATCAGTAACGAAATTTGATTCAATATTTCCATGTAAGTAAATAGCGAGCTATAATTCATATAAGCCTAAATCTGATTTTTAATATGTTTTTTCTAGTACTTAATATGTATTTTACGTAGCTATTTTTATTTTTTTAATATTGAAAAAACGTGAAATGTGTTAGTATATTTTACAAAATTAACTATTTGAATTTGAATAAGATAATTAAAGTTGAAATTAAATTCACCTTTGAAAACAAAACCAAGAAGGGTGTGTAATAGCAGCTCTATATAATTCCAGAGAAAGAGAACACGTGCAGTCACCACCAATATAACAAGACGACTGACGGACCTTTGACTAACCGCCGACCGCCCGAATTGTTTTCGATTGTGTACACATGATATTAACTCCCTATTTCTTTCGAACAAGGTGCAAAATGCAAAGGAATCGAACGATTCAATGATTCGGGTGTTTCCGGGAATACGACAATTAGCGAAGATCTGCATGTGCATTATTAATTTGGGAGTACTGTACTTAGGTACAGACGCCAGCACATCAAGCTATCCCTAACTGTCAATTTTCTCAATTAAAAATGAACCTTATATCTTTGCAATAAAGTTGAAATACTATCAAAGAAATTTAACAGATTTTGGTAACTTGATGTGCTGGCCTCTGTACAGTTGCATCAAGTTACCACAAACTATCAAATTTTCTCAATCAATATTGAACTTGACGAAAAACGTTTTAAGGTTTAAAATAAGTTGTAGGACGGTTTGGTATAACTTGATGCCGAACGCACATAAAAAATACATGTTTGTTGTATGAAGTTTTTTTGGGTCTACTCCCTAACTCCGTAACAGGCCCGTCCGACAGTAGTCCAACTCCTTAATGACTCGAACTAAGCCGATTTTTTACACGCTTTATATTAGCTTCACCTGTATGTATGTTTGTGACCGACTCCTATGGGCGCGATTTTGACCCACATTAAACCGCCAGATTTTGTTAAAACTTTGTAGATTTATCGAGGACCGATTACAATACATTAATTTGATAAAATTATTCCAATTATCAATTTGCAATTTTTTTTATTTTTTTTAAATTATGTAACCATGGTTGACTGGTAGAGAATGCCTAAGGCATTAAGTCCGCCTTTGTACCTTTATTGTGTGCGAAAAGTTTAAATAAAATATTTTTTTTTTCATGAAAGTTATCATTTTCTTCTACAGACAGAACCAGCCCTCCTATACGATGCTGTACAGATTCTCTGCCAGGCTCTCGCCATCACGGACGACTTCCATCCAGGGAACGTCTCCTGTGACAAGGATGTACCGTGGAATCATGGGAAAACTATTATTGACAATATTAATACGGTGAGTGTGTAGTCACCCGTCAGGAGTGACGACTCCCAGCCACCACCAGCGCGGGCCTGCGTACAGTGATGGGTAGCTCACCGTTCGATCAGCTTTGTCAATCTGCCTAGCCTTTTCCCAACTATGTTGGGGTCGGCTTGCAGTCTAACTGGATGCAGCTGAATACCAGTATTTTTAATATGTATGTTAGTTCGTTTTTCCAAATATCCCGATATTCGTGCAACAAACGTTGCACTTCTTCAATGTTTTTATTCATTGTACATACTATGCTGTTATTAGCTGTAGCAAAATAAATTTGGAATTTTGTCATGAAATCACGGCCCAACAAGGCGGGTCCACCGTTTTCTATTACATAAACTTTTATCTCATGGCATAAACCTGAATATGTAATTTTAGCCATGAAATATCCTAGGGGCGTGATTTTATGACCATTGTACAAACACATCTTAAGATCATTTTTATGCAAAGCAAGGTTAGGAAATTTTTGTGAATACAACGCTTCCGAAATAACCGTAGTTCCTGAACCAGTATCTAACTCCATACATACATCTGTATCGTTCACATAAACAGTAATTTTAATAGGACTATAATCAACGTACCTCAAGTTATAAAGTTCACACTCTTTGCAAACGTTTCCCTGAGATGGCTCCGTTTCCTCCGTGTCGATTTTATTCAGATTTGACTTTTTAACCGCACACAACCTTTTTAAATGACCTTTTTGCCCACAAATAAGACACTTGTAGTTTTTAAATCTACACTGTATCGCATTATGATTTTTCATACCACACACCGCACAACGTGATTGTTCGCCGTCATCTGATTTGCGAGCAGCCGCGGCGTCGGCGGCGCCCGTTGTACGGCCTGCGCCCGCGCCTGCTCCAGCCCCACGCGCGTCGCGGCGCCGTCCACCTGCATGCGCGTAAAACACCTGCTCCTCCTTGACCACGACGTCGGCGCGTGCCTGCCGTGCACACGCGGCCTTCTGAGCGACTTCCAGAGCCTGCCCAAAAGTCAGCGTCCTCGAGTCATTCTCGAACAATCGGTCACGCTCCGGTCCCGTTCTAAAGCCTAGAACGAACCTGTCACGCAAAAGCGTGTCCAGCTCCGTACCAAAATCGCAGTACACGGCCAGCCCTCGCAGCCGCGCAGCCCAATCCTCGATACTCTCACCGTCGGATTTTGTTGCTTCGTAGAACTTCGCCCGATCGGCGAATGTTGACCTTTTTGGCGTGAAAAGTCTTGCTCCAAAGCTAGTTTATTACTGGCGCCACTGGCGTTACCCTACTCACATAGAACATGATAATGATACAATAAGAAAGTACTTATAACTATGCACATACAGTTCAATTTTACATGGAGCGATTGCCTATCTGACCTCCACAACCTAGTTACCGGGTTATGGTTTATTCTAAACCAAAAAAAATATATTTTGAATGCCCTACATGGCAAAACATGCAGCAGATCTACCTGTTATTTTAAGACCTTGTACATATTATTTGATGTATATACTCATGTTTTTACAGTAAATATATCTTATTCTATTCTCGAGGAGCTCGTGGCTAAGTAATAACAGCCGCAGGGATCGATCCGTTTAGCTACGCTTGCCGGGGTTGGTCTGTAGATGGGTCATCATCTTCGGATTTCGAGACTCCTCCGTGCCTCAGAAAGCACGTTAAGCCTTTGGTCCCGGCTGTCATTCGTTGATCTTTGCCAGTGGTTACGGGTAGTCAAAAGACCGAAAGTCTGACAGCCAGTCTTACCAAGGGGTATCGTATTACCCAGTTAGTGACTGGCTTGTGGAGGCCACATAGGTAGTCGCTCCATGTTAAATACTGGTATTCCGCAGCATCCGGTTAGACTGGAAACCGACCCCAATATAGTTGGAAAAAGGCTAGGGTATCCTATTCTTTTCTATTATTATCTATCAATCCTATGTTACACCTGACATGTTTTGTCTCTGCATCACCCAAAAGTGGACTGGTAGAAAATCCCTTAGGCATTAAGTCCGCCTAATAACTTCTTTCACTCTTACTCTACAGATTCAAGCCCACGGCCTAACAGGGCCAATAGAATTCAAGAACGGAGTCAGAACTAACTTCCATCTACAGCTGATGAGGCTCACAGGTGGTGAGAAGGGTGGTATGGTGGTTTCAGGCCACTGGACGCCAAACGAGGGTCTGGAGATCACAGACCCAGCAGCCTATACCAGGGATCCTCCACCCAATGTGACTCTGACTGTGGTTACTGTCGAAGTAAGTATTGATATCCTAATCTTAAATATAAAAGGAGAAACTGACCGACAGACATATCAACTCACAGCTGAAAGTACGGAGACTAGGAACGTGAAATTTTGCACACGGCTTGCTTTTATAATGAAGGGAAGCACTAAGAAGGAGTTTTCGAAAATTTGACCTTTAAGAGGGTGAAAAGTAGGATCACCCGCGCAGTCAAAGGCGCTGGCTAGTTTTCTATCTATACTAATAAAGAGGAAAAATTTGTATTTTTGTGTGTATGTTTGTAATGAATAAACTTAAAAACTGCTGTGCCGATTTCAAAAATTCTTTCACCATTAGAAAGATTAGTTTTCAGAGAGTAACATAGGCTACTTTTTATCCCGGGAAAAATAACGGGTCCCGCGGGAAAGACCACGGGAACCGGAAGCCGCGGGAAAGTGCTGTAACTAATATTATAAACTAGCTGCTCCCGCACGGTTTCACTCGCTGCTCGGCTCCTATTGGTCGTAGCGTGATGTTACATAGCCTATAGCCTTCCTCGATAAATGGACTATCCAACACAAAAAGATTTTTACAATTCGAACCAGTAGTTCCAGAGATTAGCGCGTTCAAACAAACAAACTCTTCAGCTTTATAATATTATATTAATATAGTATATTATAGATGCCATAATAAGTTTGTCCGTTGTTTCTTCTCTTTTCACGCCTAAACCACTGAACCGATCATCCTGAAATTTTGCATATACGTTGTCACGTGTACAGAAACGGACATAGAGTAACTTTCATTCCAAAAAAAGTACTGAATCTCGATAAAAACAACAATAACGTTCTTATGATAGTAGATGGCGCCACGTGTCTTCAAACAAACTTGCTTTCGCATTTGTAATTTTAGTTAGGATTAAGTGAAAAATGCTTTTTATTTTAAACTAGTTTTTGCCCGCGACTTCGTCCGTGTAGAGTTCGGTATAATTATCGCAATATACGTGATTAATTATTTGAATTTTCATAACTCTAACTTAAGAAATAACACGTTCAAACTCAAACTCAAACTCAAATTATTTATTTCAAATAAACCAATTACAGGCACTTTTGAATTGTCAAGGTGTCGGTCAGTCAGAGAGATGAAGCTAGTTGCCCATTCCAAAGCAGTAGGTACCTATGGAGAAGAACGGGCAAGAAACTCCATGGACACTCTTTTAAACAAAATATGGTTACAAAATGTTGGTTACATAGATCATATTATTATTATTATACATGTGAGAACGATGCAGAACGGTGAAAGCATCCGATATAAAATATGTAAAAAAAAAAGTTCGAAAATTAAATTAAAACAAGCCATGGCTGCTAAGAGATGACCAGTCTACCGACAGCGCCCGTTCACGAACATGACGCATGGATTAGCACCATTCAGCTCAACCATTTTGAAGGGAGCTAAATGATCCAACACACACGCCACCATCAGCGAGACATTAAAGTGAGCATGACATACTCTCAGCCGCCAAAGCACATTCAAGTCAATGAAAGACGTACCCAGTAAATGGTCGCTTTATATTAGGTACATAGTACTCACATATGTGCTAAGCAATTATACAATATTAAGAAATTGAATTTATACAATGCAAATATAGTTTTTATTGTTGTTGATCTTCCGCAGCTCCAACAGTTTTTTAAGAAGTCTAATGAATTAGGTGATACGCCCTTGTGGAGCGGGAATAGCATTGACCCAAGCGTTTTTATCAGCGATGTAATCTCCCAATTTATAATATGCTTGGCTGCATAGTGTGCGTTTTATACAGGATTTAAATTTTGTTTCATTAAGTTCAAGAATGTTGGGAGGTATTTTATTGTAACATTTTAAACAGTACCCCATGAAAGATGAATCTACTTTAGCCAGCCTGAAACCTGGTTGAACTAATTGGTCCCTATTTCTAGTGAAATAATTGTGTCTTTCACCTCTTTTACTAAAAAGATGTAGATTTTTCCTTGCATACATGATGTTTTCATAGATATATTGACAAGGTACAGTCATGATGTTAATAAGCTTAAACCGTTCCCTTAGAGAATCGCGTCTACGAAGATTATAAATGGCTCTGATAGCTCTTTTCTGCAGAATAAAAATAGACTCGATGTCTGCAGCACGTCCCCAAAGTAAAATACCGTAAGACATAATACTATGAAAATAGCTAAAATAGACCAGCCTCGCGGTATCTACATCAGTATATTGACGGATCTTTCTGACAGCATATGCTGCAGAACTTAGCCGTCCTGCAAGAGATGTTAAATGAGGACCCCATTGTAGCCTTGAGTCGAGCGTGATCCCTAGGAAAACAGTTTTATCGACAAATTCTAGTTTCTCTTGATTCAATACTATCTCACAATCACTACTTTTTACATTTGGTAAAGAAAATCTTATGCACTTAGTTTTTTTTCCATTTAATACTAAATTATTTGCAGTGAACCAATTTTGGACCTGCAGTAGGGCGTTATTTACGTCGTCAAAATTTTTAGCACGTCTATCTATCTTAAAAATTAAAGAAGTGTCGTCAGCAAATAACACCATTTGTGGTTGATTTTTTAATAAATGGAGAAGATCATTAATATATACTAAAAAGAGGAAAGGACCCAATATTGAACCTTGTGGCACACCCATTTTTACTTTTAAACCGAGTGAATTGACACCTTTTATTTAAACTTGCTGTTGTCTATCATTTAAATAAGATTTTACCAAACTAAGCGCAAGTTTTCCAAGTCCGTAATGCTCTAGCTTCAACAGCAAGGTTTCGTGATCAACGCAATCAAATGCTTTGGAGGGGTCACAAAAGATTCCTATGGCGTCTTGAGCCTCTTCCCACGCATTGAAAATGTGTTTTAATAAGGTCACACCGGCGTCAGTTGTACAACGTCCTTTGGTGAAACCATACTGTTGATCGTTAAGGATTTTATTAGTGTAAGTGATTAAGCATTTGGTTAAGCATTATCTTTTCAAAGATCTTGCTGAAAACCGGCAGCACGGATACGGGTCTATAATTATTGGTATCTTTATTTTCCCCGGATTTTAAAAGTGGTATTACCTTGCTGTATTTCATTAAATCCGGGAAGATGCCTTGATCCACACATAAATTAAATATTAAGGCTAAGTAAGGTGCTATTGTCTCAATGATCGAGGTGCAGATTTTAGTGGACATTCCCCAAAGATCTTCGGTTAATTTTATTTTGATTTGTTTAAAAGTTTTGATTACTGTTATATGCTTAAAGTTGAATTCAATCAAGCAGGCTGAAACGTTTGCCTTTACTAAATCAAGAGAGAGGGAAGGCGATGAATTTAAGGTTTCAGTAGTTTTTAGTGGAATACTGGTAAAGAAATTTACAAATTCTTGAGCAACTTCTTTGCTATCACAAATGGGACCACATGACGTCTCCAGAATGTAATCAGAGCTATGCCTTTTGTTTCTGTTCGTTTCATTATTGATAATTTTCCAAACCGTCTTTATTTTATTTTCAGCTGATTTTACCTTGTTGCTAATGTATTTGGCTTTAGCTGCTTTACAAGTGTTCTTAAACATTTTTGAGTAGGTAGCAACATACTTATTAAAACATTCTGTGTTAATAAAAGGCTTAAAGGGTTTCCCATACAAACCCCTATAGATCCCTAAAAGGGGGGGACCACTTTTAGGGATATTTTTGAGACAAAAGTCTATGTCCTTCCCCTGGATACAATGTATGTCTCTGCCAAATTTGATTTTTAATGTTATAAATTGAATGCGCCCAGTAGGTTGCCATATTTATCGCGGCATCAGTGGTTTAGGCGTGAAAGGTAACAAACATACAGACAGACGGAGTTACTTTCGAATTTATAATATTAGTATAGATATAATATGGATGTATTAAATAATTTAAAATCTTCCACTTCTCCAGGAAAAACCCTACGTAATGGTAAAAGAAGGCTGGAACCTTCAAGGGAACGCTCGTTTCGAGGGGTTCTGTATAGACCTGCTGGCCCGCGTGGCTGCCAGGGCTGGCTTCCACTACAGGCTGCGGCTGGTGCCTGACAACATGTACGGAGCCAGGGACCCTGACACCGGACACTGGAACGGGATTGTGAGAGAGCTGATGGATAGAGTGAGTTTCCTAAAGCTTTTTGTGAAAAAGTGCACTAAGGCTTGTGTATTGAGCTCTTTTATGGAGGGTACGCCAGGGTACCCCACACGCGGCTCTAAGATATAAAATAAAATTCATTTATTTCGGATAACTAATTGATCCATAATTCCATAAAGACATTTATCTACAATTAAAATAAATAAAATTGAATTGAGTTAAGAATCAAAAAATAAATATTATAAATTATTATTGTTTATTTATTTTATTACATACAGTTAAAAAAATATGTATAATTATAAAATAAATATGTCAGCACTAGGGAAAGGGCCCGTTAGGGCCGATATCTGCTGGGTCAGCGGGATTGTCCGAAAGGGCTAAAGAAGGAACATGGATGGATTTTAGTCAGTAAGAGTCTGACACTCC
This sequence comes from Hyppa rectilinea, assembly GCA_951799385.1. Classification (NCBI taxonomy): domain Eukaryota; kingdom Metazoa; phylum Arthropoda; class Insecta; order Lepidoptera; family Noctuidae; genus Hyppa; species Hyppa rectilinea. Next base: position 2,378,386 of record OX637327.1, read on the forward strand.
TATCGCTACACCCAGTGCGGGAGGGATCATTTGATGATTTCCCACCCTCAAAAATAAAGGATAGGCCCCGAAATTCAAATTATCACAGGGTTTTTTGCAATTGGCAGGTCAGTGTCAGTTTGTATGTTGAATATGATTCGCGGCCGTAGCAGTACGTATTTATATAACTCTTTATCTTCATATAGCCTTATGGAATAACTTTTTCTGGAAATCAAGACATTTGGGGGCGATTCTTACTAAGAAAGTTGACGTTTGTTTTATCGACTATGTTTCATGCTGATTATTTACGAATGCAATGTGAATTGCAAATGTGTTTGTGAAAACCTATTTACAGAAATAAAATCATTTATCATAATTATAAATTCCTCTGTGCCTAATTTCATCTTTGTAGGTCCAAGACTTTTTTTTTTTAAGGCTGGGAAATCATCCAATGACTGCTCCCGCTCTGGGTGGAGCGGAAGGGAGTGTCAGACTCTTACTGACTAAAACCCATCCATGTTCCTTCCGTAGCCCTTTATGTTCCGGGGTAGCGGTAACCCTTTCGGACAATCCCGCTTATAGGTCCAAGACTTCTTGAGATTTTGTGCTTAAGCAGTGATAGCCTAGTGGTGTGACCGGCGGACTGCCAAGTCATAGGTCTCGAGTTCCAACCCAAACCACGCACCTTTCAGATTCATGTGCGTATTGTATAATTATCACTTGCTTAAAATCGGTGAAGGAAAACATCGTAAGGAAACCGGCATGCCTGAGAGATATTTCTCAACAGCATGTGATGCTAAGTCAGAGGCCCATGGGCAGCATTAAAACTCTGACACCAAATTAGTCACTAACCACACGAAGAAGAAGAAGAAGTGAGTGAGCGATGTTTCTGAGTGAGCTTTTAATATATTGTAATTGAATAAAATTTTGTTTCAGAAAGCAGATATAGCGGTCGCCTCGATGACAATCAACTATGCACGGGAAGCAGTGATAGACTTCACGAAACCTTTCATGAACCTTGGCATCGGCATACTGTTTAAGGTACGTTTCTCCTGAAGGAAACATAATTAATAATAGCCGCACAAATCAATCCATTAGGTTAAGCTACGCTTGCCGGGGTTGGTCCGTGGATGGGTGTCCATTTTTACATAATGAGATTCCTCCGTGCCTCGGCAAGCACGTTAAGTCGATGGTCCCGGATGTCATTTGTGGACCTTTGACAGTCGTTACGGGTCGTCAGAAGCCCGAAAATCTGACAGCCAGTCTTACTAAGGGGTATCGTGTTACCCAGTTACTGGGTTGTGGAGGGCAGACAGGTGGTCGCTCTATGTAAAATACTGGTATTTAACTGCATCCGGTTCGACTGGAAGCCGACTCCAACATAATTGGGAAAAGGCTAGGCAGATGATAGGTATATTAGTACTTCAGGTCACTGTTGTCTCCATAGCAAGTTTAGTAGTGGATACGAATTGGTGTGGGGACTGTGGGGTAGGTACAGAGGCCAGCACATCAAATACCACAATCTGTCAAATTTCTTTGATAGTATTTCAACTTTATAGCAAAGACATAAGGTTCATTTTTAATTAAGAAAATTTGACAGTTAGGGATAGCTTGATGTGCTGGCGTCTGTACCTACTAAAACTCAAAAGTGAAGAATAAAAAAACTGTTTTACAAAAAAAAAACAACCGACTGCTGAAAACACTACAACGTTAAAAATAATTTGAATTTCGAAAGTCGGTGTCAAAAACCGAAAATACAAAAACAAAGACAGCGACTGTTTACAATTTTTTTTCACTTTGTAGTCTTCTTCTTTTCGTGTGGTTAGTGACTAACCAGGTGTCAAAGTTTTTATGCTGCCCATGGGCCTCTGACTTATCATACTCCATCTTTCATTGTGGTGTGTTTTCGGCAGTTAGTTGTTTTATTTAAGTAAAAAGTTTTTGTTTTTGTTTTTCTTGTAGTGATTATATCACCGACTCATCATATTGAGACCTTCCTCAAGGAAGAGTTTTGGCCGAAGGGTGTCATGTATCGGCGTTTCCGCGGAAGGCTACGCGACACCACGCAGTGCAACACGACACCGTCACTTCGTGTACAATAGATATTATTAGTTTTTGATAAATATGTATGATAGTCTGTAAGGTATTTATGTTATGGGTCTTTGTTACCTGAAATAAATGATATATTATTATTATTATATCTCTTTTCTCTTCCAGGTGCCAACATCCCAGCCAACTCGTCTCTTCAGCTTCCTAAACCCTCTCGCGATAGAAATATGGCTCTACGTGTTAGCAGCGTACATACTGGTGTCTTTTACTCTGTTTGTGATGGCGAGGTTTTCTCCTTATGAATGGTAAGTAATTTTTCTGAAAGAAAGAAAGAGAACGCAAAAAATGCAGTGAACATGACGCAAAAAAGTGCACAAACGCAAAAAAAAACGAAAAGGTTGGGCAAAAATTATGCGTCACAACCACGCAAAACGTCAGCGGGATTGTCCGAAAGTGTTCCCGCTTGGCGCTGCCCTGGAACACAAAGGGCTAAGAAAGGAACAAGGATGGGTTTTTCTGACGCTCATTCATTCATTTAATAACGGGTCATTTAATAATTTCCTACCCTCAAAAAAACAAAAAAAAAACACGCTAAACGCGGAACAAGAGTGTATAATCAAAGAAGTATCTAAATAGTAAGGGTAACAATTGTCAGGAACATTTCAATTACCATTCCGTTGGGGCTGAGTCTCGCATTAAATCGCGGCTTTAAGCTGAGCGATGTCTGTTTGGCGTCGATGTAACGCATATATTCCCCCAACTTGTTTTTTTGTTTTCGTGATCTTTCCGTGCGTCATTTATCTTTCTTTCTTCGTTTTCTTCTTCGAACCCTCAATCTTCCAGGTCTACAAGTACCCACGTGTGCGGCCACGAGACCAAACTCCTGACGAACCAGTTCAGCGTGTGCAATTCCTTCTGGTTCATCACTGGGACCTTCCTGAGGCAAGGGTCTGGACTTAATCCTAAGGTAATATTATAACATTTCCATGAGGTTTAAAGCTTAAACACCGAACTAATTTTATATACAGCGTGATAGCCTAGTGGTGTGACCGTCGGACTGCCAAGTCACAGGTCTCGAGTTCGAATCCAAGGCACAATGCACCTCTGATTTTATGAATTCAAGTGCAGTGTTGTATAATTATCACTTGCTTAAAAATCGGTGAAGGAAAACATCGTGAGGAAACCGGCATGTCTGCGAGATATTTCTTAACAGCATGTGAAGCTAAGTCAGAGGCGCATGGGCAGCATAAAAACTCTGACACGGGGTTAGTCACTAACCACACGAAAAGAAAGATGCACAGATTACTGTATTGCACAATTTCATAGAATCGTGAAAATTTTAGGTCAATTGTTATTTAGAGAGTAGTAGGTATTGATGAGTTTAATGACTTCGATTCTCTATAACCACATAAGGTCAATCCATCAGGTTAAGCTACGCTTGCCGGGGTTGGCCGTGGATGGGTAACCATCTTTACATACCGAGACTCCTCCGTGCCTGGGAAAGCACGTTAAGCCGTTGGTCTCGACTGTCATTTGTGCACTTTTGATAGACTAAAATCTGACAGCCAGTCTTACCAAGGGGTATCGTATGGCCCAGTTACTGGGTTGTGGAGGTCACATAGGCAGTCCCTCCATGTAAAATACTGGTATTCAGCTGCATCCGGTTAGACTGGAAGCCGACCCCAACATAGTTGGGAAAAGGCTAGACATGATTGATTGTGTATTGTCTGTGACATCAAGCAATAAAAAACACTTTTTTTTGCGTCATGTTGCCTCTTTCTATCATCTAACCTACAAAATTCCTTTTCAGGCAACCTCAACCCGGATAGTTGGCGGTATCTGGTGGTTCTTTACCCTGATCATCCTCTCCTCATACACGGCGAACCTGGCCGCCTTCCTCACGGTCGAGCGAACTGTGTTGCCGATACAAAGCGCTGCAGACTTGGCGGCACAGAGTAGCATACAATACGGTACCCTTAACGGAGGATCCACTATGTCTTTCTTTAGGGTAAGTGGCTTTTAATACTATCATAGGTATTCTTCAATCCGTGCCGGCTCCGTACGTGTTCCAAGCGCGACTTAGGGTCAGCTCAGACCGAGACGCGACGCGACGCGACGCTGCGCGCACATTTTAATAGAGCCACTCAAAATATAACTTTATTTACTACACAAAAAGATACTCATTTCATTGCGAGGCATCATGAGGTGCAACGCTGCATGGCGCAACGTATTCTGAATTCTCACAACGAAATGTGTATCTTTTCGTGTAGAAAATAAAGTTATATTTTGGATCGCTCTTTAAAAAAGTGCGCGCAGCGTCGCGTCTCGGTGTGAGCTGACCCTTATAGAGATGTTACCATGTGAAGGGGCCCGTTAGCCGCACAGGTCAATCCAAAAGGTTAAGCCACGCTTACCGGGGTGGCCGTGGATGGGTGACCATCTTTACATACCGAGACTCGCACTTTAAGCTGTTGGTCGCAGCTGTCATTTGTGCACCTTTGACAGTCGTTACGGGTCCTTAGAAGCCCGAAAAACTGACAGCCAGTCTTACCAAGGGGCATCGAATTGGTCAGTTGCTGGGTTGTGGAGGTCAGATAGGCAGTCGCTCCATGTAAAATACTGGTATTCAGCTGCATCCGGTTAGACAGGGAGCCGACCCCAACATAGTTTGGAAAAGGCTAGTCAGATGTTGATGATCTTCGCATAATATTTAATTTTTGTACGGTGATAGAAGTTTTTAAGTCGACCGCTCTTTTATCTATGTGATTTCATATTTTATTTTAGAACATTTCAGATAGTCAATTGTGATTGTAATTACAGCATGGGAAAGTTTAATTTACAATGATTTTAAATTCCTTTCCAGGACTCAAATATAGACATCTATCAAAAGATGTGGGTACACATGTCCGGCGCCTCTCCGCCTGCGCTGGTCTCCTCCTACGAGGAGGGAGTGAGGAGAGTCCTCGCTGGGAACTACGCGTTCCTCATGGAGTCTACAATGTTGGACCATAGAGTGCAGAGGGACTGCAACCTGACGCAGATTGGGGGACTGTTGGACTCTAAGGTAAGGTCCTTCTGTTAGGCGAATGTCCTTTCTTTGCGATTGTCAAACTCAAACTCAAAGTATTTATTTCAAATAAAACAATTACAGGCACTTTTGAATTGTCAAGGTGTCGGTCAGTCAGAGAGATGAAGCTAGTTGCCCATACCAAAGCAGTAGGTACCTATGGAGAAGAACGGGCAAGAAACTTCATGGACACTCTTTTAAACAAAATCATCATCTGCCTAGCCTTTTCCCAACTATGTTGGGGTCGGCTTCCAGTCTAACCGGATGCAGCTGAATACCAGTATTTTACATGGAGTGACTGCCTATCTGACTTTCAAAACCCAGTTACTGGGCAAATCCCCTTGGTAAGACTGGCTCTCAGATTTAAAACAAAATATGGTTACAAAATATTGGTTACATAGTTCATATTAATATTATACATGTGAGAAAGATGCAGAACGTTAAAAGCATCCGATATAAAATATGTAAAAACTATTCAAAAATTAAATTATTGTGGCGTTATCTATCCAGCCACATAGGAGCTACACCGATAGCGAGTGAAGTGTCAAAAGCTGACATGTGTCGACACTATACGTCACACAAAATCCTACATCGCGCAAACAGAGTTTACTGCGCGATCTAACATATATACTCAGCCCCGACTAAGAGTTGTCGGGCAGTAGCCAGCCAGACGCAACACCTGTCTGAATGGAGGATCCTGCCATTTCTATGAAGGGACTTTCCACCCTGTTCCTCCAATCCCACTAAACTATTGTTCGTCGAATTGTTGAACCTGTTAAGTTCTGAGTTGAGCTGTTATATTAACCATTTACCCCAGTCGGATTAAAACGACAAATGTTTTCGTGCCCGTGCCGCCTAAGTCGTGTTTATATAACTCAGAATCTATGATCGGTTTCCGTTTTTTATGTCATTGCAAGACGATATTTGTCTGGAATATTTTTTTTTTTGACTGGCGCTGGGGGCACGGCAGTTGATATAAAACCAAGCGGTCAAGCAGTCATCTGTATGATTCTTTTCTGAAAAGACCATTTCAGACACCAACATACGCGGGCGGTGAGTAACGGGTAACTCACCGTCCGATCAGGACCAGGCCCTTGCCGTACATGTCACACAAGCTTATGAAGAAGCCTGTTAGGGCCGAGCCTGCCGGGTAAGCGGGATTGTCCGAAAGGGGTACTCGGAAAGCACGTTAAACCGTTGGTCCCAGCTGTCATTTGTGCATCTTTGACAGTCGTAACGGGTCGTCAGAAGCCCGAAAGTCTGACCTTACCAAGTGGTATCGTATTACCCAGTTACTGACTGGGTTGTGGAGGCCCGATAGGCAGTCGCACCATGTAAAATACTGGTATTCAGCGGCATCATTGATTGACATAAATATAGGAGGAGAAATATAGGATTAGGAGTGCGTTTCCACTGAAGCGGAGCTGTGAGGATTGGAGCGGAGACGTACAGGTATCGATCAATCACAATGATTGAAATCCTCATCGCTTCATTCGTCTCGGATGTGATTGGACGGTTCCCGCACATCTCCGCTCCGCTCCGCCCAGCTCCGCTTCAGTGAACCGCACCCTACTCACCCACCTTACTCATCTATTCCTCAGGGTTACGGCATAGCAACATGGAAGGGCAGTCCCTGGCGAGACAAGATATCCCTGGCTATCCTAGAACTTCAAGAGAAGGGAGTCATTCAGATCCTTTACGATAAATGGTGGAAGAACACAGGAGATGTGTGCAACAGGGATGGAAAAGACAGCAAGGCGAATCCGCTTGGAGTTCAGAATATTGGTAAGTTGATAAGCCTTATCATCTTGAGTAGTTGAGAGCGACCGTGGCCCATTGGTAACGACCCCAACTTACGTGGTTCAAACCCAGGTAGGCGCTTCTTTCTCTCCTTTTCGTGTGGTTAGTGACTAACCTGGTGTCAGCGTTTTTATGCTGCCCATGGGCCTCTGACTTAGCTTCACATGCTGTTAAGAAATATCTCTCAGACATTTTCCTCACGATGTTTTCCTTCAACAATTTTAAGCAAGTGATAATTATACAATACGCACATGAATCCGAAAAGTCAGAGGTGCGTGCCTTGGGTTCGAACTTGAGACCTATGACTTGGAAGTCCGACGGTCATAACACTTGGTTATCACTGCTTTACTTTGTGTAAATAATTTCATTACCACAGCTCTCAATCCCAACCACCTCTCAGATCTTGAGTTCCAACCCAAGGCATACACCACTGATTTTACGTAGTCATGTACGTATTGTATAATTAAGACTTGCGTAAAAATCGGTGAAGGAAAACATTGTGAGGAAACCAGCATGTCTGAGAGATATTTCTCAACAGCATGTGAAGCTAAGTCAGAGGCCCATGGGCAGCATAAAAACTGACACCAGGTTATTCACAAAACACACGGAGAAGAAGAGACTGCTCTTAAAACGTCGAAGGTTTCACATTTCGAAAGGATTAAGACCATTGGATTGAAGTTATTTTTTTAAGAATTGATGGTCATTTATAAGTTTCTACATCACCTCTTGAAGTTCCATTATCAATATGACAAGACCAAACGTTTCATTTGGAATTTAGCTATCGAATTATTTGGTGAACAGCTAAACTAAAAATCACTGCCCAAGAATGTGTCCTGGGACAGCGGAATTGTACAAAAGGGTTATCGCTACCCCGGAACATAACGGCCGAAGGAACTAACTTGGATGGGTTTTAGTCAGTAAGAGTCTGACACCCCCTTCCGCTCCACCCAGGGTAGTAAGAGGCATTTGATGCTTCTATGCTTAAAACAATGAGATCGCCCTGTTGGCAGCCAACTGCAGATTCCAGAAGGTTGTCCCGATCCAGTAATTTAGAAAGGAGTCTGTAATATTGCTGAAATAGGGATGATGACAGAGTTAAAACAAATTGTCTGTAAAGTTGGTTATAGATAGTTTAACGTGACAACGTCATAACTAAACAGAGGCATGGGCCAATCGAGTAGAAGAGAGATAGATCAGCGCAAGCGTACAATGAGCGTAGCGGGACAATGAGCGTAACGGGACAATGAGCGTAACGGGACAATGAGCGTAACGGGACAATGAGCGTAACGGGACAATGAGCGTAACGGGACAATGGGCGTAACGGGACAGTGAGTGATACTTTTTCCAGTGAGCGTAACGGGGCAATGAGCGTAACAGGAAAGTGGGTGATACTTTTTCGTGCATGCAGCCGGCGTTCATCGATTTATTAGATGTTGTCACGTCAAAAAAGAAATTATGTAAAGTCCGTCAGTCAGTTAATAAAAAAAAAATAGACACGTAGTTTTTGCTTTATCATATTAAGAAAAAATAACTTATGTACAACGCATTTAAAATGGGAAGAAGGCGCTCGTCACAACCACAATTCAATATAAAATCTACATAGGAGTGACGTCATGCCACATTATAACACAATATATCGACATAATCTTTCAATGAAGGACAAATAAAAATATTTCATTCATCATCCCTATTTAGTTGTCATTTAAGTTCATTTTCTATCGCACAGGCTCGCGTTTGACCGCCGTCTCGCCTGATGGTAAGTGGTGGAAAATGCGGTCAATATATTCACCGCGCTGTAACTTATTCACCTTCTTAGTGTAGCGACACACCTGCTGAAAAGTTTTCTTCCTAATTCAGTAGCTAATTGTACCTACGCTTAAGAAAGAAAAGAAATAAATAAAATACGTTGATTTGCGTCAAATATCATCATCATCTGCCTAGCCTTTTCCCAACTATGTTGGGGTCGGTTGTTCCAGTCTAACCGGATGCAGCTGAATACCAGTATTTTACATGGAGCGACTGCCTATCTGACGTCCACAATCCAGTAAGGCAATACGATACCCCTTGGTAAGACTGGCTGTCAGATTTTCGGGCTTCTGACGACCCGTAATGACTGTCAAAGATGCACAAATGACAGCCGGGACCAACGGCTTAACGAGCTTTCCGAGGCACGGAGGAGTCTCGGTATGTAAAGATGGTCACCCATCCACGGCCAACTCCAGCAAGTGTAGCTCAATCTGAACTTAACCACGAGCTCCTCGATATGCAGCAAACATGACGCAGTAATATTAATCAGAATCAGAATCAGAAACGAAATAACCAAAAAATTTAAAACCAAATAACATAAAAAAGTTGGGGTTCAATATGCATCACATCCTCGTAAAACGGAAACGTATGTATGGAAAAAAGTTTAGTTTCCACTTGCAATTGGATAAAAAGTAAAAACAATACTAGAAAATGCATAGGTATGATCCAGAGGATAAAAATGTCGGTAGTCGGTCCATGTAAAATACTTGGTATTCAGCTGCATCTGGTTAGACTGGACGCCAACATATTTGGGAAAAGGCTAGGCTAGATTTGTTTCGACGTTACGGGTGACCGTAAAGGCTTTGGTACTTTTGATCACCGTGTAGATTTAAGTGTGTTTATGAGAAAGAATGCCCGCTACACTCACCCTATATCACGTTGCCTATTTTCTGTAGATGTGTCGCTAGACTTAGATATTGTTTTGTTTTTTTTTGTGCTAGGCGTGTGTATGCGTATCAAGGTCAAATTAAATTAATACTGATGGAAGAACAAATATTTTATTTCGTACATGCAAAGGAAATACAAACACTAAAAATAAAAGAAGTGATTAAAACTAAGAAAGTTAACATTAACAAAAGAAGACCTGTGTAAGGCCAAAAGGCTTCTATCCTAGTATAATACTGCGATATTAAAAAAAAAATACCACTTCCCCGGAACATAAAGGGCTAAGGAAGGAACATGGATGGGTTTTAGTCAGTAAAAGTCTGACACTCCCTTCCGCTCCACCCAGAGCGGGAGAAATCATTGGATGATTTCCCACCATCAAAAAAAAGCATTGGTATTCTGATTCCGCTGTGATGGACACACATACGGACGGACATATCTGCGAAGTTGAGCTCATTCATTTAATTTGACCTTCTATAACGCATCGGTAGCAGTGATAGCCTAGTGGTGTGACTTTCAGACTGCCAAGTCTTAGGTCTCCAGTTCGAACCCAAGGCACGCACCTCTGACTTTTCAGATTCATGTGCGTATTGTATAATTATCACTTGCTTAAAAAAAAGGGTAAAGGAAAACATCGTGAAGAATCGAGAATGACTGACAGATATTTCTCAACAGCTTGTGAATGGTGAAGCTAAGTCAGAGGCCCATGGGCAGCATAAAAACTCTGACACCAGGTTAGTCACTAACCACACGAAAAATAATGAAAGAACGTATCGATTGGGTATAAAAATTTTAATTTTCTTTCTAGGTGGCGTATTTGTAACTCTGCTATGCGGGCTAGCTCTGGCAATCGTGGTGGCAATCCTAGAGTTCTGCTGGAACACTAAGAAGAATGCTACACAAGGGAGGCAGTCGCTGTGCAGTGAAATGGGACAGGTAAGGAAGATTATCTTTCAGCTTCTGAAACTCTAATCAATTGTGAAATCATTCAATCTGAAGATAGATGTTACGAAATTGTCAATACGCAATCAAATTACTCATTATCACCAATCATCCATCAATCCGTGAGGAGGCTTGTGTGCTTCTCATTTAATATAAACTCATTTGGTATATTTTCATGTCTATAACGTTCACAAGATATAATAAACGTGAGATATATCAATGGTTGATAGACTTTCTTTACATATAACATTCATATTATATTCTAAAACTTATTTCGTATAACTTTATTTGATATAACGTTCATTTAAACGAAAATAATTAGGTATATCGTTTAAAACATATAATATTATACCATCAGTATGGTTAGTTAACACCCCGACTCAGAACAATCCGGATAGGTTAGAACAAAAAGCAAGATTACTATAAGTACTAGAAAAATAATGTCTCCCAGCAGCTATTTCATCCTTTAGGATGCCAGAGCGAGCGAAGAGAGCACGGGACTTTGGGCACCCGACTTATTTTGAAATTATATCAATCGTTTATTATGTTAACTGATGAATATAACAAATAAAATTATAGATTCAGTTGTTATATCTTATATGTTAGAGTTTTTTTGTAATATCATATATTACTTACCCCTGTGTCATAGCAGTGGGGACAGAATAGCCTGATTATGCATTTATAAAGAGTTTATATCATCATTTGCTATGATATGTTGAAGATGAACTTCAAAACTCATCAATGCGTAAATTTTCTCAAAAGACAAACCTTAGTCTTCAACAATGTATCCCCAGGAGTTAAGAACAGCAATGCGGGGTGGTTCCTCCAGCAGGACAGTGCTAAGACCTGGGTGTTCCAGGTGTTCACCAGCCACACACGTGCCTCCAGCTACTTCTAGATATCAGGTGAGATAGAGAGAAGACATATTAGAACAAATTCAACCATTTTCTTATCTGTTGTCGTAATTCGTAGTATCAATATTTCACACAAAATCGAAAAACTGGCTACCACTATATTTTTGTAAGAACTAGACAACTGCATGTATATTTTATTGTTTTATTTTAAAATTAGGTGTCCTCGAGCAATATGTTGTCACAACCACGACTGGCCGTGGTCACAACTTTGGTGTTAAACTACCAAGATGCAGAAGTTCTACATTAACCTTTTCAACGCCATTGTCACATATACGTGACAAGCAAGCGCATGCCCTGTACGTCAACGTCATAAATATGTGACAGTGCGGTACGATATCAAGCAGAAATAAACAATGAAATCATTACTTTTGTGTGTGTTTATATAGATATCTTAAAAACTGATGCTCTCGTACGTACACACATCAAAAGTGTCTAGGGATCAACATATATTTTTGCAATAACTTTTCTCTTGATTGATATTTATTTAAATTTTCTTTAAGGATTCATCAAATAAAGTGTTTTCGTTTGTCACAGTAACGATAAACCAAGTCACCTTTGCATTAATAAAGAAATTTGCCATTTTCCTAATAAAGGGATTTTTGACATTTGAACCACTAACATTAAAGTTCGAAAAAAAGACTGAAATAACAGTTTTCTTTAAAATTGTATTGGGTAACTTAAACAATTAATAATCCGTGTTTCTACCGCAAACACTAACAACACAAGAACATCGGTTTGGCATACTCAAAATGAGTTCATCCAAATCACGCTGTGGAATGGCCGCCCATGTTCGTTGCAACAACAAAAAAAGGTCTTCTTGCAACTGGATACCCTCCATATTCGGCAGAGCTCTTCTCTGTAGCATATCCCATGCATGCTCAATCGGGTTCAAGTCTGGCGACTGAGCAGGCCAGGGCAGGACATTGATGTTAGCTGCGGCGAGAGTCTGTCTTACAACTCTTGCGGTGTGCGGTCGTGCATTATCATGCATTAACTGAAATAAGGGACCGATTTGCACTTGTAGAGGAACGATGACGTCAGATACAATCGTCTCAGCATAAATTTGAGCGTTGAGGTTGCCTCTGATCCAAATCAACTCAGTTCTTCCGCCGATCCAAATACCCGCCCATACCATGATGGTTCCACCACTATAAGGATGGACTTCCTGGCAGGATTTTAATCGCTGTTGGCGTCCAGGGGTTCTCCAGTGTCGTATACGTCTTGTATCCGGTCTCATACCAAAACGAGACTCATCAGAAAAGCACACGAAACGCCATTGTTCTTCTGCCCAATTTCTGTGTTCAAGAGCCCATTGATATCGAATCCTACGATTGTGCATTGCTATAGGTGGTACCCGTAGCGGTCTTCGGGAATGAAGGTTCACTTCATGCAAGCGGTTTCTGACTGTTTGGTCGCTAATTAAGTTCCCTGAAGAGTGATGAAGCCTCACGGCTAACATCATGGCGGTTATTGTTGGAGCTCTTCGAGTTAAGATTTGAATGTATCGGTCTTGTCTCCGTGTGGTGCAGCGATACCGTCCTTCATGGCGCTCAGCCACGGTACCAGTGCTTCGGTAACGTGTCCAAAGTCGACTGATAACACCTTTTTTTGTTGTTGCAACGAACATGGGCGGCCATTCCACAGCGTGATTTGGATGAACTCATTTTGAGTATGCCAAACCGATGTTCTTGTGTTGTTAGTGTTCGCGGTAAAAACACGGATTATTAATTGTTTAAGTTACCCAATAAAATTTTAAAGAAAACTGTTATTTCAGTCTTTTTTTCGAACTTTAATGTTAGTGGTTCAAATGTCAAAAATCCCTTTATTAGGAAAATGGCAAATTTCTTTATTAATGCAAAGGTGACTTGGTTTATCGTTACTGTGACAAACGAAAACACTTTATTTGATGAATCCTTAAAGAAAATTTAAATTAATATCAATCAAGAGAAAAGTTATTGCAAAAATATATGTTGATCCCTAGACACTTTTGATGTGTGTATTTAATGACATGAAACATATTAAAAGACACCATGGATATTGGGAAATTCGTGATAACAAGAAGAAATAAATTTGTAGCTTGGCGTGGAGGGCACGCGCGTGCGTTTATGTTCTGGCGTTCAAAAGGTTAGGTTTGACCGCATGTCGCACGGCTAGTCATGAGACCAGTTGGTCATTACGACCAAATATGTGATGCGCATTTTGTGTTTATAGTTTAACCTGGTGAGACCACAGTAATGCGTAATGCGCTCTCCCTCCCTCTGTAATGTGCGAGGACTGTTCGGTTTTCACAGCAATTATGACGTGTTTCTTCCTATTACTGTGAATTTCGTTTTCAACTAAGCTTTTGACACAATGTATCATGTCCCCAGCACTCCCGCAGCAGCAGCGTGGAGCTGAAAGAGTTGCGCTGGTCGTAGCGGTGCGGCGGGCGCGGCCCCGCCTCCGCGCCCGCGTCGCCCGCGCGCCCCGCCCGCGCCGCGCCCGTGCGCGCGCTACACAGTGAGTGTGCCGCAAGGGACTGTACTAGGCCCCGGACCGTACTAAACACGTTAAATCTATACATTTGACGTGACCGACGTAGATAGTGTTAATCTTCCAATATCCGATTATTAATATTTTCTGTTGAACGAACTTTCAGAAAATATGAAAGTCGATACTCATTCCTTCTCCATATGAACTGCCTTTGGCCTGTAAGTACAGAGGCCAGCACATCAAGCTACCCCAATCTGTCAAATTTCTTTGATAGATTTCCAACTTTATTGCTAAAGAATAAGGTTCATGTTTGATTGGGAATATTTGACAGTTTGAGAAAGCTTCTGTACTAGACGCATTCTGACTTTGCATCTTGTTCCAGATTCTGTAGGATCTCTAAGAAGAACGACTTCGTACGTTTTAAAGGAGCCCCGCGAGAAGAAACACGTGCAAATAGTTGCGTAGCCTAGCATAATAAGCACGTGGTTTTAACTAGAAGAATGACCTAGAAATGTGACTTGTAAAAGTCGAGAAATCTAAGTGAATCAGTGAGTGGAGTGTGACTTTTAAACTTTAAATAATAAGCTGATCAATTCTGCAAAAATATCAACGTGAAAACTTTGTTGAAGTGAACTGCCAATAGGGATGCTGCCTGGGTAAAAAAATTTGAGCCGTCACGGGACGCCTGGCAGATGTGAAACATCGACATTATTTTGTAAAAGTAATATGATTGAAAAGAACAGACTGCGATAGAAACTAAATATGGCATAATTATAAAATAAAATATTACGATTTTTTCCAGAAAATGATGACTGCTTATTCAATAAACATTTATTTTCATTAAATCGCAGTCGATTGCGCATGGTGACGCGTCGCCACACAGTACACACTACTGCATATAGACTGTATATATACACCATCATATAGCGTAAATCTGGCTTACGGACTAAAAAAATATCTAGTCATCCCTATTGTATCAATCCCTTCAATAGTGCTATAACGTGGGTGAGTGAGTTTAAAGTGAACTCTCAATAGTGACAATCCCTAGCGGAACGACAGCTCAACAGAATCGATCGACAATGTGAAATGACAGTTCTCTTCACCAAAGTTTTCACCGTGAACTTTTGCATCATTGATCGGCAGACGATATTGAGTGGTGTTTTGAAAAGATTTATCGTGTGCGGTGTCGTTTTTAAACCCGGTTAAAATACTGTTGTGAAATGTTCATAGTTTTTAATGTAACTTTATATCTTTATTTGGGCCTAAAGAGAAGAAAGACGCAGATTATTACGGATTGATGTTATTTCATTGAAATTGAATTCATTAGCAATTCATTATTGATTGATGGTATTTAATTATACGGGGTGAAATTTAATTTACTGGCAATATTTTAAGGGTTCATTGTACTCAGCATTATTAACAACTATTACTACGGGAACAAATCTGAAATCGTGAAAAAAAAATCAGCTGTTCCATACATTATGCTCGTATAACTCGTCAAAATGAGGCACAGTTGAGTTTTTTCGGGATTTCAGATGTGTTTCCGTACTAAACATTGTTCATAACGATGAGTACAACGACCCCTTCAAATATTGCTCATGAATTCAAAGCACCCTGTATAATAATTAGCCTAGAGCTCGTGGCTAAGTACTAAGAGCCGCACAGGTCGATCAATCAGGTTAAGCTACGCTTGCCGTGGTTGGCCGAGGATGGGTGACCAGACTCCTCCGTGCCTCGGAAAGCACGTTAAGCCGTTGGTCCCGGCTGTCATTTCTGTATCTTTGACAGTCGTTACGGGTTGTCAGAAGCCCGAAAATCTGACAGCCAGTCTTACCAAGGGGTATCGTATTGCCCAGTTACTGGGTTGTGGAGGTCAGATAGGCAGTCGCTCCATGTAAAATACTGGTATCCAGCTGCATCCGGTTAGACTGGAAGCCGACCCCAACATAGTTGGGAAAAGGCTAGCCAGATGATGGTTCCTACTCTTGGGACACAGGCCTCCTCTCAGTGAGAGGTAGTGGGCTGTAATCCACCACATAGGCCCAGTGCGTGTTGGTAGATGTCACATGTCTTCGAATTTTAGTTCTAGGACATGTCTGCTTCTTCAAGATGTTTTCCTTCACCGTTTTGAGAGCAGTGGTGATGAAATTACTTACACAAAGCGCTTGCCTTTTTTTTTTTTGTGAATGGCATCTCGCAGTTCAACCAAAGGGTTGTCTACTGCTTAACCGGGCTTGCCTGTGGCTGCCACAAAAGAATTGTAGCCTCCAGCCAGGGCTTAATAAAAACTAAAGCTAACTTACAAAACTAAGCGACTACACGCTAAGGGCCCCCCCCTGCGGGGTTCGGACCTCGGCTTAGGGCGTCGCTGGGGCGGGACAGCAAGGGACAGCTGGATCGGGGGTTTTTAAAACTACTGGCTCAGCGGCAACGCGGGCTGGCTCGAGCAAGGGTCGGGGGGATGAGAGTGGACAGGGTCGTCGCGACGAGCCTCGACGGCGAGGACGGAACGACGGAAATTTGTGTCTGTGAAAAGCGCTTGCCTGGGTTCAATCTCACTATGTAAGGTCGTAAGTCAGGGCAGTTACCACTTCTTCTTCTTAGTGTGTCGATAGCAAAAATAGTACCTACATATAAATGTGGGAAACGGAATGTAAGCGTGAGCGAAAGGGACGAATGTAGCTAGAGTGAGAGGGAGATAGGAGAAAGGAAGATGGCGTAAAGATCGTAACGACGAAGACGTACTTAGATTTTGAACATTTAAAATAAATTAGATTTGTTAACGTAGCTGCTTGTTTCACTCTGAGCCCACACTCCCACATAAAGGTAAGGTAATTTTTTAAATTTTGAGCCTAACTAGGCTCAAAATTCAGCAACGCGAATACCGTTCGCTGACGCAGCCATTAGATCCTCACGTGTGCATGTGACTGGGCATGCGGTGCGAGATGGGAGGTGACTCATTGTCTGTGGGGAGACGCCGCATACACATCGGAGATCTGAGCCATCTATAAACCCCCACTTCAGGAGATTGTCCTTACTATGACCTACTTCTTCTTTTCGTGTGGTTAGTGACTAACCTGGTGTCAGTGTTTTTAAGCTGCTCATGGGCCTCTGACTTAGCTTCACATGCTGTTAAGAAATATCTCTCAGACATGCTGGTTTCCTCACGATGTTTTCCTTTACCCTTTTTTTAAGCAAGTGATAATTATACAATACGCACATGAATTCGTAAAATCAGAGGTGCGTGCCTTGGCTTCGAACTGGAGATCTATGACTTGGCAGTCCGACGGTCACACCACTAGGCTATCACTGCTATGAATCGCAGAAATCAGGAGGGTTAAGCAATTCTTGCAAGAGTTCATATCTACTTGTGGAGGGGTTGCTACTAAGCCACTAGTGCTCTTCTACTTTTATTCAGTACTTGAATGTTTGTCTTTCCTATATAGTTGTTGCTGAAATCGTTACCAATCAGAAAGATGAAAATTATGAACATTTCGCAGTATAATTCTCTATTGTATATTATTGTGGGTTAACTGTCATGAAAAAAACTTGGGTTACTTGTAGTATCCTTGACAAATAACTTTTGTACAGGCCAAAACACGTTTGGCCAAAAATACATTAATTGGTGAGCGTGTGTAAAATGTATAGATAATTTGAGTCAATCTGTACATTTTACACGACAGTGTGTACATTTCAACCGAATGACAGTCATTGATTTGAAAAAAAAAATATAGCTTTTAGTTACATAAATTTGAACCGGCAACGAATTTATAAGAAAAAATATACGACAGTAGCTGTATTAGTTATATTTTTAAGACAAAGTAAAAAACAAATTAAACTGTGTTCTTATTTAATTAATGTACATAGTTTATGTGTATGTTGTAATGTTGGTATAGTGGCTAAATATGTACATTGACAGCTGCAAGTGACGTATTTAAAACAAATATTTCTTCTCTCGTGGCTAAGTAGTAACAGTCGTACAGGTTGATCCATCAGGCCAGAGATGGGTGACCATCTTTACTTACCGAGACTCCTCCGTGCCTCGGAAAGCACGTTTGGTCCCGGCTGTCATTTGGGCATCTTTGACTAGCCTTTTTCCAACTATGTTGGGGTCGGCTTCCAGTTTAACCAGATGCAGCTGACTACCAGTATTTTACATGGAGCGAATGCCTATCTGACCTCCACAAACCAGTTACTGGGTAATACGTTACCCCTTGGTAAGACTGGCTGTCGGACTTTCAGGCTTCTGACGACCTGTAACGGCTGTCGCCGAATGACAACCGAGACCAACGATTTAAAATGCCTTCCGAGACATGGAGGAGTGTCGGTGTGTAAAGATGGTTACACATCCACTTACCGACCCCGGCAAGCGTAGCATAACTTTATGGATTGACCCATGCAGCTGTTTTAACTCACGACCTCTTCATGCATAGACTGACTGTTGACTAGACAGTCATGGAGGTTATTTCGATGTACGGTCGCTAGCGCATCAAGTTATACTAAACTATCAAATTCTTCCTAATGACTTTAAACCTCAAAACGTTGTAAGTTAAGTTCAAAATCGATTAAGAAAATTTGACAGTTTGTGGTAACATAATGTGCTGGTGACGGTACCCTCATATTATGTCATTTGCAGCGATAATGAGAATGAGGCTAAGTTTTATATAAAAATGGATAAACTCCTTGATGCATGTTATCTGAATAAGCTTTAAAAAGTTATCAATTTTACTCATGGTTTTTGGTTTGAAACTTAAAATCTACCAATGTGATTTTATTAACATTTTCAGGCAAAGTTTGAAATCGGAGGGAAATGTATAAAATGCTTGCATTTTCTCTGTTTTAGATTGCGTTTCCACCAGAGATGTGCGAGCATGCATTTACTGAAAATTTGGTTTGAAAACCGGTTGTCATGGTATGGGCATGTTAAAAATGTTGTCAGGAAAGTTTTGAGTATAAATGTGGACAGCCATACAAGCAGAAGAAGACCAAAAAAACTAGTCACTCCCTTTCTTCCAGATTGTGTGAAAGATGATATGGCTAGAAAGGGAGTGACTACCGAAACGACGACTAATAGAGAAGTATGCGCAAATAAATTGAGATAAGGGCAAGAGAATGATGATGTGCGCGGATGCGTACCGGTGAATAAGCGTGAAACTAACCAATAACAACACTAACTTAGCTCAAGCTATGTAAATGAGGGGTAATTCTATTGCACGCCGCCTACCTACCTCGCATAGTTCTGGTGGATACGCAGCCTAAAAAAGGTCTTAGCCCTACAGCATCCGGGTCAGCGGGATGGTCCGAAAGGGTTACCGCTGCCCCGGAACAAAAAAGGCATAGGAAAGAACATGAATGGGTTTTTGTTAGTAGGGGCCTGACACTCCCTTCCGCTCCACTCAGAGCGGGCGAAGTCACTGGATGATTTCTCAGCCTCAAAAAAAAAAGCTTTACAACATCCGGGTCAGCGGGATAGTCCGAAAGGGTTTCCGCTGCCCCGGAACACAAAGGGCTAAGGAAGGAACATGGATGGATTTTAATCAGTAAGAGTCTGACACTCCCTTCCGCTCCACGCAATAAAATAAAGTTCTACCATACAAAGAGGTATAAGGGTAGTTTGCCCCGTATATTAAACTACCTGTTAGATCCAATTTTAATAGTAACAGATTTGACAAGTAAATAAATGTATAGGATCAATTAATATGATAGCATGCATTGTGGAATAGTGGGGTTTTTTATAATACTGCCAAATATGGTCCTGAAGTCGAATGTATAGTATGACCTAGAAATGTACAAATTGTCTTTTGTCACACTAAAATAATAACCATACGATACATTTTAGTTTTGCATCCGGCAATGTAGATATTAGAGTTATCCGTCGCTACTATTTTGCGTACATTGGCTTTTGTCATACTATACATTTAAGGCACGGTCTAGATTGAACATTAATATTAAGAAATATATTTTAAAAACTGTTAAAGATCGCTAGATAAATATACTGTAGGTACATTTGAAATATTTTATACGTAATTTTTAAGTATTTATGTAAAAGTATTGGAATGTCTGCAAATAGGTACGTTGAGAAGTTTAAAAAGTTTTGCATATATTGAGGGAATTAAAAGTGTTTTATGTACCTAGGCTTTTGTGCCCAAGCTACCCCAAACTGTCGAATTTTCCCAATTAAAAATGAACCCTATCTTAATGCAATTAAGTTGAAAAAAACTATCAAAGAATTTTGACAGATGGGGGTAACTTGATCTGCCGCTGTACATTTGATGTATCTGGAGACAGTTAGTTTATTTTGGGTAAACGATGGATAGGATTAAAATATGTTTCTAAAGACATTTTAGTCTTTTCTGTAAAAGCTCTGGTTTTAGGTTTTTTTTAAATGACTACAACTGTGTTAAATCAGATTTAACCTTTCGAACGCCATTTGTCACATATACGTGACAAGCAAACGCATTCCCTGTACACCAACGACACAAATATGTGACAATACGGTGCACTAATAACACGAAATAAACAATTTAATCATTACTTTGTGTGTGTTCATATATATATCTTAAAAATTGAAGCTCTCGTACGTATTTAATGACATAAAACAAATTAAAAGACACCATGGATATTGGGAAATACATGATAACAAGAAGAAATAAATTTGTAGCTTCGCGTGGAGGGCAGGCGCGTGCTTTTATGCTCTGGCGTTCAAAAAGTTAATAAAAATGCCTGTTTGTAAGTGGTTTGTATCACGGGAAACTTAACATGTTTTTTAATTATTATTTATTTTGTAATTGTAGGGTAGAAACCCTTTTGGAAATGAGTTGAAAAAAAATATACTTTTGCTAGCAAACTTACTTACACACAAATGGATTATTATGTAGTTGCATTAGTGAGTCGAAATAATTGAATTGATTATATTTTCAGAATCCTTGTTGGAATTTTTATAAGTACTGTCGTCAGCACATCAAGTTATACCAAACTGACAAACTCCAAATGATTTTAAACCTTAAAGCATAGGGTGTTAGGTTCAAAATCGATTGAGAAAATTTGACAGTTTCTGGTAACCTGATGTGCTGGCGACGGTACAGTCAAACGGGGTGAATAGGGGTGCTGGGACGAAAATTTGAAAAGGGATTTTAACGTTGAAATACTGTAGTTTGTGTCCAAAAAGGACCAGTAATGTGTTTACTATAATAATTAACAATTAAGTGCCCTTGTAAGCAAAAAAATGTATTAATTATTATTTTAAAGTAATAATCCCTTTTAAAATTTCGTCCCGATTCACCCCTGCATCCCTATTCACCCCGTTTGACGGTTCACACAAAAACTGACGCCTTTTTCTATGGGCAGTTAACCGAAACTACAAAACGCCACATATTATGATCCTAAAGGTGCGATTCCAACAAAATTGTAGTCGTGCTGACCAAAATTTTGTTGGAACCGTACCTTAAGGATTTTGATTTTGTTCATGAACATTTTGTGGAGGACTATAACAGTGCCCGTAAAGCTGTATGAAAATTTTATAAGCGTATAGGGAGCACCACTACTCAAAGTTAGAAAGAGATGACGCTATGCAGGAGGTATAGCTCTGTTTCCCACTGTGAAGTAATCTATACTAATCTATACTAATAATATTATAAAGCTGAAGAGTTTGTTTGTTTGTTTGAACGCGCTAATCTCAGGAACTACTGGTTCGAATTGCAAGATTCTTTTTGTGTTGAATAGTCCATTTATCGAGGAAGGCTATAGGGTATGTAACATCACGCTACGACCAATAGGAGCCGGGCAGCGGGGGTGAAACCGCGGGGAACAGCTAGTAATATTATAAAGCTGAAGAGGTTGTTTTTAAACGCGATAATCTCTGCAACTACTGGTCCGAATTGGAATTTTTTTTTTGTGTTGGATGTTCCATTTATCGAGGAAGGCTATAGGGTATGTAACAGCACGCTACGACCAATAGGAGCCGGGCAGCGGGGGTGAAACCGCGGGGCACAGCTAGTAATATTATAAAGCTGAAGAGGTTGTTTCTTTGAACGCGATAATCTCTGCAACTACTGGTCCAAATTGAAAAATTCTTTTTGTGTTGGATAGTCCATTTATCGAGGAAGGTTATACCAAACTGACAAACTCCAAATGATTTTAAACCTTAAAGCATAGGGTGTTAGGTTCAAAATCGATTGAGAAAATTTGACAGTTTCTGGTAACCTGATGTGCTGGCGACGGTACAGTCAAACGGGGTGAATAGGGGTGCTGGGACGAAAATTTGAAAAGGGATTTTAACGTTGAAATACTGTAGTTTGTGTCCAAAAAGGACCAGTAATGTGTTTACTATAATAATTAACAATTAAGTGCCCTTGTAAGCAAAAAAATGTATTAATTATTATTTTAAAGTAATAATCCCTTTTAAAATTTCGTCCCGATTCACCCCTGCATCCCTATTCACCCCGTTTGACGGTTCACACAAAAACTGACGCCTTTTTCTATGGGCAGTTAACCGAAACTACAAAACGCCACATATTATGATCCTAAAGGTGCGATTCCAACAAAATTGTAGTCGTGCTGACCAAAATTTTGTTGGAACCGTACCTTAAGGATTTTGATTTTGTTCATGAACATTTTGTGGAGGACTATAACAGTGCCCGTAAAGCTGTATGAAAATTTTATAAGCGTATAGGGAGCACCACTACTCAAAGTTAGAAAGAGATGACGCTATGCAGGAGGTATAGCTCTGTTTCCCACTGTGAAGTAATCTATACTAATCTATACTAATAATATTATAAAGCTGAAGAGTTTGTTTGTTTGTTTGAACGCGCTAATCTCAGGAACTACTGGTTCGAATTGCAAGATTCTTTTTGTGTTGAATAGTCCATTTATCGAGGAAGGCTATAGGGTATGTAACATCACGCTACGACCAATAGGAGCCGGGCAGCGGGGGTGAAACCGCGGGGAACAGCTAGTAATATTATAAAGCTGAAGAGGTTGTTTTTAAACGCGATAATCTCTGCAACTACTGGTCCGAATTGGAATTTTTTTTTTGTGTTGGATGTTCCATTTATCGAGGAAGGCTATAGGGTATGTAACAGCACGCTACGACCAATAGGAGCCGGGCAGCGGGGGTGAAACCGCGGGGCACAGCTAGTAATATTATAAAGCTGAAGAGGTTGTTTCTTTGAACGCGATAATCTCTGCAACTACTGGTCCAAATTGAAAAATTCTTTTTGTGTTGGATAGTCCATTTATCGAGGAAGGTTATAGGCTATGTAACATCACGCTACGACCAATAGGAGCCGGGCAGCGGGGGTGAAACCGCGGGGCACAGCTAGTAATATTATAAAGCTGAAGAGTTTGTTTGTTTGAACGCGATAATCTCTGCAACTACTGGTCCAAATTGAAAAATTCTTTTTGTGTTGGATAGTCCATTTATCGAGGAAGGTTATAGGCTATGTAACATCACGCTACGACCAATAGGAGCCGGGCAGCGGGGGTGAAACCGCGGGGAACAGCTAGTAATATTATAAAGCTGAAGAGGTTGTTTAATCGACCCCCAATGCAGAATAAGTTTACTTGAGTGTGTTCACGGAGGAAATATTTGTGCCATTGGTGGAATAGCGCGTTTACATATTTATGCTTCGTTTGTTTTTTAGAATAATAACGGGCAAAAGCAAAACGTACGGTATGGAGCCTTGTTTGTTTTTTAATTTAATAATATTAATATAACGAAAAGAAAAGGCTAGTTTTAATAACACAGTTGAGTTGTGATTGTAAATAATATAAAAAATGTTTAGTATTGCATTTTGATTTTATTATTAATAAAAATATATAACGATGTAGATGTGGTTTTATTTTTAACCGGCTTTGAAAAAAAAGGAGGTGCTACGTTTGTCATCATTTTGGCGACCGAAAAACGTTCACCACTGGACAAAGGCCTCGCCAAAGCATCGCCACTTCAACCCGGGTTTGTGGATCAAAGGTTGTAAAAAAAAATAATCTTATAACTGCCTATAGACGTACTTCTAGTCTACTTCTACTTCTAGTCATTTTGTAAAAAAAAAAAATTTTTAGTGGGGACTATGTAAGTCCTTTTGTAAAAAAAAATTGCATAGTGGGGACTATGTATAAGTCTTTTTGTAAAAAAAAATTGCAAAGTGGGGACTATGTAAGTCTTTTTGTAAAAAAAACTTGCAAAGTGCTTGTAAAAAACTTGTAAAAAAAAAGTTGCAAGATTATAATATAATATAATATCCTTGGACATTTCACACAACGCCATATAGTCCCAAGCTAAGCAACCTAATGCTTGTGTTATGGTAACGAGATGGCTGATAAACTACTTATATAAATTTTTCTTGTAAATACATACATATTATAGATAGAAAAACACTCAGACCCAGAACAAATACTTGCAGGTCATATAAATATTTGTTACGTGCGGGAATCGAACCCGCGACATGCGGCGTAGCAGTCAATCGCTCAACCACTGCGCCAACCATGAAGCAAATACAAAGAGGAGATGTCATAATGTGAATGTGCACTGTGACAATAAATCGGTCCTGACGTCATCACGTACTACGTACGTAGGTACTAACTACATTTTTACAGTCCAGTGTTCAGTCTATTTTTAACCGACTTCAAAAAGGAGGAGGTTCTCAATTCGGATGTTTGTATTTTTTTTTTTTAATGTTTTTTCTCGCATAACTCCGTTGCTTGCCAACCGATTTGAAAAATTCTTTTTTTGTTGGAAAGGGTATACTTCCCAAATGGTCCCATAAAATTTTTATCGAAATCGAATAAGCGGTTTTTGAAAAATCAACAAAAATCTAATAAAATCCTACTTAATCATGTGGACGATGTTCTAATAAGTTCCTGTCACTGTAATTTACATACCAGGTAGTGGTATTAACATTTTGGGGGGGAGGAGGGGGTTGTGTAGGTAGGTACCACAACTAAAAAGTAAAAAATAAAAACTTTTTTACAAAAAATTAAACCGACTTCCAAAACAAACACTACAAAGTGACAAATAATTTTGATTTCGGAAGTCGGTGGCAAAAAATTAAAATACAAAACCGAAGACACCGACTTCCGAAATCAAAATTATTTGTCACTTTGTAGTGTTTGTTAAAATAGTTTTTTATTATTTTCTATCTTATTTTAAAGAACAAGATGAAGTGTTGTGTGCTATCATGTAAAAACTATTCAGATAGACGTTCTGATGCCTAGGACGGCATAACATTTCACGTGTAAGTAATTTTATTTCATAAATTATTAGAAGCGTTCTAGAAAAATCTGTGCATTGTCTCTTAACAATAGTGTCACTGCTCGACAAAAGATGGCGCCACTTTGTATCACATCATGTCACCTATACACTAGTGACATCTAGCGAAATCTAGCTAAAACGACATTGTAACAATCGACAAAGCTTAATCTATTAATTGCCCTATTCACCGCTAGATGGAAAATAGAGAGGGGCGTGGTTTGTAACGTCCCTCGCTCCCCGTAAAGTGTCACGCATTATGTTAAAGGGAAATCCAGTTACGGCATCTCCTCTTTGTATTTGCTTCATGGCGCCAACCATGTCGGCGCCATTATTTCTGGACATTAAAAGAGACTGTGACCTCTGAGTTTGTGTCGGTCTTTCTTATCAGAGTAGTCAATTAAGTAAACGCCGACCTCATGATTGTGAAAACCCAATTACAAAAATAAAATTATTTATCGTTTATCAATGAGCAGGAACTCGTGGCTTTTTACTAACAGCCGCACAGGTCGATCCACCAGGTTAAGCTATGCTTGCCGGGGTTGGCCGTGGATAGGTGAATATCTTTACATACGAGACTCCTTCGTGCCTCGGAAAGCACGTTAAGTCGTTGGTCCCGGCTGTCATTTGTGCATCTTTGACAGTCGTTACGATCGTCAGAAGCCCGAAAATCTGACAGCCAGTTTCACCAAGGGGTATCGTATTGCCCAGTTAC
Source organism: Hyppa rectilinea (assembly GCA_951799385.1). Lineage (NCBI taxonomy): Eukaryota > Metazoa > Arthropoda > Insecta > Lepidoptera > Noctuidae > Hyppa > Hyppa rectilinea. The sequence goes on from OX637327.1 coordinate 2,404,260, forward strand.
TGGGTTGTGGAGGTCAGATAGGCAGTCGCTCCATATAAAATACTGGTACTCAACTGCATCCGGTTAGACTGGAAGCCGACCCCAACATAATTGGGAAAAGGCTAGGTGGATGCATGATAATGATTTAACATTTATCAATAAATGTATGAAAATAACAAATCATCGAAGTTGTATGACTAAGCTGATATTCTTCTTTCTGTTTTCCATATTCAGACGGTCCCTCCAGAGCTCCTGAACCATAAGAAGTCACAAAGCAAAGCTATGTATCGACGACTTCGATTGAAGAATCGATTGCTTCGAAGTAACTTCGAAACTTATTAACTGGATCGAGAAACTAAATAATGAATACGATGTTTTTTGTGAAAAATGTATTTAAAATTAAATATATATACATCAAACTTTACTCAGCATTTATTTCACTTGTTTAAAAATCGGTGAAGGAAAACATCATGAGGAAACCAGCATGCCTGAGATATATTTCTCAACAGCATGTGAAGCTAAGTCAGAGGATGGGCCTCTGACTTAGCTTAAAAACTCTTTCACCAGGTTAGTCACTAACCACACGAAAGGTAGAAGAAGATTTATTTCAAATAAACCAATTGCAGGCACTTTGGAATTGTCAAGGGGTCGGTCAGTCAGGAAGATGAAGCTAGTTGCCCATTCCAAGGAGAAGAACGGGCAAGAACCTCCACGGACACTCTTTTAAAACAAAATATGGTTACAAAATATAACATCGTTCAAGTTGTTACTATACATGTGAGAACGATGCAGAACGTTAAAAGCGTCCGTAATAAAAACATAACAATTCTAGAATTAAATTAAAATAAGCTGTAGCAGCTAAGAGATGACCAGTCCCTACTGACAGCGCCCGTTCACGACCATGACGCATGCATTAGCACCATTCAGCTCAACCATTTTGAAGGGAGCTAAATGATCCAACACACGCGCCACCATCAACGAGACATTACAGGGAGCTTGACATGCTCTCAGTCGCCAGGGCACATTCAAGTCAATGTAAGACGTACTCAATAAATGGTAGCCCTTTGATTTAGTATTTTAGTTTATTGTCTTTTTGTAAAAAAAAAAAATTTTTAGTGGGGACTATGTAAGTCCTTTTGTAAAAAAAAATTGCATAGTGGGGACTATGTATAAGTCTTTTTGTAAAAAAAAATTGCAAAGTGGGGACTATGTAAGTCTTTTTGTAAAAAAAACTTGCAAAGTGGGGACTATGAAAGTCTTTTTGTAAAAAGAATCTTGCATAGTGGGGACTAAGTTAGTTTTTTTTTACAAAAAGACAATAAACTAAAATACTAAATCAAAGGGCTACCATTTATTGAGTACGTCTTACATTGACTTGAATGTGCCCTGGCGACTGAGAGCATGTCAAGCTCCCTGTAATGTCTCGTTGATGGTGGCGCGTGTGTTGGATCATTTAGCTCCCTTCAAAATGGTTGAGCTGAATGGTGCTAATGCATGCGTCATGGTCGTGAACGGGCGCTGTCAGTAGGGACTGGTCATCTCTTAGCTGCTACAGCTTATTTTAATTTAATTCTAGAATTGTTATGTTTTTATTACGGACGCTTTTAACGTTCTGCATCGTTCTCACATGTATAGTAACAACTTGAACGATGTTATATTTTGTAACCATATTTTGTTTTAAAAGAGTGTCCGTGGAGGTTCTTGCCCGTTCTTCTCCTTGGAATGGGCAACTAGCTTCATCTTCCTGACTGACCGACCCCTTGACAATTCCAAAGTGCCTGCAATTGGTTTATTTGAAATAAATCTTCTTCTACCTTTCGTGTGGTTAGTGACTAACCTGGTGAAAGAGTTTTTAAGCTAAGTCAGAGGCCCATCCTCTGACTTAGCTTCACATGCTGTTGAGAAATATATCTCAGGCATGCTGGTTTCCTCATGATGTTTTCCTTCACCGATTTTTAAACAAGTGAAATAAATGCTGAGTAAAGTTTGATGTATATATATTTAATTTTAAATACATTTTTCACAAAAAACATCGTATTCATTATTTAGTTTCTCGATCCAGTTAATAAGTTTCGAAGTTACTTCGAAGCAATCGATTCTTCAATCGAAGTCGTCGATACATAGCTTTGCTTTGTGACTTCTTATGGTTCAGGAGCTCTGGAGGGACCGTCTGAATATGGAAAACAGAAAGAAGAATATCAGCTTAGTCATACAACTTCGATGATTTGTTATTTTCATACATTTATTGATAAATGTTAAATCATTATCATGCATCCACCTAGCCTTTTCCCAATTATGTTGGGGTCGGCTTCCAGTCTAACCGGATGCAGTTGAGTACCAGTATTTTATATGGAGCGACTGCCTATCTGACCTCCACAACCCAGTAACTGGGCAATACGATACCCCTTGGTGAAACTGGCTGTCAGATTTTCGGGCTTCTGACGATCGTAACGACTGTCAAAGATGCACAAATGACAGCCGGGACCAACGACTTAACGTGCTTTCCGAGGCACGAAGGAGTCTCGTATGTAAAGATATTCACCTATCCACGGCCAACCCCGGCAAGCATAGCTTAACCTGGTGGATCGACCTGTGCGGCTGTTAGTAAAAAGCCACGAGTTCCTGCTCATTGATAAACGATAAATAATTTTATTTTTGTAATTGGGTTTTCACAATCATGAGGTCGGCGTTTACTTAATTGACTACTCTGATAAGAAAGACCGACACAAACTCAGAGGTCACAGTCTCTTTTAATGTCCAGAAATAATGGCGCCGACATGGTTGGCGCCATGAAGCAAATACAAAGAGGAGATGCCGTAACTGGATTTCCCTTTAACATAATGCGTGACACTTTACGGGGAGCGAGGGACGTTACAAACCACGCCCCTCTCTATTTTCCATCTAGCGGTGAATAGGGCAATTAATAGATTAAGCTTTGTCGATTGTTACAATGTCGTTTTAGCTAGATTTCGCTAGATGTCACTAGTGTATAGGTGACATGATGTGATACAAAGTGGCGCCATCTTTTGTCGAGCAGTGACACTATTGTTAAGAGACAATGCACAGATTTTTCTAGAACGCTTCTAATAATTTATGAAATAAAATTACTTACACGTGAAATGTTATGCCGTCCTAGGCATCAGAACGTCTATCTGAATAGTTTTTACATGATAGCACACAACACTTCATCTTGTTCTTTAAAATAAGATAGAAAATAATAAAAAACTATTTTAACAAACACTACAAAGTGACAAATAATTTTGATTTCGGAAGTCGGTGTCTTCGGTTTTGTATTTTAATTTTTTGCCACCGACTTCCGAAATCAAAATTATTTGTCACTTTGTAGTGTTTGTTTTGGAAGTCGGTTTAATTTTTTGTAAAAAAGTTTTTATTTTTTACTTTTTAGTTGTGGTACCTACCTACACAACCCCCTCCTCCCCCCCAAAATGTTAATACCACTACCTGGTATGTAAATTACAGTGACAGGAACTTATTAGAACATCGTCCACATGATTAAGTAGGATTTTATTAGATTTTTGTTGATTTTTCAAAAACCGCTTATTCGATTTCGATAAAAATTTTATGGGACCATTTGGGAAGTATACCCTTTCCAACAAAAAAAGAATTTTTCAAATCGGTTGGCAAGCAACGGAGTTATGCGAGAAAAAACATTAAAAAAAAAAAATACAAACATCCGAATTGAGAACCTCCTCCTTTTTGAAGTCGGTTAAAAATAGACTGAACACTGGACTGTAAAAATGTAGTTAGTACCTACGTACGTAGTACGTGATGACGTCAGGACCGATTTATTGTCACAGTGCACATTCACATTATGACATCTCCTCTTTGTATTTGCTTCATGGTTGGCGCAGTGGTTGAGCGATTGACTGCTACGCCGCATGTCGCGGGTTCGATTCCCGCACGTAACAAATATTTATATGACCTGCAAGTATTTGTTCTGGGTCTGAGTGTTTTTCTATCTATAATATGTATGTATTTACAAGAAAAATTTATATAAGTAGTTTATCAGCCATCTCGTTACCATAACACAAGCATTAGGTTGCTTAGCTTGGGACTATATGGCGTTGTGTGAAATGTCCAAGGATATTATATTATATTATAATCTTGGACAAATCATGTGAAGACCATGTAGGTTGGTATCTGAAATGGCCTTCTGAATTGTATAACTTGACTTAGATGTATCCTACAACTTCTGTCCTAAATTAAGTATTGCTCCAAATGGCTAGTTTTTTATTCTTATTTAACCATTTATGTACAGACGCCAGCACATCAAGCTATCCCTAACTGTCAAATTTTCTCAATTAAAAATGAACCTTATATCTTTGCAATAAAGTTGAAATACTATCAAAGAATTTTGACAGATTGTGGTAACTTGATGTGCTGGCCTCTGTACACCCATACAAACAGACAAGAAGAAAGGAACAGAAAATACGTATAAAGGTGATGCTTATTTCGAAAGAAATCTTTTCCTGTCTAAAGAAATAGCTTCATCTTTCTGACTGACCGACCCCTTGATAATTCAAAAGTGCCTGTTCATTGGTTTATTTGAAACTAGCTGACCCGACAGACGTTGTCCTGTCTTAACTGTGATACCTACCCTACCTACCTACCTACCTGCCTACCTACCCTACCTACCTAGCTACCTACCCTACATACCCTACCTACCCTAGCTACCCTACCTACCCTACCTACCCACCCTACCTACCCACCCTACCTACCCTACCTACCTACCTACCTACCCACCTACCTACCTACCCTACCTACCTACCCTACCTACCCACCCTACCAACCCTACCTACCCTACCTACCCACCCTACCAACCCTACCTACCTACCCTACCTACCCACCCTACCTACCCTACCTACCCACCCTACCTACCCTACCTACCTACCTACCCACCCTACCTACCCACCCTACCTACCCTACCTACCTACCTACCTACCCACCTACCTACCTACCCTACCTACCTACCCTACCTACCCACCCTACCTACCCTACCTACCTACCCTACCTACCCTACCTACCTACCTACCCTACCTACCTGCCCACCTACCTACCCACCTACCGAACCTACCTAACAAAAAAAAAAAAAAAAAAAATGTATTCTGCTATTCAGGGCGGAGACAAATCCAACGAAACAAAAACCATGAAAATTGGTCCAGCAGATCTCGAGTTATAATGGAGGGAACAAACCCGACTTTCTTTTATATATATATAGATAAATACTTTGAGTTTGAGTGTGAGTTCCAGCATACCTGCGATAGGAAAGTATATAAAAGAGATGTAGACAACTTGTTTAAGGTTGATAGAGAAAAACATATGTAACATAACTGTACGTAATATTTTTTGGTTGTCATGGTCGTTCGACTTTAAGAAAACACCCAAAAAATATATTTTTCATTGTATTATTTTACTTTAACCTTTTCACCGCCAACGTAGGTACAGATAATAATAAATAAATAAATAATAAATAATATATTTGGACTCTTCACACAACGCCATAATTATAGTCCCAAGCTAAGCAAAATAATGCTTGTGTTATGGTAACGAGATGGCTGATAAAATAATTATATACATTTTTTTTTGTAAATACATACATATAATACATAGAAAAACACCCAGACCCGAAACAAATACTTGCAGGTCCTACAAATATTTGTTCCGTGCGGGAATCGAACCCGCGACATGCTGTGCAGTAGTCAATCGCTCAACCACTGCGCCAACCGTGTCGTCAACAGATACTAGCACATAAACCTACAAAACATAAACTATCAAATAGTCGCAATTGAACATGAACCTTATTCCTTTGTAATAATGTTGCAAATCTATCAAAGAAATTTGACAGATTGTGGTAGCTAGATGTGCTAGCCTCTGTACATACCTACACAGGACCTGACACCCCAGCGCCGAGCTATAAATGCACAACGAACAAGATAGTTAAAATGAAGAACTTCATTTGAAGTCGTGGAGCTGGTGGCATGAAAATCTGGAATTTCTATTCAAGTGCTAGGCGGTGAAAAAAAAAAAAAAAAGAAGACATTCTTTTTTTTTTTTTTAAGGCTGGGAAATCATCCAAGAGAGTGTCAGACTCTTACTGACTAAAACCCATCCATGTTCCTTCGGTAGCCCTTCATGTTCCGGGGTAGCGGTAACCCTTTCGGACAATCCCGCTTACCCGGCAGGCTTGGCCCTGAGGGGCCCCTTCATATGCTTTTTTTTTTTTTTTTTTTTAAGGCTGGGAAATCATCCAATGACTGCTCCCGCTCTGGGTGGAGCGGAAGGGAGTGTCAGACTCTTACTGACTAAAACCCATCCATGTTCCTTCCGTAGCCCTTTATGTTCCGGGGTAGCGGTAACCCTTTCGGACAATCCCGCTTACCCGGCAGGCTTGGCCCTGAGGGGCCCCTTCATATGCTGACATCTCTTTGAGGCGCGCGTGGAACATATACGCGCCGTACGGCACGGGTCTGGTGCTGATCGGACGGTGAGTCACCCATTACTCACCGTCCGAAGGGCCGCGCCTACGGTGGCCGGGAGTCGTCACGTGGCTCCCGACGCCCGGAGCGTCTCCCGCGGCGGCTGGGACGGGAGGACCTTTCTCTCTCCCATCCCGCCACCTCCTTCGCGAGCATAACTTTTTCGCAGAAGGAGGTGACTGCCTCCCACTCCCTCTCGCCCCGGACCATGGCTTGCACCAGGGCCGGGCGCGAGAGGTCGCCGCCGCCGATCGCCTCTACGAGGACACGGCGGTGCTCTGCCCAAGCGGGGCAGGTTTGCACCGTGTGCTCTACCGTGTCCTCTGGGCGATCCTCGCAGTGGTGACACCCGGGCGTTTCCTCCCGCCTGATGATGTGCAGGAACCTCCCGAAACATCCATGTCCGGTGAGGACCTGCGTCAGGCGGAAGGTGAGGGCGCCGTGACGCCTCTCTAGCCACTCCTCAACCCTTCATATGCTGACATCTCTTTGAGGCGCGCGTAGAACATATACGCGCCGTCCGGCACGGGTCTGGTGCTGATCGAACGGTGAGTCACCCATTACCCACGTCCGCAGGCCCGCGCCTAAGGTGGCCGGGAGTCGTCACGTGGCTCCCAACGCTCGGGGCGTCTCCTGCGGCGGCTGGGACGGGAGGACCTTTCTCTCTCCCATCCCGCCACCTCCTTCGCGAGCATGACTTTTTCGCAGAAGGAGGTGACTGCCTCCCACTCCCTCTCGCCCCGGACCATGGCTTGCACCAGGGCCGGGCGTGAGAGGTCACCGCCGCCGATCGCCTCTACGAGGACACGGCGGTGCTCTGCCCAAGCGGGGCAGGTTTGCACCGTGTGCTCTACCGTGTCCTCTGGGCGATCCTCGCAGTGGTGACACCCGGGCGTTTCCTCCCGCCTGATGATGTGCAGGAACCTCCCGAAACATCCATGTCCGGTGAGGACCTGCGTCAGGCGGAAGGTGAGGGCGCCGTGACGCCTCTCTAGCCACTCCTCAACCCTTCATATGCTGACATCTCTTTGAGGCGCGCGTAGAACATATACGCGCCGTCCGGCACGGGTCTGGTGCTGATCGAACGGTGAGTCACCCATTACCCACGTCCGCAGGCCCGCGCCTAAGGTGGCCGGGAGTCGTCACGTGGCTCCCAACGCTCGGGGCGTCTCCTGCGGCGGCTGGGACGGGAGGACCTTTCTCTCTCCCATCCCGCCACCTCCTTCGCGAGCATGACTTTTTCGCAGAAGGAGGTGACTGCCTCCCACTCCCTCTCGCCCCGGACCATGGCTTGCACCAGGGCCGGGCGTGAGAGGTCACCGCCGCCGATCGCCTCTAAAGGTCAAGACCTTAGAGAACGGTTTCATAAAGGAGGAGGTTTTCAATTCGGTTAGTATTTTCTTTTCTTTAATGTAAGTATGTTTCAGCGGGATTGTCCGAAGGGTGACCAAAATTCAAATCAAATCAAAAGTCATTTATTCAAACTTGGCTGAAAATCAGCACTTTTTGAAGGTCAAAGTTACATAAGACAGTCCCCCAAAAACGCCCACCCTTCACCACTTCCTAGTGCTTTAGCTGGGAAGAAGAAGTGGCGTAACAAACTCCCCAGCAGCTTTACCGCTTCTTCGGAACATAAAGCGCTAAGGACGGAACATGGATGGGTTTTAGTCAGTAAGAGTCTGACCCTCCCTTCCGCTCCACCCAGAGCGGGAGAAGTCATTTGACGATTTCCTACATTCAAAAAATGTTCACCGATTACTTCGAGGTTTCCGATCATACCTCTATGATTTTTTTTGTTACATATGTTGGTCTTGTGATAGTAAGCGCTACTGCTAAGCATAAGCTCGTGGGTTCAATTCCTAAGTCGGACAAAGCGTTGCAGATTTTTTTCCATCTGGAATTTCTAAGTAGCAGCCTGGACTCTGGATTTGTGCCCGGTTGATAACGATATAATAATTTTATCAAACTTCACTACACAGTATAAAACAAAGTCGCTTTCTCTGTCCCTATATCCCTATGTATGCTTAAATCTTTAAAACTACGCAACGGATTTTGATGCGGTTTTAATAGATAGAGTGATTAAAGAGGAAGGTTTATGTGTATAATTTGTCGACATATTATACGGGCGAAGCCGCGGGCGGAAGCTAGTATATTATAAAGGCGAAAGTTTGCGAGTGAGATTGTATGTTCGTCCATCCCTCACGCTCCAACGGCTGAACAGATCTGGATGAAACTTGGCACAGTGGTAGTTTATGACCTGGATTAACCAAAGGACTCTTTAGCCAGGTAGTACGTTCTCTTGGGATAGTTTCCGAGATCAACGCGGGCGAAGCCGCTGGCAGTAGCTACTATCCACTAAAAATAACCATAACCATACGAGCGTAAATGCCACCCGAAATACCCCATTGTTCTAAAAACCAACCCATCCGTCTTCTAACCTCGTCCACGTGCTAACCGCACTAAACTACCCTCCAGCTTCATTAACTCAAAAAAGGGGTTGTGAAACCTTAAATAATATAATCAGTCGGGGGTGAAATGCTTTAAAGAAAGATTTTTCGACCCCTGTTTGACCTATTTTTAACATTTTTACACTCATTTGTGATTATCTGCGCCGTTGGAGGGCATAAATTGGATGACGTCAGAGGGGTAACTTTGTCTTAAAATATATTACCTACTTGGATGCATATTTTTAACTATGGCGTGGTACTATAAAGGTATGAACTCGTTTTTAGAAGAAATTCTCCGCGACTTTATTTTAAGTAAATGTCAGTTTGGAGACGGGCATTGGTTTATTTATATCATGAATATAAATAGATTTAATTTATTTGCTCATAATACAGGTGTATTTTTTTTAATGAATAGTCCCGATATATATTATTGCAGGTCGTGGCTAAGTAATAACAGCATCACAGGTCGATCCATCAGGTTAAGCTACTCTTGCCGAGGTTGATCGTGGATGGGTGACCATGTTTAAATACCGAGACACCTCACAAAAGCACATTGCCACTGGTCCCGGCTGTCATTTGTGGATCTTTGACAGTCATTACGGGTCGTCAGAAGCCCGGAAATCTGACAGCCAATCTATAGCCATCTATTACCGAGTTACAGCGTAGTGGATGTCAGACAGGTAGTCACTCCATGTAAAATACTGGTGTTTTGCTGTATCCAGTTAGACTAGCTGCCGACACCAACATATGTAGTTGGGATTTTTTTATTTCGTGAACTTTTTAACGTTCGAATTTACAAAAAAAAAAATTGATTCTAGTTTTGTAATTTTTTGCTCCGTTGCTTGGTGTAATTGTTGTATGAACAGCGGGAGCATAAATAAATAAATTGAATGAACTCTTTCAATAAACAATCACACAGCTAGGCCCATTGGGGATACGGTATATAATATGACTGGTAATTAGTGACCGATATTTAAACACGTGATTGTACTCATGATTACAATCAACTTTCCCAATTATTTATTGATATTTGAAATTATAGTTAGGAATGTTTAGTTTATTTGTTGACATTTATAATTTAATTTATTGACATTTATTGAATTTAATTTGAAATTGTATTTTCTAATAATGATTATTTTCTGAATGATTGTAATGTTGTTGTGTGCAATGTAGCTTTGAGACTAAAATTTCAATTTTCATGTTTAATGTTTTAAATATTCAATAATTTTGCATGCCGTAAGGCAAAATGTATCGGGACTAATGAGACCAAACTACCATCATATTTGTATACCTACATTATTGCAAATAAATGATTTCTGATTTCAAAAGAAACTTTTTTTGTAAACTCAATAGTATGTCGACAAATTATGCATATAAACCTTCCTCTTCAATCATTCTATCTATTAAAAAAACCGCATCAAAATCCGTTGCGTAGTTTTAAAGATTTAAGCATACATAGGGACAGAGAAAGCGACTTTGTTTTATACTATGTAGTGATAGTGAAGCGGGCAGTATACATACAAAATAAGTTTGGGAACCTTTGATCTAAATGATTAGTTATGCTTTTGTTTTTTTGTTGAGGGTGGGAAATCCTCCCATGACTCCTCCCACTCTGTGTGGAGCGGAAGGGAGTGTCAGGCTCTTACTGACTAAAACCCATCCATGTTCCTTCAGAAGCCCTTCATGTTCCGGGGATGATTAGTAATGCTACGGTTGCATTGTCGCGACAAGGCGAACTACAATTCGCGCGCTCACCCTCCCACGCCGCTCGACGCCGTATTGTAACAAGAGAGCGCGTGAAGTGCAGTACGCTTTACCGCTACAATGTAGCTGTAGTATTATAAGACTAGTAGGTACTAGAAGCAGTTATTTTTCTAGCCCTAACGCTTTTAATCACTTACTACTTAGAATTTAGAATGTATTGTTTGCCCCGGATGGGTTTTAGTCAGTAAGAGTCTGACACTCTCTTCCGCTCCACCCAGAGTGGGAGGCGTCATTTAATGATTTTCCACCCTCCAATGACCCCAATGACCCCTCCCACTCTGGATGGAGCGGAAGAGAGTGTCAGACTCTTACTGACTAAAACCCATCCATGTTCCTTGCTTAGCCCTTTATGTTCCCGGGTAGATGTAACCCTTTCGGAAAATCTCGCTTAACATAAGGCTCCACAGTTCATACCTCTGCTTCATTTCTCCTCTTAGAACCATGGCCATCATTTATCAGTCTATCAAGGGGCGGTTCTTTGGGCTGTGGTCTCTTATTCTCGTAGTCTTCATCATCAGATCCTTCACCACTATCAGCTTTACCTCCTGACTGCTTCTGTATGACTATGCATCTGAAAGAGAGGGCAATAAAAAGTCATTCATTCAAACTAGGCTGAAAATCAGCACTTTTTGAAGGTCAAAGTTACATAAGACAGTACCCGGCACGCCCGCCGTTCACCACTTCCTAGTGCTTTAGCTGGTAAGAAGTGGCGCAACTAACTCCCCAGCAGCACAGCTGTCTGTTTACTTAGAAGAACTGGATTTTGTAGAGCACATAGCAGGACAATAATTTCACTGTTAGTATTAACGCCATTATTGCACCATGTTTCAACGCAAATAAAAATATTCTATTCTATCCTTAATATTTGTCGACACCCATGCGCCACGCCATGCCACGCCAGGTTCTTGCACAGCCGTGCCAGCTGGCGCCGCTGCTGCCGCTGCTGAGACCCTCAAGCGGCGTAAATACAGTAACCTGGTGAGTAATTACAGTTTTGAACCCTTTGGGTTCGAAACTCTAGGGTTAAGGGGCCGGAGTGCGAAACTCCTTTAAATTTCTCGCCGATTGGTCGACACTTCACATGACCAGAGGGTTGGATTGTTCTTTGGCCAATAAATTAGTATTGCCATTCAACGTGGCAATGCTGCCAGTCTGTTGGGCACGTTTCCGGACGACAGCGATGCGCATGAGTACTTCGACGCCTAAGTGTCCTTTTTGTTTTTATGTTTATTTGTATATAGTTAGTTAGATAGTCATTTAATTTAAGTAAGTATAAGTTGTGATTTAAAAGCTAACAACTTAAACGACGAATAATGTCGTTGATGCTGGCGTGGCGTGATATTATGCGACCTGCACTCCTGCCGCAGGATAGGCCATGGTGCCCGAGACTGTCGACCGCTTCACCGCAGTGACACAAATTAATTAATTTAATATTTGTGATTATATCCTTAATATTAATTATATAGTCTAAAGTAATTTTTTAGATACCTACTAATAATGGTAACTAACCTTTTCTGTCTGGATACCTTATCCAGCGCAAATGCTTCTGAAAAATAAAGTTTTTACTTAATTTATTTACTAGCTTGCTTCCCTCGGCTTTGACCGCGGTTATGTTGAAAATTTCCCAAACAAACCACTCCCAATTTCACCCATTTATCGGGAGGAGTTTCCTAAAATACAAAAGAAAAAACGAATCTTAGCCGAAATCACTTGGTAAGCGGGATTGTCCGAAAGGGTTACCGCTACCCCGGAACATAAAGGGCTACGGAAGGAACATGGATGGGTTTTAGTCAGTAAGAGTCTGACACTCCCTTCCGCTCTACCCAGAGCGGGAGCAGTCATTGGATGATTTCCCAGCCTTAAAAAAAAAGCCGAAATCACTTACTCATAGTCTACCGACATTTAATAACCACTACTCTCAAATCGGTGAAAGAGAACATCGTGAGGAAACCGAAATGTCCCAGAACCAAAGATTCGAAGACATGTGACATCTTCCAACCCGCACTGGAACTGCTTGGTGGCGTAGGCCCACTCCTCGAAGCCAGGAGGCCTGTGTTCCAGCAGTGAGAACATTGCAGGCTAATTATGACATGATGATCATGGACCTTCTGAACGTCAGAGCTTAAAAGCACGCGCGTGCCCTCCACGCCAAGCTACAAATTTATTTCTTCTTGTTATCATGAATTTCCCAATATCCATGGTATCTTTCAATTTGTTTCATGTCATTAAATACGTACGAGAGCTTCAATTTTTAAGATATCTATATTAAACACTCATAAAAGTTATGATTGAATTGTTTAATGCGTGTTATAGTGTTGTTGCCATTGTCACATATTTGTGTTGTTGGCGTAGAAGGCATGCGCTTGCTTGTCACGTATATGATGCACGTTGACGACACGGTTGGCGCAGTGGTTGAGCGATTGACTGCTGCGCACTATGTCACGGGTTCGATTCCCGCACGGAACAAATATTTGTACGACCTGCAAATATTTGTTACGAGTCTGGGTGTTTTTCTATCTATATTATGTATGTATTTACAAAAAAAAATGTATATAAGTAGTTTATCAGCCATCTCGTTACCATAACACAAGCATTAGGTTGCTTAGCTTGGGACGATATGGCGTTGTGTGAAAACGTCCAAGGATATTATCTTATATGTTACAATGGCGTTCAAAAGGTTGATAAATAGAGTATAGGTAAATAAAACTTACCACTGTGTAACAATATGATGAAAACAAAAGAAAACGCGACGTATCGATACATTATCAACTAAACTGTACTATAGAAAAAGTATTCGAAATGACATAATTTATACTCATTGGTTGCAAAATAAAAAAAGCCAGTGAAAGATTAGCTAATGACACCATTATATTATTACATTGAATTTCAACTAAAGTCACAAGTTTTGCTTGTTACAAAACTAATGTACCTATACGGGTTGAAAATTACACACTCCTCAATGTTTATACCCATATCAATTATAGTAAAAAAATATTGATAGTATAAATATATTTTCATTGTTCCTCATTGGAGCTCGTGGCTAAGTAATAACATCATCACAGGTCGATCCATCAGGTTAAGCTACTCTTGCCGGGGTTGGCCATGGATGGGTGACCATCTTTACATACCGATACTCCTCCGTGTCTCGGAAAGCACGTTCAGCCGTTGGTCCCGGCTGTCATTTCTGCATCTTTGACAGTCTTTACGAGTTTTCAGAAGCCCGTCTGACAGCCAGTCTTACCAAGGCGTATCGTATTACCCAGTTACTAACTGGGTTCTTGAGGTCAGATAGGCAGTCGCTCCATGTAAAATACTAGTATTCAGCTGCATCAGGTTAGACTGGAAGCCGACCCCAACATAGTTGGGAAAAGGCTCGGCAGATTGATTGAGTTAGTTAGTAAGTCATTTACTTTTTGATATAAGTTGTTACTTCTTTCTTCTAACAAATAAATAAAATTGACGTGACCCATCCACTGGCTAACCTCGGCAAACGCAGCTTCACCTGATGGATCAATCCGTGCGGTTGTTATTACTTAGCCACGAGCTCCAATAACTACACAAAAAGGACACTTAGGCGTCAAAGTACTCATCCGCATCGCTGTCGTACGGCAACGTGCCCAGAAGACTGGCAGCATTGCCACGTTGAATGGCAATACAGTTATGGCACGTTTTATTTGTTTAGATTGAAGTTCTTTTTCTTCTTTTCGTGTTGTTAGTAACTAACCTGGTGACAGAGTTTTTATGCTGCCCATGGGCCTCTGACTTAGCTTCACATGCTGTTGAGAAATATCTCTCAGGCATGCTGGTTTCCTTACGATGTTTTCCTTCACCGATTTTAAGCAAGTGATAATTATACAATACGCACATGAATCTCTAGTATCAGAGGTCTTGGATTCGAACTCGAGATCTGTGACTTGGCAGTCTGACGGTCACACCACTAGGCTATCACTGCTAATAAGTTAGATTGAAGTTAAGATTCCTAATTCAACATTAAAAGTACTAAAGAAACACCTTAAATATTTTTATTTCTTTTAAGTTGCGGCCTTGCAAAGAACTTCAAGAAATTGTACTGTGGTGTGTCCAAAATGTCTTGAGCTGTCCCCCTTCCCTGGTTCCAAGTGAATAGTTTGGAATAGAGGAAGAACTATGAGATATGAGGGATCAGGGTATATTGGGTGTATCTTAATGAGTCTTTCATTATAAGGGTTATAGGTCAAGTGACTTATCAACGCGGTTTGATAAGGAGATTTGTAGAGAAGTGGTGTAAGTGTGGAATTGAGAAATTGATACTTTATATTGTTTTATAATAACGAATAACGAGGCATTAAACAAAACGCTACCACGTTTTGTTTAATGCCTCGTTGGTCTAGTGGTTGCGTGCGTAGTGTTATTGGGTTTTTCGCTCTGAAATTTCTCAGTAGCAGTCTTAAGTCTGCATTTGTGCCCGGTTGATGGCAATAGGTTCGCCCCCTAACACATCATCATCATCTGCCTAGCCTTATCCCAACTATGTTGGGGTCGGCTTCCAATCTAACCAGATGGAGCTGACTACCAGTATTTTAAATGAAGCGCCTGCCTATCTGGCCTCCACAACTCAGTAACTGGGCAATACAATACCCTTCGGTAAGACTGGCTGTCAGATTTTCGGGCAACTGACGACCCGTAAAGACTGTCAAAGATGCTAAAATGACAGCCGGCACCAACAGCTTAACGTGCTTTCCGAGGCACGAAGGAGTCTCGGCATGTAAAGATGGTAGCCCATCCATGGCCAACCCCGGCAAGCGTAGCTTAACCTAACGGATCGACCTGTGCGGCTGTTAGTACTTAGCCACGAGCTCCTGACGAGGAGCATACATATATAACATGACATTCAAAAATAACTGGAAAAATGTGCGTGTACTATAGGTACACCTCTGCCAAACCCGGGTTACAGGTCTAATGTTGAGTTATGTAACTCATTATTTTAATGCATATGAGAATCCGATAGTTAATAAGAAAATACATTTGCAAAAGTAAAAGATTCATCCAGCGCAAAGTAAGCGCGATTGTCCGAAAGGGTTACCGCTACCCCGGAACATAAAGGGCTAAGGAAGGAATATGGATGGGTTTTAATAAGTAAAAGTCTGACACTCCCTTCCGCACCACCCAGAGCGGGAGGGGTCATTAAAATTTGATGATTCCCACCCACAATAAATGGTAGTAAGTTTAGTGGTAAGTTTAAAAGTTTTTTGAACCATGACTGGAGGCTTTAATTTATCCCTATGTTGAACTTTGTGATGCCATACACAAAAAAAATCAAAGAAGAATTTTGTCTAGAAAAATAATTGACAAAAAATCCCAATTTTACAGTTACACCACTTTCCTACAAGTACGAAGTCAGAGTCATTTAAGCGGTGATGTCCGAACACATTACACAGTGGTTGTGATATAATAATAATTATTAATAATATTGATTATTATTAATAATATATCTCCCGCAGTGAGAGTGTTTAACTCAGTGTGAAAGTGAAATAAAAGTAAGTGCAATCGTCATTATAGGGTTAAGTTTAATGTACCATGATGCCGGAATCAGGCGTCTCCCAAAATAGGATGTGACGCTGGAAGCAGAGGTCGGTGACCGCGGTTATATCGTTCACTTCTTTCGTGTCGACACCCGATATCCTCATCATATACAACCCGAAATCATCCTTAGAGAGAGAGCTGGTGGCTAAGTACTAACAGCCGCACAGGTCGATCCATCAGGTTAAGCTACGCTTGCCGGGGTTGGCCGTGGATGGGTGACCATCTTTATATAACCAGACTCCTCCGTGCCTCGGAAAACACGTTAAGCCGTTGGTCCCGGCTGTCATTTGTGCAACTTTGACAGCCGTTACGGGTCGTCAGAAGCCCGGAAATCGGACAGCCAGTCTAAAGCCATCTATTACCGAGTTACAGCGTTGTGGAGGTCAGAAAGGAAGTCGCTCCATGTAAAATACTGGTCTTCAGTTGCATCCGGTTAGACTGGAAGTCGACCCCAATATAGTTGGGAAAAGGCTATGCAGATAATCATCCTTAGAGGATTGAAGCGTTCAGCTGGACTGTCCGAAGGGGTTACCGCTATTCCGGAACCTAACGGGCTAAGGAAGGAACATGGATTGAAAAAATTGTGTCTTTGGTTCTGTATTTTCGTTTTTTAGTCTGTATCTTTTTTTATTAAATTTTGGTTGTGGTATCTATTGAGAGCTTAAATGATACCTCCTGGAACTCAGATCCTGGTTGGTTAAAATACAACTGAGAGCATTAGATTTTTTTCTTTCTTTCACTGCGTAAACAAACTTGTTTTTGTTTCAGGAAACCCACAAAATGTATTTCAAAATCTTCTTTATTGTGTTGGGTAAGTAACATGCATAACAGCGACCTCGCCCGCTGGGATGTCGGAAAGTATCCCAAGGGAACGTACTACCATGATAAAAAGTATCCTATGTCTTAATCCAGGTCATAAACTACCTCTGTACCAAATTTCATTCAGATCCAAGTCAAAGTCAAAGTCAAATCATTTATTTCAAATAGGCACAAGAATGGCACTTTTGAACGTCAAAATGAACGAGAAATAGAATTGATTCTAGTTGCCCCTTCCAAAAGGTAGTTTCGTGTGGAGAAGAATGGGCAAGAAACTCCACCGTTACTCTTTTAAAATGTTTCACAATGTTTTATATACATGTATTATATAACAAACAATACACCACAAAAGGTGAAAAGATAAACACATGTAGCAGTGGCAAGTAAACTTAATTATGTCATAAGTACATGGTGCTCACTTATTTACAACCATCCGTTCAGCTGTTTGAGCGTGAAGGACGGACAAACATACAAACACACACACACACTCACTCACAAACTTTCGCCTTTTTAATATTAATGTGATAAAGCTCAGCTTGATTGCTTGTTAGCCAGTATTATACAGACACCAGCAAATAAAGCTATCCCAAACTGTCAAATTATTCCAATTGAAAATGAACGTTAAGCTTTAGTAATACAGTCGAAAACCTATCAAAGAAAGTTGACAGAATGGAGTATCTTGATGTGCTAGCCTCTGTACTTAAATCATCATCATTCTCCTGCCTTTATCCCAATTTATTTGGGGTCGGCGCAACATGTCTTTTTCTTCCATACTTCTCTATTAGTCGTCATCTCGGTAGTCACTCCCTTCCTAGCCATATCATCTTTTACACAATCCATCCAACGTTTCTTTGTTCTCCCTCTACTTGTATAGCCATCCACATTCATGCTCACAACTTTCCTGACAACATTTTCCTCATTCCTCCGCATAACATGCCCATTACCATGGCAGCCGATTTCCACACAACTTTTCAGTCACCGGTGTCACTTTCAAACTTCCTTTTATATACTCATTCTCTCTTAACTTAACTGCCTCTGTACTTAAATCGAATTCATTAATTTTAATATTTAATCTTTTACTTTCCAGCATCCTTAGCCGTCTCAAACACATTAAACACTGGGCTGAAGCTGCTCTTCCCCCAAGAGCACAGGGAATACGTCTTCGTGCTGAAGAGCAACGTGTCCACCGGGACCTGGAACCCTCGGAAGAGCACCACGTACTGGCAGCTGGAAGGAAACCTGCATATCCAGGTCTACGACAATTTTACGAAGGCTAGGTTGTCTTTGGATGAACTTGAGGTGAGAACAGCCTTTTTCCTCTTCTTTCCGTGTGGTTAGTGACTAACCTGGTGTCAGAGTTTTTATGCTGCCCATGGGGCTCTGACTTAGCTTCACATGCTGCTGAGGAATATCTCCCAGACATGCTGGTTTCCTCACGATGTTTTCCTTCACCGATTTTAAGCAAGCGATAATTATACAATACGCACATGAATCGGTAAAATCAGAGCTGCGTGTCTTGGGTTCGAACTCGTAACGACCTATGACTTGGCAGTCCGACCATTACACCTACACAGTCAGTTCAGGTCAGTGGTTTAATACCAGCTGATGGTTTTTCTTATGGGAACCGGTAACTGCCATTTACTAGCATTTGGTACTCCAAGGTAATAGTGCCCACCAATAAATGAGAAGAATCATTCCATCTTCCTAGCACGGTGGTCTTTTCTGGGGCGGCTGCTGCAGGAGCGGAAAACCTCAAACCGCGCAAGTATAACAACCTTATTGGAAGTTATATGTTCGAGCCGTTTGGGGTTGAAACACTAGGGCCGTGGGGTCCGAGTGCTCATCGAGTATTTCAGGATATCGCTCAGCGGTTGGTCGACTTTACACGTGACTGGCTGGTCAATTTTTAGGTTAAAGAATCAGCATTGCCAACCAACGTGGCAACGCTGCCAGCTTGTTGGGCAAATTTCCCACTGACAGCGATGGGGATGAAATTTTTGACGCCCTATGAGCTCTTCCCCTTTTTTTACTACTTGTACATAATATTATGTATTTTAAGGTTGTATAGTGTATTTAAGATTTGTGTTTAAATAAAGTTAAAATTATAAATGAGACGCAAAATCTTTTTTTTTTCCAGAAAACAGTATGCTGTAAAAATTACGGTTCGGTGCGTGATCTGGAGACGTCTGATGATAAAGTCTTACAAGAACCTTGGGAATTGGAGTATCAGGTACCTGTATAATATGTTTTCTGGAGCAGACGGAGTTGCGACAATCGTCAAGAGGATCCGGCAATTGGGACTTGTGGTGGCACTGCACAAGTCTGAGGCCATGTCTCTTCATGGTCCTTGGAACGCGTTACCGTCGGTTTCCCAAAAATGGTAGGAGGGGTTCACATCGGCGTCGAGTCGACGATGAAGAAGAAAGAGATGAACTACGATAACATGGCCCGCCCCTCCAAAGCGAAAGTGAAAGTATTTACAAAGCGACCACCAAGGCTCTGCCGGCCTGCTACTGAAGACGAATTTGCTTCTTTCTTTTCGTGTGGATAGTGACTAACCTGATGGCAGAGTTTTTATGTTGCTCATGGGCCTCTGATTTAGCTTCACATGCTGTTGAGGAGTATCTCTCAGACATGCTGGTTTCCTCACGATGTTTTCCGTCACCGATTTTTAAACAAGTGATAATTATACAATACGCACATGAATCCGTAAAATCAGAGGTGCGTTTTGGGTTCGAACTCGAGACATATGACTTGGCAGTCCGGAATCACACCACTGGGCTATCACAGCTGTCGAATACGAATACTTATGAAGACGAATACTTATCTACAACTACATTAGAGCATTTAAACAACATAGACAAACTCTTTCGTAAGGATGTGACTACAAAGATTAAAACAGTCATTTGGACGGGCGCGCCATGTTATCGTAGTTAATCTCTATCTGGGATTCATCCTCGATAGCCGGACTGGACTGTCTTAATGTAGTTTTGACCTTCAAAAAGTGCTGATTTTCAGCCTAGTTTGAAAAAAATGACTTTTGATTTGGAAAAACGACTTTTTTTAAATGTGATATTGAACGAAAGAAATGTATTTGTTTTTCAGGAAAACGGCTACATAAAATCAATATACGTGGGTCATCAGGAGCCTGCCTGGTCCGTCAACCTAAAGCGAGCTATTTCTATCAATTTCCAACTCACTAAGAACACAGGAACTTATTCTGTTAGTGAGGTAAGTAGTTCGCCGAATCGCTTTTTTTTTGAGGGTGGGAAATCGTCAAATGACTCCTTCCGCTCTGGGTGGAGCGGAAGGGTGTCAGACTCTTACTGTCTAAAACCCTTCCATGTTCCTTTCTTAGTCCTTTATGTTCCGGGGTAGCGGTAACCGTTTCGGACAATCCCACCGACCCGACAGGAATGCTGAATGGCTTGTCCCTTTTTTTCAAGTATCAAATTATTTAATAGGGATGATGCCTAAAAATTCCTTTTAACCCCGTCAACGAGATTATAAAAAAATATTGAATGCGTATTTTTTTTAGGCAATTCAAAGATTACGTCGATGCATTGTGTTATAATTTGGCATGACGTCACTCATATGTAGATTTAAAAACTGAGTTGTGATGTAGGGCCAGTTCCTAACTTTAATTACGTTATAGTCAGTTTTCATTAATATGATAAAGCAAAAAGCGTGCGATTCGGACTCGCGCACGAAAGGTTCCGTACAATTATCTTTCAAATTTTCTCAATTAAAAATGAACCTTATGTCTTTGCAATAAAGTTGAAATACTATCAAAGAAATTTGACAGATTGTGGTAACTTGATGTGCTGGCCTCTGTACCATTATCTATAAAAACGACAAAAAAATAATGTCTGTTGTATGGGAGAAAAAGCTTTAAAAAAACATTTTGTTCTGTTTTTTAGTATTTGTTGTTATAGCGGCAACAGAAATACATCATCTGTGAAATTTTCAACTGTCTAACTATCACGGTTCACGAGATACAGCCTGGTGACAGACGGACAGACAGACCGACGGACAGCGGAGTCTTATTAATAGGGTCGCATTTTACCCTTTGGGTACGGAACCCTTACGTGTCAATTTTTTTTCACCTCACAGGCTCGGAAAGAGTCTGTTTGTCATTCGAAATCTGAGCCCAAAATTGCATTTTGCTCGCTAGCGTGGAAAGAGTTTTTAAAATTCGAACCTTTCTATTTAATAATTTTCTATACTGCCAGTCCACTGAAAATGCACGGTCTAAAACAAAATATTAAATAATACCGCTCACCTTAAAAACTTCCATCACAGTACAGAAATTAAATATTTTGCGAGAATATAATTGTAAAATTGGAATTAATGTTGTTTATGTGAAATAAGTATTCCATTTGATAAAAAAACTGTGACATCACATTTGAATATGCCATAAAAATACTAACCTGTCAAATACCCAATTGTGTAGTAATTTAACTTTAATTTTTTAAATAAAATAAATACTAATATAGTATGTTATTTAACCCTTTGCTTGGCAAAAATAAATATTTATTAAATTAAATTAGTTAGTTATTTGTACTAAATTAGTTTTTTTCTTTCATTCTCCTTAGAGGACAAGTAGGATATAGAACAAAATACAGGGTGGGTATCTAATTTTGGAGATATTCTATGTATCTCATAAAATACATTGCAAGTATCTGTTATTTTCTTCACATGAGTCAATGTATCTGAGACGCTCGAACAAAATAAAACTCAACATATAACACCTGTTTTCTTGCACCTAGCAGTTTCCTCGCTGTAGTGAGGTGAAAAATTGTGTGTTGCGCTCGGCAGCAAAGCTTTTCTGCGTCTCGTACCTTGAAACCTGAGCGTAGCGAAGGTTTCAATACAAGTACTCGCGCCAAAAATCAACTTTGCAGCCTTACATAACAAATAACTATTGTTTGTTTATGTGTTATTTTATACTCTGTTTCAGCCTTGCCTGGACGACATATGCGCAATGATATACCTATCGAAAGGCAACCTCATCAAAAAGTACACCAGCCTCAAGGTGCCGACTGCCAGGAGTAGAAACAGCTGGGCTTCTGTGCCCTGGTCTTCAGCTTACTCTGGAAGAGCTGTTGTGAGTATTAAGGCTATATTTTGTACTACGAGTAGTTTGTTCCACGAGGGTATGTTGATTCTGTTGGTCCTACTGAAGTTTTGAAACCAAAATATACCTACCTCCTATATAAATAAACTAGCACTTTGCCCGCGGCTTCGCTCCCGTGGTGTTTCCGTGACCCGTTATTTTTGCCGGGAAAAGTAAAACAAAGTCGCTTACTCTGTCCCTAAATCCCTATGTAAGCTTAATAAATCTTTGAAAATACGCAACTGATTTTGATGCGGTTTTTTTAATAGATAGAGTGATTGAAGAGGAAGGTTTATGTGTATAAATTGTCGACATATCATGCGGGCGAAGCCGCGGGCGGAAGCTAGTAAATAAATAAAATTATAATTTTAATTGTTTCATATAATTTTACAGATAGATTCGGTTTCTTCGGCAGAACGAACATACGAAGTGGATGATTACAAAGGGTTGAGTTCTGTTGAGCTGAGGGGAAGTTATCAGTATAAAACACATGACCACATCTTAGCTGTTAATACCGAGTGAGTACATAACACACTTGAATGTGCCCTGGTGGCTGACAGTATCAAAATCAAAATATAATAATAATAATATCCTTGGACAATTGACACAACGCCGTATCGTCCCAAGCTAAGCAACCTAATGCTTGTGTTATGGTAACGAGATGGCTGATAAACTACTTATAGACTTACATTTTTTTTTTGTAAATACTTACATATTATAGATAGAAAAACACCCAGACCCGTAACAAATACTTGCAGGTCGTACAAATATTTGTTCCGTGCGGGTATCGAACCCGCGACATGCTGCGCAGCAGTCAATCGCTCAACCGCTACGCCAACCGTGTCAATCAAAAGTCATTTATTCAAACTACGCTGAAAATCAGCACTTTTTGGAAGTCAAAGTTACATAAGACAGTCCCCCAAAAACGCCCACCCTTCACCACTTCCTAGTGCTTTAGCTGGGATGAAGAAGTGGCGCAACAAACTCCCCAGCAGCACAGCTGTCTGTTTAGTTGGAAGAACTTGATTCTACACATTTATCGTATGAGAAGTAATTAACATTAGGAAACACATCACATTAAAATCAATCATTTGCCACATGTCAGCTAGCACACGCCAATATACCAATTAAAACATTGAAAACTGACTATACTCAAGAGTAAATAAATAAATAAAATAAAAAAAGAGCCTCCAGGTAAAAGGGCGCCCACTGACATGTGCAATACCGTACTATGCTATGTCCATACAGCCGCAACTCGAAGTTACAAATGCTCAATTTAATGTCTCGCTGATGGTGGCGCGTGTGTTGGATCATTTAGCTTCCTTCAAAATGGTTGAGCTGAATCGTGCTAATCCATTGGTTATGTTCAACGGGCGCTGTCAGTAGGCACTGGCAATCTCTTAGCTGCTATGGCTGGTTTAAATTTAATTTTGAATTGATTTTCATACGAAAAGAACAAGAAGATCTATGTACTCCAGGAAAATTAAATTAAAAAAAATCAACAGAGTATACAACCTCCTTCAAGATGCAATACAAAAAAAAACTTAATATTTTTCCGACTTATTCGTTTCAGCCTATCCCTAGCATATGACCATGATGTACCAGCCAAGGGTGTGGAGAAGATCAACCTTCTACAAACCACCATACAGTACGTGGCTAGCGATTTTACTGATCCATCCAATGGTATCAGGAATTTCTCTCAAGCACTTTTGAAGAACACAACTTATGAGGTATGTAACATTAAGAGCAGTTCTGCGGTCAGCGGGAGTGTCCGAAAGGGTACCATGGTACCACTGCCCCGGAACAAAATCAAATCAATCTGCCTAGCCTTTGCCCAACTATATTGGGGTCGGCTTCCAGTCTAACCGGATGCAGCTGAATACCAGTATTTTACATGGAGCGACTGCCTATCTGACCTCCACAACCCAGTCACTAACTGGGTAATACGATACCCCTTGGTAAGACTAGCAGATTTTCGAGCTTCTGACTACCCGTAACGACTGTCAATGATCTACGAATGTCAGCCGTGACCAACGACTTAACGTTTTCCGAGGCACGGAGGAGTCTTGATATCTGAAGATGGTTGGTGACCATAGACAGACCCGGCAAGCGTAGCTTAACCTGATGGATCGATCCGTGCGGCTGTTATTACTTAGCCACGAGCTCCTCGTTGTCCCCGAACATAAAGGGTAAATAGTTATTTGTTATGCAAGGCTGGAAAGTTGATTTTTCGCGCGAGTACTTCTATTGAAACCTGAGTAAGCGAAGGATTCTAGGGTTGAACCATGAGCGAAGCGAGTGGTTCAAATATAGAATTCTGAGCGTAAAGAAGGTTTCAAAGGTACGAGATGCAGAAAAGCTTTGCTGCCGAGCGCAACACACAATTTTTCACCTCACTACAGCGAGGAAACTGCTAGGTGCAAGAAAACAGGTGTTATATGGTGAGTTTTATCTTGTTCGAGCGTCTCAGATACATTGACTCATGTGAAGAAAATAACAGATACTTGGCAATGTATCTTAGGAGTTACATAGAATATCTCCAAAATTAAATACCCTGTATTTTGTTCTATATCCTACTTGTCCTCTAAGGAGAATGAAAGAAAAAAACTAATTTAATACAAATAACTAACTAATTTAATTTAATAAATATTTATTTTTGCCAAGCAAACGATTAAATAACATATTATATTAGTATTTATTTTATTTAAAAAACTAAACTTAAATTACTACACAATTGGGTATTTGACAGGGTAGTATTTTTATGGCATATTTAAATGTGACGTCACAGATTTTTTTTATCAAATGGAATATTTATCAACATTAATTCCAATTTTACAATTATATCCTCGCAAAATATTTAATTTCTGTACTGTGATGGAAGTTTTTAAAGTTAGCGGTATTATTTAATATTTTATTTTAGACCGTGTCTTGCATTTTCAGTGGACTGGCAGTATAGAAAATTATTAAATAGAAAGGTTCGAATTTTAAAAACTCTTTCCACGCTAGAGAGCAAAAGCGATTTTGGGCTCAGATTTCGAATGACAAATAGACTATTTCCGAGCCTGTGAGGTGAAAAATAATTTTAGAAGTCGGTGGCAAATAGCGAAAATACAAAACAAAACAATGACTTCCGAAATTAAAGTAATTTTTCCCGCAAAGGGTTAGGTTAGGTTAGTTAGTTATCAAGTTACCACAATCTGTCAAATTTCTTTGATAGTATTTCAACTTTATTGCAAAGATATAAGGTTCATTTTTAATTGAAAAAATTTGACAGTTAGGGATAGCTTGATGTGCTGGCGTCTGTACATTCATATTTACAGCCAGCTATGTATAAGTCCCATGTAATAGGGAACGAGTCTATTGACAAAAAAAAAAACAAAAAAAAAAGATTCCTTAAAGAAAAAACGTTTGAACTTCATGGTTCACCTCGCGACCTCATTGTATAACCAGGTCAAGGTCAAGAGGTCCATTATACTACGTTATGAGTGACGTAATCATAAAACATGCATTTGGGTTCAACCGGAAACTACAGTACCTCACGAACAAAACTGAACTTAAAAAATAATGGCTATTTTTAAGTCATAATAATTATTACCTTTATTTCAATCTGCCAAGCCTTTTCCCAGCCGCCGCGGGAGACGCTCCGGGCGTCGGGAGCCACGTGACGACTCCCGGCCACCGTAGGCGCGGGCCTGCGGACGGTGAGTAATGGGTGACTCACCGTCCGATCAGCACCAGACCCGTGCCGGACGGCGCGTATATGTTCCACGCGCGCCTCAAAGAGATGTCAGCATATGAAGGGGCCCCCCAGGGCCGGGCCTGCCGGGTAAGCGGGATTGTCCGAAAGGGTTACCGCTACCCCGGAACATAAAGGGCTACGGAAGGAACATGGATGGGTTTTAGTCAGTAAGAGTCTGACACTCCCTTCCGCTCCACCCAGAGCGGGAGCAGTCATTGAATGATTTCCCAGCCTTAAAAAAAAAAAAAAAGCCTTTTCCCAACTATGTTGGGGTCGGCTTCCAGTCTAACTGGATGCAGCTGAATACCAGTATTTTACATGGAGCGACTGCCTATCTGACCTCCACAACCCAGTAACTAGAATTAAAGATATATATATATATATATATATATGTAAGCTTTGTGTACTGTATGTTGTGTACGTAGCTCAATATACGAGTATGTGTAATAGAATAAGGAATAGAAGTAAATATCATAAAACTGCAAGTTTAACTAAGTAAACTAATACAGTGTCAACCTACTAAAAGATTGGAAGTAAAAACCTTTAATTGTCGATTTTTCTATTTTTAGGTTAGTAGGTCATAATTCACAATGTGTAAACATTTGATCTCAATTATTTGAGTGTTTCAATTTTATAATAACAATAAGCATTTCTATTTTTAGAAAAATCAAATTGAGCGTTATTTACTCCAGTATCATCTTACATATTACATATGTATATTTCATTACAATTTTTTTATTTCAGATACTATTGAAAATTGCAAGAAAGGGGATAGACGCCGATAACATAGTGAGAAATGCTTCTCTTATACACAGCTTTGATTTCATCGATCTATTAAAGTAAGTAAACTCAACGTTTATAAATTAATTAATTTGTTTTCGTTTGATATAAGTACTTTGCATAAACACCAAAAAAATAGGCCAGCCCTCTGGTCACGTGAAGAGTCGACCGCTTGGCGATGTCTCAAAAACATAGTGGGCACTCGGACCCGGAGACCCTCGGTTTCAACCCCAAAGGGCTCGAACATACAGAGTTGATATGGCAGTGGGGCATTAAATTACACTACGTATCCTACACGTGTTTAGTATCAATTCGTTACGGAATAAAAATAAAAAGCCTACCCTACCTACTCTACCTACACGACCTACCCTACCTACCCTACGTACCCTACCTACCCTGTCTATCCTACCTACCTAGGGGTATGAAAAATAGATAGTAGCCGATTCTCAGACCTACTGAATATTCATATAAAATTTTAAAAAAATCGGTCAAGCCGTTTCGAAGGAGTACGGTAACTAACATTGTGACATGGAAATGTTATTTAAATCAATCAACTTATCTATTACTCTTCTTTCCAGCACCATCTCGAGACTAAATCATGAAACCCTGGTAAGACTGTTCGATGACCTGGTCCTGGGCACCAGCTATGAGTTGGAGACAGCCAGGAATATCTTCATAGAGGTACTGCCTCACGCCAGGAGTGACGCCTGCGTGAGGTTTATCAAATACTTGGTGTTGGAGGAGAAGGTTGGTTCAAAATTCAAATATTTAAAAAGTCACGTACAATTCTTTGTATGCAGTGCGCCTGGGCATCTTGTTGGAAGATATAAAAAGGAGCTGTGAATCGAAAGCTGCAATAAGTTTTCCTCTTAGATTTTAATAGAGATTTAAAAACTACAAAGTGAGTGTTTCCAAAGTTAATAAAATCAGAACTTCACTGAGTTACATGTATGTTTACAAAAAAATAATATTGAAATGTCTGATTGTGATGACAAATACTGGTATTCAGCTGCATCCGGTTAGACTGGAAGCCGACCCCAACATAGTTGGGAAAAAGCTAGGCAGATGATGATTGTGTTGACAAAATAACAATTAATAAAAGCAAAAGCAGCTGTTTCATTAAGAAGTGCAAAACTTGCGCAGTGAAAATGTATAGAACAGCGTATCATTTTTAATAACCCACAAATTATTTCAACGCATGAAGGTTCAGAATCATGCTGTATCCATTAGGGGTCAGCTGGATTGTCGAAAACGGTTACACTACCCCGGAACATAAAGGGCTAAGGAAGGCACATGGGTTTTAGTCAGTAAGAATCTGATACTCCCTTCTGCTTTACCCAGAGTAAGAGCGGTCATTTGATGCTATACCATCATCATCTGCCTAGCCTTTTCCCAACTTTGTTGGGGTCGGCTTCCAGTCTAACCGGATGCAGCTGAATACCAGTATTTTACATGTAGCGACTGCCTATCTGTCTATCCTATCATTTGATGATATATCACTTTCAAAATAACAAAAAAATGCTGTATCCATAGCCGTAGGTAGCCGCTTTCGTGTTGATGTCCCTTCCAGCAATAGGCTGACTCGATTATAATAAATAATAATAATATCCTTGGACATTTCACACACCGCCATTTAGTCCCAAGCTAAGCAACCTACTGCTTGTGTTAAACTACTTAAATACATATTTTTGTAAACACATACATATTATACATAGAAAAACACTCAGGCCTGGAGCAAATAATTGCAGGTCGTACAAATATTTATTCCGTGCGGGAATCGAACCCGCGACTTTCTGCGCAACGGTCAATCGCTCAACCACTGCGCCAACCGTATTGTCAAAGAGATTTTGTTGTACAGAGGCCAGCACATCAAGTTACCACAATCTGTCAAATTTCTATGATAGTATTTCAACTTTATTGCAAAGACATAGGGTTCATTTTTAATTGAGAAAATTTGACAGTTAGTCATAGCTTGATGTGCTGGCGTCTGTACGAAGCCTAACTACCTATCTTTCTGTCAGTCCAACTTCCATTCAATGGTATTAATAAAATAAAAAATAAAATTCATTTGTTTTGGATAACTAATTGATCCATAATTCCATACAGTCATTTACAATTAAAATAAATCAAATTTAAATTAAATTGAATTAAATTAGGAATTAACAAATAAATATTATAAATTAAATATACAATAAAAAATACAATTAAAAACTTTAAAATACAGTTAAAAATAAAAAATACAATTAAAAACTTTAAAATAAAGTTCAAAATAAAAAATACAATTAAATTTTTTATTTTTTATTGTATTAAACCCTTTGTTCATCTTCCAGGAAAAAGTCGAAGACGCAGCCCTCCTGTCCCTCATCAGAAAGCTACCATTCCACGTGGCAGCTCCGAACCAGGCTCTACTTGAGGAGTTGGAGGTCCTCAGCAAGTTGGGGCTGGATTTCCCACATGATATCAGACATGCTGGTATACTGAGCTTCGCGACGCTACTACATAAGACAATGGAGACTTCACAAGTGAAACAGGATTATTTTGATAATATTGTTGTGAAGTATTTTCGAATGTATAGCGGTGAGTGTGATGGTCTTTTTTAGCATGTAATACTTTTACAGAGAAAGAAAGGAAACTGAAATACCAAAGTGCAATTTTAGTGTAGGCACAGACGCCAGCACATCAAGCTATCCCTAACTGTCAAATTTTCTCAATTAAAAATGAACCTTATGTCTTCGCAATAAAGTTGAAATACTATCAAAGAAATTTGACAGATTGTGGTAACTTGATGTGCTGGCCTCTGTACTTGGATATTTCTAGATGGATTTCTTACAATAAATATTTAAAGTTCTTGTGAACTCTGTATAAAAACGGCAAAACAATCACATTTGTTGTATGCCCCCTCTAAATATTTATGTTATTCAATTTTTTAGTATTTGTTATAGCGTCAACGTCAAAGTCAAATCATTTATTTCAAAATTATTCACAAGAAAGGTACTTTTGAACATCAAAATGAAATAGAATTGATTCTACTTGCCAACTGTTATTCTAGTTGCCCAAAAGGTTCGTGTCGGCAAGAAACTCCACCGTTACTCTTTTAAAATGTTTTGTATACACGAATTATAAAATTATATGTGAAGACGATGCACCCAGAATAAAAATACTATACTGGCAACACAAAGAAAATCAAATGCAACAATGGCTGGTAAAATTAATTATTATTCTTATACTTGGTGCGCACATAATTATTACAAACATTCTAAAGTTTAATAATAATTAACGTAAATAGCGGCAACAGAATACATTAACTGTGGAAATTTCAAGTGCCTAACTATCACGGTTTATGAGATACAGCCTGGTGACAGACGGACAGACGGATGGACACTGGAGTCTTAGTAATAGGGTCCCGTTTTATACTAGTTACGACACGGTTGGCGCAGCGGTTGAGCGATTGACTGCTGCGCAGCATGTCGCGGGTTCGTTTCCTGCACGGAACAAATATTTGTACGACCTGCAAGTATTTGTTACGGGTCTGGGTGTTTTTCTATCTATAATATGTATGTATTTACTAAAAAAAATGTATATAAGTAGTTTATCAGCCATCTCGTTACCATAACACAAGCATAGGTTGCTTAGCTTGGGACTATATGGCGTTGTGTGAAATGTCCAAGGATATTATTATTATTATTATGGTTGCATCGTTTTGTACCGTACCTCTGCCGAACCGTTCGGAAATGACAGGCGTTATGTTATGCTATGTTTATTTATTTACAAACGCTTTGTTACTGTATTTACAAAAATAACTGCGTATTTGAAACAACGGAATCTTTTGTTCTCAGGAAGGACAAATTCGTCAATAATTTGTTCAAGGTTTTTAGATTTCGGGGTTCCGCACTCAAAGGATAATGCGGGACCCTTTTACTAAGACTCCACTGTCAATCCGTATGTCTGTCTGTCTGCCACCAGGCTGTATCTCATGAACCGTGTTATTTAGACAGTTGACATTCTCACAGACGATGCATTTCTGTTGCCGTTATAAAAAAATCTTAAAAAACAGAATAAAATAAATATTTAAGCAGGGCTCCCATACAACAAACGGGATTTTTTGCCGTTTTTATAGATAACTAGCTGACCCGGCAGACGTCGTCCTGCCTTAACTGTGATTCCTACATACCTTTCCTACCTACCTTTCCTACCTACCCTACCTACCTACCCTACCTACCCTACCTACCCTACCTACCCTACCTACCCTACCTACCCTACCTACCCTACCTACCCTACCTACCCTACCTACCCTACATACCCTACCTACCCTTCAGACCCTACCTACCCCACCTACCCTACCTACCTAGGGGTATGAAAACTAGATAGTAGCCGATTCTCAGACCGGCTAATTGGACGACTCGCACGAATTTAACTCGCACGAAACGTGCGAATCGACTACTTTAAAAAATATGTAGTCGATTCGCACGAAGTTCATTTAATGGCGTGCGAATCGACTCTCTCACAAAAATGTAGTAGGCTATTCGCACACATTTCATTTTGAGGAATAAAAAAATTAAAGTACAGTCGTATTCAGCCATCACTGAAATAAAACTAAAAAGTAATCGAAGTTTAAATAACAGATATTTACTTGAAAGTAAGAAAGATCTGTATTAAATAAGTAATAATTATTACTTAAAACGTGGCATATCTACATGTTTTTTTTTTTTTTTTTTTTTTTTTAATACAGATATTTTTTATTATAGATTAAGTGTTTTCATTATCTATCTATTACGTGTAAAACACATTTGACCTTACCACTTCTGTACTCAAGTGTACTTTATCTTAACTGCATTTCATAAAAAACATTACGTGTGCGAATAGCCTACTACATATTTGTGAAGGTGTCGATTCGCACGCCATTAAATGAACTTCGTGCGAATCGACTACATATTTTTTAAAGTAGTCGATTCGCACGTTTCGTGCGAGTTAAATTCGTGCGAGTCGTCCAATAAGCCCTCAGACCTACCGCATATGCATATAAAATTTCATAAAAATCGGTCAAGCCGTTTCGAAGAAGTATGGTAACTAACATTGTGACACGTGAATTTTATTTATATAAGATGGTACGGAACCCTTGCCTGCGCGAGTCCTACTCGCAATTGCTCGGTGTTTTTCTTTTGTAATGTTATGGCTTCCTTAGACCTTCAAAATTATTTGTTTTGACGATCTTGTAAGGCCTCGACTCACGGTCTACCTTCCGTTTCTATTACCAATCTAAAACACTTGGTTTATACAGCTTCTTTTTTTCTTTACCGTGTGGTTAGTGACTAACCTGGTGGTAGTTTCTATGCTGCCCATGGGCCTCTGACTTAGCTTCACATGCTGTTGAGAAATATCTTTTAAACAAACTAGTTTCCTCACGATGTTTTCCTTCACAATTTTTTAAGCAAGTGATATACAATACACACAATAATTCGACAAGTCAAAGGTTCGTGTCTTGGGTTCGAACTCGAGACCTAAAACTTGACAGCATGTGAAGCTTAGTCAGAGGCCCATGGGCAGTATAAAAACACTGACACCAGGTTAGTCACTAACCACACGAAAAGAAGAAGGCCTGTACATGTTATATATTTGTTTTATTTATTTATTAACTCAACATCACCACCACCGATACTAGTTTGCATATTGTATTTAATATCTCTAACAGACATATATCAGCACACTGTGAAAATAACCCAATTAAAAATGAACTTCATCCTTTTAGGATAAAGTTTAAAATCTATCAAAGAAATTTGACAGATTGGGGTACGTTAATGTGCTCGGCTCAGTACCACGCTTTCTCTGTCCCTATATCCCTAAGTATGCTTAAATCTTTAAAACTACGCAACGGATTTTGATGCAGTTTTTTTTAATAGATAGAGTGATTCAAGAGGAAGGTTTATGTGTATATTTTGTCAACATATTTTACAGGGCGAAACCGCGGGCGGAAGCTAGTTAAAACTAAAACAATACTTTTGCTTCCAGATTGCCCCCAATACCTGGATAGAATGATCTGGCTCCAAGGACTCTGCAACATTGGGTATTCAGCCGAATCCTACACCAGGATCATACATACTGATACGACGAGAGATAAACATGAGAGGCTGTGGGCAGCCCTGGCTGGTAGCCCGAAGACTGAGGATCCTTATACGGTTTGTTCTTTTAAGCATAGAATAATCAGCCTATAATGTTTCCAATCTTCTTCTTTTCGTGTGGTTAGTGTATTTTATGGCTAGGAAGAGAGTGACTGCCGAGATGACGACTAATAGAGAAGTATGGAAGAAAAAGACATGTTGCGCCGACCCCAAATAAATTGGTATAAGGGCAGGGGCATGATGAGAAGACTTTGTGTTTTCTCACAATGTTTTTCTCGGATTGGTAAGTCTCACGTCTCGAGTTCGAACCCAAGGCACGCACCTCTGTCTTTTCGGATTCATGTGCGTATTGTATAATTATCGATCCATCGGGTTAAACTACGCTTGCCGGGGTTTTGGTCCGTGGATGGGTGACCATCTTTACATATAAAGACTCCTCCCTGCCTCGGAAGGCGCGTCGAAGGCCCGTCTTACCAAAGGGTATCGTACTACCCAGTTACTGACTGGGTTATGGACATCAGATAGGCAGTCGCCCCATGTAAAATACTGGCAATCAACTGTAACCGGTTAGACTGGAAGCCGACCCCAACATAATTGTGAAAAGACTAGGCAGGCAAGCGATATTTATTATTCCACGTTATTTTCGCCATCGACACGCTCAAAAGAAGAATAAATCAATTAATACCATAAAATATTAATAAATATATTAGGTATTAGCCGCTGCAGGTGCAGAAAACCTCAAACGGTGCAAATATTCCAACTTTATTGCGACTTTTATGTTCGAGCTGTTTGGGGTTGATGTTTTTGTTTTGTTTTTCGAGACATCGTCAAGGTTAGTCGACTCACGTGACCAGAAGTCTGGCCTATTTTTACACGCTTTATATTAGCTTCACTTGTATGTATATGTAACCGACTCCTTTAGACGCGATTTTCACCCACTTTAAACGGCCAGATTTCGTTCAAACTTTGTAGATTTATCGAGGACCGATGACAATACAATAATTTGAACTAACAAGTAGGAAATAAAAAATAGTTTAAAAAACTAAAAAACACGCTTTTTAGAGAAAACCGAACTAAAAAATAGAAAATAAATTTTACTTTTTAAAAAGCGTGGGGTGCATGGTGGTGGTGAATATTATCTTAAAAAGCACCCCACGCTTTTTAAAAAGTAAAATTTATTTTCTATTTTTTAGTTCGGTTTTCTCTAAAAAGCGTGTTTTTTAGTCAAGGAATCGTCAATTGCCATACAACGCGGCAATGCTGCCAGCATTTTAGGAACTTTTCCTGTTGACAGCGATGGGGATGAATTTTTTTATGCCTTTTGATATTATTTTTGTACATATTATTATGAATATTAAGGTTTAAATGTAAATATTATGTAAAATAGTAGGTAAATAATGAATATTAATAATATTTCTGCTTTCAGATATTAGAAACCACGCTACCAATAATCACAAACGACACGGAGAGCATACAGCTGCGAATCATAGCGCTCCACACATTCCTCGGTTCCTCAAACGTCAGAGAGTCGGACTTTATGTTCATACACAACTACATAAGAAATTGTGACAATAGCCAGTTGAAACGATTCTGGTTTGCGACCATGAAAAATTTAGAAGCAAATAAGTATTTTTCAGGGTACAGGATAACGTAAGTATTATTTATTTAAATTTCGTTTTATTCATAAGAAGAGGAGCTCTTGGCTTAGTAATAACAGCCGCACGTCCCGATCTAGCAGGTTAAGCTACGCTTGCCGAGGTTGGTCTGTGGATGGGTGACCAAATTTACATACCGAGAGCACATTAAGCCGGTGGTCCCGGCTGTCATTCGTGGATCTTTGACAGTCGATATGGTTCGTCGGAAGCCCGAAAGTCTGACAGTCAGTCTTTGATGACGATTTTTATGCTGTTCGAAAGATAAGGCAGTTAACAGACGTAGAAACCGCGCGTTTGGTCTATTTTAGTTACTTCCACAGCATTATGTCGTATGGCATTTTACTGTGGGGTCGGGCTGCTGACATTGAATCCATTTTTATTTTGCAAAAGCGAGCGATCAAGGCTATTTACAATCTTCGTCGTCGCGAATCGCTTAGAGAACTATTTAAAAGGGTTAATATATTATTATGACGGTACCTAGCCAATTCATTTATGAAAATATTATGTATGTAAGAAAAAATTGACATCTTTTTAACAAAATAAGTGATAGGCATAATTTTAATACTAGAAATAAAGATAAAATAATTCAACCATTTTTTCGATTGTCAAAAGTACATACATATTTTATGGGGTTCTGTGTTAAATGTTACAACAAAATACCTTGTGACATACTGCAATTAAATGAAAGAAAATTTAAAACTCATATTAAAAGTACACTTTGTAAACAAGCTTATTACAAATTAGAAGATTATATCAAAGATAAGGATGCTTGGAAACATGCTGGTCCTGCTCCACAGGACCATCTAGTGTCTAGACAAAATCAAACTGGTTGCTAAGTAAATTAGGTAGTAATTTATAATTTGTACCATATAATTGTATGATTAATTTATTATTATTAACTCTTAGAATGTTTGTAAATATGTGAGCAGCATGTACTTATGACATAATTAAGTTTACTTGCCACTGCTACATGTGTTTTTCTTTTCACCTTTTGTGGTGTATTGTTTTTATTCTGGGTGCATTGTCTTCACATATAATGTTATTTAAGAGGGACGGACCTGTGCCTAAGAAATTATTGCCGCACAGGTCGATTCATCAGGCTTAGCTTCGATTCACGCGGCTTGTCTATGGATGATTGACGATTTTTAAACCCAATTTACCTTTGTGCTTTGGAAAGCATGTTAAGTCGTTTGTCTCAGCTGCCATTTGTAGATCTTTAAAACGCGAAAGATGGTGGGGATGTATAGATGTTTGTTACTCTTTCACACAAAATACATACAACTTGCTGATTTAAAATTTTTATTCGTTGGCACAGCCACTTTTAGATCGGGCGGTGAGTAATGGGTGACTCACCGTCCGATAAGCACCAGACCCGTGCCGTACGGCTCGTATATGTTCCACGCGCGCCTCAAAGAGATGTCAGCATATGAAGGGGCCCCTCAGGGCCAAGCCTGCCGGGTAAGCGGGATTGTCCGAAAGGGTTACCGCTACCCCGGAACATAAAGGGCTACGGAAGGAACATGGATGGGTTTTAGTCAGTAAGAGTCTGACACTCCCTTCCGCTCCACCCAGAGCGGGAGCAGTGATTGGATGATTTCCCAGCCTTAAAAAAAAAAGCCACTTTTAGATTTTTTGAAAGGGCCAAAAATGTGTGCTGTATAAATGTTTTCCTTCGGCACACAGATAGTTTCTAACCTGGATACATAAAACATAGGATACTTTTACCCTGGTAGTACGTTCCCGTGCGAAGCCGCTGTTAGAAGTTAGTATACACTAATATTACAAAGAGAAAAGATTTGATTGTTTGCATTAAATAGGCTCCGAAAGTACTGAACCGTTTTGAAAAATTCTGTCACTGTTGGAAAGCTGCACTATCCCCGGGTGACATAGGCTATATTATATTAAAAAAAAAATTAGGGATCCGTACTAAAACTCCAATAATGAAACTATTTCTGAAATTCACGCAGGCGAAGCCGCTAGCAGTAGCTAGTCACTACATAACATAAAGCAAAGTCGCTCCCCGCGTGTAATGTCTGTATGTATGCTTAGATCTTTAAAACTACACAACGAGTTTTGATGCAGTTTTTTTTAATAGATAGAGTGATTCAAGAGGAAGGTTTATGTGTATTATAACGAATTATTTTACTACGAATGTAACGCGTGTGAAGCGGCGGGCAAAAGCTAATATTTTATACAGAGTTGATACGACAGAGGGGCTTTCCATTAAACAGCTTATTCTAGGAACTATTTTCAAGCTCTGTTCCAAAAATCAATTAAATAGGAGCAGTAGTTTAGTCGCAAATGTTTTTTTTAAGTTTTTGCCCCGTTTGAACACGATGTATCTTTCCTAACAAGTTTTTATTTACAAAGGATGTTTGCGTTTTACTCTGATTTGTAAGCTATTTAGTTTGTTTGGAAAAATAAAAACCTTTTTGGTGCTTTTTATTTTTATACCGTACCGAGTTAATACTAAACACGTATAGTATACGTAGTGTAATTTAATGCCCCTCTGTCATATCAACTCTGTATAGTTAAGCAGTCGTTGCATAAACCAAGGGCACAGAATTGTTTGATAGTGGATTTATTAACACATCAAACGGGCATACACCCCAAACTTTCATGACTTGTTGGAAAACTAATTTGGGTCTTAGCCCGCCTTATTGGTAACTTTTATTTTATGCTGTGAGCGCATAAAAACTTGTGAGAAATAGAAATAAAACAATTTATTCAGCATTTTATCCTACTAACGTTATAAATGCAGAAGTTTGTGAGGATGGATGGATAGATGGATGTTTGTTACTCATCACCTGCCTAGCCTTTTCCCAACTATGTTGGGGTCAGCTTCCAGTCTAACTGGATGCAGCTGAAAAGCAGTATTTTACATGGAGCGACTGCCTATCTGACTTCCACAACCCAATAACTGGGCGATACGATACCCCTTGGTAAGACCGGCTGTCAGGTCTGACTACTCGTTACGACTGTCAAAGTTGCACAAATGACAGCCGGGACCAACGGCTTAACGTGCTTTCAGAGGCACGGAGGAGTCTCGGTATGTAAATTTGGTCACCTATCCACGGCCAACTCTGCCAAGCGTAGCCTAACCTGATGGATCGACCTCTGCGGCTGCCAGTACTTGGCCACGAGCTCCTCCCTGGATATTCCCTCCTACGTGTATGTTCGTTTCTATTTATACTATTGAACGGTTCTGGATGAAATTTACCACATAGACATATTATAGTCTAGAACAGGGGTTCCCAAAATTATTTTATAGCGCCCCCATTTTTTACACCTTAAAAACCACTATATAGATGAAATTACAAATCGCCCCCTAAGACTCTACACAGTCTACACAGCGCCCCCATATTTTCTAGGTCTCTTGCAGCACCCCTTTAAGCCTGAAAAGAAAATGCTGTTCTCGAATAGCACATAGGCTACGTTTTAACCCGGAAAAATGTACGGTTCCCGTGGGATAATTGCTTACATACACGTGGGTGAAGCTGCTGGCAAAAGCTAGTTTATTAATAATATAGTTACGTCATCTGCCGAGCGTTTTCTCAACTAAGTTGGGGTCGGCTTTCAATCTAACCGGATGCAGCTAAATAACAGTATTTTACATGGAACGACTGCCTATCTGACCTCCACAACCCAGTAAATGTGTAATACGATACCCCTTGTTAAGACTGGCTATCAGATTTTCGGGGGGGTACCCGTAACGAATTCGGATTTTATCCGATTCGATTCCCAAAAGTTGTAAGTGCATTTTCAGAAATCTTTGAATGCAGCTTTATTTCTTTTTAATAATAAAGGAATACCTCCAGTCAGTAAAATGAATTATAGATAAACTACGATACCATGGCGCGTCGCTCCAAATGACTGTTTCTATGTTTTTAGAGTATTCGTCTTCAGTAGCAGGCCGGCAGCAACATGCGTTGTGAGTCTTGGTGGCGCTTTGTAATTATTTTCATAAATACTTTCAAACGTTTTGAATTATGGAGAGACGGGCCGTGTTATCGTAGTTCATCTATACTGTCACCAATATTTAGAGTAGGTACTTTCCATCCAGGTGTGGTTTAAGAAATTCCACCCTATAAACTTGCATTTAAATACCTACTTAAATTTTTCAGGTCCTTCTATGTCCCCTTCGTCGTGAACCAGGTCTCGAACCCGGACCCCCTTTATTGGGCTACCAACAATTATATTATCAGTGCTCAAGAAGAGGATAGCGCTGCGTCCCTCCAGGTGTTCAGCGTTGGTGACTCTGAGGGTGTGCTGCCCAACTTTATCGGGGCTAGACTCTGTACAGGTGGAAGGAGACCTTTTAAAGCTGACGTAAGTATTGCAACTTCTGGGGGCCTAGACAAGTGTCGCTTCACTTCGATTCGATTTCGAACAATTCGTTATCTCAGCGAATCGGATTGTCAAGAACGCCACTTGTCAACGCATTTGTATGGAAATTATTGATCGAGTTTCGTTATTTAATTTGACATTGTCTAGCACATAGTAATCGAAAACGATTGATCACGTGTCATTTCGAAAGCTATGCCAATTCTATACATTTCGGATCCTTCAAATTTCGTTATCGTTAATAAAAGTGTGACTTTGGTTAGGTCTGTTGTAGTGTATTACAGC
Organism: Hyppa rectilinea; assembly: GCA_951799385.1. Taxonomy (NCBI): domain Eukaryota; kingdom Metazoa; phylum Arthropoda; class Insecta; order Lepidoptera; family Noctuidae; genus Hyppa; species Hyppa rectilinea. Next base: position 2,443,360 of record OX637327.1, read on the forward strand.
TGTCGACTAAAACCAAATTATTAAAGAAATAACAAACGTCTTAGAATGAAGGGGCCCGTTAGGGCCGAAGCCTGCCTGGTCAGCGGGATTGTCCGAAAGGGTTACCGCTACCCCGGATCATCAAGGGCTAAGGAAGGAACATGGATGGGTTTTAGTCAGTAAGAGTCTGACACTCCCTTCCGCTCCACCCAGAGCGGGAGGAGACATTTGAAGATGTCACATACATTGTCTTCGAATTTTCGGTTCTAGGACATCGCGGTTTCCTCACGATGTTTTCCTTCACCGTTTTCAGAGCAGTGGTGATGAAATTATATACACAAAGTAAAGTGCCTGTCTGGCTTCCAACTCACGACGTACAACACGTAAGTCGGGGTCCACACCACTGGGCACTACTGCTCTTCTCAACTCAGGCCAATAAATATATTCTTGCAACAACACAAATGACTTAGGTATAAACGGTTGTTCCAGATCTACGTAGTAATGCAAGGAGTAGCCACCAGCCTGTTTAAGAAGTTCAACCGCTTCAACGAGAAGAACCTGAAGATAGATGACTTGATACAAGTCCTGAAGAAGATGAAGGCGTGGGCTGTCAAGGTTCCAGAAAAGGTATTCATTTTTGTTTTTTTTGTAAGTGTTTACACAATTCTCAACAATTTGGTATTTGAAAGGGTAGTCAATAACGTTACTTTTTATGAATTGTCAACATGCGCAATTTGTGTGAAATATTTCACACAAATTGCGCGTCACACAATGTGACGTCACAGATTTTTAGAAGCAAATGGAATACTTATTAGCATTAAATGCAACTTTGCAATTATATCCTCGCATAATATTTAATTTCTGTACGGTGATGGAAGTTTTTAAGACGAGCGGTCTTTGTTCTATGTGATTTCATATTTTATTTTTGACCGTGTCAAATAGGCAGTCAATTTGAGTTTTTCCCTTGCCTTTTTATAACAAAGTATTGAAAAAGCTAAGGTTCGGACCTTAATTAAACTTTTTTTCATTTAATTGTGTATGTCTCAATCAATCTGCTTAGCCTTTTCCCAACTATGTTGGCGTCGGCTTCTAGTCTGACCAGATGTAGCTGAATACCAGTATTTTACATGGACCTACATATCTGACCTCCTCAACCTAGACAATAACTGGGTAATACTGACTGTCAGACTTTAGGGCTTCTGACTATCCGTAACGACTGTCAAAGATCCACGAATGACAGCCGGGTTGGTCCCGGCTGTCATTCGTGGATCTTAAGCTGGCTTAAGGTGCTTTCCGGTTAGACCCAAACGTGGTCAGAATGAACACCAGCTGATACCATATAATATCTCTCAGGCATGCAGGCCGGTTTCCTCACCATATTTTCTTACACATCTCTACATAATTATGTCTTTCTCTGCCGTCAGGTTCACATAGATGTGGTGATCAAGATACATGATAAGACTGTCTTCGCGACACACATGAATCAGTCCCGATTTGAAACCGGGAGCGGTGAAGACCGTGAGTATACATGGAGCTCCAAGAAACACTATAAATAAAATTACAGAAAAATTACTTTAATTTCAGAATTCGGTAGCAAAAATAAAATAAAAACCATAGATACCTACCTGTACAGCGTCCTGCACCGGTCGAAGTCATTATATCGGCGCCGGCGCCGGCTATTGCGTAAAACTCAACGCTGGGATCTGTCTTGCATAGAGTCACAGCATAATGCTGAGCGATAGCAGTTGTACGTGGATGTGACGGCTTTTTCCACCATTCCCCCCTGAGGGGGATTGTCTCAGGGGGGAAAACTGAACCGTAATGTAAAAACTATCCAGAAATCCTCTTTTTCATTTTGAATTCAACTTTTCCCTCTATTTGTAATTTTAATATCTGCGCTTTTAAAGTAAAGCATGTTTTCCCCAACCTTTTATATATTTTTTTGTTTGTGTCTTTGTTCTATTTTTAATGCCCGCAAATAAACGTCTTTTTTCTTCAATGACACTTCCGATTTTTTTTTATTTTTCACCTTGTAGTGTTTTCTTTATAAGTATCTCTAACGAGTAAAATGGTATCACTACATAGTTTAAAACAAAGTCGCTTTCTCTGTCCCTATATCCCTATGTATGCTTAAATCTTTAAAACTACGGAACGGATTTTGATGCCGTTTTTTTTAATAGATAGAGTGATTCAAGAGGAAGGTTTATGTGTATAAATTGTCGACATATTTTGCGGGCGAAGCCGCGGGCGGAAGCTAGTTTAATGATAAATGTTTTTTTAATTTCAGTGGCTTACATAGAAGACTTCCTTCGTTTCGGAAGTCATATAAACCAACAAATAGTGTACTATCCATTCCAGACGGATGTCAATATCCCCAGCGAAATGGGTGAGCTTTTTACAATCATAATTTTCTTTATGTAGCTAAGTTTCAACTTCAATCAATCTGCTCTAGCCCTTTCCCAACTGTTGGGGTCGGCTTCCAGTCTAACCGGTTTCAGCTGAATACCAGTATTTTACATGGAGCAATTACCTTTCTGTTTCAACTTCAATCAATCTGCCTAGCCATTTCCCAACTATGTTGTGGTCAGCTTCCAGTCTAACCGGATGCAGCTGAATACCAGTATTTTACATGGAGCGACTGCCTATCTGACCTCCACAACCCAGCCAGTAACTAGGTAATACGACACCCCTTGGTTAGACTAGCTGTCAGACTTTCGGGCTTCTGACGACCCGTAACGACTGTCAAAGGTCCACGAATGACAGCCGGCTTAACGTGCTTTCCGAGACACGGAGGAGTTTCGGTATGTAAAGATGGTCACCCATCCACAGACCAACCCCGGCAAAAGGCTAAGCAGAATGAATGACTACCAGATACCACACTGTTTGATATTAATAATGTTTGTGTTACAAGGGACACCAATCCGTCTGCAGTCAACAATACTATCGTTCACTTCAATTAGAGGGAATCTGACAGCGCCATCATCACAGGATAAGACGTGGAAGAATGATCTTCATATTAGGTGAGTCTTAGCTAATCCTCGTAGAGGCGATCGGTGGCGGCGGCGACCTCTCCAGCATCAATTCATGGTCCGGAGCGAGATGTTTAGGCAGTCACCTCCTTCTGCAAAGCAGTCATGCTAGCGAAGGAGGTGGCGGGATGGTTGAGGGAGAGAGCCTCAAGTCCCAGCCACTGCGGGAGACGCTCCGGGTGTCAGCGGGCGCGTGACGACTCTTGGCCACCGTAGGTGCGGGCCTGCGGGCGGTGAGTAATGGGTAGCTCACCGTCCGATCAGGACCAAAACAAAAAGGGCGTGTGTTACCATTAGGTTTTAGCACAGCTGTGTGAACTCTGACACAAATAATTTCCTCTTTCAGAAGAGTCATACAATAGGCTTTTGCTTTTTTCACAAACCCTACGTATTTTATAATAGGTGGTTAAGTAATAACAGCCGCACGAGTAGATCTATTAGATTCACGCCAAGTTTTTCGGACCTGTTGTCCTTTGAAACGCCCCTCAGCCTCCCCTAAATGCAACTCTTGACAGGGTTAATCCGTTGACAGGTGACCATTTTTACATACGTACTGAGACTCCTCCTACTATCTTAGAGTCGGCTTCCAGTCTAACCGAATGCAGCTGAGTACCAGTATTTTACATCGAACGACTGCCGATTTGACCTTCACAACCCAGTAACTGGGTAATACCATACCTCTTGGTAAGACTGGCTGTCAGACTTTCGGGCTTCTGATTACTCATAACGACTGTCGCCTGCCATGTTGAATGGACATGCTATTCTTTAGCCAAAGAACGGGCAGCCAGGTTTATTTCAATTATATACTATCCCTTTTTCAAATAAACGTTATATATCAGGTGAACAGTAACACACCGATTTCTCTCTTTTAAGTCTTCAGAAATTTGCCATTTAAAAGAAGAAGACAGAGCCTTTTGGAACTATACAGATGCTATACACCGTTTGTTAGTAAAGGGGTTAATCTTTGAGTTTGACATTATTTTTTCTTCCTCCAGATACCAGGGCACATCAGTAACCACTCTATCAACCGACGGGCCCCTGGTACAGTCTCATCACTCTGCACGCATCCAGCAGTCCCTGGTTGCTCACGTGCCGATGAAGTTCAACGTGTCTTTCTCCAATACAGACCAGTCTTTGGAGTGAGTATGGTGTTCTGCTGCGTGCGTAAACAGCCTGTACGTAATTTTTTTACTGCTGGGCCACAGACCTCCTTTGTGTGACTCCACTCCAAACCACTCCCTGCGCCGTTATCCACTACGAGAGCCCAGCGCGGGTTGGTAGAGGATACATGTCTTCGAATTTAAGGATCTAGGACATGACGCTTTCCTCATGATTATGATATGATTTATTCGCAATTTTGAGAGCAGTGGTGATGAAATTAATGCAAAAGTAAAGCGCCTATCAAGGAGCAAACGGGATTGCCCGAAAGGGTTACCGCTATCCCGGCACATAAAGGACGGAAGAAACATGGATGGGTTTTAGTCAGTAAGAGTCTGACACTCCCTTCCGCTCCACCCAGAGCGGGAGCAGACAATGGATGATTTCCCAGGGTTAAAAAAAAAAAAAGGGTTTGAACTTAAGGCCTACAACTCGTAAGTCGTGACCATTCTCAATAAATAATAAATAATAATAAAACTTTATTTAGGTCCTTTTACAAAGAAATACATTTTTTACAAACTTATAAATACTTAGTAGTACCAAGTTCTTAACAGATTATCTTAAATACTTACATAAAAGCTAGTTTAATTTACATGTTTTAAACTGCCTATGAAAGGTGCGCTGGTACTGACATTATAACTTGTGGCGACCTGCCTGAGCTAGGTTAATAAAAACCTGTGTTTCAGGCCATCCCCATACTAAGCGATCAGCTGATTATTTGTCGATGGTTAGTTATTTTTAAAATAATACTATACTATACTAAAAATAAAAACATTTTAATAACTACAACATTATTGAAGTACTTCTAGAAGTCTTTCTGTGTCTGTGTAATAAAGTTTACCCAAATATTCGCGTGTCTTCAGACTACAATGTTTGTTACTTGCACTGTAAATATTAAGTATTCTATTGAGCTTATTATATAAATAGGGTCCTAAATAGGCATAAAATCGGTTTACAAAAGCATGTCTAGTTTGAGACTTTATACAGACCAAATCCTTCCTTCGCTTGTTAGAAGGTACTGGCTTGTAAGCGAGTTCAACGTGCTGCTGTAATATGATGTGCAGTATAAATAATTGACGTACTGTTAGCACCTCACATGCAATGTAAAGCTGGTGTGTAGGAAATCTGAAAGGCCTAAAGGTGGCTTTAGAATTGCTCTTTGAGCACGTTCTAGAGGGAGTAAAAAAGACTTTGCAGCACCGCCCCATGAAGTTATGCAGTATGTAAGTACAGATTGGCACAAAGCTAAATATACCTGTTTAATTAATTTAAAGTCAGTAATGTGGCGTAAGTTCTTAAAGATATATATGAGTTTACGTACTCTAGTACATTGCAAATCAATGTGTTTACGGAAATTTAGATTTGTGTCAATTGTGACACCTAAATATTTCATGTGATCGGCTTTCGCTAGAGTAGGACACGAACAAGCAGCGTCAGCGTCTGTCGTACAGTTATGAGCATAAATGGTAAGGTTAGTAAGTTGTATATTTGTGTTTCTCATTCTAAATAGGATATATTTGGTTTTATCTGCATTTAATGTTAGTAGATTCATATGAAGCCAATTTGATACAATGTTAAAGCCCCTCTGAGCATATTTATAGACCTCCTCTCGTGATTTAGCCGAGAACAATAGGGCTGTGTCATCTGCATATGACATTATGATACCTTCTGCTAATTCCAGGTTGCACAGTTCATTAATGTAAATTAAAAACAATGTGGGTCCCAAAATACTTCCTTGGGGAATGCCGTAGCAGCTGTTTTTAAGTTCTGAACTTTTATACTGACCGAGTTTTACACACTGATGACGATTTCTAAGGTAATCAGAAAAAAGTAGGAGTTGCGTTCCTCTTATCCCAAGTGTTTCAAGCTTGTGCAATAGTTTAGACCAAGAAATAGTGTCGAAAGCCTTGGCAAGATCCAGAAAAATTCCCATGCAATGCAAGCCATTATCCAGGTTTGTAGTAATATAATTTGTCAATTTGTGTACTGCTTGGCAGGTTGATCTTTTTGGTCTAAAACCAAATTGACATTCTGAGAGTAATTTGTTGTCCTCAAGATATTTTACTAACCTATTATTTATAATTCTTTCCAGAATTTTTGAGAGGCCTGTTAAGACTGAAATGGGTCTGTAATTATTAACGCAGTTCTTGTCTCCCGATTTGAATACAGGGGTGACCAGTGCTTTTTTAAGTAGGCTAGGAAAAACTCCCTTAGACAGACATAGCTGGAAGATATGTGTTAAAGGTAGAGCAAGTAGGTGTTTGAATTTCTTAAGGATTCTATTTGGTATATCATCCCACCCGACTGCACAGTCATCTTTTAACCCGGAAATTATTCCTAAAACTTCGTCGACGTCGGTATCTAATAAAACAAAAGAATTAACTGGATTTACAGTTCCAGTAATCTGGTGTTGGCAAGGGAGAGTTCTAATTCCAGAAGTTTTTTCAGCCAAATTTTTACCAACATTGACAAAAAAGTCATTTACTTTATCTGCTGCCTTAGATGGGCTAATATCTGTTGACAGTAAATCAAGTGCAGGTTCGGAGTTTTTTGTGGTAAATGTATTTGTTCGTATATATTTCCAGACTAGTTTATTATTTTTTCCTGCTGATTGAAGCTCATATTTATCATGTTGGATTTTTATTTTCTTCAGAAGGCTATTACAGAAGTTCCTATATCGTTTGTACGTTGTGCTAAGTACCTCGTTGTCAGGTGCGAGTTTAGATTTTAAGTGCAATTTGTCTCTATGTCTTATACAACGGACGAGACCTGGTGTAATCCAGGGTTTGATATTACAATATTTCCTAGGCATTTTTGTAGAGAAAGTGTTCTTAAAAATTGCATGTTGAAGTGAGCCTATAAAGTAGTTTAGGGAAGTATTTGCGTCGCATGAGTTGTAAACTGGGTCAAAATTTATGCTGCGTATGTCAGATTCAAGTTTTGCCATATTGACTTTGGTATAGCTGCGCAGGCAGTTTTTTCTGGGTAATGATATTTGCAGTGTTAGTAAGATTGCATTATGATCAGTTAGCGAAGAATTAGTAATGAATGTTTTTGTTAGTTTTTTTGTTTTCAAAATAATATGATCTAAGCATGACCCACTTTGATGCGTGGGATAATGATAAGCTGGCAATAGTCCATGATATGAGCAGATGTTTAGGTAATTATGGGCATGATTATCGATTTTCCCGGAAACAATGTTAATGTTTATATCGCCTATTAATATAATGTTTTTGAAATTACACAGCTTGTTTAGAAGTGTGTCAAGAGAATCTAAAAATCGGTCAATATCTTGAGAAGGAGGTCTGTAAACAGCCATTACCACTATATCGGGGCTAATTTCAATGATCAAGCAATTACTATCCTGAAATATCGGTTCCTCTACTGTTGCTTTCAGATTTTTCTTGATATAAACTACTAAGTCATCATTTTGATTGATGTGTCTATTGGTTTTGTGAGAAGAATATCCATCCAGGGGTGGTAAATTGAGTGTCTGGTTGGACAGCCAGCATTCTGTCAAGACAATTATATCACAGCTTATGTCAAGATTTTGTAACAACACTTCAAAACCATTCATGTTTTTCTTTATGCTGCGAATGTTTTGGGTGAGCACAGTTAATGTTTTATCTATTGCAGGAATAAAATGTTTACAGTCTTCAACATTACATATTTTAGTTTCAGACACAGAAAAGCTGTCTAGGTCATAAAGCAAATTATCAATCATAATTATATTTAATATTTGAGATATAAATAAACAATTAGACAATTAAATTACTGTTAGCGTGCTTAAAAAGATATGAAATATGTAGCGCTCTTAGGCGCCTTCATAATCTATAGAATTTATATAGTTTTCCTCTGCGAACTTACGTGCCGGGCAACTAGCATCACCAGTTTTGTGGTCACTTTTGCGCTTGAAGCGATTGCACGTCGCACATTTGTGGGGAGCATTCTTATTGCTGCAGTCCTTAAAGGAATGACCAGACTCTCCGCAGTGGTTACAAGTTGAGCTAGTTTCTCGGCAATATTTAGCTGCATGTCCGAATTGCTGACAATTGAAGCACCTGGTGACTATCGTGAAATCTCTCACGGGACACGACGACCAATTGATGAAAATACGCCCTTGGTCAATAAGAATTCTCCTGATTTCAGCTGGTAACTCTAGAATATAATTACAGGTGCTCAGATTTTTCTTACCTGATTTATGGCTTAATTTCATCGTAGCTAAGAGGGATTCACGGGTAGTGTTCGGCAGCTTCTCAGAGAGGTTTTGCTCGAAAATACACTCAAATACTTCCTGTTCAGTTAGAGCTGCGGGGACACCAATAACTGCAACCCTTGGACGGCGTTTTGGTGGTTCTTCAACGGTAAGGCCTGATGAAACTAGTTTATCCGATTTCCGCAATTTTTCAATGTCTTCTCTCTTGTCCGTGCTGATGATGACTCCTCCGTTTCTCACTTTACGAACGCTACGAACATGAAGTTTCAGTTCTTCGGGAGAGATGATTTCCTGGACGAGAGACTTCGTGTCGTCACTGGTTTTAGATTTATCGCTGTGATAAATAGCAATGGAGCTTAAATTTGCAGGTCTGATGTAGTTGTCGGTGCCTTTCTTGACCATATCCGCGAAGGAAGTTGTTTCTGCGGGCTTCATTTTACTTTCTACGACTTCTTTGAATTGCCGAAGTGAATTCGCAACGCCCTGTTTCTCTTTTAGGTGTTCAATAGTGGTGTACGCCTGAGTAGTTTTATGAGTCAAGGACTGATACAGGACAGCCATCTGAGATGTCCCACTTGTCACTTTACGACATAAATTGGTCACACGGATCTTCTGGTCAGCGTTCATTTTTCCGTCCGCTACTATACTGCATACTTCGCTCAAGATAGACTCTATCGTACTCATCCATTTCTGAATTTCCGAAGTGGGTATAACTTCAGCGGGTAGCACATGTTCCGTTGGCGCTGGTGGAGTTGGAGCTATGGGCTTGTCTTGTTCATTTGGTGTCGGCGGAGGACTTCGCTGCAGCAGTTGGCTACGGCCAAATGGGCTAGATCCTGAGCTAGCCATTGTAACAGTAGACTATAGAATCTAGTTCATTGCATACAATGAAAGCGTAGGGTAGTGTTTGTATCAAATGGCGACACTCTTTAGTTACAATGCTTACACTGCATATGTAATTCCAATAACAATTTAGTTGTAATTATTTAATTATAACACATTATAAGCAAAACAAAAAACACGTCCGCTTAGGCAAGCGATCGGTCGCAGTCCTCACTCAATGGACTGATTATGCATGTACAGAGGCCAGCAAATCAAGTTACCACAGTCTGTCAAATTCTAAATTAAATCTTTAATAGTATTTCAACTTTATTGCAAAGAGTTAAGGTTCATTTTTAATTGAGAAAATTTGACAGTTGATAGCTTGATGTGCTGGCATCTGTAGCCAAAGGGCTCATTATCAAATGAGTGGGAAATTATCAAATTTCCCACTCCAAAATAAAAAAGAAAGTGCGTGGATCCACGATCTACGATTCGTAATTCGCGGCCATACTGTTGATAACAACAATTTTAGCATCTTGCGTGGTTAAATATAGATCAAATAATATTAGTTTGATCGAAATATTATTGAGTAGTCATGCACTAGCGTTAGAAGGCCTCCCAAAAAGTGGACTGATGACCTTGTAAAGGTCGCAGGAAACCTGGTGTATAAGTCTAAGCGGTTTCTCGAAGGACCATATAGCGGGGTATTAATTTTATGTTGGGATGTAGATTTTAGCGTGGTGAACTGTTGGACGACACACAGAATTGAGCACACGGGATATGAGGTTTTGAGAAATAGGAATGGGTGGACTTAGTTGCGAACCTTCTGGTCAAAACACGTGGATTCAAGGACAGCTAGCTCAGCAGAAGTCCCACGTGCTATCTGGTTTTCTTCCTTTTTTCTCTGTGATCACTTTCACTTGTTTAAATGTCACACTTGTGTCGGCCAACACTTATTTATTAATAGTTATACAGTTTTTGTTGCGATTGCGGTTTGCGTAAGCGGTTGCAGTTTGCGGGTGAATGCAGAAAATACACTGACGTTTCTTCCAAACCACAGTTGACGTGTGCTCGCAGTGGCGGGAAAGCTTCCTGATTGGTCGTGCGCAATGAACTTCCAATCTCGGTTTCGTTCGATAAGGAATGTATGGGTAGGAAGAAAGAATGATTAGCTCAATTCTGTGTTGTAAGCGGAAAAAACTTATAAATAAAAAACTTGCGCGAGCAAAACCGCTGGATACGAGAAGCATAGAATGGGACGAAGTGGCGGTGGCGGTGATGCCAGAGGACCCCGACGAGGCCGGCACAAACAATACATATTATGTGTAATAGAAAACATATTTTTTAAATAAAAGACGGTTGAACCGCCACACTGCCGTTAATAAAGATGATACGTAATAACTACTTTGATGTGTCCGTATGCAGTCCGTTCTCGTTGATTATATTTTGATCATCATCATTATCATTCTCCTGCCCTCATCCCAATCTATTTGGGGTCGGCGCAACATGTCTTCTTCCTCCATACTTCTCTATTAGTCGTCATCCCGATAGTCACTCCCTTTCTAGCCATATCATCTTTCACACAATCCATCCATCGTTTCTTTGGTCTCCCTCTACTAGTATAGCCATCCACATTCATACTCACAACTTTCCTGACAACATTTTCCTCATTCCTCCGCATAACATGCTCATACCATGACAACCGATTTCCACACAACTTTTCAGTCACCGGTGTCACTTTCAGACTTCCTCTTATATACTCATTACGTATTCTATCCATTCGCGTAACACCACATATCTCTCTTAGCATTCTCATCTCAGCTGCATGCAATTGTCTTTCATTCATTCCTTTTGTGGCCCAACACTCTGATCCATACAAGACGGCAGGTCTAATCAAGCTTTTATAAATCTTACCCTTAAGTTTAAGGGGAATGCGGGAGTCACAAATTGTTCCCGTGGCCTGCCGCCATTTCATCCAGCCAGTGTTGATTATACGTATATTTTGATAAAATAAAAAATATATATTATGTGAAAACATATTTTTAAGTAGAAAACGGGCGAACGCTACACCGTCGTCAACAAAGATGGTCACGTCATAGCTTTGATGTTTTCCAGATTGACATGGCCAAATCCTGGTGCGCAGCAAGGAGGAGTAGCCATGCACTCTCGAGCGCAGATAGCTGTAGAAACATCTTCCATGAAATCTACAACTACAGTTACTGCTGGCGACAATAGTGCAACGGTGAGTTTGTCACAAAAGTATTTATATAATCATTCTTCTTCTTTTCGTGTGGTTAGTAACTAACCTGGTGTTAGAGTTGTTTTTTATGCTGCCCATGGGCCTTTGACTGAGCTCCACATACTGTTGAGATATATCTCTCAGACATGCTGGTTGCGTCACGATGTTTACCTTCACCGAGTTTAAGCAAGAAATAATTTTACAATATGCACATGAATCCGTAAAATCAGAGGTGCGTGCCTTGGGTTCGAACTCGAGACCTATGACTTGGCAGTCCGGTGGACACACCACTAGGCTATCACTGCTACCCAAAGATAACGTCAATGTATTTTGTTAAAATGTGACATGACGTCATTTTTTTTTTTTTGTGAATGGCATCTCGCAGTTCAACCAAAGGGTTGTCTACTGCTTAACCGGGCTTGCCTGTGGCTGCCACAAAAGAATTGTAGCCTCCAGCCAGGGCTTAATAAAAACTAAACCTAACTTACAAAACTAAGCGACTACACGCTAAGGGCACCCCCTGCGGGGTTCGGTCCCGGCTTAGGGCGTCGCTGGGGGGGGACAGCAAGGGACAGCTGGATCGGGGGTTTTTTAAACTACTGGCTCAGCGGCAACGCGGGCTGGCTCGAGCAAGGGTCGGGGGGATACATGACGTCATTCCTATGTACATTTTATATTGAGTTGTAGGGCACCACCAGTCCACAACCTTAATGCGTTTTATGTATATAAGTCATTTTTTATCAATACGATTAAGCAAAAAATACGTGTCACATTTTTTTTGTTTTCTGACTGGCGGACTAAATATAATATCTTTTTTTTTATCTCATCGTCCTTATTATTTATTTAACTTTTCTTCCCAGCTAAAGCACTAGGAAGTGGTGAAGGGCGGGCCTTTTGGGGGACTGTCTTTTTTGTGGCGATAAAGCGTATTATATCCTATTCTATTCTTGTTTTGTTACAGAATGTTGATAACAAAAGTGTTTTCTTCGACTGCGAGAGACCGATGACCGGAGCTGAAGTCTTGGATAAGCTGTTTACATTCAAAAACAATCATTATGAGTAAGTATTTAGGTTGGTAATTGTCTGGACAACAATCTGACCAAAAAAATATATTTCTAAGTTAGGACAGAATTAAAAAGTTTTCATAATTAGCCTTTTTTTAAGACTAGGCTATCGAATTGGGTTAAGAAACCTGTAATGGTCGTTTTTAAGGCTTTTAAATAAATAAATAAATAAATAATGTTCCCAATACTGGAACACAGGCGACAGAAGTCATCTCTTCGACAGGAAGTAAGCAGTAATCCACCACGCCCACGTGGTGGTCGAAAATGATCCCAAGGGAACAGTCTATCCGGGATACAAAGCATCTTATAACCTATCCAGGTCATAAGCTACCTCTGTGCCAAGTTTCATCCAGATCCGTTTAGATGTTTGAGAAGGATGGACAAACATACAAACTCACTCACATATTCGGGTCGGTGGATGTCACATGTCTTCGAATTTTTGGTTGTAGAACATGCTGGTTTCCTTACGATGTTTTCGTTCACCGTTTTGAGAACAGTTGTGATCAAATCTATATCTATATCTATACTTATTATAAAGAGGTAAAATTTGTAAGTTTGTAATATTGTATGTAGGGGGTAATCTCCGGAACTAATGATCCAATTTCAAAAACTTTTTCACTGATAGAAAGCTACATTATTCCTGAGTGCTATAGTCTATAAATTAAATTTATATCATACATATTAGCCGAGCTATCGCAATTTTCGTCTAGCAAGTCGGAAAGAAATACCTCCGAAAACAGAATTACTTGCATGCGCTGCCTAAACAGTTGTTTAAAATTGAAAGCAATGTATGGCAACCCGGTTCGCCTTAATTATTTCTACAAAAAAGTCTTCAATCTTTTGTATTTACAACTTGTAAATTTCGTTTTATGTTTTTAAAAAGTATTTTTTCGACTTACTTCTGTTTGGATGATTATTTAAACCACAAAATATCAATTCTTATCAAATTAAATTATTTTATGATCACAAGGACATCACAGAGATAAGATTCCCTCTACAGTATTAGCCGCAGACAAAGTCGCGGGCAGAAGCTAGTTATTTACACAAAGTAAATTGCCTGCCAAGCTTCGAACCCACGACCTACAACTCGTAAAACATGTGACATCTACCAACCCGCACCGGGTCATAGTGGGAACATTGGGTGATTATGCTTTGACAGCAGATTCATAGGAGCTCGTGACTAAGTAATATCAGCCGCATGGTTCGATTCATCAGGTTAAGCTACACTTGCCGGGGTTGGTCCTTGGATGGGTGACCATCTTTACATACCGAGACTCCTCCGTGCTTCGGAAAGCACGTTAGCCGTTGGTCCTGGCTATCATTTGTGCATCTTTGACAGTAGTTACGGTTCGTCAGAAGCCTGAAAGTCTGACATTCTGTTTTACCTAGTGGCGTCGTACTACCCAGTTACTGGGTTGTGGAGGTCAGATAGGCAGCTGCTCCATATAAAATACTGGTTTACAGCAGCACCCAGTTAGACTGGAAGCCGACCCCAACATACACTCGGCGTCACAAAAATCGCACCTCTCCGAAAATAAGTTTCAAGCATGTCCTGCCATTGATTAACGAACACGTTAAACCCAACTTAAATTGGTATCAAATAAAAGTATGTTTAATGACGTTTTAATTAACATTAGTTAGAATTCCTAAGCATAAAACATGTCATCAGCACGTAACGTTAAAAAAAAAGTTGTTCATAAACGTCTGACGTTGTTACCTTAATAAGGTCCATGAGGGAACGCATGGAAGCAGTCCTCAGGGCTAGGGGGGTAACACTAGGTTTTAAGTTGTTTTTAAGGACTTTGCTGATTTTTTTCTGTTCAATTAAAAAGTTACGTTTTAATCATTTGCCTTGATTTTTTATTCCCTGGTAAACAAAATTCAAATCTATTGATTTATTCTGAAATTTAAATAAATTACCTTTCCAATGATACCTTATAGTCACACTTATAGTCATATGTCTTCCATTGATTAATAGGGCAAAAATTTCTTTGAACGTTTTTTTTCAAGAGGTGCGATTTTTGTGACGTCGCTAGGCAGTTTTTTTTTTTGCTGACACCAGATTCACTTTTTATCTCCTTCTCTTCATTCCAGCTTCCTCACTTCCATCCAGCCATCCCTGATAATCCTGAACAGCATCCTATTGTTCACCTCCCCTCCCTCTGGGTCCTGTGGCCTGATCCTGCCGCCGCAGCACCTCATGAAGACCGCAAACGATGTTCTACGGTTGAAGGTCCAGGTCAATAAGATGAGTGTTGATGAGGATACCACGAAGTTTGACCTGTCCGTCGCGGTTAATTATTTTAGGTGAGTTTTTCATATTAATAATATCCTTAGACATTTCACACAACGCCATATCGGCCCAAGCTATAATGCTTGTGTTATGGTAACGAAACTACACACACATACATAATATATATATATATTTTTTTTGTAATTACATACATATTATAGACTAGCACTTTACCCGCGGCTTCGCTCCCGTGGTCTATCCCGCGGGACCCGTTATTTTTCCCGGGATAAAAAGTTGTGTTATTATGTTACTTCCTAAAAACTAAGCTTTCTAATGGTGAAAGAATTTTTGAAATCGGCACAGTAGTTTATGAGTTTATTCATTACAAATATACACACAAAAATACAAATCTTTCCTCTTTATAATATTAGTATTAGTATAGATAGAAAATCACCCAGACCCGTAACAAATACTTGCAGATCGTACAAATATTTGTTCCGTGCCGGAATCGAACACGCGCAGCAGTCAATCGCTCAACCGCTGCGCCAACCGTGTCGTCATATTAATGGCATACTAGCCCGCGCGCTAGCGGGGTTGTCCGAATGGGTTACTATATACGCTACCCCGGAACATAAAGGGCTAAGGAAGGAACATGGATGAGTTTCAAGTCAGTAAGAGTCTGACAGTCCCTTCCGCTCCACCCAGAGCGGGAGAAGTCATTGGATGATTTCCCAGCCTCAAAAAAAAAGCCCTCGTCAATGTTGAACCTTTTTCATACAAAATTTCACCCCATATATCACCCCTTTATAGGGAGAGTTTCTAAAACTCACATCTCCTACTCATAATCTACCTCTGTGCCAAATTTCATCAAGATCCGTTCAGCCGTTTGAGCGTGAAGGACAGTCAAACATACGAACTCACACACACACTCACTCACAAACTTTCGCCTTTAGAATATACCAGCTTCCACCCGCGGCTTCGCCCGCATAATATGTTGACAAATTATACACATAAACCTTTCTCTTCAATCACTCTATCTATTTAAAAAAAACCGCATCAAAATCCGTTGCGTAGTTTTACAGAATGAAGCATACATAGGGATATAAGGACAGAGAAAGCGACTTTATTTTATACTATGTAGTGATTATTAGTGTGATCACGAGATGACGGGAGTTTCATACAAATATTTTCTTTCTTTGTACAGTCAAGAAGATCCAAAGAAAGTATTCTTCGAAATGGAAGCCATCACCAAGATTGAGAGTACAGGAGGCAACGCTAACTTGCAGCTGACGATACATGGTCTCCAACCAAGCACTGATAATGTAACTAGACAAGAATGGACAGTAAGTTACCCAGCCTTGTATTATCAGACATGTTCCATGTTTCTGCTGGGACACCGGCCTCCTCGCTTAGAGAGGGAGTGGGCTGCATATTTACCACTCGAACATGAAGGGTATGGAAGGAACATGAATGGGTTTTAGTCAATAAGAGTCTGACACTGCCTTCTGCTCCACCCAGAGCGGAAGGGATCATTTGATGATTGCCCGAACTCAAAAAAAGGCCCAAATTTTTTTTCGTGTAGTTTTTAAGTTGCCTAATGGGCCTCTGACTTAGCTTCACATGCTGTTGAGAAATATGTCTCAGACATGCTGGTTTTTTCACGATGTTTTCCTTCACCGATTTTTAAGCAAGTGATCATTATACAATACGCACATGAATCCGTAAAATCAGAGGTGCGTGCCTTGAGTTCGGCCTTGAGACCTATGAATCACTGCTGTCAGTGCGGGCGCCCAATGCGGTTTGGTAAATGTCACATTTCTTCAAATAATTTGGATCTAGGACATGGTGGTTTCCTCACTATAGTTTCCTTTACCGCTTTGAGAGCAGGTGGTGAAATTATTTACACTGAGTGAAGCGCCTGCTTGGGTTTGAACCCGCTTGCAGGGGTTGGCCGTGGATGGGTGACCATCTTTACATACCGAGACTCCTCCGTGCCTAGGAAAGCACGTTAAGCCGTTGGTCCTAACTGTCATTTGTGCATCTTTGACATTCGTTACGGGTCGTCAGAACCCCGACAATCTGACAGCCAGTCTTACCAAGGGGTATCGTATTGCCCAGTTACTGGGTTGTGGAGGTCAGATAGGCAGTAGCTCCATGTAACATACTAGTATTCAGGTGCATCCGATTAGACTGGTAGCCGACCCCAACATATTTGGGAAAAGGCTAGGCAGATGATGACTTTGACTTTGACATTGAATTTGACCATTATTGTGCTTATTTGAAAAATATGATTTAACTTTGACTATAATTTTATCGATTTAACCGTATTCGAGCAAGTATTATTCGATCTCTCGTCATTCGATTTGAAGATTTTCGGTTCCCTACCTGTGCAAACCTTAGCACGGATATCATTACTTAGTAAATCGTCCAGTGAAAGGCGAACGGTGTTGGAAGGGTATATCATATTATCAACGACTGGCTACACGAACTTCCTTTTATACCTACACTCACGACGCACGTCCCATGGGGGTAGGCAGAGAATAACGACACGTGCAAAAATTTTGCGTGCACGACTGTCGAATACGATGGTTGGACTGTGTGAAAGATGATATGGCTAGAAAGAGAGTGACTACCGAGATGACGACTCATAGAAAATGATTTAGTATTGTTAGGTATGTAAATAGTATGTGTATCAATTGGAAATTAATATTTTAAGTATTTTTAGGTATGTAAATATTATGTGAATAAAATAAATGTTATACTTTCCTTGTCGAACAAATTCAGAATTAAGATTAAGCGGGATTGTCCGAAAGGGTTACCGCTACCGGAACATAAAGGGCTACGGAAGGAACATGGATGGGTTTTAGGCAGTAAGAGTCTGACACTCCCTTCCGCTCCAACCAGAGCGAGAGGAGGCAATTGATGATTTCCCACCTCGGTAGATTTTGTTTTAAAAGAATTCTTCTTAATTGTGTTATGTACCTATTGTTATACCAATAACCACCTTTGAAATTAGTTCTTGTGAATTTTTTGGAACATAATTAGACAGCACTTGTCCCCCTTCTAGACAAAAGCCACGCGGTCTGTAAAAATCATCATCTGCCTAGTCTTTTCCCAACTATGTTGGGGTCGGCTTCCAGTATAACCGGATGCAGCTGAATACCAGTATTATACACGGAGCGACTGCCTATCTGACCTCCACAACCCAGTAACTGGGTTTACAGTCTTCTCTATAAAATGTCACGTGAAAATTACATTTGAACTTGGCATGTATGGCAGATATGTTCTTATAAGAGAGATAAAATTCTTCTTAACTACGAAACTCTTCATTGTGCGTGTATCAACACGCCTTGACCATTTTGAGTAACCATATCGTAATTTTCTTTTAATAATAAACATAAACCTCCCCAGATCTGCCTCCGCGAACAAGACATTAGCCACGCAGCTTCAGACCAGGATATTTCCATCCATCCAGCGTCGTACGAAGGGCACCTTACCCTGACCTACTCCGGGAACAAGACTGACTGCTTCGAGTCAGGACCTGCATCCGAGCTGACCTTGAAATATAAAGGAGTCCCGCAGAATTTGTATGGGCGACTCGAGAGATATTTTGAGGTTAAGATATTTGGAAGTAATGTGAGTATTTTACACAACGTATAGAGTAGAGATAAACTACGATAACATGGCCCGCCCCTTGCATAGTGCATACAAATTACAAGAATAATCGTCGGTTGCCTTTTCCTCACTAAGAATTGCCTAAGGCTTAATTTACACCGCCGCGGAACGGAATGGAAGCGAATTTTAATGTACAGAGGCCAGCACATCAAGTTACCACAATCTGTCAAATTTCTTTGATAGTATTTCAACTTTATTGCAAAGACATAATGTTCATTTTTGATTGAGAAAATTTGACAGTTAGGGATAGCTTGTCGTGTTGGCGTCTGTACAAAGCATTATGAACTATATCTTAATAGAGTAACGTCCAGACTTAATAAGAGTCAAATAATAGGTAGCGTTTTCCGAAGAATTCTCGATAATTCTCTAGAAGTTCGTAGTTTGTCATGTGACACAATTGACATAAAATTTATTATGCTTTGTAAAAAAAGTCGCTTCCATTCTATTCCGCGGTGATGGAAATTGAGCCTAAGGGGCCTCTGCGAGTTGGCTTCGGTCTCTCGTATGCCTTCCAAAAGTCCCGGATCGCAGGGCCCGAGACGTATCGAAGACAATTAACGATGAAATTAAAAATTATTAAGACAATTAAAGAATCAGTATTGCCATTCAACGTGGCAACGCTGCTAGCCTTTTGGGCACATTTCCCACTGACAGCGATAGGGACTTGACTCATTGAATTTTTATGTAAGTCCAGATTTCATGGTTTTTCCATCATTTAATGTATCAGAGAGATTTCATTTTATAATTGATCCTAACGATTGATGCATTAAAAGTACAGGGTGTAATTTTTACAGATTTTAGTCGGTTCGATTCTCGGGTGTGCAAGCGAATTTTTGAAAATCTTTGAATGCAGTTTTCTTTCTACTAAAAAATAAGAAATGTTTTATTTGAGTAAAATGTTCTATTTACAGTATTAAGAGTACTTTCCCTCTAGGTGGCATTACAAAATTCCACCTGTAAAGTAATTAATTCTTCATGTAGTTTAATTAAAAATATGATGAAATTTAATATTGGAAAAATTAACGATGAACAATATTAGAATAGTGGTGGCCTAGTGGTATCATGGTATTTCTCAAATTTCACATCTTTATTTATCTTTTTATTTTAATTTTCATCCTTTTATTTGTCTTATCGTGCTTGTCTATTGCAGCTATCAGAAATGGGCATTCTTGAGTCGGACATTGTGACGCAAACAGCACTTGGACAGCTTGTGAGGAGTTACAGCAAGGAACCACTAAACATGACTGCAGTTATTAAGGTAAGTAGCAAGAATATCATAATGAAAGAAGGGGCTCATTAAAGCCTGTCGGGTAAGTGGCATTGTCCGAAATGGTTACCGCTCCCGGAACATAAAGAGCTAAGCAAGGAACATGGATGGGTTTTAAGTCAGTAAGAGTCTGACACTCCCTTCCGCTCCACCCAGAGCGGGAGGATTAGGAGTGGCATTTGATTTCTCAAAAAAAAAGTAGCAAGAATATCTACAGGAGTAGGTACTCTTAAACCATCATTCTCCTGCCCTTATTCTAATTTATCTGCGGTCGGCGCAACCTGTATTTTTCTTCCATACTTCTCTATTAGTCGTCATCTCGGTAGTCCCTAGCCATATCGTCTTTCACACAATCTATCCATCGATGTTTTGGTCTTCCTCTACTCTTCTTAAAAAGCACGTTAAGCCGTTGATCCCTGCTGTCAATTGTTAATCTTTGACAGTCGTTATGGATCGTCAGAAGAACGAAAGTTTGACATCCAGTCTTACCAAGGGATCTTACAAGATTGTGGAGGTCAGATAGAAAGTCGCTCCATATAAAATACTGGTATTCAGCTGCATCTGGTTAGACTGGAAGCCGAACCCAACATAGTTGGGAAAAGGCTAGGCACATGATGAGAAAAGTTATGTGCTTCGCTCGGCAGCAAAGTTATTCTCGTAACTTTAAAACCCTCGCTACGCTCAGGATCCAAAAAAACACTTTTCTTTTCTAAACAAATGATCATGTTTTATTTTAGGAACGAAATGGCTTAGCCTCCGTAAGTGTGAATAAGGGAACTGATATGCAGTTCAAATCAGATAACTTCGCGTGGCTATTGGACAGTTGGACGGACATGCAGATTATGAAGACTCTAGGATTATACCGTAAGTATTTTATGAATTCTCTATATTTAAGTTGGCAATAAGCTAACCAGAGGGATCGGAAGGACAGCCAGCGGCGTCGCTACTCAGCCACTTCCTAATGCGAAGCAGTTATGCTCGCGAAGGAGGTGGCGGGATGGGAGAGGGAAAGGACCTTCCGTCCCAGCCAACACGGGAGACGCCCCGGGCGTCGTCGGGAGCCGCGTGACAACTCCCGGCCACCGTAGGCACAGGCCTGCGGACGGTGAGTAATTGGTAGCTCACCATCCGATCAGGACTAGTCCCGTGCCGGACAGCGCGTACAAGTACGACGCGCGCCTCAAAGAAATGTCAGCAATAAAGAAGGGGCCCTTGAGAGCCGAAGCCTGCCGGGTCAGCGGTATTGCCCGAAAGGGTTACCTCTACCCTGAAACATAAAAGGCTAAGGAAGAAACATAGATGCGTTTTAGTCAGAAAGAGTCTGACACTCCCTTCCGTTCCACCCAGATCGGGAGAAGTCATTGGATGATTTCCCACCCTCAAAAAAAAGTATTTGCCTTCAGTAGCAGGCCGGCAGCAACATGCGTTGTGAGTCTTGGTGGCGCTTTGTAATTACATTCACAAATACTTTCAAACGTTTCGAATTTTGGAGGGGCGGGCCATGTTGTCGTAGTTTATCTAAACCATAAGATGAAATAGGCAGTGTCTGGTTGTTCATTAAAATGTTTTATCGTCTTCTAGGAGAATGCCGCGTACAAGAGAATTTGGTACAGATGCTGTTTGGAGGCGCAGAACACATAATGACATCAGACTGCGTCGAGAATGTGGTACTAGCTGATTGCACTGAAGAACCCAAGTATGTATCACTTTATTATCAGCTTTAACTGCACAGCATAGGGCTCATAATAGGTCATGCATGGAATCGACTGATTTTGATATTTTTTTCATTATGACTTGTCATTGGGTCAACTATGTTGGGGTCGCCTTCCAGTCTAACCGGATGCAGCTGAACACCAGTATTTTACACGGAGCAACTGCCTATCTGACCTCCACAACCCAGTAACTGGGCAATACGATACCTCTCGGTAAGACTGGCTGTCAAATTTTCGGGCTTCAGACGACCCGTAACGACTGTCAAAGATGCACGATAGACAGCCGGGACCAACGGCTTAACGTGCTTTCCGCGACACGGAGGAGTCTTGTTGTGTAAAGATGGTCACCCATCCACGGCCAACCCTGGCAAGCGTAGCTTAACCTGATGGATCGACCTGTGTGGCTGTTAGTACTAAGCCGCGAGCTCTTACATGGTGTTACCCAAAAAAAAAAGTAATTTAAAACATATTCTCTTTCAGATTTGCCGTGATTAAGGTGAAAGACGGAGTGAAGGTCTTCACTGGAGGATTCTACGTGCTGGTGAAGTTACAGGACAATGAGAAGCCGCTGGTGGACACCAGCCATGCTGGTAATCACTTCTGGTAAGCATTCAACATAAAACGATGAGGCATTGCATAATGCTAAACCTATAATGTTCCCACTAATAATAATAATATCCTTGGACATTTTACACAACGCCATATAGTCCCAAGCTAAGCAACCTAATGCTTGTGTTATGGTAACGAGATAGCTGATATACTACTTATATACATTTTTTTTTGTAAATACTTATATATTATAGATAGAAAAACACCCAGACTCGTAACAAATACTTGCAGGTCGTACAAATATTTGTTCCGTGCGGGAATCGAATCCGCGACATACTGCGCAGCAGTCAATCGCTCAACCATGTCGTCAAATATAAGACTTATCTATTTTCCTTTTGTTTACAGGATTTCCCACATCCGGAATACCGTGAAAATAGTATCCCGTTTTACAGATCTCCAAATATATTATAATAAAGACGAATTAGTTACGTTGGTTCCCCATGTTTATTTAGATACTGTATGTGGAATGTGTACTAACAAACATATTTATAATGAATGCTAGATTATAAAGTAGTTTTACCTGGTTCCTACATTTGTTGTAACGGATTGTATGTGATTAAACATAATTGGGTATTTGAAAGGGTAGTCAATAATTTTACTTTTTATGAATTGTCAAAACGCCGAATTTGTACAGAGGCCACCACATCAAGTTACCACAATCTGTCAAATTTCTTTGATAGTATTTCAACTTTATTGCAAAGACATAAGGTTCATTTTTAATTGAGAAAATTTGACAGTTAGGGATAGCTTGATGTGCCCAGTCTGTACGTGATTTGTATGAAATATTACAATGTCGTCACAGATTTTTGAAATCAAATGGATTACTTATTTAGCATTAAATGCAATTTTACAATTATATCTTCACTTAATATAAAATTTCTGTACGGTGATGGAAGTTTTTAAGACGAGCGTTCTTTTTACATGTGATTTAATATTTTTTTGACCGTTTCAAATAGTCAATTGTTCTGTCACGTACCGCCTTCAATACTATCCATTTCTTTAAATCGCTTATCATCATTATTTGTCTAGTGCGAGTAAACGGTGACACGCATGGTTGGAGTTTTGCAATGGGACGTGTTGACAATCCCTCTTCCAACAGCAGCGGCTCCGTGTCTCTATGTTGTAATAGTCAATTCAGTCTATAATGCTCCCATTGCTGGAACACAGGCATCCTCTCTTCGAGAGTGATTGGGCCACATGGCACTCCAGGTTGGTAGATGTCATATGTCTTCGAATTAGTACATAAGAAAAAAACAAAAGTTATTTATTGAAACTAGGCTGAAAATCAGCTTCAAAATTACATAAGACAGTCCCCCAACACGGCCGCCCTTGACAATTTCCTAGTGCTTTAGCTGCAACGAAGAAGTGGCGCACCAAACTCCCCAGCAGCACAGCTGTCTGTTTAGTTGGAAGAACTTGGTTCTGTACAGTAAAAAGCATGGAACTGAATTAACATTTCGTAACACAACACTTTTGAAAAATAAAATTATTTGCCATATTTATGTCAACTATCACACGCCAATATGTCAATAAAAACATTGGAAAGAAAGTTTACTCAAGCATAAATAAGATTAAAAACAAATTAGTAGCTTAAATTAAATATTAATTAATACCAATGTATGTAGAGTACGAATTTGACACACGTGTTCACTGTTAGCTGTTTTGTATATAGGGTGAAATTCATGGGCATTATGTTAAGGGGTACCTACTCATCATTATAAAATATGTAAAAAAAAATTAAAACAAGCCATAGCCGCTCAGAGATGACCAGTCCCTACTGACAGCGCCCGTTCACGAACATGACGCATGGCTTATTATTATTGTTGACTTCAAACGATTGATTAGGAACCGGGTTTAAGATATAAGAATTAATGTAATAAATAAATGCTTTAAACTTATAGCTCTTTTAACACAAAATAATGTTTTTTTTTTATTAAAAAGAGATTTCTTAAGAATACAAGAAATCCAATAATTTAAGCGATTTTATTGATAGCATTTATATTTTCGGTATTATTTACTGCTCGCTTTTATATGTAAGATTCTAATTATATTATATTTATAGTGGTTTTAGGTAGTCGCCAGTGCATCAAGTTATACCAAACTGTCAAATTTGTCCAAATGTTATCAAACCTTATATCGTTGAAGCTTAAGTTCAAAATTGATTTAGTAAATTAACAGTTTGTGGTATCTTGATGTGCTGGCGACTGTACCTACATGTATGTATATAAAAAGGATAGGAAAAATCATCAGTCACTGGGTAATACGATACCCGTTGGTAAGACTGGCTGTCAGACTTTCGGACTTCTGACGACCCGTAACGACTGTCAAAGATGCACAAATGACATCCTGGACCAACGGTTTAACGTGCTTTCCGAGGCACGGAGGAGTCTCGGTATGTAAAGATGGTCACCTATCTGCTGCCAAGCCCGGCAAACATAGCTTAACCTGATGTATCGACCTGAGCGGCTGTTATTACTTAGCCACGAGCTCTTCTAATGCCATGTGGTATGGCGATGCTGATTCTTTGGCTAAGAAATGAGCCAGCCCTTTGGTCACGTGAAAAATTATTGTTTATAATATGAGATACTTTCTTTTGTTTTAAGATATAATCTAAATGCATTTTGTGTTTCATACTGACGCTCCTTGCAACGGTCATTACTTTTTACACTAAAAGTGTAACAAATTGTAGTAGTGTTGTTGTTGTAATGTTGTTTGTGTTATCTTCAGTTGCATTTTAAAAATATAACTTAGTGTGTGTATAATTATAGTTTTATGATGTAATTTTAACAATAATTTGATAATTAAATTATATTTTTATTAAAACACATATTTTCTTGTTTAACTTATGTTTTTTAATAATAACACCCAGGCACGGAACAAATACTTGTAGGTCGGCAGTGGACAAGTAAAGGGCCTTACCCCGCTTTCCATGGATAAAGAGAACTGGCGCAAACCTGTAGTACTGACTACCGATGACTGCAAGGAGATATGGCAAGGCAAGGAACTTCACGGGCGCTTCTATCGGGTTCTTCATGAGCCCGGTGTAGATTTCTTAGCGTCCGTATCCTGGCTACGTTTTAGTGACCTTTTTGGGAAACCTGAAGGTTTCGAATTTTGCGTTTCGTGTCTACTTGTATCAGCTCTTATATAAAACCCAACAAGAAACTGATCGCACGAAAGTTAAAAATGACGATAAAAATATGAATCCTTCGAGTGATGTCAAGCGCTACTGCTGAGCATGAGGTACTGGGTTCGATTCCTGGGTCGAGTAAAGTGGGTTTGCCCATCTGGAATTTGTCAGTAGTAGGCAGGAGGCTGGATTTGTTCCCAGTTGATGGCAATAGGCTCGCCTGCTGTTCTTTTTCTTCTTCTTCGTGTGGTTAGTGACTAACCTGGTGTCAGAGTTTCATGCTGCCCATGGGCCTCTGACTTAGCATCACATGCTGTTGAGAAATATGTCTCAGGCATGTTTCCTCACGATGTTTTCCTTCACCGATTTTAAGCAAGTGACAATTATACAATACGCACATGAATCCGAGAAATCAGAGGTGCGTGCCTTGGTTTCGAACTCGAGACCTATGACTTGGTTGTCCGGCGGTCACACCACTAGGCTATCACTGCTTGCTGTTATAACTGGCAAAATGTAAGTGTAATATAGGTACAGAGGCCAGCACATCAAGCTACTTTTCAACTTTATTACAAAACCATAAGGTTCATTTTCATTAAGCCAAATTTGACAGTTTGGGATAACTTGGTGTGCTACGGTCTGTATAGGGTAAGCCTGTGCCTAACCCTTCTACTTTTGAAAATAAAAGCGTGATGTCTAAAGTTGTGTCATCATCATCATCTGCCTAGCGTTTTCCCAACTATGTTGGGGTCGGGTTCCAGTCTAACCGGATGCAGCTGAATGCCAGTATTTTACATGGAGCAACTGCCTATCTGACCTCCACAACCCAGTAACTGGGCACACGATACCCCTTGGTAAGGCAGGCTGTCAGATTTTCGGGCTTCTGACAACCCGTACCGACTGTCAAACATGCACAAATGACAGCCAGGATCAACGGCTTAACGTGCTTTCCGAGACACGGAGGAGTCTCGGTATGTAAAAATGGTCACCCATCCACGACCAACCCCGGCAACCGTAGCTTAACCTGATGGATCGACCTGTGCGGCTGTTAGTACTTAGCTACGAGCTTCTCCTTGTATATATTATTATAAAAAAAATAACACGAAAAATATCCTACCGCTTTATAGAAAAAAATGGAACTTCTCTTTTCTGAACCATAAAAAAGTCAGCATAGCATAGCAAATAGGTTGGAAAATCAACTTGAATGAACAAAGCTAATTATTATACAAACAAGCCCTTCACATATTTTTTAATAGAGCGAAAGATTTTCCAACACTTTGATCAGAAGCGTGTGCACTCAACGACATGCAACCGTCGACTGGCTAACATCGTACGGTAATTTTAAATAAAGAACATGCAAGCTCGACTAATGATTGGTCAGCCGGGCGACCATAGACTAATCGGCTTATACTTTCATACGAGCAGAGACAAGGGGACTCTTTGATCGTCTTAACGGTTGAATAACTTTTTAATTTTACAAAGGAGGTTGAAACTAGTGTTTACAGGTAAATACTTCGTTAGTTTAGCAAAGAGGAAACAGTTTGCTGAACTAAGTAGTACTTAGCTTAAGCTTGGTCCAATGAACCGAATAATGTTGAGTTCATGTCTGGTTATGCCGCTTCTTTTTCTTCTTAGCGTGTCTATGACAGTTTAAATGGACTCAGCCTATAATGGCGATAAATCCTGGGTAAAAAAAAAGAAATTATATTTCGTCCGTCAATCAGATAATAAAAAAGTATTAGACACGTATTTTTGCTTTATCATATTAACAAAAAAAATACTTAAGGATAATATGGATAATACATAACAACATCCACGTGACGCTAATAGAGGTTTCCTTTTTTTTTGAGGATGGGAAATCATCAAATGCCTCGTCTCGCTCTGGGTGTAGCGGAAGGGAGTGCCAGACCCTTTTTTTTTAAGCCTGGGAAATCATCCAATGGCTTCTCCCGCTCTGGGTGAAGCGGAAGGGAGTGCCAGACCCTTACTGACTAAAACCCATCCATGTTCCTTCCTTAGCCCTTAATGTTTCGGGGTAGCGGTAGCTGATAGAAGCAAGTAAAGAATAATTAATAGTAAAAATATTTATTTAAGAACAAGTTTTTAATGAACTAAAATGTACTAAATAGATTAACATAGACTTATAATATTTTCTTAAAAGATTAAAGATTAATTTTTTTTCTTGCGCTTAAAAACAAGCTTCAAGATTTAAGAAAATATTAAAATTCTTAATTTAAAGTTTTAGCTGTGCCCGCGACTTCGTCCGCGTGGAATAGTGACAATGTTCGCCGTGATTCTTTAAATTGACATAACTTTTTTTATTTATGAATCGATTGACATGAAATAAACACTAAATGTTAAGTGAAGCTTACTACAATGTATTAGTGAAAACCGCATCTAAATCGAAAAAGCCGTTTCTGATATTAGCGTACACAACACACAGGCAAACAAGCAAAAAAAAAATTATTACAATTTCGGGTTCGGCATCGATATAATAACAACCCCTGCTACTTTTTTTTATATATTTCCATTGTACACCACTTTTCTACAATTAACAATAATAATAATAAAACACAAAAAAACATCCTTTTTTTATTATATATACAGATTTTTTTGCTCAATAAAAACTTGTTTTTAATCTTTCCTTCCTTCCACCCTAAAAAAAAAATAAAGATTTGTTCAGTCAGAAAGATGAAGCTGCATGCCCAATTTCATTTTTAATTATTATTATTAGTTCACACAAGGTGTCCACCATCTCCCTACTACACATTTCCGTAAACACGCTTTTTTTTTTTTAAGGCTGGGAAATCATCCAATGACTGCTCCCGCTCTCCGTAAACACGCTAACAGTATGAAACAACTAAAATATTGCATCATCTCGTGTCGGCAACTCGTAAGTGAATTTACTGTGGGTGCTAATTAAGGCAGCTTCTTTAAAATGTCATTCTCGTCTGCAAATATATTTAGTTGTCTAATGAATTAATAGGTCAGCGACGAACTTTTAGCTTCTATTAAATGGTTTATAAGCGACCATATATTGTAAAACAAGCTACTGTTAATATGACGCAACATCGTGATAATTCTTAAGCAACTAAATTTGTGATATGTCTACTCATTGCCAGCTTCTAATAAGTGTATCAACTTCATCTATAAAATAATATCAACGTACTCTAATTCCATAGAGTCACCTTTATTTTTATACTTTAGCATAAGTAATTGATGAGTGAATCTACTATATTTGAACATAAAATTTTCTTATTATTGTCATCAAATAATGGTCAATGAAGCCTATAATTTCATGTATTCGCCTATCTATTTATAATGTTACCATAAGTAATTGACTATTATACCTACCCAAATGAACATACAAAAAATATTGTTATCATAAACAAACATCTGCAACTCTGTGTTTGTTTGAACTAAATATATTTGCAGACGAGAATGACATTTTAAAGAAGCTGCCTTAATTAGCACCCTTTATAAAATGCCAACTTTCATTTAGCAGAATTTTTTGTAATTAGTTATTGTAATTATTATTTTTTTTACTTTATCTTTAATATGGCCTAACCTAACTGTTTCCTTTTACAAAAGCGATTCGCTTCTGGCACATCGCCGGCCGCTGCCGCGGCACGCTCGCTTCGCTCGCTCGGCTCGTGCGTTGTTTGTCATACTCTAACCTAACCTAACCTAACTTAACTGTTTCTTTTTACAAAAGCGATTCGCTTCTGGCACATCGCCGGCCGCTGCCGCGGCACGCTCGCTTCGCTCGCTCGGCTCGTGCGTTGTTTGTCATACTCTAACCTAACCTAACTTCTTGTGTTGCAAACTTTCACGAAAAAAGAATATTTATTTATTTATTTATTTATTTATTGTAGGAGAACCAACAGCTATAACAAATGGATAACAGTGGTAACATGCAACACAGAGCCAATAACAGGTTCCCACGGATAAAAGTAGGATAAGTAGTAGAGAACTTAGGATCTAACAAGCACGTGACATATAAAAATAAGTTTAACTAAGTATGGTAAATAAAAGATTATGGCCTTTCGAAAAAGCTCGCATTCAACTGACTGCGTACAGAGTAGGATTTGGTAATAAATGGGTCGAATGAAAACTCTTTACAAATAGTATTAAAGTCCTTGCTCGCTCTCACCATATATGAGTTTTGCCTATAATTTGAATGAGAAAAGGGAATGGACATAGGTGGATTAAATCTAACTGACCGTTGGGGTACATTCAAATAAAGTTTATTCAGGAGATCAGGACAATCGATCTCGTTAGATAAAATTTTCATAAGAAACACGCAATCTGCTAGTCGACGACGATTAATGAGTGGCTGTAAATGAAATTTCCTACAAAGGTTTATATAATTATCAGAATGGTATGGTATACGTAGCCGAAAACATAGGAAACGAATAAATCTTTTTTGAATATTCTCGATCCGATCGATATATTTATGGTAACACGGGTTCCAAATTTATTAATTTCGTTGTTGAATGAAAAACTTTGATTGATAATTTTGAGGCTGGAATTTGATTTTATTAGCAGACAGATGTTGAATCTCTAAAATATATAAAGTAGCTCACTTACAACATTAGTCGCTGAGTTATGAAATCAGAAGTAAATATATTTATCGGTAGCTCGGAGTCATATTAATTTACGCTCGTAAATTGACGCTGGTTTTTTGATATTCTGTTGGAATAGTAAAGATGATGAATTAATATAATTGAAGCTGTTCTATTAACTCGTCGCCCACATATAAAAAAAGACGCTAGGTTGCAGGTGCTAAAGAAAACTTTTGGTGCCGCACATATAATTTCCCATTTACTATGAGTGATAGACTTTCATCGCGAGGTTTTTGTATCAAATATTATTCGGTACTAGCAGTTGTCCGCGGCTTTACCCTTTTTTTCTTAAAATAAAACTAACCCAAGTTATAACTCCTTATAACATCAGCTATCGGTCAGTACCTCTCGCGCCCGGCCCTGGTGCAAGCCATGGTCCGGGGCGAGAGGGAGTGGGAGGCAGTCACCTCCTTCTGCGAAAAAGTCATGCTCGCGAAGGAGGTGGCGGGATGGGAGAGAGAAAGGTCCTCCCGTCCCAGCCGCCGCAGGAGTCACCCCGGGCGTCGGGAGCCACGTGACGACTCCCGGCCACCGTAGGCGCGGGCCTGCGGACGGTGAGTAATGGGTGACTCACCGTCCGATCAGCAACAGACCCGTGTCGTACGGCGCGTATATGTCCCACGCGCGCCTCAAAGAGATGTCAGCATATGAAGGGGCCCCTCAGGGCCAAGCCTGCCGGGTAAGCGGGATTGTCCGAAAGGGTTACCGCTACCCCGGAACATAAAGGGCTACGGAAGGAACATGGATGGGTTTTAGTCAGTAAGAGTCTGACACTCTCTTCCGCTCCGAGCGGGAGCAGTCATTGGATGATTTCCCAGCCTTAAAAAAAAAAAAGCTATCGGTCAGTGAAAGTCCTGTCAAAATCGGTCCAGCAGTTTGGGAGATTAGCTGGAACAAACAGACGAACAAACAAAATTAGTTTTTTTGTTATAAGAACTGTACCTATCTACTTTCTTATGCATTTAGTAAAAAGATGTTATTTTGTCATTGCGAACAGACATTTCAATTTTATTTCTATAGTTATTAAAAAAAAAAGTAGGTTAAGCTACGTAATAACAGCCATATGGCTGGGTCGATCAGGTTAAGCTACGCTTGCCGCGGTTGGTCGGTGGATGGGTGACCATTTTTACACAACAAGATCCCTCCGTGTCTCGAAAAGTTAGTCTCAGTCTCAGCTGTCATTTTTAGATCTTTGACAGTTGTTACGGGTCGTCAGAAGCCCGAAAGTCTGACAACAAGTCTCACCAAGGGGTAAAATTTATATCCCTATAAGTTACTAAGGCGTAATTTATGTTACTTATATGTTTTATGCCCAATATATTTACGTAACTAATATAAGTAAAATAAACATTGTTTAAAATAGTTCGTAGCGAAATGCTACGTCGTAGCGTCTACGGCGTAGACACTGCTACGAGACAGAATTTCGTACATACCAACTTACCGAAGTACTTCTAGCACAAAGTTTTAATAGTTTTTGCACTTTTATTGTGTTGCGTCCAATAATTATAGCCACACGGGTGGGTTGATCAGGTTAAGCTACGCTTGCAGCGATTGGTCCGTGGATGGGGGACCATCTTGACTTGATTTTGACAACTTTTCGACTCACCCTCCCCTCTTAGTTAGATGTCGTGTGGTTTGGTTAGATCATGACCGTTATCACATGTGACATGTTTTAAAAAAGCGTGTCTGCCGAGCCTTTTCCCAACTTTATTGGGGTCGGCTTCCAGTCTAACCGGATTCAGCTGAATACCAGTATTTTAGATGGAGCGACTGCCTATCTGACCTCCACAACCCAGTATCAGGGTACGGTACCCCGAGGTAAGACTGGCTGACAGATTTTCGGGCTTCTGACGACCCGTAACGACTGTCAAACATGCACAAATGACAGCCGGGACCAACGGCTTAACGTGTAAATTCGAACTCACTTGTTAGTTGGATCCAGTTTAATTGGTCCACTACTGGTCTGCACCGAATCAAATATTCGTGAAAAAATCTAAACAAATAAAAGTCTGCAGTTTCATAGTAAACTCTACTATTTAACTTGCTCGTAACAGCTCGATAACAGGCCGTGGTACTTTTAACAAGCATACTAGTTTAACGCATATTGTAGATTTTATTGCGGTTTTTTCGCACGGCGTCGGGTGTCATATGGGATTATTTTGCAACATGTATTTATTTTTCCTTTTTTAGGGTTCCGTACGTCAATAGGGAAAAAAAGACCCTGTTTTTGAGGGTGGGAATTCATTAAATGACCTTTCCCGCTCTGGGTGGAGCAGAAGTGAGTCAGACTCTTATTGACTAAAACCCATCCATGTTCCTTCCTTAGCCGATCATTTTGTTGTCCGTCCGACATTCCGTTCATTTTATTTATTTAAACTTTTCGCACACAATAAAGGTACAAAGGCGGACTTAATGCCTTAGGCATTCTGTGCCAGTCAACCAAGGGTGGTGATGAGATTAGATGGTACGTGTTTTTAAGAGTAGGATCATACAAAACATTGAGACTTACAGCCGTACATTCATCTGTCTGTCAAGACCCTTTATCTTAGGAACGAGTAGAGGTATCGAATTGAAATTTAAACCAGATACTTAGATCTGCTTGACGCTGTAAAAAATTTTGACACTCTCAGGGGAATCAAAATTTATAGCGTATTTTTCGTTCAACTAGAACTATTACATTTGGCAAGTAATATCGTACTTATACTACAACTAGTATAGGGAAACATCTGAAAACTATAAATTTGTTTGTACGGGACCCACGGTGAGCGAGTCCGACTAACACTGGTCCGGTTTTTTGTAATATGTAGGTAAACTATAGGTACACCTTAAACACCAAATTACGCTTGTAATCACGAATAATGCGGGTGACAATGCGATGCGATGCGGTGGATAGCGAACAAGAACTTTCATGCGGCCGAAGTCGCGGGCGGAAACCAGTAAATTATAAAACTCATTTCGTCCGGGAATTCTCACCTGATCCCTTTACATGTACACCTGTTGGCTACCAATCAATCCCCCATAGATTCGCATGAGCAGTCACGCAGCATCGAAACACACTGTATACACCACACAACCCTCACATGCTCACTGCACAGGACTCTCGCTGATCAAAGACTTCAAAAGACATGTTCATTGAACATGATCTGTGGAGATTTTACGGTGTTCTGACCACTTTGGGTACCGCAGCGGATGAGGGGTTAAGCCTTGCGTACATCGCAGCGTAATACGTTAACGGTTGTTACTTTTGTAGGTTAGAGTGAGGAGAGGGTTAATGGTTATAATGGTGCAAGGATGGGGGTATTTTAAGCTGAGAATTGGAGCGTTGTGAATGTGTGTCTCTGGAAGTACAAGGGGCCTAGACAAGTGTCAATCGCTCCGTGTCGATTTGATTTCGAAAATTGTTGATCGAACAATTCGTTATCTCAGCGATTCGGATTGTCAAGAACGCTACTTGTCAAGGCATTTGTATGGGAATATTGATCGACACACAATTTGACATTTTCTAGCACTTCATCATCTGCCTAGCTTTTTCCCAACTATGTTGGGGCTTCCAGTCTAACCAGATGCAGTTTTTTTTTTTAAATATATGGCATCTCGCAGTTCAACCAAAGGGTTGCCTACTGCTTAACCGGGCTTGCCTGTGGCTGCCACAAAAGAATTGTAGCCTCCAGCCAGGGCTTAATAAAAACTAAACCTAACTTACAAAACTAACCAGATGCAGCTGCATACCAGTATTTTTATTGTCTAGCACTTAGCGATAGAAAACGATTGATCACGTGACATTTCGAAAGCTTATGCCAATACCATACATTTCGGATTTATCTAATTTCAGTATCGTTAATGGAAATGTAACTTTGCCAAATTTTACCTCCAAAGGATTTTTAGTTTAAGTTATTTTATAAGCTAGTGATACTTATACAATACGTACATGAATCTGAAAAATCAGATGTGCGTGCTTAGGGTTCGAACTCGAGACCTATGACTTGGCAGTCCGACAGTCATACCACTAGGCTATAACTGCCTAACACTCACCTACACGTACTCTACTAACGTTCTCCATTGATTATTATACAAAATAGCTAGGTGTTAATATATAATTTGATTGATTGATTTAACTTTATTTAGTGTTATTTAAAGTTACATAATATAAAGTTATTTACCATAAGTTTAATCACTAAGAATTTATGTGTTCTGGTGACATTATGGGCACATTAGATTATAATCTATATGAAGCTGAAGAGTTTGTTTGTTTGAACGCGCTAATCTCTGGAACTACTGGTCCGAATTGAAAAATTCTTTTTGTGTTGGATAGTCCATTTATCGAGGAAGGCTATAATTTATATAACATCACGCTACTACCAATAGGAGCCGAGCAGCGGGTGAAATCGCGCGGGAGCAGTTAGTATAGTATAACTAGCTACTGCCGCGGTTCCACCCGCGTCGAAGTTGAAATTTTACATAAAAGCTTCCGACTCCTATTTCACCCCTTTACTTTCTTAGTTGACAGCGCCTACTCATAACCTAAAGATAATATTTTTACCTTTTTTAAGGGTTCCGACCTCCAAAGGAAAAAATAGAACACTTATAGAATCACTTTGTTGTCCGTCCGTCTGCCTGTCTGTCAAGATTCTTTATGTTGAGAATGCGATGAGGTTTCGAGTTGAAATTGAAACCATATACTCAAGTGTAAAGCCCTTTGAAGCTGTGAAAAAATCAAACTTCTAAGTTAACGTTAAAACAGATAGGGCCGTTTATGCCGCAAAAAACGTACAATTTAACATTTTAAAGGGAATCAAAATTTACAGGGTACTTTCTGTGGAGCTAGAACTATGAAATGTGACAAATAATATCATCATAAACTACAAATATAAAGACAATTCTGAAGACTAAGCATTTGTAATTTAATCATGAAAATATAGTCCTTATTTTAATGTACGTAATCAATCCCAACAACTAGTACGGAGCCCTCGGAGGGCGAGTCCTACTCGTTTTTGTCCGGACTTTTTTTGTTGGATGTCATCTCGCAGGTCAAAGTCGGAGGTGCTCAGGTGTTTAACCGAGCTATCTAGTGGGTGCTTTATAAAGCCTCCAGACAAACCAAAAAAGTTAAAAACTAAGCTTACTATTATCACTACAGTACGATATATTAAGAGGAGCTCGTGGCTAAGTATCAGGTCGTTCCACCAGGTTAAGCTGCGCTTGCCGAGGTTGGCCGTGGATGGGTGACCATCTTTACATACTGAGACTCCTCCGTGACTCGGAAAGCACGTTAAGCCGTTGGTCCCGGCTGTCATTTCTGCATCTTTGACAGTCGTTACTAGTCGGCTTCGGCTAGTCAGAAGCCCGAAAATGTGACAGCCAGTCTTACCAAGGGGTATCGTATTGCCCAATTACTGGGTTGTGGAGGTCAGATAGGCAGTCGCTCTATGTATAATACTGGTATTCAGCTGCATCCGGTTAGAATGGAAGCCGACCCCAACATAGTTGGGAAAAGGCTAGGCAGATGAGTACGACATTTTAAATGGGTTTGGCAGGACATGTCTGCCGTGTGCCAGACAAGCTGTGGGCCCAAATAGCACAGAATTGGTGCCCTGAGACACGAGATCAGATCGATCAGATCAACATCAGAAGGTTGCGTGTTCAGATCACGTCGGGGTCACCAAAACACCATACTCTCTCAGGCGATCTAGCACCCGTCGCAGGTGCATTTTGTGTAGCTCTGGAGTGGGGGAAAAACACAAAACATCGTCCAAATAACAGAAGCAGACTCGTCTAGCCCAGCCAGTACCTCGTCCATAAACCTCTGAAATGTCTGCGCCGCATTCCTCAGACCGAAGGTCATATACGGGAATTCGAACAAACCGAATGGCGTGGCTTTCTCAGTCTTTCCTTCTAATTCTTCATTCTGTACTTTCCTACGCTTCTGTAAACTATAACTCTGCTATTAAACTTCTGTCTACGTCTTTGTGAACGCCTGTTATTTCTCCACACACCCTCCAAGCAACTACAAATTGGTGATCAAACGTGATCTGAGATGACGAGACACGTGGCAGACCACGCAGGTGATGATGAGACGAGCTGGATAGATTCCGTCAAAACTGGAAGGAGGACGCGCGAGTTCCCAAAAGATGGATGGAGGGTAGCCTTTGCCCAGGAGTGGGATAGCGAAGACTAAATAAAAAAAAACCACAGATTCTCATGGTTCGTGCTTTAAAGAATATTCGAAGGGAAGTTCGATCGTTACGTCTCAGTGAAAGGACACCTTGACTAATATATTTGCGTACTAATCAAAATGTGGTACGATATAGGTTTATTTTAATGTACACTTCCCTATTAATATTGAATTAATCAGTAGATATAATTATTTATGTAAATGATTTATTCTCGAGGGGTATCGTAATACCCAATTACTCACTGGAATGACTGCCTATCTGACCTCCACAACCCAGTACTGGGTAATACGATACCCCTTGGTACGACCGAAAAATATCATTCTCCTGTCCTTATGCCAATGTATTTGCGGTCGGCGCAACACGTCTTTTTCTTCCATACTTCTCTATTAGTCGTCATCTTGGTAGTCACTCCCTTTCTAGCCATATCATCTCTCACACAATCCATCCATCGTTTATTTGGTCTCCCTCTACTAGTATAGCCATCCACATTCATACTCACAACTTTTCGGACAACATTTTCCTTATTCCTCCGCATAACATGCCCTTACCACAACCGATTTCCACACCACTTTTCAGACATTTATTTCACACATTATAAAATAGACACACTATAGATTACCTATTTTCCTGTTTTTTTAGTTAATGACTAACCTGGTGTCAGAGTTTTCATGCTGCCCATGGGCCTCAGAATTAGCTTCACATGCTGTTGAGAAATATCTCTCAGACATGCTGGTTTCCTTACAATGTTTTCCTTTCCGTTTATCCATGTGCGTATTGTATAATTATCACTTGCTTAAGTGATAATTATACAATACGCACATGGATCTGACAAGTCAGAGGTGCGTTTCAGCGGGATTGTCCGATGGGCTAAGGAAGAAACAAGGATGGGTTTTAGTCAGTGACAGACTGACACTCCTTTCCGCTCCACCCAGAATGGGAGGAGTAATTTGATGATTTCCCACCCTCAAAAAAAATAGTCTGTGGTGTGTGCCTTGGGTTCGAACTTGAGACCGAATACTTGGCAGTTCGACGGTCACACCACTAGGTTATTACTGCTAACACAGAACCATTGTGACCGTCCGGTCTAGCCGGATTAGCGTCCGGCTTCCATCCTTTTTACAGCGCGGCGTCCATTCCCGGCGTTTGAACTCAAATCTGTTTAATTATTTTATATCCTGGAGTATTTGACTTGCTCTATTGTCAAAAACACAACGCAATACTGACTTCTCTTCTCATCCCACATGGCCGTCGCCTCAGGGACACAGAACATTTATTAAAAAAAAAAACTCTGGGCAAACATTCTTTTTTTTTTACCGGGAGCAAATATCTGTAGGAATTTGTGTGTTGGGGCCTTGAGATCCGTGGCTTACAGCTAGCATATTAACAGGGCTTGTTCTCATAGATATATACTCACGCTTATAAACTTGTTGGTGTCAGCAGAGCAGTCCCAAGAGATGTCAACATATGAAGGGGCCCTTTAAGGCCAAGCCTGCCGGGTAAGCGGGATTGTCTGTAAGGGTTACCGCTAACTCGGAACATAAAGGGCTACGGAAGGAACATGGATGGGTTTTAGTCAGTAAGAATCTGTCACTCCCTTCCGCATCCGCTCCACCCAAAGCGGGAGAAGTCATTGGATGATTTCGCAGCCTTAAGAAAAAGGCAGAGCAGTCCTACTTTCATCATCTGCCTAGCCTTTTCCCAACTATGCTGGGGTCGGCATCCAGTCTAACCGGATGCAGCTGAATACCAGTACCTGCACGAGGCAGGGGCCCGTTTCCTCTTAAAAGACTACTCCGGAACCTCCTCTGTGCAACGCCTGTAAGGGCACATCCCTGAGGACACTGTAAAGGGACTCCCCTGAGCTGTGCTCACACCTATAATGTTGCAAGCAGTGATAGACTAGTGGTATGACCGTCGGACTGCCAGGTCTTAGGTCTCGAGTTCGAACCCAAGCCACGCACCTCTGACTTTTCAGATTCATGTGCGTGCATAATTATCACTTGCTTAAAAATCGGTGAAGGAAAACATCGTGAGGAAACCGGCATGCCTTTTTTTTTCAGGCTGGGAAATCATCCAATGACTTCTCCCGCTCTGGGTGGAGCGGAAGGGAGTGTCAGACTTTTACTGACTAAAACCCATCCATGTTCCTTCCGTAGCCCTTTATGCTCCGGGGTAGCGGTAACCCTTTCGGACAATCCCGCTTACCCGAAACCGGCATGTCTGAGAGATATTTCTCAACAGTATGTGTTGCTTAGTCAGAGGCCTATGGGCAGCATTAAAACTCTGACACCAGGTTAGTCACTAACCACACGAAAAGAAGAAGACCTAAAATGTTTTAGTCTAAATATTTATATATCAAAACAATGAACTCTCGCTACTCTCGTGGCCCCACTTCAATGCCCCCACGCGTCAAATTAGGCCCTTGTCTATATCTAGTACAGCATAATATTATTATTTTATTTAAAAAAATACGAAAGACATGGGTTTTCCATATTTTAACGCAAAATCAAATAACTTGAGAATAAATAAAAAATCAATCTCGCCTTTTCCCAACTATGTTGGGGTCGGCTTCCAGTCTAACCGGATGCAGCGGAATACCAGTATTTTACATGGAGAAAATACTGGTATTCAGCTGCATCCGGTTAGACTGGTTAGCCGACATAATATCATATAATAATAATAATATCCATGGACATTTCACTTAACGCCATATAGTCCCAAGCTATGCTATATATGATAAACTATATATTATAGATAGAAAAACACCCAGACCCGTAACAAATACTTGCAGGTCGTACAAATATTTGTTCCGTGCGGGAATCGAACCCGCGACATACTGTGCAGCAGTCACTTGCTCAACCACTGCGCCAACCGTATCGTCACCACGTGTCGTCGATATGTTAGTTGGGAAAAGGCTAAGAAGATTGATTGATTTGAGACCACTAGACCAAACTATCTATTCAGGAGAATGATGATAGTATGTCTTATTTTAAACTAGTTTCCGCCCGCGGCTTCTCCCGCAAAATATGTCGACAAATTATACACATAAACCTTCCTCTTCAATCACTCTATCTATTAAAAAAACTGCATCAAAATCCGTTGCGTAGTTTTAAAGATTTAAGCATACATAGGGATATAGGGACAGAGAAAGCGACTTTGTTTTATACTATGTAGTGATATTCCGTGTGTGTTTTCAGCTACTAAATCTTCACATCGCACGAACTGATTAGTGTGTCTAGTTCCGTACAAACATTTTAAACGAGATCTTAGCGGCTCACTGTTGACCCAAAAACTGCGGAGTGGTGGCGCGTTTAGACGGGACCTTTTTCGTGTGGTTAGTGACTAACCTGGTGTCAGAGTTTTGAAGCTGCTCATTACTACCTTTAAAGAGTTGATATGACAGAGGGGCATTAAATTACACTACGTATACTATACGTGTTTCGTATTAATTCGATACGGTATAAAAATAAAAAAAACAAAAATGAGTTGTTTTAATTTTTCAAACAAACTAAATAGCTTACAAATTAGAGTAAAACGCAACCACCCTTTGTAAACAAAAATTGACCTTGTAAGCAAGCGGCAACGACGCGCGCGCGCCGGAGCGCTGTTGGGAAAGATACATCGTGTTCAAACGGGGCAAAAACTTAAAAAATCATTTGCGACTAAACTACTGCTCCTATTTGATTGTTTTTTGGTACACAGCTTGAAAATGGTCCCTAGTATAGGCAGTTTAAAGGAAAGCCCCTCTGTCGTATCAACTCTTTATACAAATAAATACGAAA
Organism: Hyppa rectilinea; assembly: GCA_951799385.1. Lineage (NCBI taxonomy): Eukaryota > Metazoa > Arthropoda > Insecta > Lepidoptera > Noctuidae > Hyppa > Hyppa rectilinea. The sequence goes on from OX637327.1 coordinate 2,483,070, forward strand.
AGGACACTTAGGCGTCGAAGTACACATCCGCATCACTGTCGTCCGGAAATGTGCCCAGAAGACTGGCAGCATTGGCACGTTGAATGACAATATTAATACTTTCGCCAAAGAACAATCCAGACCTCTAGTCACGTGAAGTGTCGACTAATCGGCGAGAAATATCCTTAAAAAGGAGTTGCGCACTCGGGCCCCATGACCCTAGAGTTTCGACCCCAAACGGCTCAAAACTGTAGTTTCACAGTCATCAGGTTACTGTATTTACTTTCTTTCTTATATTTTTATTCCTATTTCTGACTGCTTGCCATCAGCGCTTAACTAACTACCTACCTACTAGCCAAGTAACCATAAAATAGAGCTTTTTATTTTGAGGCTGGGAAATGACTTCTCCCACTCTGGGTGGAGCGGAAGGGAGTGTCAGACTATTACTGACTAAAACCCATCCATGTTCTTTCCGTAGCCTTTTATGTTCCAGGGTAGGGGTAACTCTTTCGGACAAACCCGCTTAACCGGCAGGCTTGGCCCTAAAGGGCTCCTTCATATGCTGACATCTCTTTGAGGCGCGCGTGGAACATATACGCGCCGTCCGGTAATAGAAGACAGCTGACTCGCCAGTTCAAACGCTCCATTCCAGTGGCTCGCTGTAAAGGCGGTATTTTAAAGGTAATTTTCACCGCAAATTCTAGTCCACGTGGTTTCATGTACAAGGCAAGTTTGTTTGGATGTTTAAACGCACCGTTCCAGTAGGTTTTAGAAGAAATTTGGAAGTTTGAACTGAAGCAGATAGTAGGCACATAAACGCATCATATTTCGATCCTGACACTGATCTGTATCACGCAGAAAACTATAGAATGTTTGAATTTATGTATTCATTGTGCGTTTCGTTTGTGCAAAATAAACATTTTTGTTTCTATAGTTTTTTCTTTTTATAGAATTTTGAGTGAAGAGGTGAATACAACGTTTTTTTTTTCATATCCCATAACTCTAGGGCTATATCTATAAATAAAAATATTACGAAAAGTTCCACAATATGTAGTCCAAAACTGCATAGTTTTGAAGATATCATCGATCATAATTTATTTATCTTGAAGTGTGTGTTTCTAGTGGTAGTGGAGTTAGCTTCTAGTCTAACCGGATGCAGCTGAATAGACGTTTCATCTATAGACGAGTCCACTAGTTCGTTCAAACGCTCCGGTATTTTACAGGTAATTCTCGCAGCTACCTACTTTTACCGGTACCGAAGCGGTATGTCTCACAATAATTAGATTCCAATCCCACTTTTCAAGCTTTTTCGTAATTGGAAACGAACTTTTTTAAATTATTATCGAGCTTTCGGTCGCCAGGATTTTTAGTTGTTTTTGCTTTTTCATATGAGGAGTGGTGGTGAATGGGGATAAAGGCTCTGACTTACAAGTAGGTCTGTCATGGGTTCGAACCTTGATCACTACTTTTTTTTTTTAAGGCTGGGAAATCATCCAATGACTTCTCCCGCTCTGGGTGGAGCGGAAGAGTGTCAGACTCTTAATGACAGTAATACCCGGCCAAAAGGAACATAGATGGGTTTTAAACAGTAAGACAGACTCTTACTCACTTCAATTGATGATTTCCCCCACTCAACAAAATAAAAGGCATGCCGCTTTCCTCCCGATGTGTTTCTTCGCCGTTTTTTAAGCAACAGATTATTATACAAATACGCACATGAATCTAAAAAGTCAGAGGTGCGTGCCATGGGTTCGAACTCGAGACCTAAGATTTGGCAGTTCGACGGTCACACCTAGTGGTGTGACCGTCGGACCGTCGCTATCACTGCTATTTTCTTTAGTTTTCTATACTATATCATGTAATAATAATCTATACTAATATTATAAAGAGGAAAACTTTGTTTGTTTGTTTGTTTGGTTGTAATGAATAGGCTCAAAAACTACTTTACCGATTTTAAAAATTCTTTCACCGTTGGAAAGCTTAGTTTTCTAGGAGTAACATAGGCTACTTTTTATCCCGGGAAAAATAACGGGTCCCACGGGAAAGACCACGGGAGCGAAGCCGCGGGCAAAGTGCTAGTATAATATTATAAAGAGGTAAAATTTGTAAGTTCGTATGTAGGGGGTAATCTCCGGAACTAATGATCCAATTTCAAAAATTTTTTCACTGATAGAAAGCTACATTATTCCTGAGTGCTATAGGCTATAAATTATATTTATATCATACATATTAGCCGAGCTATCGCAATTTTCGTCTAACAAGTCGGAAAGAAATACCTCCGAAAACAGAATTATTTGCAGTATTGCCGAGTATCATAGGATATATTTAATGTTAAAACAGGAAATTTTCCGCGGCCGAAGTCGCGGGCAGAGGCTAGTCTTTTATTAAAACCTGTCAAACTATGCTATAAGTATTTCAAAAGTCAAATGCTGTCAGATATTTACCAGCCATGTTCAACATAAGGTTTCACTTAGGCTTTACATTACCGTACCCTGTGTTTGTGGAAATGTGTACCTAACCTAAAAAGAATGAAAAAACTCATCTCATATGCTAAATCCAATATACCAGGAATTGGCTTAAAATTTAATCATCTTGCAATATCTGTATCGATACAACGTATTAACATAATCTTCTTGGTAGCTCAGCGCTTTGTTTTTCAGTAAAGAATTTAATCTTTGAGCAATTAGTGATTTTTTACGGATTATATTTAAGATGAGAGTTGGTTGTTTGGTTTTAAGACTAAAATGGAATGCAACATAGACAAGGGTTTTTTTTTAAGGATGGGAAATCATCAAATGGGTGGAGTGGAAGGGATTATCAGACTCTTACTGACTAAAACCCATCCATGTTCCTTCCTTAGCCCTTTATGTTCCAGGTTAGCGGTAACCCTTTCGGACAATCACCAAAATAATTAAATTAAGCGCGAAAATTATAGCATCCCCACTTACCTACCTAATAAACCTCTCATTTGAAGAAGGTGTTTTTCTTCGACATTAAAGGAATCTATAATAAAACCATTATTCAAAAAGGGTAACTGTTCTGACATGGGTAATTAAAGGCCCATTACACTGATCCCATCTTTGCAAAAATTTTTGAAAAAGCAATGCATGACGAATTAAATCATTTTTTAACTAAATACAATCTAATTGCAGAGAGTCAGTTTGGTTTCAGGAAAAATTTTTCAACGACTCTAGCCTGTTTTTCATTAGTAAAACTAATTACTGAAGCTCTGAATAAAAAGATGTCTACACTATCGGTATTCTTAGATATGAGCAAGGCATTTGATTTTGTCTCACATGAGCGACTACTCTACAAACTAGAGAGATATGGGATAAGAGGCAAGGCGCATGATTGGCTTAAAAGCTATTTGTCTGATCGCCGACAGATAACAGTTATTTCTAAAATAGAAAAAAACACTAGGACGACATATAGCTCAGAATTAAAAATTAATAAATCTGGCGTTCCACAGGGAAGCGTACTGGGTCCGCCACTATTTATATTATACATAAATGACCTCAAAAAATGTTTAAAATATGAATGTATCCAATTTGCTGACGACACTACTTTGACAATAAAATCTTCCAACAAAACTGACATAGAAACAAATACTAACATATAAAATGGCTCGGGGACAATAATCTTAATGTTAATATCAATAAAACCAAAATTGTTCAATTTCAAACATGCAACATGTTGGTAACACCAGCAACAATTCGACATGATAATACATTATTGCAACCAGAACCATCGGCTTTATTTTTAGGTATAATAATTGACAATAAACTGAACTGGAAGGAACATGTAGATAGAGTATGTAACAAGCTTGATAAATTTGTATATGCCCTTCGCAAGTTAAGACTGGTGTCCAGTAAACAAACTGTCCTCAATGCATATCATGGGTATGTTTCATCAGTATTGCGTTACGGCCTAGTGATATGGGGTAACTCAGTGGATGTGGACAGAGCATTTAAAGTACAAAAAAAATGTATCAGAGCCATGAGCGGAGCAGAATACTTAGACCATTGCAAGCCATTATTTAAAAAATTAAAAATTCTTCCACTCCCGTGCCTTTATATTTTTGAGTCTTGTTTATTTGTAAAAAAATACCCACATTTATTCCCATTAAATGAACAAGTCTCTCACAGACTGAAGAAAAAAAATTCCGGGGAACTGCTAGTACCTCCTCAGAGATTGCAACTATACAGTAGAAATGCCAGTTGTATGACAGTAAAAATGTATAATAAATTACCACCTAGCTTGAGAATGTTACCAATTAATAAATTCAAATGTAAAATGTTTACTTGGCTCTTAGACATGTGTTTCTATACCGTTACTGAATTTTTAAATCATACTTTTTGACATTGTAATTAATATTCTATGCTTTTTGACATAATAATTAATATTTTGACATTACAAATAATACTATGCAATTAATCTGAATCAATTATTATTGTATCAAATTAAAAATGTAAATTCGGGATAAAAAGTAGCCTATGTTACTCCTAGAAAACTAAGCTTTCCAACGGTGAAAGAATTTTTAAAATCGGTCCAGTAGTTTTTGAGCCTATTCATTACAACCAAACAAACAAACAAAGTTTTCCTCTTTATAATATTAGTATAGATAATTTTTATTGTAATGTCTATGATTTGCATGCTTAGCTTATTTAATTTTTCTACACCAGCAATGGTAGTATATGTGAGTCAATGTTTAATTTTAGATCTCAATGTACCATATACTTAGAAATAAATATTATTATTATTATTATAATCCCGCCGAGTAAGAGAGGGGCTAGGGCAAAGTAGTAACAGCCCCACGGATCGATCTATCAGGTTAAGCTACACTTACCGCGGTCAGTCCGTGGATGGGTGACCATAATTACATACCGGGACACCTCCGTGCTTCGGAAAGCACGGTTAAGCTATTGGTTATGGTTGTCATTCTTGGATCATTAACTTGGCCCATCCTGGGAATTGCACCCAGGAACTCTGGCTCCGCAGTAGCGCTTCGACCACTAGATCAACCAGACAGACATGCAGCAGCCATGAAGCAGCCAGCCATGAAGCAGGCGACAAGTTCCTTGCTGGGCTAGTCCAGAAGTCATAGGATCGATCCTCATAAATTATGGTGAAGTAGCAGTGATAGTCTAGTGGTGTGACCGTCGGACTGCCAAGTCATTGGTCTCGAGTTCGAACCCAAGCTACGCACTCTGAATTTTCGGATTCATGTGCGTAATGTATACTTGTCATTTGCTTAAAAATCGGTGAAGGAAAACATCGTGAGGAAACCAGCTTGTCTGAGAGATATTTCTCAACAGCATGTGAAGCTAAGTCAGAGGCCCATGGGTAGCATTAAAACTCTGACACCAGGTTAGTCACTAACCACAGGAAAAGAAGAAGACAAGCCGGGGTTGGTCCGTGGATGGGTGACCATCTTTATATATAGAGACTCCTCCGTGCTTCGGAGAGCACGTTAAAGTGGTTGGTCCCGGCTGTCATTCGTGGATCTTTGACAGTTGTTATGGGTAGTCAGAAGCCCGAAATTCTGACAGCCAGACTTACCAAAGAGTATCGTATTACTAAGCTACTGACTGGGGTGTGGAGGTCAGATAGGTAGTCGCTCCATGTAAAATACTGGTATTCAGCTGCAACTGGTTAGACTAGAAACCTCAACAAAAGTTGGGAAAAAGCTAGGCAGATTGATTTTTGTAACAGTACTACAAAAACGTATTACTGAATAACTCGGTGGAGTGCCATAATTCAACGCGTAAACAAAAAAAATCGGACGTTTTTCGTCACGTACACACAATGTTCGGTTATGTGAATTTTATATTTATACATATATTATATTCGTATACGAACCCTTTGGGTTCGAACGCCAGTTTTGTTTATTTTCGTGGTTATTTACAAAAGAATCAATCAATCAATCAATCTTTATTTGTGAACACAGGTATTACAGTACAGGTCTTATGTATATATTTGAGTCGAGCTCTATGTTCTACCAATGAAATTGGTGTACAAATATATTAGTTATTTTTTTTATTAGAGAATTTAAACAATAGTAAATCAATTTTGGTGTAAATAATTTCAATTAAATGTATTGCTAATAGACAGAAAATTATAATTGATTAATTTCAATTATAATTTATTTTACTGCATGCCAAAGGTTAATTTGTATAAAAAGGTTAGTAATGTCAAATTTTATCATTTAAAAATTCTTCTATGGAGTAATACGTCTTATCTAACAAAAAAGAATACAATTTGCATTTGAATTTACGGACATTGTCCTCACTCCTTATACATTTTGGTAATTTATTATAGACCCTAATAGAATGAATGAAAAATATTTTGTTCATGACACATACAGTACATAGAAGAAGAAAGAAAGAACAGAACAAAAATAATAATTAAAAATTAAAGCAAAAATGATTTATAGACCTCTGCGAGGCCAAAAAGAGAACTCACTTTTGTAACTCACAGAGCAATCAATCTATCTGCCTACCTTTTCCCAACTATGAATGTTGGGGTCGGCTTCCAGTGTAACCACAAACAGCTGAATACCAGTATTTCACATGACGTGACTTCGTAACTGACCTCCACAATCCAGTTACTGGGTAATATGTAACACCTTGGTAAGACTGGCTGTCAGACTTTCGGACTTCTGACGACTTTATGACTGTCAAAAATCCACAAATGATAGCCGGGACTAACGCTTAACGTGCTTTACGTGGCACGGAGGAGTCTCGGTATGTAAAGATGGTCACCCATCCACGGAGTGGCCGCGGCAAGGGTAGCTTAACCTGATGGATCGACCCGTGTGGCTGTTGTTAATTAGCCACGAGCCCCTCATGGAGCATAAGCTAAATATCCGAGTCTACCTACGGATTGCTTTTAACAGACGTAACTTAAAACACTCGGTTAAAATATAACAACGGATATATGTATGTATATATAGCAGAGGGGACGCGTTAGCTGCGGAGGTGAAACTGGCATAAGTTGGATTTTCAGTATTTTGGGTTACCCGATTGTGGAGGGAAAGTGGGTGGTTATGTGTTTGAGATGACCTTGTTTGTGTTTAAAATGGTTTTGTTTCGCTTCAGGGTTACTACGGTAGTGATTAAGAATGCAGAATAAGTTTTGTTTGCTATATAAAACAAAATGTAGATTTTTGACATCTTTAATGTGTGAGCTCGTCATCACTTTTGACAGTCTGTCAATTTATGACAGTTTTGACGAGTCTTTAAATTAACTGAACCGTCTTGGAATAAGCACCCAATTTAATTATATCAGTGTTTGTGTACAGTCAGATTAGTACAACCTGTACAGATCTTTTTTTTTTTTCATTCTGGGAAATCATCCAATGACTTCTCCCGCTCTGGGTGGAGCGGAAGGGAGTGTCAGACTCTTACTGACTAAAACCCATCCATGTTCCTTCCTTAGCCCTTTGTGTTCCGGGGTAGCGGTAACCCTTTCGGACAATCCCGCTTAGCAGATCTGTTACTGAGAAATTCCTAATGGAAAACCTAATAACACTGCCCAACCTGGATACAAATCCAGGACCCCTTAAAGCCACAAATCCGACAACTAGTCCAATATGATACTATAATGTGGGGATGAATTGAACCAGTCATCATCATCATCTTTCTCCTGCGCTTATCCCAATTTATTTATGCTCGGCGCAACATGTCTTTTTCTTCCATACTTCTCTATTAGTCGTCATCTCGGTAGTCACTCCCTTTCTAGCCATATCATCTTTCACACAATCCATCCATCGTTTCTTTGGTCTTCCTCTACTTGTATAGCCATTCACATTCATAATTGAACCAGTCATGATTATCGAAGTTTCCATTGCGTCTTGTCAACATCATCAGGTCAAGAGCTCCTCGTACTCAGCGGAAAATGAGAGAAGCAATATTTCGCTTCTTTTGTTTTTCCGTTTTTAATAATAACTTCTCAAAGAATAGAACTAGTAGATATAGTTAATTATTTATTAAAAACTTATCTCTTAATACGACACTATTAAACAAAATGTATAATTTTCTTTATTTAAAAAAAAAACGTTAGTTATATGGGAGCCCCTTTAAATATTAATTTTATTCTGTTTTTTAGTAGATATTGCTATAGCGGAAACAGAAATACATCATCTGTGAAAATTTCAACTGTCTAACTATCACTGTTCATGAGATACAGCCTGGTGACAGACGGACAGCGGAGTCTTAGTAACAGGGTCCCATTTTACCCTTTGGGTACGAAATCCAAAAAAAAAACAAGCTTATAAACATAATTATATAAAAACCATAAAAATAGGAACCTTAAAAAAGCCATTTTTTTTTTTTTTAATAAATGGCATCTCGCAGTTCAACCAAAGGGTTGTCTACTGCTTAACCGGGCTTGCCTGTGGCTGCTACAAAAGAATTGTAGCCTCCAGCCAGGGCTTAATGCTTATACACGTAATTATATAGAAACCATAATAATAACATTCTCATTAACTACCCCACAAAATATTATACCCTCGTTAAACTGTCCAACAAAAGAGTTCCCCTTTAAAAACTGAAAATCATATTTCCCTTCTTATACTACTCGCACAGTCGAAGACCAAAACATACCTACAGTCTCCGAGTATACATAGACTCGGCAAACCCTTACAGGCTCAGTCGATTTGGCGAGAGCGACGCGAGCGGTCGCATCCCTGCCCGCATATAAAAGAAATAACACAAAAAACAAACAATATACAAACGTACCATAGCCAATTAAAAAAAAATACCAAAGAGGTGTAAGACCTCTTTCGTGAGTGAGTGACAAGTGTAGTTTTTTTTTCTGCTAAAGTTACGAGGCAAAGGTAAGCTCTTTCAAGGTCATTAAGCCCCGTCTATGGATATTTTCTCGTTTTGTTTTTTTTAGATAAAAGGTGTATGCGATCCGTGTTTTCTTTTTATGTAATAAGTGGGATGTTTTCTCAAATAACTTGGGATGGAATTTAAGATATTTTTTGCGTCGTGTCTGGATGAATTTGACGGGAATAAAATCGTTTCGAGGAAATTGGTTTAGGAAAATGTGTTTTCTCTGGAAATTGTTGTTTATTACAATTTGAATAAGGAGTTTTGTTACGAAAATATCTATCTTTATGTTCTACGTTCTCATTAAATTCGAAATATATAATTTAAACAGTAAAAAATCTATAAAGATAATTTTAAAGGCATTCTCTTAAAGAAATCGCTAAAAAGTTAGTTTACTTTCTTAATGTAGGTAACTAATTATTTTCTTAAGTAAAAATACCTCCTATTACATCACACGTTATTTAATAATACAAACGCAAATAAAACAAGAACAAATAATTACCAAAGTCAACCAAATATGTATGACCGTCGCCAGCACATCAAGTTACCACAGACTGTCAAATTGCCTCAATAAATTTTGAACCTTACTTTTAACGAATTAGGTTTAAAATCATTTGGAGAAATTTGACAGTTTGGTATAACTTGAATCGCGACCGTACAATGTTATTTTAGGCTGTTCAAAGTTAATGAAAAATCAACCTCTTGCTTATGGAAACACTTCAAGACATTCATAGTAAAAATATACAGAGAACAAGAGAAAAGGACCTCTACTGAGCTATTGTGTAAAGTTTAGTCAGCTAGAATTGATCCATCAGGTTAAGCTTTGCTTGCTGGGATCGGTGACCATCTCTACACACCGAGACTCCTCCGTGCCTCGGAAAGAACGTGAAGCCTCAGAAGTCTGACAGCCAGTCTTACCAAGGAGTATCATATTACTCAGTTACTGGGTTATGGTAGTCAGATAGGCAGTCGCTCCATGTAACCTACTGGTATTCAGCTGCATTCTGTAAAACTGGAAACCGACCCCAATATAGTTGGGTAAATTCTAGGCAGAATGAATGACAGCATTGCCTACCATTTCAGAAAGACAAAAGATCTTTGGTGAGATTTTAAATCGTGGTTAGTCAGACTATACGGCCGGCTCAAAGCCAAAGCAAAAAGGGTTATGCTTTTGATCATGTTATAAAAGGATTATCTGAAGGAAACGTGTTACATAATATGTGTGTATATTAATATCTTAACCAAAGGTCTGTCGTACTTGACATTTCATGATGACTTATTACAATATCTAAATGTCTCAAAAACATGAAAATTAAAAACTCAAACTCATTGGGAAAGCAGGATTTTCCGGAAGGCTACCGCTATCCCGGCACATAAAGGGCTAAGGAAGGAACATGGATGGGTTTTAGTCAGTAAAAGTCTGACACTCCTTTCCGCTCCACCCAGAGCGGGAGGAATCATTTGATAATTTCCCAAAGTAAAAAAAAGCATTTATTTCAAATAAACCAATTACAGGCACTTTTGCAAGATGAAGCTAGTTGCCCATTCCAAAGCAGTAAGGACCTATGGAGAAGAACGGGCACGAAACTCCATGGACACTCTTTTGAGTTTTAGGTATCAGTATTTAATGCCATTCCTCCCAAACACAAACCCAAAGCGTATTTCTTTAATGGTCTTCTCTCATTTTAACTAAGGAGGTTAATCATCATCTGCCTAGCCTTTTCCCAACTATGTTGGGGTTAGTTTTCAGTCTAACCGGATGCAGCTGAATACCAGTATTTTACATAGAGCGACTGCCTATCTGACCTCCACAACCCAGTAACTGGCCAATACGATACCCCTTGGTAACACTGGCTGTCAGATTTTCGGGCTTCTGACAACCCGTAACGACTGTCAAAGATGCACAAATGCACAGTTCAACCAAGAAGGTTGTCTTTTACTTAACCAGGCTTTCCTACTGCTCAATAAATTGAGGACTCCAGCTAGGGCTTTAAAACTTACAAACTAAGAGCTCTTTCTCTATTTAATATTTGTTCGAGATATGTCACCTGCATCCGTTAAGGGGGTGATACCAAGTTCATACCAAACAACTTTAATTAACTATGAAACTAATAACCAATTTGTAACTTGCCATATTTGCACGAATCGAATACAAGTTTCATAGCTAAAGTTGTCTAGTACGTCGTACTCTCTCTTTGATAACATTAAAGACTTATTGACTATTTGAAACGAACAAAAATAAAATATGAAATCACATATGAAAAAGACCGCTCGTCTTAAAAACTGCCATCACCGTACAGAAATTAAATATTATGATAAGACTAGCTTCTGCCCGCGGCTTCGCTCGCGTGGAGGTCGGAAATTATCCCACAGGAATGTTCTACCGGGATAAAAAATATCCTATGTGTTAATCCAGGATATAAACCATCTCTGTGTCAAATTTCATCCAAATCTATACAGTAGTTTTTACGTGAAAGAGTAACAAACATCCATACATCCATACTTACAAACTTTCGCCTTTATAATAGTAGTAGGATATAATTGTAATATTGCATTTAATGCTAATAAGTGTTCCATTTGATTAAAAAAATCTGTGACGTCACATTGATATATTTCATACAAATCACGTACAAATTCCACGTTTTGATGTTTCATGAAACGTAACGTTATTGACTACCCTTTCAAATACCCAATTGTCTTTAGTAGGTGGACTGAGCCTCTTTATATATGCAGGTGATGTTATCACCGCCTTGTATACTTGGAGAACAGAGGTGGCTCAGTGATATCGGCCTTGATTAACGAGTTGTAGGCCGTGAGTTCGTAACCAAGGAGGCACTTTACTTTATGTATTTCATTTCATCACCACTGCTCTCAAAACGGTGAAGGAAAATATGAAGAAACTGGCACGTTCCAGAAGCAAAAATTCGAAGACATGTGAGATCTGCCAACCCGCAGTGGATCCGCGTGGTGGATTATGGCACACACCCCGTCGTATAGAGGAGGCCCGTGTCCCAGCACTAGAAACATTACTGGCTGATTCATGTGTGTGGTTTGTGACTAACCTAGTGTCATCGTTTTTTATGTTACACATAGGCCTCTGACTTAGCTTGACATGCTGTTGAGAAAGATGTAAACAACATATCAACTTACTAATTTTCGTAAGATGTCATCTTTTAACAAATAGGTAGGTACCACTAGAATATCACTGCTATATGTTACAACCAATGTACTGATGCAAGCGCAACAAGTTATACCAAACTGTCAAATTGTTCCAAATCATTTTATACCTTAAAACGTTAAGTGTTAAGTTCAAAATCGATTGAGAAAATCTGACAGTTTGTGGTAACTTTACGTGCTGGATTTTGTATATACATACATAGCTAGTTAGAATCATTACTCTATCTCATTTGTTTTGGTAAAATAAACCTTTATAATTAATTTTGTTTGGTTTTTAGTTAATTAGGAAATAACAGACTTGTTAAGATAGTGCTCGAATAGGAAACGCCGACTCTTATCAAGATTTGAGAAACACTTGTTGATTAAGAATTTAATTTAGATGTGTTATTTATATTCTTTTTAATATTGACTTTCAAAAGTGCCTTTCATTTGAGTTCTTGAAATAAATGATTTATCTTGACTTTGACCTTGGAGAAAAAAGTAACTGTTTTCATTCGTGAGTGACTTATATTTTGTAGCTACGCGAGTCAAGTCAATCAAACCATTAGAAAAGGTAAAGCAAAAGTAAAAGAGTGCCCCGGTTAAAATAAGGATATTTAATATTGAAGATTTTACATCCTAAATAGATAACAAACATTTGCAATATTAAAATATTCACGTTTCTATGACAAAATATTTATTTTTTGTTGAATTAAATTGCAGTCACCCATCCAATTCCAAACCTCAGCAACATTTAATAACCATTTAGACACCGTACATAACTAAACTTATAATAAGTTCAATATTACTGTCCTTTAATAATGGCGTAGCTCGTCTACGGCGTAGCGCTACGCCGTAAACGTAGCCGTAGCTTCTTATTACTTACATTTGAATTCAGTTGCCTGTAAATATTCATAGTTTTCACCAGGGTTTTAAGATACTGGTTTATTTAAAGGACTTTAAGGCTTTAGATCAAACGTAAGAAGCCTTTATTTAATACAGCCAGGCTAAGTAATTGTTTATCATTAATATTGACACCGTAAAGTATAATTCATTCTCTTGCTGTAGTAAAAAAAAACAAAATTATAATTGTTACTTAAATGGATGGATGAAATAATGGTTACAAAAATTCCCAACTATGTTAAGGTCAGCTTCCAGTCTAACCAGATGCAGCTGAATACCAGTATTTTACATGAAGCGACTGCTTATCTGACCTCCACAACCCAGTCACTAGGTAATACGATACCCCTTGGTAAGACTGGCTGTCAGATTTTCGGGCTTCTGACGACCAGTAACGACTGTTTAAGATGCTCACATACCCTTAAAATTGTTTGTGATTTTAATAAAAGGTTAAGGTTCAAGATATCTTCATACCAATTATCATGAAAATCAGTTCTGAAGCTTAGCCATGATGATGTACCAAACAAACTGAAGATTAATTTTCAAAAATATTTTCACTGTGTTATGTCTACCGTTTTTCTTATTATGTGCCTGTATTTCACATAGAACGACTGCCTATCTGACCTCCACAACCCAGTTTCTGAGTAACACGACACCCTTGGGTAAAACTTAAAAAATAAAGCAAAAAAAATCGTTTGCTCTACATCACCGCTCTACGTGCAACGTAGAGCTAAAAAGCAATTCCGTTAAGAAAACAGTACATAAGGTTTTTATTTAAAAACCTCTGGTAATGGCGTCACGTAGAGTCGTATTTTGTAGACGCGACTCTATGTAGAGACTACATAGAGTTCTTTTGTTGAAAGATATTTGATACGGTTGAGAGTTTTGTTGGGGATCTAGGAAAGGGTAGGTAGAGTGGTGGGTGTGGTTTTATTTAGAAACTTTAACTAGTACTTACTTACAGTATAGGTGGATAATATTGGTGGATTTCGTGGCTAAGTAATAACATCCGCACGGATCGATCCATCAGGTTAAGCTACGCTTGCCGTGGTTGGTCCGTGGATGGGTGACCATGTTTACATATATCACATATCGAGACACCTTCGTGTCTCGGAAAGCACGTTAATCCGTTGGCCCCGGCTGTCATTCGTGGATCTTTAACAGTTGTTACAGGGAGTCATAAGCCCGGAAGTTCTAGACCAGATACCATGGGGTATCGTATTATCCAATTACTGACAGCCTATAAAGTTGCCTCCTCTCTGTGAGAGGGATGGAGCTGTAATCTATCTCGGGTATCTATTTGCCTACCTGGGTTCAAACCTACGACTCCATTGAAGTCAGATACATAACAACTGAACCACCACTGTTATGTACACGCAATAACCATGAATATTGCCTCCAAAATGCAAAGCTGTTTGCCATCATATCAACTTCCTTTGTTGACATTTTACCCCCGGACAAACACCCGATTTTTGGGCTTAATTCTTAAATCTATTTATACGCAACCGTCCCGCTTGGTTTTATCGTGAAATTGATCGCGGAGACAATTTAAATGGCGCCCACAGATAATAAGAGACGTTTATTAAGCTAAGTAATAACAGCAGCACGTGTTATTGCCATTGTCACATATTTGTGTCGTTGGCGTACAAGGCATGCGCTTGCTTGTCACGAGTATGTGACATTGGCGTTTAAAAGGTTAACAGCTAGCTATTTTGTACAATAATCTGTAGAGAACATTGTTAGTAGTGCATATGGTACTCCTATTGGATCATACCCATTTTTGAGTCTAAAACACCTTCTTCGTTCTTAATAACTCCTTCGTTTAACCTACATTTCTGCGTCCCTTGTAATTATATCACGCGTATAACTACGCCAATTTCACAGCGACTAAACAAGAAAGCGAGCGTGGAAGAATGTACCCCTTCCCAGAGCTCACACACGCGTGTCCAATGCGCTTAGTACGGTACTTGATCAAAGACTTCAACGTTATTGTTCATTGAATATGATCTGTAGGGATTATACTATGATTGAATACCGTTTTATGAAGGTAACCGAACCAAAATGAGTATGTACGTTATTGTTCAACGTGTTGTTTGTTAAAAGAAATAGTAGTTACGTTATCACCCTTTTTTGGTGGAAAATCATCATTATGACTCCTCCCGCTCTGGGTGGAGCGGAAGGGAGAGTAAACCCATCCATGTTCCTTTCTTAGCCCTTAATGTTCCGGGATAGCGGTAACGCTTTCGGACAAGCCCGCTTACCCTGCAGGTTTCGGCCGTAACGGCCCCTTCCAATGCTGTCATCTCTTTGAGGCGCGCGTGGAACATGTACGCGCCGGGCACGGGCCTGGTCCTGATCGGGCAGTGAGCTACCCATTACTCACCGCCCGCAGGCCCGCGCCTACGGTGATGGGCCGAACTTACAATCAGCATTTTTGTTTCAGAAAAAAATCTGTTGTTCCACACATTATGCTCGTGTAACTAGCCAAAATTTAGGTAATTGCCGATATATTTTTTGCGATTTCATATGTGTTTTCATAGTGAAAGTTGTTCATAAGATGAGTACCCTGAAAATATTGCGCATGAATTCAAATTCATTTTGTATAAGTTCAAAAGTAAACCATTCCACATTTACTTGCAGGCTGTCGACAAACTTTGTGCAAGTATTTATGAGGGCTCACTCTATTTGTTCCGACCACAAGTTTGTTCGTATGATTTGTATGCTAGCTCGAATGGGAGGTCATATATTTGATGTAGGACTGCGCAGGTTTTAGTTTATCTTCTTGTCTTTTTATTCTGTATAATTACAGAGTTGATATGACAGAGGGGCATTAAATTACACTACACGTGTACACACACGTATACTATACGTGTTTAGTCTTTATTAACTCGGTACGGTATAAAAATAAAAAGCACCAAAAATGGTTTTTATTTTTTCAAACAAACTAAATAGCTTACAAATCAGAGTAAAACGCAACCACCCTTTGTAAATAAAAACTGACCTTGTAACGCAGCGGTACCGACCCGTGCACGCCGTGAGCGCTGTTAGGAAAGATACATCGTGTTCAAACGGGGCAAAAACTTAAAAAAACATTTACGACTAAACTACTGCTCCTATTTAATTGATTTTTGGTACAGAGCTTGAAAATGGTCCCTAGTATAAGCTGTTTAAAGGAAAGCCCCTCTGTCGTATCAACTCTGTATAAAAGGTAACTGTGACTGACTGACTGACTTCTTTCTTTTGCGTGTAGTTAGTGACGGGTTGAGTGTTTTTATGCTGCCCATGGGCCTCTGACTTAGCTTTTCATAATGTTGAGAAACATCTCTCAGGCATGACGGTTTCCTCACGATGTTTTCCTTCATCGTTTTTTTAGCAACTGATAATTACGCAATGCGCACATGAATCCGAAAAGTCAGAGAGATATTATTTCTCAACAGCATGTGAAGCTAAGTCAGAGGCCCATGGGCAGCAAAAAACTGACACTAGATTAGTCAGTAACCACACGAAAAAGAAAGTGATACGTTCATACTGACCTAATTGTAACCATGTACATAATATTTAAAAAACATTTTCCTCTTCAACATTAAAAAAAAAATATAATACTCATAGCCTTGTACATTTTGAGAGGCGCCATTTTTCCGGGAATTATTAAAATACTAGCTTCAGGAAAAGCCGTCTTTTTTCACGGAATTATGAAAATGCGCTGCAGGAAAGCTCGGCTTAGCTCGAAATGCGCGAAGCCGATCCGGACATGATTTAGCTTGGGTAGAGGCCGAACGTAATTTTCCGATCAGCTTGAGTCGACTGAAAGCCAAATATGAAGGTATACACACACCATCACGCCTCTAATCCCTGAAGGGTTAAGCAGCGGTGGACCAATAGTACACCCACATTCCGCCAGTTATGTTTAAGTCCCATGTAATAAGGGCGAGCGTATTGCCATTAACTGGACACAAATCCAGATTCCGAGCTATTACTGAGAAATTTCAGAGGGAAAAATCCAATACACTTTTCCTGACCCGGAAATCAAATTCAATACCTCTTGCTCAGCAGTAGCGCTTGCGACCACTAGACCAACCAGGCAGACAGTTGTTCATTAATGTAATGTTATAATGTGTGGGTTATTATTCCACAATTTAAATCACACTAATAGCATGAAAGCGAATGTGTGTGAGTGAGTGTGTATGTTTGTCCGTCCTTCATGCTCAAACGGCTGAACGGATCTGGATGAAACTGGGCACAGAGGTACTTTATGACCTGGATTAATACATAGGATATACAGGGTGGAATTTTGTAATGCCACCTGGAGGGAAAGTACTCTTAATACTGTAAATAGCAAATTTTACTCAAAGAAAACATTCCTTTATTTTTGAATAGAAAGAAAACTGCATTCAAAGATTTCCAAAAATTCGCTTGCCACACCCGGGAATCGAACCAACTGAAATCTGTAAAAAGTACACCCTGTACTTATTACATATTCCCACAAAAAATCTCAACGGGTGAGATCTGGTGATCTCGTAGGCCATCTCATTGTACTGTTTGTACCAATCTTCAATCGTCTTATGTAAATAGTAACTCGTAATTTTCATGGATAAATGACGTCAATGGTAAAATTATTTATTACTAACATAAGTAAACAGATGGATCTTTAACTTAAATAGCTTTAACTTGACTCATTAAATTTATAAGTCCAGATTTCATGGTTTTCCTTTCATTTAATTTATCAAGTTTCTTAGAAAGATTTTATCCTTATAGTTGATCCTAACGATAAATGCAATAAAATAACAGGCTGTCATTTTTACCGATTTTAGTTGGTTCGATTCCCGGGTGTGGCAAGCGAATTTTTGAAAATCTTTGAATGCAGTTTCTTTCTGTTCAAAAATAAAGGAAAGTTTTCTTTGAGTAAAATTTGCTATCTACAGTATTAAGGGTACTTTCCCTTCAGGGGGCATTACAAAATTCCACCCTGTATACCCGTGTCTTGCAAAGCACGTTACGCCGTTGGTCCCGGCTGACATTCGTGGATCTTTGTCAGTCGTCACGGGTAGTCAGAAGCCCGAAAGTCTGACAGCCAGTCTTACCAAGGGGTATCGTATAACCCAGTTATTGACTGAGTTGTGGAGGTGAGATAGGCAGTCGTTCCATGTAAAATACTGGTATTCAGCTGCATCCGGTTGGACTGGAAGCCGACCTCAATATAGTTAGAAAAAGGCAGGCAGATTGAATAGAATGTGCCGATCCCAGGAAGTGAATAGCCCATAATATTAACGTCCAAGTATTTCAGAGACCTTGAACAAGAATACCTAATAATGCTTCTACAAGAATTTAATAAAAATTCTATGTTTGTACCGCAAATTTTCGCCAAACAAATTATCATTCGGCCCACGGCTTTTCTCGCATATTTTAATTATTATGCAAAAGAATATCTTTTTTAGAATATTTTTTCATTAATTCTGCGAGAACATGGCTTGAAGATGACACATTGCATTGCAATCTCAACCTTAACGTTCCAAGAATCATGTCGATTTTAGAATGATAGAGACTATTGGAAAGGTCGTACGGAAAATTTTTGTTGCAATGAAATTGGAACCGTA
Source organism: Hyppa rectilinea (assembly GCA_951799385.1). Lineage (NCBI taxonomy): Eukaryota > Metazoa > Arthropoda > Insecta > Lepidoptera > Noctuidae > Hyppa > Hyppa rectilinea. The sequence continues at coordinate 2,501,533 of OX637327.1, forward strand.
AGTCATGATGATAAGGTTTGTAGTGGTATGAGGTGGTAAAGTTTTTATCGAACTTCGCGTTTATACTGATAAATAAAATCCATCTATTATGAAAATGACTTGTTCAAAGTTACAGAACAAGTACCGAGCAACAGTTGTACAATACCGCAGGCTATACGAGTACATAGCGAACAACTTTTAACCTTTTGAACGCCAACGACACAAATATGTGACAATGGCAACATAACAATCAATCTACCTAGCCTTTTCCCAACTATGCTGCGGTCAGCTTCCAGTCTTACCGGATGCAGCTGAATTCCAGTATTTTACATGGAGCGACTGCCTATCTGACCTCCACAACCCAGTACCTGGGTAATAAGATACGCCTTGTTAAGACTGGCTGTCAGACTTTCAAGCTTCTGACTACCCGTAGACTGTTAAAGATCCACGAATGACAGCCGGGACCAACGGCTTAACATGCTTTCCGAGGCACGGAAGATAGTAAAGACGGTCACCCATCTACGAACCAACCCCGGTAAACGTAGCTTAACCTGATGATCGATCCGTGCGGCTGTTATTACCTAGCTACGAGCGCCAGTTACATCAATAGTTCCTAAATTGTAAAATAATATTTCGTCTCAAGCCTTTATAAGTTTAAATTAAGTAAGACTGTGTACTTACCAAATTGAAGAGCGCTTCTTAGAAAGTGTTCTCGAAAATATGAAGCTATCTCAACATTTACCTAACTATTAGAATTCTGAAAACCGAACGCAGTAATCTTTTTCAGTGCTTTGACCCTGGGAAAGGCAAAGTGAATTTTTTTCATAATAAGCAGTCCCTCCATGTAAAATACAGTTTTTCAGCTGCATCCGGTTAGACTAGAAGCCGACACCAACATAGTTGGGCAGATTATAATTTTTTTTTAGACATTTCACACTACGCCATATCGTCTCAAGCTAAGCAACCTAATGCTTGTGTTATGGTAACTAGATGGCCGATAAACTACTTATATACATTTTTTTTTGTAATTATGTACATATCATAGATAGAAAAACACCCAGACTCGTAACAAACACTTGCAAGTCGTACAAATATTTGTTCCGTGCGGGAATCGAACCCGCGACATGCTGAGCAGCAGTCAATCGCTAAACCACTGCGCCAACCGTGCCGTCATATAGACTTACAGCTTAAAAACTTAATAGTAAGGAACACATAATCAACAGGAAGCCACTTACAAATCTTCGCTTGTAGAGCTAGACTGGTTAATATTTGTGAGCATACAGCAGCAATACGTAACTCATAGTTTTTATTTTTTAAGATGTCACATAATTTGTCTAAAGTTATTTGGTTTACAGTAAGAACATATTATAAAATTAAGAAGACATTATTGTAAACAAAAATTAAGTAAGGCTAGGAAGATTGATTGACGATCTATGCTCGCGCAATTTTTAGTTATAAGTTTTACCACATATAATAATTTCTGACCGCAGTTTGAGCTACCTATATTTCCTTGGAACGAGATTCCAATGGAACGAGATTTAACTAAATCATTGGTCTAGTGATCGCAAGTGCTACTCAGGTCGGACAAAAAAAGAATTTTTCAGTAGCGATTTTTTTCTTTGAGGGTGGGAAATCGTCAAAAATCTTCACCCATAGCGGGACTTCTCCCGCTCCACCCAGAGCGGAAAGAGTCCCGCTCTGGGTGGGAGCGGAAGGGAGTGACAGACTCTTACTGACTAAAACCCATCCATAACCCTTTGTGTTCCGGGGCAGAGGTAGGCCTTTTGGGCAAACCCGCTAACCACATACCAAATACTAAAATATTCCTTTTCCTTAATAGTACATTATTAAATTCAGTACCAACGGCTTAACATTCTATCCCAACCACGGAGACTCGATACGTTCTGGTAGAACACCACCCACGAACCGACCACGGTTAGCGTCTTGCATCTCTCAGCTGTAGCTGTAAACGAGCATATTTTTTTTCAGCTGTGAGTCGCGTAAAATGAGTAGCGGAATTTACGCTGCATTCGGTTTCATATTAAAGTCCTATGTGTACCACATGGCGACGCAAAATGAATTGTCTGCTGTCTCACGTGCATTATATCAACCGTAGGAGAGCAAGGCATGCGTCAGTTTGTTACAGAATGCTCAAAGTCGTCACCGTCTGCCTGGCAGCCTAAACGAGTTTTAGTTGAACGTAAATTACGGTACTCAAAATTCGTCACGCACTTACCCAAAAAATTACGCTGATTGGCCTCAACCTTGACCTTCAATCGACTCGTGTGGCTGTTATTACTAAGCCACGAGCCCCTGTTTCGACATCGCATACGTGTTTATTATTCATAATAGATTCGAACTTTTACTATAAGTAAACTGAAATCGAGCGTGATAACACATACTAAGCTCTGCTATCACCAAGTTGCGTGACAAGCAATACACAAAGAAGTTTCAACTCCCGAACTAATTTCAACGTTATCTCAAACGCTTGAAAGTGTATATTTACTTAGCCACCCAATTGAAAAACGGTGTGTATGAAATTGAACTTTAAATTTTAGAGGTAAAGGTTGATGTTTGCTTGTATGCTCTAAGTTCATTGACTCGGTAGCTTCTATACTAATAGCGGGAGAATAAATAAAACAAAAGCATTTAGAATCAGATGTTTTGTTATTATTTAAGGTGAAAGCATAAGAGTCGCACGTGAAATTCAAATGTTCTTACGTTTTTTGCGATTGTCAGGTCAGTGTCAGGTTGTATATTTATCAAATTATGATTCACGACCGTAGCAAGTACAGAGGCCAGCACATCAAGTTACCACAATCTGTCAAATTTCTTTGATAGTTTTTCAACTTTATTGCAAAGACATAAGGTTAATTTTTAATTGAGAAAATTTGACAGTTAGTGATAGCTTGATGTGCTGGCGTCTGTACGTATTTACAGAATTTTAATCATTACAATCATCAATACAACTACATACTACAGCAGCAGTGATAGCCTAGTGGTACTATACAAGCTTCCATTCACTATAAAGTTACGACAAATAGTATTAAATCGAGCCATTACAATATGAAAGGCAGGGTAAAATACATTGACATCATGTTATAGATCCGACAGCCGCTTAGCTGCTTCAAAGCGATGTCCGCTTGTTAAAGCGGTGACAAAAGCCATACAGCGCATGTACGTACACGCTAGGAAATCCAGCTCAACGAAACTGTCAAATTTGCCCAATTGAAAATGAACCTTATTCTTGTGTAATAAAGATGAAAATCTATCAAAGAAATTTGACAGATTGGGCTAGCCTTTGTACAACCTGCAAAATGCTTTTGTATACTAAATTTCATGCCTGTATAAGGGTGCTTGTAGTTGCATGATAATAGCCACACGGATAGATCTTAGGTTAAGCTACGCATGCCGCGGTCAGTGCGTGGATGGGTGACCACACAGTATCTTCTTCTCCATACGAAACTACCTTTTGGAAGGGGTGACTAGAATTAATTCTATTTCTTGTTCATTTTGACGTGCAAAAGTGCCTTTCTTGTACCTATTTGAAATAAATGATCTGACTTTGATTTTTGACTTTGACACATTACATATCGAGACCCCCTCCCTGCCTCGGAAAGCACGGAAAGCATGTTGAGTTCGAAGATCTTTGACAATTGGGGAGTCAGAAGCCCTAAAGTTTGACAACCAGTGATATCAAGGGTATCGTGTTACCCAGTAACTGAGTAGTGGTGTTGAGAGGTCAGATAAGCAGTCGCTCCATGTAATATACTTTTATTCAGCTGCATCTGACCTGATAAGCAGTCGCTCCATGATATATAGTTTTATTCAGCTGCATCCGGTAAGACTGGTATCCGACCTCAACTTACCAAAAATAAGTAGAGTAGGTATTCTAGTCTATTCGCTTCTCCCTCACAACCTCAACAAGAAATTACCTTAATCAAAAAGGACGATATAAATAAAGCTATGAAAGTCTCATAATGTTACCCTAATAAGTGCCACGGGATACACAAGTTCAATACAAGGTCAAATATTTGCTATCCTCCTTAGATTAGGGTTAATTTAGGAAATTACTGACATGATAAACTTGTTGATATGACAGAGGGGCATTAAATTACACTACGTATACTATACGTGTTTAGTATTAATTCGATACGGTATTAGAATAAAAAGCACCAAAAATTAGTTTTAATTTTCATACAAAATAGCTTACAAATCAGAGTAAAACGCAACCACCCTTTGTAAATAAAAACTGACCTTGTAACAACGCATCGTAGGTTATACTAAGATTTATCGTTTTAAGGTGAACGACCTATGCGTATAAACATAATCAGTTAGGAAAGATACATCGTGTTCAAACGGGACAAAAACTTAAAAAATCATTTGCGACTAAACTACTGCTCCTATTTAACAGATTTTTGGTACAGAGCTTGAAAATAGTCCCTAGTATTGGCAGTTTAATGAAAAGCCCCTCTGTCGTATCAACTCTGTATGAAAGGATTAAGTCTTTTATCCTGTTGATAAATAAAAAATTCTGAAGGTTGTAGTTAAACATAAAGAAATAAAGACAAATATTTTATTCGGAACTCGCTCAGGAAATACCACAACAGAAAGTAATTAAAAACAAAACAAAATATAAAAAAGGCAAACAAAACGATTTAAAAAAAGGACTTTTAGAGGCCAAAAAGTCTCCTATATCAGCATAACGCTGCGACATTCAAAAAATAAATAAACACCGCTGGTATTCTGATAGCGCCCGCTGTGATGCCACGGACAACCAATGTTGTGTACTTTCTTTTCGTGTGGTCAGTGACTATCCTGGTGTCAATTTCTTGCCCGTTCTTCTCCATACGAAACTATCTTTTGGAAGGGGCGACTAGAATCAATTCTATTTCTTTTTCATTTTGACATTCAAAAGTGCCTTTCTTGTGCCTATGTAAAATAATGATTTAACTTTGACTTTGAATATTTTTTGTACAGACGCCAGCACATCAAGCTATCCCTTACTGTCAAATTATCCCAATTGAAAATGAACCTATACCTTTTCAATAAAGTTGAAATAGTATCAAAGAAATTTGACAGATTGGGGTAACTTGATTTGCTGGCCTCTGTACGTCAATAATTACGACTAAACATGATTGTACTCAAACAATGTAATATCTTGCATGCTTTGGTATGTACACAATGTTAAAACAAATAAAAAAATCATATCTTATTTTATCTTACCTCGGAAAGCACGTTAAGCAGTTGGCCCCGGCTGTCATTTCTACATCTTTGATAGTCTTTACGGGTCGTCAGAAGCTCGAAAATCTAACAGCCAGTACAAGGCGTATCGTATTACCCAGTGACTGGGTTGTGGAGGTCAGATAGGCAGTCGCTCCATGTAACAGCAACATACTAGTATTCAGGTGCATCTGATTAGACTGGAAGCCGACCCCATCATAGTTGGGAAAAGGCTAGGCAGGCAGACATCTTACTTAGAACAACTAGCTTCATCTCTCTGACTGACCAACTCCTAGACATATCAAAAGTGCCTGTAATTGGTTTATTTGAAATAAATAATTATAATAATAATATCCTTGGACATTTCACACAACGCCATATAGTCCCAAGCTAAGCAACCTAATGCTTGTGTTATGGTAACGAGATGGCTGATAAACTACTTATATACATTTTTTTTTGTAAATACTTTGAGTTTGAGTTTATCTTCACCTAAATTAACCTTCTTTCCATTCTACGCCAATGTGTCTTGGTCCTCAAGACTTCCCCAAATGAATCCACCCCCTAATTCTCAAGGAACTCGAAGTAACTTGTCGCATTCAAGTTTGGAAGTTTTTTCATATTGACACAGCTCTCCAATTGAACTTTCAAAATGAAAATGTCTGAATGAAGAAGATAACTATGGGTTGTCTGGTAAAAATTGTGTGGTTAGCCCGTCTACTTATATTAAACGACTCGCTTTTAGAGTAAACGGGACCAAACAAAATATAACTATTTCATTTCGTGTCAAAAAAAAACAACACAAGATATGAATAAAAGGTAAAAATAAAAACTCATGTCCACCCGTGCGGAGCCGGGACGGGCTAGTATATTATAAAACCAGAGATCTAATTTCTTTACAATGATTATGCTGAGAGTAATGGGAGCAAATTCAGATCCCTCAAGGTCCCGCGCGTTTCCCTGGTGACGTTGCCCCCAAGTGGGTGACGTCACGGACTCTAATTGTGTTAGCACGGCTTTACAAACAAGCCGACAAAAGGTTTTCAGTCAAAAGGACGCCATTTTCAAAGGCACAGAACGAAACGCTTTAAGTGTTTTAATTTTTGTAGTCACATGGGTAAGACGAGGATCTCGTGGCTAAGTAATAACAGCTGAACGGATAGATCCATTAGGTTAAGCTACGCTTGCCGGGGTTGGTCCGTGGATGGGTGACCATCTTTGCATTTCGAGACACTTCTGAAAGTGGTGAAGGGCGCGTTTTGGGGGACTGTGTTATGTGATTTGTTTGAAAAGTGCTGATCTTCAGCCTCATGATGACTTTTGATTTGATTTTGATACTTTACTTTAAACGATCACGTCTCTTGTATGGATACCGTTTAATTTATAAGTTAATAATTTTTTTGTTATTTGTCATAATAGCGGCAATACTAATACACAATCCATGAAAACTGAATACCTATTACGGTTCATGTGATACAGCCTGCTGACAGACAGGCGGACGGTAGTATTAGGGTTCCGTTTCGCACCCTTCGGGTATAAAACCCAATACACTATCCCGGTAATACGTTCCTAAGGGATCAAGCGGGTGAACATATAATATATAGCAATGATAGCCTAGTGGTGTGACCGTCGGACTGCCAAGTCATAGGTCTCGAGTTCAAACCCAAGCCACGCACCATTGCTTTTAAGGATTCATGTGCGAAATCTATACTAATATTATAAAGAGGTAAAATTTGTAAGTTTGTAAGTTTGTATGTAGGGGGTAATCTCCGGAACTAATGATCCAGTTTCAAAAATTTTTTCACTGATAGAAAGTTACATTATTCCTGAGTGCTATAGGCTATAAATTATATTTATATCATACATATTAGCCGAGCTATCGCAATTTTTGTCTAGCAAGTCGGAAAGAAATACCTCCGAAAACAGAATTATTTGCATGCGCTGCCTAAACAGTTACAGTATATCGCAATTTTCCGCGGACGAAGTCGCGGGCAGAAGCTAGTTTATAATAAAATTATAACTTGCTTAAAAATCGGTGAAGGAAAACATCGTGAGGAAACCCAGCTTGTCTGAGAGATATTTCTCAACAGCATGTGAAGCTAAGTCAGAGGCCCATGGGCAGCTTAAAAACTCTGACACCAGGTTAGTGACTAACCACTTGATAAGAAGACGCGGGTGAAGCCGCTGGAACCAGTAAATTAAATAATAAACATAAATAGTAAAAATAGTAAAAATAGCAATAACGTACAGCAAGCCCATCAAGTAACCACAAATTAAACTTAACCTCCAACGTTTTAAGGTTTAAAATCATTGGGATAAATTTAACAGTTTGGTATAACTTGATTTGCTGGCAACTGTACAATGAATATTACTAACGACCAAAGAGAAACACGGTACCCCAAAAATGGTTAATTTCACGTCCATCATAAATAGATAGAACTGCGTCATTGGATGCCAGAATTTACGACTAGTTCGTAAATTGTGATGAAAACATAATGAGAAAAACTTTTGTAATAAAGTCCAACTTCCGTATTTGCTACGGTAGATTAAGCCTAGCGTTTTTAGAGAATCGTTTCATAACACCTTTGTTTCTTGAAGGCGTAAGCAGAGATGTATGGCGCTCCCACAATTGACAGTTTGAAACGGTCAAAAATAATGTATGAAATCACTTATAAAAGACCGCTCGTCTTAAAAACTTCCATCACCGTACAGAAATTAAATATTATGCGAAGACATCATTGTAAAAGAAGTAGCTCGTGGCTAAGTACTAACAGCCACACAGGTCGATCTACCAGGTTAAGCTACGCTTGCCGGGGTTGGTCGTGGATGGGTGACCATCTGTGATGTAACCCAGTTTTTGTAAACAAATTTTGATTTAAAAGAGTGTTCATGGAGTTTCTTGCCCGTTCTTCTCCATGGGTACTTACTGCTTTTGAATGGGCAACTAGCTTCATCTTTCTGACTGACCGACCCCTTGACTATTCAAAAGTGTCTGTAATAGGTTTATTTGAATGCTTTGAGCTTTTTGAGTTTTGGTATTCTGACAGCGATACTTTCTTGTCGTGTGTTTAGTGACTAACCTGGTGTCAGAGTTTCTATGCTGCCCATGGGGCTCTGACTTAGCTTCACATGCTGTTGAGAAATATCTCTCAGACATGCTGGTTTCCTCACGATGTTTTCCTTCACCGTTTTTTAAGCAATGGGGTATTTGAAAGGGTAGTCAATAGCCTTACTTTTTATGAACTGTCAAAACGCGGCATTTGTACGTGATTTGTATGAAATATAACAATGTGACGTCACAGATTTTTAGAATCAAATGGAATACTTATTAGCATTGCAATGCAATTTAAAAATTATATTTTCGCATTATATTTAATTTCTGTACGGTGATGGAAGTTTTTAAGACGAGCGGTCTTTTTTCCATGTGATTTCATATTTTATTTTTGACCGATTCAAATAGTCAATTATTACACAATACGCACATGAATCCGTAAATTCAGAGGTGCGTGGCTTAGGTTCGAACTCGAGACCTATGACTTAGCAGTCCGACGGTCACAGCACTAGGATATCACTGCCTTATGGTTTATTGCATAAAACATTAGTATATAACTTGATATGAAAAAGAAATCTTCATATTTTGTTAAGGTCGAGTCGTAACAATCGACGCAGGGGCGAGTCGCTGGTAAAACAAATGAATACTTTTTTCACGGAACGCTTTGCAAAGAGTTCGCGTTTGAATAAAATACTTTTTTTCTAACTTTTTTATCGCCCACACGGACGGAATTCATCAAACGAACTTTGTTACGGTATTTCAATTGGAAACCAAACGTTTTGTTCCCTTTATTGTGGTCAAGCACTAGCAATGCTTTCTACTGTACCTACTTCTTTTTGAACTGCTGTTCCTGGTTTTCGTAGCGTGATTGGTAATTTCAGGTAATTAATGTTTTTTTTAATTTTTTCATATTGAATAGGTGTCGGCTGACAGCCACTGTTATCTAAGAAGATAAATTAATTAATTATGATTGATGATATATTCGAAAATGCATTTTTGGACCACATATTCTAGGACCTTTTGTATCATTTTTACTTATAGAATACAAACTTCCGCCTGTGTGGATGTCGGAAATTGTTACATAATAATAATAATAATAATTTATTTCATAAAAAGGAGATTGTAGTACATGAGGCATACATAGAGTTATACATACAAGTTTGTACCATGTCAATCGCAATCTGGTGGGTGAAGTTCTGCTTTCCTAGGAATAACCTGTATTAAGGATTAACAGTCCCTTTCCCTTACAAAAGTTACAATAAACTACAATATTATTTTTTATACTACATAATTATAATTGAAAACGTGCTAGTGTGTATGTGTGTTTGTGATTGTATGTGTGTTAGTGGTATGTGCGTGTGTGTGTATGAGTGTGTATGTGATGGAGTAAAAGAGAGAGTGTGTGTTCGTTTTGATTGAAGTCGAGTGAGGTATTATTTGATCTGTCACTGTCACTGACATCTACTGAGATAATTTTCTGTTTCATTATATAGCTTTTATTTTGAAAAAATTTTGCATTATTGGAATTTTACTAAGGTACCTTAATTTTTTTTTAAATTTAATATAGGCTTCGTCACCCGGGGATAGTGTAGCTACCCAGCAGTGAAAGATTTTTTCAAATCGGTTCATTAGTTTCTGAATCTATGCACACAAACAAACAAATCTTTCCTCTTTATAATACTACTAGCTTCCGGCCGTGGCTTCGCTCGCAAAATATGTCGACAAACTATAAACATAAACCTTCCTCTTGAATCACTCTATCAATTAAAAAAAACCGCATCAAAATCCGTTGCGTAGTTTTAAAGATTTAAGCATACATAGGGATATAGGGACAGAGAAAGTGACTTTGTTTTATACTACGTAGTGATACAAAATAAAATCAGCTGTTCCATACATTATGTTCGCATGGAACAGCTGATTTTTTTTCTCGATTTCAAGTGTATTCCTAACGTAAAAGTTGTTCATAATGATAAGTACAATGACCCTTAAATATTGCTCATGAATTCAATTTCACCCTATAGTTTAGATAACCACCAGTTATGGGATATATGAAAAAAAACACGTTGTAAATAGATTTTGTTAAGAAAGGTTCATGTGTTTAAAAAAATCAAAATCAAAAATCACTAGTCATTTATTCAAATTAGGCTGAAAATCAGCACTTTTTGAAGGTCAAAGTTACATAAGACAGTCCCCCAAAAACGCCCACCCTTCACCACTTCCTAGTGCTTTAGCTGGGAAGAAGAAGTGGCGCAACAAACTCCCCAGCAGCACAGCTGTCTGTGTAAAACAAAAATTAAACCCACTCATAAAATCGTGCATGACAGGGGTGGATCGCTAGTTTATGTATAAGATATATTGAACCCGTCAAATCATTCTGGATAGTCGGATACCGACCATAAACTTATAGAATATTGGCTAGCGTCTGAAAGGCGACGGGTTTCAATAAAACATACTTTTATACTACAATATTTTTATGTCACGAAGCGACTCGCACTTTACTTGTGGTTACCACATGTACAGACGCCAGCACATCAAGCTATCCCTAACTGTCAAATTTGTCCAATTGAAAATGAGCCATGTGACTTTGCAATAAAGTTGAAATAATATCAAAGAAATTTGACAGATTGTGGTAACTTGATGTGCTGGCCTCTGTACAAATACGTTGTGAACGTGTGTGTGAGTGCAGCCCACCTCAGCGGGATTGTCCGAAAGGGTAATCGCTACCCTGGAACATAAAGGGCTGAGGAAGGAACATGGACAGGTTTTAGTTACGGGCTTAGCTCGAGCTATGAAAGTGAAGTGATCCTATTTGTGGCTTTTTTCCTCTTACACTGTCTAGCTTCCTCACACATACACATACCCATACACTCTGTGGTACATCCATTGTCCATGGCCAAGACACAGTTTATCAATTGTGTAATAGCTCTGAATACGAGGCTTTTTAGCTGCTTTTGTTCGGATGAATTTAGTTACCAAGTAATTTTTTTTAGATATGTGCGTTTTGTTTAGATATGTGCGTTTTGTTTAGATATGTGCGTTTTGTTTAGATATGTGCGTTTTGTTTAGATATGTGCGTTTTGTTTAGATATGTGCGTTTTGTTTAGATATGTGCGTTTTATTTAGATATGTGCGTTTTGTTTGTGCAGAATAAACATTTTTTCGTTGTTTCATTCTTTTCTTCGTTTTCTTTACATATCTAGTGGATACGTAGTCTTATACTTTAAACCATAAATAAAGAACATCATATATCAAGATTTTACTGTAATCAACATCCACGCGAGCGGAACGGCGGGTAACAGGTAGTTTGAAATAAAATCAGAAGATATTATTTTTAAGTTCCCTATCTCCCTGACTACAAAGCCATCGAAGCTCTTGTTTACACAACGAGCTCTTGCATATTTTAACAATTCAAGAATGTTGAGTATTCAAACACTGCCGTTTGAGAGAATTTTGCTCTAGATAGGATGATTCTGAACTAACTTCATGAATGAAGGATGTACAATTTATTTTTTAAGGATGGGAAATCATCAAATGACTCCTCTCGCTCTGGGTGGAGCGGAAGGGCGTGTCAGACTCTTACTGACTATAACCCATCCATGTTCCTTCCTTAGTCCTTTTATGTTCCGGGTAGCGGTAACCCTTTCGGATCATTGAACTTAGTACTGGTTGCAAGGTAATGTAGCTTAGATTGATGATGTTCTTGAAAGTATGATAGACGATCGATATTAAAATGGCTAAAAAGGTTTACTTAATACTACCAAAAAATCATGACCTAGTAAAAATAACTGCAATTTGAGAAGTCCGTGTTTTCCAACTATTATGAAAAATCAATTTTAATTTCGGAACGGCGGCACGGCGATAAGAATCAATTCAATTTCTTGTTCATTTTGACGTTCAAAAGTGCCTTTCTTGTCCATATTTGAACTAAATATAAATTATTTTGACTTTGACTTTGGTGGCAGAAAACCAAAACACAAAACCAAAGACATTGACTTTCGAAATTAAAATTATTTTTTACTCTGTAGCACTTTTTTGGAAGTCGGTTGTTGTTTTTGTAAAAGAAGTTTTTTTATTATTTTTATGCTCAAATAACTCCTTCCATCACGAGAGAAGAGGTCAATAGTCTCTCAATGAAATAATCGCAGACGTGTTATATTTTTATTAGCTAACAAAATTATCGGGCTTATTGATAAATATATAGATAATCTTATCACTGCGTGGAATATCGATTTGTGTCAGTTCAAGGTACTTATTTCATCTTTCCTTATCAGGCAATGTAGAGTCTACAGGACAGGTCATTCTGATAACGATTGATCAATCATTCTGCCCACCCTTTCTGTCCAGATGGAGACAGCTTCAAGTCTAACTGGATGCAGCTGAATACCAATATTTTACACTAGCTGTAGCTAGCGTTTTCACCCGCTGCTCGGCTCCTATTGGTCATAGCGTGATGTTACATAGCCTATAGCCTTCCTCGATAAATTGACTATCCAACACAAAAAGAATTTTTCAATTCGGACCAGTAGTTTCAGAGATTAGCGCGTTCAAACAAACAAACTCTTCAGCTTTATAATATTAAGTATAGATAAGTATAGATGAAGCGAGGCAGTTATAGCCTACAGGTGTGACCCTCGGACTACCAAGTCTCAGGTCTTGAATTCGAACCCGAAGCATGCAGCTCTGACATTTTGGATTCATGTGCGTATTGTATAATTATCACTTGCTTAAAAAACGGTGAAGGAAACCGGCATGCTTAAGAGATATTTCTCAACAGCATGTGAAGCTACGTCAGAGGCCTATGGGCAGCATAAAAACTCTGACACCAGGTCACCGACCACACGAAGAAAGAAAGATAGTACAGAGGCCAGCACATTAAGTTACCACAATCTGTCAAATTTCTTTGATAATATTTCAACTTTATTGCAAAGACATAAGGTCCATTTTTAATTGAGAAAATTTGACAGTTAGGGATAGCCTGATGTGCTGGCGTCTGTACCAAGTTACCAAAATAAAAAGGTACCTAATTTTATCGATTAGGTCGCTGGTCAAATACAATAACACACAATGCTAGTAAAAATCGACCTTAAAGTTCACTTTTTCATTCCGTAAGTGTATTTCATTCCCATATCCTAAGGGATTTGAAACATTATTTATGTAATATCTATGTCTTTCGCCATTAAAAAAATAAGGTCATTGTTTAACTCCCTTTGGTCTAGTTAGCTAATGTTTCATTACGTAATGAGGGATCAGTTAAATATTAATTAACTATGTCATCATCTGCCAAGCCTTTGCTCGATTATGTTGGGTCGGTTTTTTGAGGGTTCAGATCATCAAATGACGCCTCTGTGTGGAGCGGAAGGGAGTGTCAGACTCTTACTGACTAAAACCCATCCATGTTCCTTCCTTAGCCTTTAGGTTATCATTGGTACTGCTTTTTTTTATTTTGTACCAAACATTGAACCTGACTTGGTTTCCTTACGTCTTATTTGGGTAACCACTGAAAATCAGCGCTGTGCTATGGGTACCTTATAGCAATCTTTGTTAACTATATTTGATGTGCTAAGTTCTAAAGACCTCAAAGTCAAAGTCAATTTATTTCAAACAGTCACAAGAAAGGCACTTTTGAACGTTAAAATGAAAGAAATAGAATTGATTCGAGTCGTCCCGTCCAAAAAGAAGTTTCGTATGCAGAATAATGGGCAAGAAACTCCACCGTTACTCTTTTAAAATGTTTTACAATATTTTGTATGGTACTTATATGTGAAGACGATCCACCCACAATAAAAATACTACACCACAAAAGGTGAAAAAAAAACACATACCTATAGCAATGGTAGGTAAAATTAATTATGTAAGTAATACATACATGGTGCTCACATATTTACAAACATTCTAAAAGTTAATGTTATTAAATCAATCAATGTTTACTACATACAAACTAAAACTAAAAAATATATCCATTATGTACAAGTGGTAAAAAAGGAGAAGAGCTCATATAATAGGCGTCAATGTTTGAGTTAAAGTTATTCCAAAATGGCAAAATAGTGTGATACAAATAATTAATTACTACCTGCTCCCGCGCGATTTCACCCACTGCTCGTCTCCTGTTAGTTGAAGCGTGATGTTACATAGCCTATAGCCTTCCTCAATAAATGGACTATCCAATAAATAAAGAATTTTTCAATTCGGACCAGTAGTTCCAGAGATTAGAGCGTTCAAACAAACAAACTCTTCAGCTTTATAATATTATTAAAGTATTAGATTACCTAATTTACTTAGCAACCACCTTGATTTTGTCTAGACACTAGATTGACCCATGGAGCAGGACCAGCATGTTTGCAAGCATCCTTCTCCTAACTATATGTGATAAAAAAATGTATACGAAGTATTACGCCTGTCTGGTTTCGAACTCACGACCAACAACTCATAAGGCGCGGCCATTATCACTGGGCCATCACTGCTCTTGGGTATACAGAGTTGATACGACAGAGGGGCTTTCCTTTAAACAGCTTATACTAGGGACCATTTTCAAGCTCTGTACCAAAAATCAATTAAATAGGAGCAGTACTTTAGTCGCAAATGTTTTTTTTAAGTTTTTGCCCCGTTTGAACACGATGTATCTTTCCTAACAGCGCTCAGGCGCGTGTGGTGCCGCTGCGTTACAAGGTCAGTTTTTATTTACAAAGAGTGGTTGCGTTTTACTCTGATTTGTAAGCTATTTAGTTTGTTTGAAAAAATAAAAACCTCATTTTTGGTGCTTTTTATTTTTATACCGTACCGAGTTAATACTAAACACGTATAGTATACGTAGTGTAATTTAATGCCCCTCTGTCATATCAACTCTGTATAATAGGTAGGTATTATAACAGTCCTACACGTTTCAATTTCGTTAATTTCCGGAATTACGTACACAGGTATTAATTGACATTTTTGTCAAGTAGGTCAGCCAGCGGTATATATTGTGTATCTATACATGTGAGGTCGTACATTATTTAGGTGTGGTTATTTATAGAAACCATTACTTTTTTGGGATTCCGCACGGAAAAACGGAAACCTTAAGGCAATTTACACACGGCACCGCGCTCCGCCGCGGTAGGCGGTGAAGCGGATCTCATGTCGCATTGGTCTCTAAGAAATCCGTTGATGCCTAACACACGTACACCGCCGGACCGCGCGGTCGAGCGGTGCTCGTTTCAACCGCAAACTGCTCCTACCGGTCGGTCGAGCGGTGCCTCTCGAACTCTATTGAGCCTTTCTCCATATAAACGCATTCTGCTGTTTTCTTCGTAGATAATGCTTCTAGAGCAATACATTTTTCCAAAAAATCCACGTCTAATTAGTGCCTCTATCATTTATTTTTTTCCAAAATATAATCACTATTATAAAAGAATTTTGACAATCCGAAATCCCGAAAAATCGTCCGTTTTACCGCCATGTTCACTGTCAGACAAATTTGATAAGTTTTTAACAAAAAAGAAAATAATGAAAGAATAGACAAACTTTCTCTCTAAAGGTACAGTTACACATGCTCAAAAATAGCATGCTTATTAGCATGCCTAAAATGAGCATGCTGTTGGAACTCGATACATTTGCTTCTATTAAGCATGCTTATTATAAGCATGCTTTTAAATAAGCTTGCTCAAAGCAAACCATTCAACACACATGCTCGATAGCACGGTCTGGAGATTCACGGATTTGACATTTCTCTATGTAAAAATGGAAAAACAAGTGGCCCTTACAACACAATTGAATAAAATCATAATGTTAATTGGCATAGAATGTGTTCAAAAACTCGAAATCGGCGCGTGTTCCTGCAGCGACGATCGGAATTCTGCTAACATGCATGCTCTCAATAAGCAGACCCTGTCCACACGTGCTTAAACCACGCCCCCCGCCACCCGCGCCGCAGGTAGCATGCTCAAAAATCGCACGCCTGTCGATTTTTGAGTATGCTCGAAATAAGCATGCTTACTTTGAGCAAGGTATGGACACACGTGCTTGTAAGCAGCAAATGCTCGGTTGAAGAATGCTTTCGTGCTTTTTTTTTTTTTTTTAAGGCTGGGAAATCTTCCAATGACTGTTCCCGCTCTGGGTGGAGCGGAAGGGAGTGTCAGACTCTTACTGACTAAAACCCATCCATGTTCCGGGGTAGCGGTAACCCTTTCGGACAATCCCGCTTAATGCTTTCGTGCTTAAAATAAGCATGTGTAACAGTACCTTAAATTTTGAAATAAGATTTTTTTAAAACGGTTTTGTTTCGAAGAAGAAAACAGCGGGATACAAAACGTCTTTTTTTCAAGGTTTTGTATGTAAAATCAGCCTGAGCTGCAGTTGTGGTGCAATAGTTTCTTCAAATACCTATTTTTCAAATCCCTCGAGGCTGGAGTCCCCTCATGACCGTTTTTCTCAGAAACCCATGGAGGTATCAAGTCACAACGTAATCTATGAGACATGAACTCGATATCACCCATCCAAAATCTGACCGCGGCAAGTGACGCTTAACTTCACAAATTTCCACGTGGCTCTTCGAACCACGAGCCCCTCATGAAATCTAGGGCACAGTTCCTTAGTAATTACGTGAGTAGTGAAATGCTCATAAAATATTTATAGTTGTATCGATCGATCGAAGTTAATTTGTGTACGCCATCTTGAATCCAGCGCTGGTTTCAGTGTACTAAGGGCCGTTTTAAATGCCGGTCGTAACTTGTTGATATCAAACTCACCAATATCGCTGTAATCTTCTTATTTATTAAACCTGTAACTTTTTTTAACTTCGCTCGCAGTTATTAGAACTAGCTTCCGCCCGTGGCTTCGACCGCATAATATGTCGACAAATTATAGGTACACATAAACCTTCCTCTTGAATCAGTTTATGTATTAAAAAAAACTGCATCAAAATCCATTGTGTAGTTTTAAAGATCTAAGCATACATACAGACATTAGGACAGACGCGGGAAGCGACTTTGCTTTATACTATGTAGTGATTTGACAATCGTTTCGGGTTGTAATAATATAATTCAATCATGATTTTAGAGACACGTGGCGCCATCTGTTATCATAAGAACGGTACAAAACATACAATAATATTTATTTTACTCTGCTTGTAATAAAAGGGCATCAAAAAATTCGTCCACATCGCTGTCAACAGGAAAAGTTCCCAAAAGGCTAGCAGCATTGCCACGTTGTATGGCAATGCTGATTCTTTGACCGAAAAATAGGCCAGCCCTCTGGTCACGTGAAGAGTCGACCAATCGCTTGGCGATGTCTCGATAAACATAGTGGGTACTCGGACCCCATGGCCCTAGTGTTTCAACCCCAAACGGCTCGAATATATAACTTCCAATAAGGTTGTTATACTTGCGCCGTTTGAGGTTTTCTGCACCTGCAGCGGCTGCCCCAGCACAACCCGCCGTGCAAGGAAGATGGGATGGCGCAAGGGTGTCGACACACGTTGCATCCCACACCAAAGGCCTACCTACCTTCCAAGGCATTAGTGTCATTCCATCTGGTCTCTTCCCATCGTCGCGTGCCAAGCCTTTGGGTTCTAAAACAGCTGGCACCCCAGCGGTGACAAGAGCACGACGGATTATGTCATTAATGCGGGCGTGCCGTGCTAACCGGCCTGCGCTTTTACTGCAGGATAGACCATGGTGTCCGAGGCAGTCGACAACTTCACCGCATTGGCAGCGATGCGGAGCCACGCAAGGAGCGCCCAGACGCAAACATGTAGCGAGCCGGAAAGTGGTGTCACCCAGCAGAGTGCCTATGTTGGGTGACGGAAGTGCCTGAAGCCAGAGGCCCGACTCCCACTCACCCACAGCCAGTAGGCGGGCACGCTCAGCAGTGTTGGTGGACGTATTAATAAGATTATACCGTACCAACCTGCAGAGCGGCTCATCCCACTGTCTCTGGGAAGATGGGTTCACGGGCCGATCAATATCTGGGCATGCCACTTTCCAGGCGTTCTCTGCGTCGATCAAGCACGGCACTGCAGAATCAACCAGGGAGGGGGCTAAAATTTTCCCGGTCAACTTTTCAGTGCTGTGGACAGAGGACAGGAACGCCGGTAAGCTTACACTAGTTATTTTGCGGACGTCGAGGCCGCCAAAACGAATGGGCAGTGTGGCTTGCAGCTTGTAATAATATAATTCTATCATGATTTGAAAGACACGTCGCGCCATCTATTATCATAAAAACGGTATTGTGGTTTTCCTCGGCACATTACCTACCTTCTATTTTTTTTTTGGGATGAAAGGTTTATGACTTCTACTCATAGATTATGAGTGAGACCTCTGTGCTAAATTTAATCTTCGTAGATCCAGTAGTTTTTGAAATATGGCCTCCTAACTAGACAAGTGTCAATTGCACCATATCGATTCGATTTCGAAAATTGTCAATCGAACAATTCGTTATCTCAGCGATTCGGATTGTCAAGAACGCCACTTGTCAACGCATTTGTATGGGAATATTGATCGAGTTTCGTTACACAATTTGACATTGTCTAGCACTTAGCGATCGAAAACGATTGGCCACATGTCATTTCGAAAGCTTATGCCAATTCCATACATTTCTAATTTATCTAATTTCGTTATCGTTATTGAAAATGTGTCTTTGTCTAGGCCCCTACATCAAACAGTGTCGGTTTTTATTTTTTTTATGAGAAAATGCCTTCGATGCGGTCCTTTAATTATATAGGAACCGGTCATTCATACAATTAAAATCTCATAAAAAATTCTATAGTTTATTGATCGTCGTTTTTTTACGTACTGTAATAGTACCAGCGCAATAGTTACTATCTATCTGCCTAGCAGCTGAATACTAGTTTTTTACATAGAGTTACTGCCTATCTGACCTCCACAACCCTGTAACTGGGTAATACAATACCCCTTGGCAATACTGAATGTCAGACTTTTGGGCTTCTGACGACCTGTAACGACTGTCGAAGATCCACAAATGACAACCAACGGGACAACGGCTTAACGTGCTTTACCGAGACAGGGAGGAAGCTCGATATTTAAGTATGGTCATCCATCAACAGAACAACCCCAGCAAGCGTAGCTTGGAATAAGTGCGTAACAAACATAAAAAATACAAAAAAATCACTCGAATTGAGAACCTCCTTCGTTTCAAGACGGTAAAATATATAATACGCAGATCCAAGATTCCAGGTCACAGCTGTGTTATACGAATAACCTATTAAGGAGAGTAGGTCACCAATCAAATGTATATTTAGGTGTCATAAAGAAATAGGTTATATGGAGGAGCTTGGGGCTAAGTACTAACAGCCGCACCGGTCGTTCCACCAGGTTAAGCTATGCTTGCCGGGGTTGGCCGTGGATGAGTCACCATCTTTACATACCGAGACTCCTCCGTGCTTCGGAAAGCACGCTAAGCCGTTGGTCCCGGCTGTTATTTGTGCATCTTTGACCGTCGTTACGGGTCGTCAGAAACCCGAAAAGTCTGACAGCAAATCTTACCAAGAGATATTGTATTGCCCAGTTACTGGGTTGTGAAGGTCAGGTAGGCAGTCGCTCCATGTTAAATACTGGTATCCAGCTGCATCCGGTCAGACTGGGAGCCGATCCCAACATAGTTGGGAAAAGGCTAGGTAGATGACGAGACTTTAAACGTGCTTTCCGAGGCACGGAGGAGTCTCGGTATGTAAAGATGGTCACCCATCCACGGCCAACCCCGGCAAGCGTAGCTTAACTTGATAGATCGACCTGTGCGGCTGTTATTACTTAGCCACGAGCCCCTTCCTCCTGCTCACGTGTCCAATATTTTTTAATAATCTAGCTGAAGGACTGAAAAATATATTTTAGTCGGCATCCCTATTTCGAGTATTCAAGGTCGGGTTTCCAAAAGCTTTTGAATTTATTCTGAAGCGTCCGACGTACGAAGGAATCGTGACGTAAATTTCAACGAATTTCAATTCGTTTCTGTGTTATTTATTGTACGTGTCGACCGTTTCTTTTTTTTTTGTATTGTACGTTCGCCAAAACTTATGACTTTCCAAAATAAGAAGCAATTTTAAGAAAGATGGTTTTTAGTTTCTTTTTAGTTTAAGTGTAAGATTATACAGGGTGTACCCGAAAGGGTATATACATATTCGTACAAAAGGATATGCTACAGACCACCAAACTGAACATCTTTTACTATGGGACCATCTCCGAAATCGTGAAAAAAAATCTGCTGTTCCCTACATCCAATAGAATCCAATTTTCCTTCGAGGAATAATATTACAATAAGCATTTTTTTATCGCCTGCGACACAGGTATATCCTAGTGCAGGCATATTTTTAACATTGTTACCAATTGTTTTTCCTAAGTTTTTATTTTTGTATTCTGCCACTTTACTTTTTTGAATAAATTATTATTATTATTATTATTAAATTTCGACAAGTCACGTGACCAAAAATGTATCGAACAACTGATTTTTCTGAATTATAAATTATCCGAATATTCACATAAAAAAAACTAAACATAATGAAACCCTCTCAGAACTGACGATTAACAAACAATGAATTACCAACATAATTCCCCTCCTAACTTGATTTCCGATGCATCCATCGAACATTCTAGCCACTACAGGGGGAAATCTAGTTATCCACCTGAGAGGGACGCTTGGAACTATTAACAGGTGTATATGTCGCGTGCATGGGAGCGTAATTGTGTTAGGACGACAATCAGGGCTTGCATAGAGCTATATAAAGCTATGAGGGCACGGACGCAGGGAGTAACGTTCTCCACGATTGCATCATGTTGTTTAATGCTTAAAGTTATTGATTCGAGTTTATGTGCACACTTTTGTTTGAGTCTATTCAAGGATTTTTTTTTGAAGGCTGGGAAATCATCCATTGACTTCTCCCGCTCTGGGTGGAGCGGAAGGGAGTATCAGACTCTTACTGACTAATACCCATCCATGTTCCTTCCTTAGCCCTTTATGTGCCGGGGTAGCGGTAACCCTTTCGGACAATCCCGCTTACCCGACAGGCTTCGCCCTAAGGGGCCCTTTCATACGCTGACATCTCTTTGAGGCGCGCGTGGAACATATACGCGTCGCACGGGCCTGGTTCTGGTCGGACGGTGAGTCACCCACCAACGCGCTTTTTTTTTTTGAAAATGGCATCTCGCAGTTCAACCAATGTGTTGCCTACTGCTTAACCGGGCTTGCCTGTGGCTGCCACAAAAGAATTGTAGGGGTATGCCGTGGACGGCGAACCTTACTGATGCGGGACGGGGTGTATCGGGAGGCGGCCGCAATCAGGGGATTGCGGTGCTTTATGGCAGTGTCAAAGAAACGCTTCGAGAGGCGTTTCATGAACTGCTGAACTGTGGGGAGTTTAAAGTCTACATGAAGGTCCATGTTACGGACGTAAAAGGGAGCTCCTGAGACCCTACGGAGGAACCGGTTTTGGAGTGTCTGCATTCGATGCAGATACTTGGGCTTGGCGTGTGCGAAGACGACGCAAGCGTAGGTCATGATGGGACGGACTACAGCCTTATAGAGACGCAGTTTGCACCGGAGTGACAATCTGCTGCGTTCTGTAAGCATGAATTGGAGCCGCCCACGCGCCTACGGTGGCCGCTATTCAAAGATTGGGTTGTGATTCTTGTTCATAATCATGTTGTCACTGCTGGGACTCAGGCTTCCTCTCTTCTTCTTCTCGTGTGGTTAGTGACTACCCTGGAGTCAGAGTTTTTATGCTGCCCATGGGCCTCTGACTTAGCTTCACATGCTGTTGAGAAATATCTCTCAGACATGCTGGTTTCCGCATGAGGCTTCTTTTATAAGAGAGGAAGTGGGCCTTAATCCACCACGCAGGCCCAGTGCGGGTTTTCAGATGTCACATGTCTTGGAATTTTGGTCCTAAGGCTTGCCGGTTTCCTCACGATGTTTTCCTTCACCGTTTTGTAAGTAAGGGACAGTTATACAATACACACATGAATTCGAAAAGTCAGAGGTGCGTGCCTTGGGTTCGAACTCGAGACCTAAGACTTAGCAATCCGACGGTCACACCACTAGGCTATGACTGCTATTCTTCATTCAATTGTAATGATGGAATCGTTGTGGAAAGCCTAGTTTCACTCTTGGAAGGAATCTTTCCGAATCAATACTTGTGGAGTCGTCTGTTGGAAACAATTGCAGGGATAGAATTTATTTTAACGTTCGCGTAGCTGCACACGAAGGAATTTGTGTAACCAATAGCTCAGCGGGATTGTCCGAAAGGGTTACCGCTACTTCGGAACATAAAGAGCTAAGTAAGGAACATGGATGGGTTTTAGTCAGTAAGAGTCTAACACTCCCTTCCGCTCCAGGAGTCATTTGATGATTCCCCACCCTCAAAAGAATAAGGCTGCTGCTGAGAAATTCTTATCTTAAAACCCCAATAACACTTAACCCAAACTGAGTAGTGAGTAGACAAATCTGAAATTGCGATAAAAAAATCAGTCGTTCCATTCATAATGCTCGCAAAGCTCGTCAAAATGTAATAGCTGATTTTTATTTCGCGATTTAACGCGTGTTCCTATAGTAAAAGTTGTTCATAATGATAGGTACAATGACCCCTTAAAATAAATAAATAAAATAAATATCCTTGGACATTTCACACAACGCCTTATAGTCCCAAGTTAAGCAACCTAATGCTTGTGTCATAGTAACGAGATGGCTAATAAACTATTTATATACATTTTTTTCTGAAAATACATTCATTTTATAGATAGAAAAAACACCCAGACCTGGAACAAATACTTGTAGGTCGTACAAATATTTGTTCCGTGCGGGAATCGAACCCGTGACATGCTGCGCAGCAGTCAATCGCTCAACCGTGTCGTCAAATATTGCTCATGAATTCAATTTCACCCTGACTATTTGAACTACTCTCTAAGAATCCTTCGCTTGCTCAAGTTTCATTACAGTAGTCGCGCAAAAAAACAATTGTGCAGCCTAAAAGCTATTTAAACAAGAACAGAATCACGGGCTTCTGTGAACTTTTATAATAGAATTTCATTGTGTTGGAGAACTATTCGCTATAGGAATGCGAGCGAGGAATGAGCGGTGCTGTGCTAGGAATGAGATGAGCTACTTCTGAGTTGTAGTATTGTTTTTTAATGAATGTTTTCTTTCCAATGAATATTTACTTAATGATGTATAATATTGGCTCGTGGCTAAGTAATAACAGCCGGACGGATCGATCCACCAGGTTAAGCTACGCTTGCCGGGGTTGGTCCGAGGATGGGTGACCATCTTTACATATCGAGACTCCTCCGTGCCTCGGAAAGCACGCTAAGCCGTTGGTATGTCATTCTTGGATCTTTGACAGTCGTTACGGGTAGTCAGAAGCCCGAAAGTCTGACAACCAGGGACCTTACCAAGGGATCGTATTACTTAGTTAGGTACTGACTGGGTTACGGAGGTCAGATAAGTAACGGAGTTTCTTGCCCATTCTTCTCCATAAGAAACTACCTTCTGGAAAGGGCGACTAGAATCAATTCTATTTCTTGTTTATTTTGACGTTGAAAAGTGCCTATTTGAAATAAATGATTTGACTTTGACTTTGATTTTCATAGGCAGTCGCTCCATATAAAATACTGGTTAGACTGGAAGCCGACCCCAACATAGTTGGGAAAAGGCTAGGCAGATTGATTGATGTGTAATATTATTATTAAAATAGGGATGATGACAACAATTTTTAAAGTCCGTAAGCTAGTTTATTAAAAAGTATTGGACACGTATTTTTTATTTTTTTACGTAATTTAAAGATTACGTCGATACACTGAGTTAAAATGTGGTATGACGACACTTCTATGTAGATTTTATACTGAGTTGTGATGTAGTGCGCTCCCACTTCCCAACTTTTAATGCGTTTTATCGAAGTCATTTTTATTAATATCGTCTATGTCATTAGTATGTAATATATATACTTACTTATCACTACATAGTATAAAACAAAGTCGCTTTCTCTGTCCCTATATCCCTATGGATGCTTAAATCTTTAAAACTACGCAACGGATTTTGATGCGGTTTTTTTTATTGATAGAGTGATTGAAGAGGAAGGTTTATGTGTATAATTTGTCAACATATTATACGGGCGAAGCCGCGAGCGGAAGCTAGTTATAAATAAGAGAAGATAAATGTCGGCGTTTCAGAGCCGCATTGTGGAGCCGTACAGAGACATGTATGTATTTCGATTTAAAACTACATTTGAGTGGGGATTTGTTGCAAAATGGCTGACTGAAATTAAGTTAAAAAACCGACGAAGTGCGAGAAGGACTCACGCACGAAGGGTTCCGTATCATTATCTACAAAAACGGCAAAAAAAAACACGATTGTTGTATGGGAGAAAACTTAAATCATCATCATCATTCTCCTGCCCTTATCCCAATTTATTTGGGGTCGGCGCAACATGTCTTCTTCTTCCATACTTCTCTATTAGTCGTCATCTCGGTAGTCACTCTCTTCCTAGCCATATCATCTTTCACACAATCCATCCATCGTTTCTTTGGTCTCCCTCTACTTGTATAGCCATCCACATTCATACTCACAACTTTCCTGACAACATTTTCCCCATTCCTCCGCATAACATGCCCGTACCATGACAACCGATTTCCACACAACTTTTCGGTCACCGGTGTCACTTTCAGACTTCCTCTTATAGGTATACTCATTACGTATTCTATCCATTCGCGTAACACCACACATCCCTCTTAGCATTCTCATCTCAGTCTTTCAAACAAACAAGCAAACTTAAATATTTATTTTATTCTGTTTTTTAGTATTTGTTGATTTAGCGGCAACAGAAATACATCATCTGTGTGAATTTCAACTGTCTAACTATCACGGTTCATGAGATGCAGCCTGCCGACTGAAGTCTTAATAATAGAGTCCCGTTTTACCCTTTGGGTACAGACGCCAGCACATCAAGCTATCAACTGTCAAATAAAAATATATATATATACATATATAATAAAATATGTAATATATAATGATGATAATGATATGATATTGTGACTAAAAATAATTGTTTTTTTTTTTTAATTGTTTCAGATCCAATGGATAACTCCTGAAATTGGTAAGTGACCTGATAAAATTATTATTAAAAAAAGCCGGCTAAGTACACACGAAGGGCCGAACCATCGCGCAATATTTAATACTACACCCTTTACTAATAACAAGTGAATAGTCACACACCGATTTCTCTCTTACAGTCGTCAGAAATTTGACTTTAGAAAGCAGAAAACATAGTTTTGTGAAACTATACAGCAACGTTTATTAGTAAGGAGGTACATATTTTAAAAATATACTGTTCTTATATATGCGGTGGAGACCTCTTTCATTTTTAACTTTATTTTATTTTTATTATCACAACTTCCGCCTTAAAAATCTATCTATATAAATAAAAAACAATTGCTGTTCGTTAGTCTCGGTAAAACTCGAGAACGGATGGGCCGATTTAGCTGATTTTGGTGTTGCTATGTTTGTCGTAGTCCAGGGATGGTTTAAAAGGTGAGAAAAGTTAGGTGGGTAGGTAAGGTAGGTAGAACAGGGTCGGCTAGTATATTATAAAGGCGAAAGTTTGTCAGTTTGTATGTTTGTCCGACCTTCACGCTCAAACGCCTGAACGGATTTGGATAAAATTTGGCACAGAGGTAGTATATGACCTGGATTAACATATAGGATACTTGTTTTTTTTTTATCCCGGTAGAACGTTCCCTTGGGATAATTTCCAACATCCACGCGGGCGAAACCGCTGCCATCGGCTATTTTGTTAAACAGAAATCCACATTCTGTGAAAATTTCAATACCTATTACAGTTCATGGAGACACAGCTCGCTGACAGACAGATGGATGTAAACGTTTTTTCTTTTTTGATTACTTTTTTGAGGAATGGAAATCATCAAATGACTGCTCCCGCTCTGGGTGGAGCGGAAGGGAGTGCCAGACTCTTTCTGGCTAAAACCCACCATGTTCCTTCCTTAGCCCTTTATGTTCCGGGGTAGCGGTAACCCTTTCGGACAATCCCACTTACCTGTTTTTTTTTCTTACTTAGAAGGATATTTTGATATACTTAAAGCACACTTGGTATGGCAATATATTCTTTACCTTTAAACTACCTATGAGCGACAATGTGACAAATTTCCGACGTCGATCTAATGATTGATGACATAGGTACGACATTTATCGACAAAGTGCTACTTTGCGCGGAAAAATGTGGTTTAGACATATTATTCTATGTAATACAGTGTGTCAGGTTAAACGAGAAACATACTTTCAGGGGGTACTATACTCATGAAAATGAACAACTTTGACTATGGAACTATACCAGAAATCATAAAAAAAAATCAGTTGTTCAGTACATTTATGTTCGCATTTCGCCAAAATGTAGCGAACAGATGATATTTTTTTTCCATATTTCAAAGTTGGTCCCATGGACAAAGTTGTTGATTTCCATGAGTACTATACAACCTGAAAGTATGTCCCTCTTTTAATCTAACACACTGTATACATAAGTTGTTGCTTTAAAAAACAACCAACCTCCAAAAAAACTACTACAAAGTTGAAAATAACTTTAATTTCGGAAGTCGGTGTCTTTGATTACAATTTAAAACAATCAGTGATAGCCTAGTACAGTGATCGTCAGACTGCCAAGTCATAGGTCTCGAGTTCGAACCCAAGGCACACACCTCTGATTTAACAGATTCATGTGCGTATTGTATAATTATCACTTGCTTAAAAATCGGTGAAGGAAAACATCGGGAGGAAACCAGCATGTCAGAGAGATATTTCTCAACATTATGTGAAGCTAGGTCAGAGGCCCATGGACAGCATAAAAACTCTGACACCAGGTTAGTCACTAACGACATGAAAAAGAAAGAAAGATTTAAAATAATCTCCTTGATTTGACATTTATATGTAAAGACGATGACATTTCTGACAGCTGACGCGTGAGTGTTCCGTACATAGAATAAGTTTGAATACCTAGAAATACTTTAAATATAACTATGTACAGAGGCCAGCACATCAAGTTACCACAATCTGTCAAATTTCTTTGATAGTATTTCAACTTTATTGCAAAGACATAAGGTTCATTTTTAATTGAGAAAATTTGACGCCAGCATATCAAGCTTTCCCTAAAGCTTGATATGCTGGCGTCTGTACAAGTATATAACAGGAGGGAAAAATAAATAAAATCTCCCCCCGGCTCAGATGGAATTACCAATAGGGTATTCAAACTCTTCCCCGCCCAACTGATCATGCTCATGACCGCCATCTTCAATGGCGCCATGAGTAATAACATGTTCCCACAAGCCTGGAAAGAGGCCTCTGTTATAGGTATCCCCAAACCCGGCAAACCCAAATCCGACCCCACCAGCTATCGCCCCATCAGTCTGCTCAACGTGCTCGGCAAAATCTACGAGAGGCTTATTTATAAGCGTCTCAAGGACTATGCTGAGGCGAAGAGCCTGATTCCGGACGAGCAGTTCGGGTTTCGTACCCAACACTCGTGCGTCCAGCAAGCGCACCGCATAGTCGAGCACATCAGTGCCGGCTTCCAGCGTGGCGCTATGACTGGCGCCCTGTTCTTCGACATAGCGAAGGCTTTCGACAAAGTCTGGCACAATGGCTTAATATATAAGCTATACCAGCTCGGCGTGCCCGACCGTCTCGTGCTCATCTTACGGGATTTTTTGTCGAACCGCACCTTCCGCTACCGCATCGAGGGCGCTCTCTCCTCCCCCCACCCGATTCGCGCCGGAGTCCCCCAGGGCTCCGTTCTCTCCCCCCTAATCTTTACCCTGTTCACTAGCGACATCCCTAAGAGTAAAAAGGCCCAATTGGCGTTATTCGCCGATGACACGGCCATTTACTACACGGGGACCAGTCCGCCAGCTATAGCTCAGACTCTCCAGACCTCGGCCAACGTCCTCGGCGCTTGGTTCCGGAAATGGAGAATCGAGGTCAACCCCGATAAAAGCCAGGCTGTTCTCTTTAGGAGAATTCGTAGGGCCCTCCCCAACCCCCCTAATCCGATCACCATGTACGGCAAGCCAATCCCTTGGGCGAAGCATGCCAAGTACCTGGGTGTCACTCTCGACCAACACCTCAGTTTCGCAGAGCACATAAAGCAGGTCCGTTCGCGGGCCGCTTTCGCTCTCGGTAGGCTCCAATTCATGCTTACAGAACGCAGCAAATTGTCACTCCGGTGCAAACTGCGTCTCTATAAGGCTGTAATCCGTCCCATTATGACATACGCTTGCGTCGTCTTCGCGCACGCCAAACCCAAGTATCTGCATCGAATGCAGACACTTCAAAACCGGTTCCTCCGTAAGGTCTCAGGAGCTCCCTTTTACGTCCGTAACATGGACCTTCATGTAGATTTTAAACTCCCCACAGTTCAGCAGTTCATGAAACGCCTCTCGAAGCGTTTCTTTGACACTGCCATAAAGCACCGCAATTCCCTGATTGCGGCCGCCTCCCGATACACCCCGTCCCGCATCAGTAAGGTTCGCCGTCCACGGCATACCCTCGTTGCCCCCGACGATGCCACCACTCTCCTCCAGGAGAGCAGCCCGGCTACTAGCACTGTTAGAGTAACATACAGATACAAATTTCCGTCGTTCCGTCCTCGCCGTCGAGGCCCGTCGCGACGACCCTGTCTACTCTCATCCTCCCGACCCTTGCTCGAGCCAGCCCGCGTTGCCGCTGAGCCAGTAGTTTTAAAAACCCCCGATCCAGCTGTCCCTTGCTGTCCCCCCCCCAGCGACGCCCTAAGCCGAGGTCCGAACCCCGCAGGGGGTGCCCTTAGCGTGTAGTCGCTTAGTTTTGTAAGTTAGGTTTAGTTTTTATTAAGCCTTGGCTGGAGGCTACAATTCTTTTGTGGCAGCCACAGGCAAGCCCGGTTAAGCAGTAGACAACCCTTTGGTTGAACTGCGAGATGCCATTAACAAAAAAAAAAAAAAAAAAAATCTCCTAGATTATCAAAAAAGAAAAATAAATAAAACCCCCTAGATTATCAAAAAATAGATCCTCCATCATCGATTTTTCTTTCAAATCATTAATAAGTTCTGTTTATAGCTCGATTTTAACATCCGGACGTCGGAAACCGTCCGTGACGGGAGGGGCCATCGGAAATGATCTCGCGAGCTATGATTAACGATATTTTTTTCCCTTTTTGAGGTAAATGAGGCGCGAAAAGATGTAATTACTAAACTATATAAGATATTACCGGTATGATTATTCTTCAAAATTCAAAATTAAAAGTCATTTATTCAAACTACGAGTAGGTTGAAAATCGGCACTTTTTGAACTTCTTCTTCTTCGTGTGGTTACTGACTAACCTGGTGTCAGAGTTTTTATGCTGCCCATGGGCCTCTGACTTAGCATCACATGCTGTTGAGAAACATCTCAGAGACATGCTGGTTTCCTCACGATGTTTTCCTTCACCGATGTTAAAGCAAGTGCTAATTATACAACACGCACATGAATCCAAAAATTCAGAGGTGCGATTCAGAAAAAACAAATTAAAATGTATTAAATCATATTATTATGATTATATTTTTTAAGAGAAAGACATAAGGTATATTGTATATTATAATAGTGGAATAGAAATATAGAATAAAATGACTATGCTACAAAAAGCAAAACGTGATCCAATAAGGGTTCCAATTTTTTCTTTTGTGTCCTTTTCTTCACCGTGCAGATCCAATAGCCATCGCTCCATGTAAACTGCAATCTACTCAAATCTCTATGGTAAAAAAAGTCTAGATTTGTGAAACAATACCTGACCTGAGCCTCAGCCTAGATACTTTAAAGATTAATACCATTGTTCTTATGATAGCTCAACTATTGTTCGAGCTTTGAATGGGATTTTAATTAGTTTCTAAGCGATGGGGTAGTAATTAACAGTAAGTTTCTAGTTTAATGAGGATATACAGCGTGTTTTTTTGTTATATCGGAAAACTCTATGGTTATATTCTAAAAGTAAAAAAACCAAACAGTCCTACAGTATGTGGTCTAAAAATGCATAGTTTCGTCAAACAGAATTATTTGAGATGCGAGAGACGCTAAAAGTACTTGCCAGGGTTCGAACCCACGGCCTTACCACTCATAAGTTCCTACCTACTTGTATTTCTGGTATATAACTATGAAAACCACCTTTATTGACATGATATTAAGCGCTGTCGAAGTCAAAGTCTCATCATTTATTTCAAATAGGGACAAGAAAGGCACTTCTAAACGTCAAAATGAGCAAGAAATAGAATTAATTCTAGTCGCCCCTTCCAAAAGGTAATTTCGTGTGGAGAAGAATGGGCAAGGAACACCACCGTTACTCTTTTAATATATCGAATAACTCTATGGTTATATTCTATAAGTAAAAATAATACAAAAAGTCCGAGAATGTGTTCCTTTGTACTATTTTTAATTATTTAACCTTTTGTATTATTCTTAATTATTTTTATACGTGTCAAATAATTTATAATAATCAAGCTGACGGACAAAACAAAAGTTTTAGCCATCATCTTTAATGTAGCTAGGCTACTGGGGTATCCTATAGGCATACTTCTGCCCTGCCGTTAGCAGTGAAAGCCTGTGGTGTAACCGTGGGGCTGCCAAGTCGCAGGTCTCGAGTTCGAATCCATGGCACGCACCTCTGACATTACGGATTCATGTGCGTATTGTATCAAA
Organism: Hyppa rectilinea; assembly: GCA_951799385.1. Classification (NCBI taxonomy): domain Eukaryota; kingdom Metazoa; phylum Arthropoda; class Insecta; order Lepidoptera; family Noctuidae; genus Hyppa; species Hyppa rectilinea. Next base: position 2,532,470 of record OX637327.1, read on the forward strand.
ATCAAATACAATATCACTTACTTAAAATCGGTGAAGGAAAACATCGTGAGAAAACATGTTTGAGAGATATTTCTCAACAGCATGAGAAGCTAAGTCAGAGGCCCATGGGCAGCATAAAAACTCTGACACCAGGTTAGTCACTAACCACACGAAAAGAAGAAGACTTTCTGTCTAACTCTCCGAAAACAACATATGACGTTGATAGGTACTAGAGAATCCATTATCTACCTATTTTACAATTACCTACTTAAAGCGTCGCTGCAAAAAGTCGAAAGCCCCGCAGCCATTTCCAATGAACAAAATATTGGATATATGCCAAAATGTACATTCTTATCGCGGTATATTTTATGCTCGAGTTCCGAGCTATACAAGTGCCTGAGTGAGTCAGCAGCTCGAGTCGTATACAGCGTGAGTTTTTAAAATGAGACTAATAAAATCCGAAACCATGGTACAAAGAGGTAAGTTGTCTATGGAACTGTGACGTTGATTGTAGAGTCTTATATAGAGTGCAGTTTTGTTTTTTATAAACAGAAAATATTTTATTTTTTGTGGTACATGACGCAAAGAAAGAACTCGGAGGAAAATATGCGTCACACCACTACCTCCGTGCCCAAATTCACCTTCGTATGTCTAGACACAGATGTTTTGGAGTTTTCGCGATTAATCAATGAGTGATTGTATGAAAGGTCAATAAAATCTTTCGCTTTTATATACGTGTAAATAAAACAAATAAAGGAGGAGCTCGGGGCTAAGTACTAACAGCCGCACAGGTCGATCCATCAGGTTAAGCTACGCTTGCCGGAGTTGGTCCGTGGATAGGTGACCATATTTACATATCGAGACTTCTCCGTGCCTCGGAAAGCACGTTAAGCCGTTGGTCTCGGCTGTCATTCGTGGATCTTTGACAGTCGTTACGGGTAGTCAGAAGCCCGAAAGTCTGACAGCCAGTCTTACCAAGGAGTTTCGTAATACCTGGTTACTGACTGGGTTGTGGAGGTTAGATTGGCAGTCGTTCCATGTAAAATACTGGTATTCAGCTGCATCCGGTTAGACTGGAAGCCGACCCAAACATAGTTGGGAAAAGGCTAGGCAGATTGATTGATGTATGTGTAAATAATACAAATTATTGTCACGTCACCCTGTATACAAGACATACAGGGTGACTAGTATTTCATAAGGCTCTTGATAAAGGGATCTCGATGGTAATGATGATCTCATATGGACATAATTAAGGCGTCTAGCCGGCGAGTCTGTACGTGACTTGGATTGTTAAAGTGGATGAGGATAATTGACTTCGTTTAAGGGGTTAACAGGAATAAGGATGATGAATTTATAATTCACTATGTTTTACCAGCGGCACCGCCCGCGTGTATGTAGGAAATTATCCCACGGGAACCGTACATTTTTCCGGATAAAAAGCGATAGCTTATATGCTATTCCAGACTATAATCTATATATGTTCCACGCGCGCCTCAAAGAGATGTCAGCATATGAAGGGGCCCCTCAGGGCCAAGCCTGCCAGGTAAGCGGGATTGTCCGAAAGGGTTACCGCTACCCCGAAACATAAAGGGCTACGGAAGGAACATGGATGGGTTTTAGTCAGTAAGAGTCTGACACTCCCTTCCGCTCCACCCAGAGCGGGAGCAGTCACTGGATGACTTCCCAGCCTTAAAAAAAAAAAAAATACTATAATCTATCTTTGTGCCAAGTTTCATCCAGATCCGTTCAATAGTGCTTAAAAGCGTCACAAATAAAAATCTTTCTTCCTACTATTATTATAAACGTGAAACTTTGTAAGGATGCATGGAATTATTCATGCCATGCGTGTGATAGGCCCATAAAAGATGGACACCCATCCACGACATTGTTTCCAATGTATGACAATTTCAACATAAACCAATAATTATAAAACTATAAATGAAGTTGTTTTCAGAATGACTAATTATTACTGCAGGAAAAGAAAAAACAACAACAAAACCAAAAATCATTTATTTCAATCCATTCAGATTATATTATTTACATTTAAAATAAAGTTAAAAATCACAATAATATACATATATCTACATACTATGTAGAAAAATAATTAATTAAACAATCACTACATAGTATAAAGCAAAGTCGCTTCCCGCGTCCTAATGTCTGTATGTATGCTTAGATCTTTAAAACTCCACAACGGATTTTGATGCAGTTTTTTTTAATAGATAGAGTGATTCAAGAGAAAGGTTTATATGTATAATAACATGGAATTTCCATCATCCACGCTGGCGAAGCCACGGGCATAAGCTAGTAAAAATATAAAAATAAGATAAGATAAAAAAAATATTATTATTAGTTAGTCAATAAATTACATTCAAATTAAAGCACAACGCAATGAAGTATTTTTTTCGAAAAGCACAACTATTTGTTTGGCGATGTCTCGATAAACCTAGTGGGCACTCGGACCCCATGGCCCTAGTGTTTCAACCCGAAACGGCTCAAACATAGAAGTCCCAATCAGATTGGTCGACTCTTCACGTGACCAGAGGGCTGGCTTATTTTTCGGTCAAAGAATCAGCATTGCCATACAACGTAGCAATGCTGCCAGCCTTTTGGGAACTTTTCCTGTTGAACGAATTTTTTGATGCCCTTTGATTTATTTTTTCCCTCCTATTGTAATTAATATACTTGTACATAGTTATGTATCTAATCACTTTAAATATTTTTATGAATTATAATTATCCGTATGGATTTAGATTATCAGTTATTCTTTGACTTAGTTTAAATTTACATACTATTTATTACTATTTGTTTACATAATCGGAAACAAAATACCAAACACAGTTTAAAATTTAAACTTAAATTTTAAACGCGCACGCAGCAACACGGTTAGGCCATAGCTACCTACAAACTCCGCACTTACCCGCTACTCGACATAAAGTGATTAACTTCCTACATATTGTAGTTGACGGCTGCTGTCGCTCCAATCAGCTGTCTCCGGCGCCGGACGACCGGACGTCCGTGTATCCGGTTGCCGGACAGCAAGTTCCGGAGCAAGCGTATCTTGTTACCTTTTGATTAATGCTGTAGATTTAACGCTGTATTCTGAGGGTTATTTGTTTTTAAGTGATCGCTTTTGAGGTTCTGTAGGTCGAGGTGAACTTAAACTGCTATTAAAAAGTTTTTATGTAGTATTTTGTGAAGGTACTACAGCTATCTTCTTCTTTTCGTGTGGTTAGTGACTAACCTGGTGTCAGAGTTTTTATGCTGCCCATGGGCCTCTGACTTAGGTTCACATGCTGTTGAGAAATATCTCTCAGACATGTTGGTTTCCTCACGATGTTTTCCTTGACTGTTTCTAAGCAAGCCATAATTATAAAATACGCATACATAGTTTGAGTTTCTTGATTGAAAGAGTGACGTTTATGACAAAACAAGATGTCATCTCTTCAACTGCAGACCATCCTAAAAATATTGTCAGCGGGATTCTCCGAAAGAGTTACCGCTACCCCGGAACATAAAGGGCTAAGGAAGGAACATGGATGGGTTTTAGTCAGTAAGAGTCTAACAGTCCCTTCCGCTCCACCCAGAGCGGGACGAGGCATTCGATGATTCCCTGCCCTCAAAAAAAGGCTGATTTTGCTAATCTATTAAGTATACATATGTCCCGCTCTACCAGCGTAAACTTTTACAAGTTACGTAATTTTTGTTAGATGAAAGTTGTAAGTAAAATCGATATTCACTCTCATCCGAGTAAACTCAAAGCCGACCACAACATTCTTGGTAAAAGTCAGCTTTGAAGCTGAACACAGAATCCGCAGCCTCCGGGCTAACTAAGGCTAGACTTTATGTTACAACAACATTTTAAATGTTATATAAATTAGCTTCTAGTTATAAAGGATCAAATTTGAACTTACACAAACGGGCCGAAATGCCTGGAGGCGTTTGTGGCGGACAATGGAAGCATGGTTGTTTAGGGCTGACCACTGCTACTTATATTAGTATAATATTAATATTTCTTTACTGTGAAATCACGTTAAGCCGTTGGTCCCAGCTGTAATTTGTGCATCTTTGACAGTCGTTACGGGTCGTCAGAAGTCCAAAAATCTGACAGTCAGTCTTACCAAGGGATGAGAGCAGTGATAGCCTAGTGGTGTGACCGCCGACTGTCAAGTCATAGGTCTCGAGTTCGAACCCAAGGCACGCACCTCTGATTTTTCGGATTCATGTGCGTATTGTATAATTATCACTTGCATAAAATCGGTGAAGGAAAACATCGTGAGGAAACCGGCATGCCCGAGAGATATTTCTCAACAGCATGTGATGCTAAGTCAGAGGCCCATGGGCAGCATTAAAACTCTGACACCAGGTTAGTTACTAACCACACGAAAAGAAGAAGACCAAGGGATACCGTATTGCCCAGTTACTGGGTTGTGGAGGTCAGATAGGCAGTCGCTCCATGTAAAATACTGGTATTCAGTTGCATACGGTTAGACTGGAAGCTGACCCCAACATAGTTGGGAAAAGGCTCGGCAGATGTTTGAGTGTGAAGTATGTCATGAAAGGAGATCATTTTCTAGGTCAAGTTATACAAGTTGTCGGATTTTCCGAAAGGGTTACCGCTACGCCAGGGCTAAGAATGATCATGGATAGGTTATAGTGAGTAAAAGTCTGACACTTCCTTCCGCTCCACCCAGAGCGGGAGGCGTCATTGGATGATTTCCCACCGTTAGAATAAAAAAGGGGTCGGTCAGTCAGACAGATGAAGCTAGTTGCCCATTCTAAAGCAGTAGGTACCTATGGAGATGAACGGGCAAGAAACTCCACGGACACTCTTTCAAATCAAAATATAGTAGCAATAAGCGCTTAACAATAGTCATAATATAATCGTAGAAAACCCATTTTTATATTTGAAAATTATGCATGCACGCGATCTAGATTTATTTATAAACTCATTTAAGTATTTTATTTTCTTGTTTCTTGACCACGCAACGTCCGGTGTGCGAGGCGTTGTTGTAGGATGTAATAATTATGTTAGAAAATGTTTTATAGGTGATAGTGATGAAATAAGCTGAATTCAAAACAGGTTTTGCTTAAAGTGTACGCCAGGGTAGTCCGACGGGCACGCCACGATAGAGGCGGTAAGGCCCCTCTTTGAGGAGTGACTAGAGAGGCGTCACGGCGCCCTCACCTACCGCCTGATGCAGGTCCTCACCGGACATGGATGTTTCGGGAGGTTCCTGCACATCATCAGGCGGGAGGAAACGCCCGGGTGTCACCACTGCGAGCATCGCCCAGAGGACATGGTAGAGCACATGGTGCAAACCTGCCCCGCTTGGGCGGAGCACCGCCGTGTCCTCGTAGAGGCGATCGGCGGCGGCAACCTCTCGCGCCGGGCGCTGGTGCAAGCCATGGTCCGGGGCGAGAGGGAGTGGGAGGCAGTCACCTCCTTCTGCGAAAAAGTCATAATCGCGAAGGAGGTGGCGGGATGGGAGAGGGAAAGGTCCTTCCGTCCTAGCCGCCGCGGGAGACGCGCCGGGCGTCGGGAGCCACGTAATGACTCCAGGTCACCGCAGGCGCGGGCCTGCAGCGGGTGAGTAATGGGTAGCTCACCGTCCGATCAGGACCAGGCCCGTGCCGGACGGCGCGTACATGTTCCACGCGCGCCTCAAAGAGATGTCAGCATTAAAGAAGGGGCTCGTTAGGGCAAGGGAACATGGATGGGTTTTAGTCAGTAAGAGTCTGACACTACGTTCCACTCTACCCAGAGCGGGAGAAGTCATTGGATGATTTCCCACGCTCAAAAAGCTCAACGTCCGATCAGGACCAGGCCCGTGCGTATAATACGTACGGCGGGTACGTATTCCACGCGCGCCTCAAAGAGATGTAAAATTTACACAACATATAAGCTTTTACCTGTAGCTATTTGTAACCAAAACGTAATTTATATCTGCCTTGCCTGTCTCCAACTATATGTTGGAGACAGGTTCCGCTTCCAGGCCAGTTTTAAAATGTTTTATATACATGAATTTTAAAATTATATGTGAAGACGATGCACCCAGAATGAAAACACTACACCCCAAAAGGCAATGGCAGGTAAAATGAATTATGCCTTAGATACATGGTAAACATTCTAGAAGTTAATAATAATAAATCAATCAATGTGTGAGTCAAAGTTAATGCAAAATGTTAAAACAGTGTGGTACAAATTATAAATTATTACCTAATTTACTTAGCAACCAGTTGGACTTTGTCTAGACTCAAGATTGTCCCGTGGAGCAGGACCAGCATGTTTCCAAACATCCAAGCTTGTTTACAAAGCGTATTGTTAAGCTTTTGAACACCATTGTCACATATACGTGACAAGCAAGCGCATGCACTGTACGCGAACGACACAAATATGTGACACCAGCAACAACACTATAACACGAAATAACCAATTAAATCATTACTTCTGTGAGTGCTTACATAAACATTTTAAAAATTGAAGCTCTCGTACGTACCTATTTAATGACATGAAACAAATTAAAAGACACCATGGATATTAGGAAATTAATGATAACAAGAATAAATAAATTTGTAGCTTGGCGTGGAGGGCACGCGCGTGCTTTTATGCTCTGGCGTGTAAAAGGTTAATATGTGTTTTAAATTTTCTTTCATTTAATTGCAATATCACAAGGTATTTTGTTGTATTTATGTTGATGGTCGTCTAATCCAAGTTCACAAGCTTAAAATTCCACTGTTAACAACATGACTAGTCTCCAGGGGTTATCTCGGCTAGGTCATGTATATTTTAGAGGTGTTCAGAGCGGGTCAGCGCGGTATATGCTCTATTTAAACTCACCTTGAATACTTATTTAACCGAGTGCTTTAAAACCGCAAAGGGTTAGCAGTGTATGTTAGGGATGGGCTGAATATGGATTACACCGAATATGAATATTCGGCCAAAATACGAACATTCGGTAAACCTGTTAAATATGCCGAATACCGAATATAAAATGAATAGTCGGCCCAGCCCTAGTGTATACAAAGTGGAGACTACAATACGATCATAAATTAAACTGCGTAATATATATCTAATGCTGTCCCCAGACTGCATACGAAAATTCAATAAAATATATTTAATAGTTTAGTCACTATAGCTAGTCAAAGATTGGTAAAACCCATAGTCGGGCCACCACTATCATTTAGTTTGGTGAAAGAATCACTGTCATTCGTGGATCTTAGACAGTCGTTATGGGTAGTCATAAGCTTGAAAGTCTGATAGCCAGTCTTACCAAGGAGTATCGTATTACCCAGTTACTGACTGGGTTGTGGACGTGAGATAGGCAGTCACTCCATGTAAAATACTGGTATTCAGCTGCATCCGGTTACACTGGAAGCCGACCCCAACATAGTTGGGAAAAGGCTAGGCAGATTGGACGCTATCTCTGTGCTTAATTTCATTCAGTCGTCCAATCCGTTCAATCGTTCTGGCGTGATTGAGTAACAGACAAACATCCACACACACATCAATCTAAACGTTTATATTAATTATACTAGCTACTCCCGCGCGATTTCACCCATTGCTCGGCTCCTATTAGTCGTAGCGCGACGTTACATAGATCGTGATCCATCAGGTTAAGCAATGCTTGCCGGGGTTGGTTCGTGGATGGGTGACCATACATACCGGGACTCCTCCGTGCCTCAGAAGGCACGTTAAGCCGTTGGTCCCGGCTGTCATTTGTACATCTTTGACAGTCGTTACGGGTCGTCAGAAGTCCGAAAATCTGACAGTCTTACTAATGGGTATTGTATTACCCAGTTCCTAGGTTGTGGAGGTCAGATAGGCAGTCGCTCCATGTAAAATACTAGTATTTAGCTGCATCTGGTTACACTGGAAGCCGACCCCAACTTAATCGGGAAAAGGCTAGGCAGATTTTTATTGTTGAAATTATGTAATTGATATTTTTTTCTTCGAAACAAAAGTTTTGAGTTTCGAGTTAAATTGTACAAGAATATGCCTTGGTACAAGATTTATTTAACGAAAAAGCTCTGAAGCATATCTCGATACATATATTACATAAACACTTGTGCCAGAATATCATAAATTAAGTGTACGCCGTCTGAAAATTCACTTACGCCTCCTCGCTTGGGCTTTCATGGGCAATAATTTTGTAAAACTGCCTGAAATTGTGTTACTTGTATGATCAAATCATTGCTTTTTGGCGTGTGTTTATTTCTTGGTCTCATAATTTCTTGACGACACGGTTGGCGCAGTGGTTGAGCAATTGACTGCTGCGCACTATGTCGCGAGTTCGATTCCCGCACGGAACAAATAATTGTACGACCTGCAAGTATTTGTTACGAGTCTGGGTGTTTTTCTATCTATAATATGTATGTATTTACAAAAAAAAAATGTATATAAGTAGTATATCAGCCATCTCGTTACCATAACACAAGCATTAGGTTGCTTAGCTTGGGACGATATGGCGCTGTGTGAAATGCCCAAGGATATTATTATTATTGTTATATTTTTTGGGGAGTGGGAAACCATCATATGACCCTCCCGCTCTGAGTGGAGCTAGAAATATAGATACTTAATAGATTCGCGTAATCAGCCTTTGTTTTTTTTTGAGGGTTGGAAATCATCAAATGGCCCTTCTCTGAGTGGAGCGGAATAGAGTGTAAGACTCTTACTGACTAAAACCTATCCATGTTCCTTCCTTAGCCCTTTATGTTCCAGGGTAGCGGTAACCCTTTCGGACTGCTGATAATATTTTTAGGATTGTCTACAGTTGAAGACATGTCAGCTTGTTTTGTCATAAACGTCACTCTATCAATCCTAAACTCAAACTCAAATGATTTATTTCAAATAACCCAATTACAGGCACTTTTAAATTTTCACAGGGTCAGTCAATTAGAAAAATGAAGCTAGATGCCCATTCCAAATCAGTAGACCTACCTGTGGAGAAGACCGGGCAAGAAAGTCCACGGACACTCTTTTAAACAAAATATGGTTACAAAAAATTGGTTACATCATTCATATTAATAATACTATAATACTATTGTAAATGTGAGAACGATGCAGAACGTTAAAAGCATCCTATATAAAATATGTAAAAACAAATCAAACATTAAATTAAAACAAGCCATAGCTGCTAAGAGCTGACCACTCCCTACTGACAGCGCCCGTTCACGAACATGACGCATGGATATGTAGCGCATCATTCAGCTCATTTGAAGAGAGCCAAATGCTAGAGTGGGCCATAATCCAATGCGGGTTAAAAGAAGTCGGACTGACACACGAGTGATCCTATGAGGGTTCAAATTTTTCATTCAGCCCTAGGGAACCTTAAAAAAGCACTTCAAAGTACAACCATCTCTTTTCAAGTTACCCAACTCAGGGGTCAAAAAATTGTGACCCTTCAACCACTTAAAACCTTAGCACTGCGGTCCCTTTCGACCCTACCCGGACATTATAACCCTTCACGCTTCGCAGCGGCACAAGAATAACCCTCACAAATTGTTTGCACTTGATGCCCTGTATTATTAAAAATAATGGCTTTCATATTAAAAATGGTGGAATTATTTTATGTTGTAATTAGAAGCATTTACTTTTTTAATGGGCAGTTTACTAATTATCTTACTAATATTATAAAGCTGAAGACTTCGTTTGTTTGAACGCGCTAATCTATGAAACTACTGGTCCGAATTGAAAAATTCTTTTTGTGTTGGATAGTCCATTTATCGAGAAAGGCTACAGACTATGTAACATCACGCTCCGACCAATAGGTGAAACCGCGCAGGAGCATCTAATTTAACATAATTACTTAACTAAAAACTGGACAGGTACCTCTTGAACTAACCTACTTAAGCCAAGTCGCCGACTTCTAACCTAAACAATAAAATACTAAATTTATTTCGACTCAAAGATGGCTGACATAACTCTCCACTTCGCCATTCCTTCTCCCAAAGGAATAAAAGAAATTGAAGAATCATGCGGAAAAATGCTTGAAAATATCCCTTTTTTTTCGTATAATATCGTATTATTCGTTTATTGTAGCATATCTGAGAGATATTTCATATTAGTATAGATGAAGCGAGGCAGTTATAGCCTAGTGGTGTGACCCTCGTACTACCAAGTCTCAGGTCTTGAGTTCGAACCCGAAGCATGCAGCTCTGACATTTTGGATTCATGTGCGTATTGTATAATTATCACTTGCTTAAAAAACGGTGAAGGAAACCGGCATGCTTAAGAGATATTTCTCAACAGCATGTGAAGCTACGTCAGAGGCCTATGGGCAGCATAAAAACTCTGACACCAGGTTAGGCAATAACCACATGAAAACGAAAGAAGAAAAATTAGATACTTGATACCTGAAACACTTCTTTTAACCTGATACTGCGAAATAACCGAACTTCACTCGGATAAAGTCGCGGTCAAAAGCAAGTATAACATAAGACAGTTCCACAAAACGCCCACCCTTCACCATATCCCAGTGTTTTAGCTGGGAAGAAGAAGTGATGCAACAAACTTCCCAGCAGCACAGCTGTCTGTTCAGTTAGAATAGAGTCTTTAAGAATATTTGCTTATCATATTATGGTATTTTTTAAAAGTGTGTCTCTCACACTATGCTTGCTGATACGCTGATCTTTACATACCGAGACTCCTCCGTGCCTCGGAAAGCACGTTAAGCCGTTGGTCCCTGCTGTCATTTGTGTATCTTTGACAGTCGTTACGGGTCGTCAGAAGCCCGAAAGTCTGACAGCCAGTCTTACCAAGGGGTATCGCAACATAGTTGGAAAAACAAGTTCAAACACTGCGGGATAGGTGACATGAAGACTTGACGGAGCACCAAAAGCTGCCCAATCCAACTGGATCGCTCTGGGTGGAGCGGAAGGGAGTGTCAGACTCTTACTGACTAAAACCCATCCATGTTCCTTCCTTAGCCTTTTGTGTTCTGGGGTAGCGGTAGCCCTTTTGGACAATCCCGCTGACCATAGCAGTACTTCCCTGGAGCAGTTCCATCACAAAAACCAGCTCTACAAAAACTCAAAATATTAAGGATCCTCTTACGCGACTCTCTGTAAACATAATTATTGTAAATTAAATAACATAATAACCCCGAATTAATTGAATTATGTTACTAATTCTATAGTGAATAGAAAATAATTTGATTTTACCATCCTTCCTTTAAATAATTATCTTCTGAGAGATAATTTAATATAATACCATAATTATCTACGAGAGCACTTATAACTTGGCTTAACCAAGGGGTATCGTCTTACCCAGTTACTGGGTTGTGGAGGTCAGATAGGCAGTCTCTCCATGTAGAATACTGGTATTCAGTTGCATCCGGTTAGACTGGAAGCTGACCCCGACATGGGTAGGTTCAATGTTTAAGATATCTATATAAACACACATAAAAGTTATGATTTAATTATTTATTTCGTGTTATAGTGTCCTCATTGTCACATATTTGTGTCGTTGGCGTACAGGGCATGCGCTTGCTTATGACGTATATGTGACAAAGGCGTTTAAAAGGTTAGTAACTGTCAAATATAATATGATCACACTATAATGCCCATAACAATGGCCGATCAAAACATTTGGACATCAAATTGACACAAATAATAATATTGAAACTCGAATAATAAAAAATGGTATCAATAAAACAGGCTATTCATCACTCGGTTTTTATTCCAAATTCAAATCAAAGACGTCTAAATTACCATCCCGGAGCCAAATTAAGGGTGCCTTTTAACAATAGATATGCTATGCTATGCTACGTTGCTATGGATGCGTTTGATGTCCCCCAATCATATACATTGGTCCATATTATAGCATAGCACTGGTGGAAACGGGTTCTGCTAAGCTATGCTTTTTTATATGGATGGATGCATGCTCTGGATGTGTGCTATGGATAGTCGAGTGTGGTGTAGCTATGTGCAGACCGTCGCGGCCCGTGACTTCCCTACTGTCGATACATCGTAGCGCATCTTACTAGCTCGCTATACCTACAGGATGTAACCGAATAGTTATATATGTCACCGTTAGATTGTAAAGATCGTTAGATTACAATCTATCTAGCGAGATTGTAAACTATCGATAGATTGTGAACCGTATCATTATGATTGCAATTTGACTCATTATTCTTCGCTATATTGTAATCTACCGAAGTGAAACCGTTAAATTACAATCTGAATAAAAATAATCTCTTTTTTCCATATTTTTTTCTATATAATCTAGTCGTTTCTGGCACTCGCCGGCCGCTGCCGCGGCACCGCTCGCTTCGCTCGCTCGGCTCGTGCGTAGGTGGTCACAGTTTTAACCTAACCTAACCATTTTTTTAAACGTCCTACGCCGTTTCACAATTTGACCGCTTCCCATCGATAGATTACAATCAAGCGAAAAATGATGCGTTAAATTGCATTCATAATGATACGGTTCACAATCTATCGATAGTTTACAATCTTACTAGATAGATCTAGATAGATTGTAATATAACGATGTTTACAATCTTACGGTGACATATACATACAAAAGAATATCAAATCAAAATCAAAAGTCATTTATTCAAATTAGCCTGAATATCAGCACTTTTTGAAGGTCAAAGTTACATAAGACAGTCCCCCAAAAACGCCCCCCCTTCACCACTTCCTAGTGCTTTAGCTGGGAAGAAGAAGTGGCGCAACAAACTCCCCAGCAGCGATGAATGAATATGCTACAGACCACCAAACTGAACAACTTTTAGTATCGGACCAACTACGAAATCGCAAAAAAAAATCAGCTGTTCCATACTTTTCTGGTCACGTGACTCGTCGAAATCACGGTATGTGCTATACAGGGTGTACCTTTTCGGTTACACCCTGTATAGCTTAGCATCAGTGGAAACTGTCACATAGTTTCGTAGCTCAGCTTTCACCTCCTCGCATCATAGCAGCACAGCACATCTGTGGTGGAAAGCTACCCTTAAGCAAGGCTCAATTCCACAAAAAAAGCAGTTATTTAATGCCCCGAGGGTAACACTGGCTTAAACAGAAGATATTTTTGCTTAAAAAAAAGTTACCACAAAGTAAATTATACGGGGAAATACCCAAGGGCGTTCTGAGAATTTGATCATTTAAACTCGGGTAGTTTACTTACAATATCACGTGACAAAAGCCTAGGGGCCAAACAAATATAATGCTTAATTGTTTATAAAGACTTCAAAATAGTAGTTTATAGATCAAATGTAGTTGAATGGTCTTTATCATGTACACCATAAAAATCTACACTAATATTAATATAAAGAGGAAAGATTTGTGTGTAGGTGTTTGTAACGAATAAACTCAAAAACTACTAAACGGATCTAGATGAAACTTGGCACAAAGATAGATTATAGTCTGGAATAGCATATAAGCTTTTTAGCCTGGAAAAATGTACGGTTCCCGTGGGATATTCCTACATATACGTGGGCGAAGCCGCCGGCAAAAGCTAGTTACAAGTAAACAGTGTGAAATTGGATTCACGGGCATTATTTTAAGGGGTCATTTAAAACAACTTTTACTATGGAAACAAATCTGAAATCGCAAAAAAAATCAGCTGTTCCGTACATGACCGTCACCCATCCACAGCCATACACAAAAACAATACGGCTTATAGTGATTTGTTAGTCTTAGTGTTTGTTGTCATGTTCATATTCATAGACAATAAGTGTCAGTGTTTTGTCTGTGGTCCATCCATTCTCCATGGCCGAGATTCTGATTGTCAATGATTCTAATGTCTCTGAATACGAGATTTTTTTAGCCGCTTTGCACAGGTGTATCATCCTTTTGTTATAACATTAGACAAATAACGGTTATCACCCTATCGATTTCTAAATAGACGTTTTAAACTTGTTATTTCACGTTACATACGAAGCAATTTAATCTATTTACCATTTACATTAAGAAAACAACTGTAAAATGCAGTTATGTCAACAATATTACACAATAACTGTCGTTTTTTAGCCATTATTTGTCTAATGTTATAATAAACGAAGTATAGTTAGTTACTAAGTAATTTTTTTGGAAATGTGCGTTTTGTTTGTCATAAATCATGTATTTCTTTGCAACATGGGTACAGGATATAGATGTTTTTGTTATAAATGGTTGGTTCTCCATATTTCACCGTCACATAGGTATGCAAAGTTGTTAATACACTAAGAAACAAAAAACTACATGAAAATAAAAATTTAGAAAAAACTTTGTTCAAAAACATAATAGGAAGTCAGTTTAGTAATTTCTAACAAAAAAATAATAATAATTAAAATAAAGTCAACAATAAAGGAATATTTCAGTAAAGCAGTTGTGCAGAATAAGCATTATTTCTTTCTTTCCATAGCGATATAAAGAGCCACAGCTCTACTTCTTACCAAATAAATACTCTTTAAAGTTAAGTTAAAGTTTCAATACTTTACGGTTGCCTTTGAACAAAGCGGGTATCGATTTTGACTTCATTAAAGCCACGGCGGGTCACGCATGACTAGAATAATAACATACGATCGTGAACATAATATGTCGAAGTTATAAAAAGATCTGAAACAGTGCTTATAAATAACGTAGTGGTTAGTGTTTTGTTTTCATTCATCTATACTTATACTAGCTGACCCGACAGACGATGTCCTGTCTTGAACCATGATACCTACCTACCTTATCTACCCTACCCTACTTACCCAAGATTAGATTGTTTGTTTGTTTGCATTGAATTGGCTCCAAAACTGTTGCACCGATTTGAAAATTTTTTTCACTGTTGGAAATCCCCGGGTGACATCACTCACTACATAGTAAAGGTAAAACAAAGTCGCTTTGTCTGTCCCTATATCCCTATGTATGCTTAAATCTTTAAAACTACGCAACGGATTTTGATGCGGTTTTTTTTAATAGATAGAGTGATTGAAGATGAAGGTTTATGTGTATAATTTGTCGACATATTATGCGGGTGAAGCCGCGGGCGGAAGCTAGTAAGCTATATTATGTTTTACGCACCTCAACTTTACTCACCTCCGACTTTTCTGATTCATGTGCGTATCGAATAATTATCACTTGCTTAAAAATCGGTGAAGGAAAACATCGTGAGGAAAGTGCTAAGTCAGAGGCCCATGAAGAGAAGGCCAGGCCACGAAAAGATAAGCGGGATTGTCCGAAAGGGTTACCGCTACCCCGGAACATAAAGGGCTACGGAAGTAACATGGATGGGTTTTAGTCAGTAAGAGTCTGACACTCCCTTCCGCTCCACCCAGAGCGGGAGCAGTCATTGGATGATTTCCCAGCCTTAAAAAAAAAAAAAGAAGATTTTCAAAAAAGTACTTTTTGGCCCTTTTCTGAAAGTAAAAATGATATGTACGATTAGAAATAGTCAATATTTGATCCAACAGACAAACTATGTGTATAGTTTTGTTGGACATTATGTATGTTATAAAACTTAAAATGTACACAGGCCAGCACATCAAGATACCACAATCTGTCAAATTTCTTTGATAGTATTTCAACTTTATTGCAAAGTTTGACAGTTAGGGATAGCTTGATATGCTGGCGTCTGTACCTATTTTGATAAAATAAAATAAAATAATAAAAATAAATTTGGACCAATAGATAATATGCCTCAAAAGTTGTAGGATGAATTCTAAGTCAAGTTATACAAGTTAAGAAATCAATTCAATCTCCCAAGCCTTTTCCCAACTATATTGGGGTCGGTTTCCAGTCTGACTGGATGCAGCTGAATACCAGAATTTTACATGGAGCGACGTCGTGTCTGACCTCCACAACCCAGTCACTAACTGGGTAATACGATACCTCTTGTTAAAACTGGATGACAGACTTTCGGGCTTCTGACTACCCGTACCGACTGTCAAATATCCACGAATGACAGCCGGGACCAACGGCTTAACGTGCTTTCCGAGGCACGGAGGAGTCTCGAAATCCGAAGATGGTCACCCATCCACAGACCGACTCCGGAAAGCGTAGCTTAACCTGATAAATCGATCCGTGCAGGTGTGCTTAGCCACGAGCTTCTTAAGTCCAGAGATCAATAAAATGTTTGAAAATTAAAAATCATCGAAGTTGCATAACTTTACTGAGAGCAATCCTACAACTTTTGCGCCATATAAACTTTTGCGCCTATTGCCTCAAACGACTAGTACTTACCACACGTACCACTTTCCGAAAAGGCCCAAAAATGTATTGACCCTGAATCCTTTCAACTCGATCCGATTACGAAAATGGGATGAAAAATCGATCATAGCATTCGATTCTAAGTTAGGCGGGCATGAAACTCGATAAAATCGTTTTAGAGTATTATTATAATGAGGGTAGGAGTGGAAAATAAATCTAGGGGTTGCGGGACTGGATCGCTGATGGGTATCCACCGGAAATTAGCACTGCGCTGTGGATCCTCCATACAGAGGCCAGTACATCAAGTTACGCCAATCTGTCAAATTTCTTTGATAGATTTTCAACTTTATTACAAAAACATGGGGTTCATTTTCAAATGGGAAATTTTGACAGTTTGGGATAGGTTTAAGTGATTGCATCGGCACTAATCCGTGCGTCATGTTCGTGAACGGGCGCTGTCAGTGAGGACTGGTCATCTCTTAGCAGCCACGGATCTTTTAAATTGTAATTTAATTTTGAATTGTTTTTTTTTACGTTCTGCATCGTTCTCACATGTATATTTAAACCCAGTTCCAGTAACCCAGTTTTTTGTAAAAATATTTTGATTTAAAAGAGTGTCCATGGAGTTTCTTGCCCGTTCTTCTCCATAGCTACGGCTTTGGAATGGGCAACTAGCTTCATCTTTCTGACTGACCGACCCCTTGACAATTCAAAAGTGCCTTTAATTCGTTTGTTTGAAATAAATGCTTTGAGTTTGAGTTTGACTATGCCTTTGCGCAAGTGCAAACAATAAACTGACAAGGCGTTTACTGCTGGACATAAGGCCATTGGCCATTTGGTGACCTTCCTCAAGGAAGAGTTTTGGCCGAAAGGTGTGCTGTATCGGCGTTTCCGCGGCCGGCTACGCGACACCTCGCAGCGTAACTCGACGCCGTCACAACGAGTGCAGTAGTTTTTAGGTTTATTTTTAAAATTATGTATTAGTTTATAGTTATAATTTTTATACATGTACTCTATTTTATGGGCCTTCGTTGCCTGAAATAAAGGATAAATAAATAATAATAATAATAATATCCTTGGACATTTCACACAACGCCATATCGTCCCAAGCTAAGCAACCTAATGCTTGTGTTATGGTAACGAGATGGCTGATAAACTACTTATATACATTTTTTTTTGTAAACACATACATATTATAGATAGAAAAACACCCAGACTCGTAACAAATACTTGCAGGTCGTACAAATATTTGTTCCGTGCGGGAATCGAACCCGCGACATAGTGCGCAGCAGTCAATCGCTCAACCACTGCGCCAACCGTGTCGTCAATAAATAAATAATAATAAGTCTCTCCCAGGCTGCGCAACAATACCCTCTCTTCCGCCTTCCTCATCCAGTCTGTCCTAGCCACCTTCTGAAGGCCCTCGGTCCATCTAGCTTTAGGGCGTCCCATACTACGCGGTCTCCAATCCTGGTGGCTTGGACAAAGTACAGAGGCCAGCACATCAAGTTACCACAATCTGTCAAATTTCTTTGATAGTATTTCAACTTTAGTGCAAAGACATAAGGTTAATTTTTAATTGAGAAAATTCGACAGTTAGGTATAGCTTGATGTGCTGGCGTCTGTACATTTTCACTAACCATAAAGAAATCAGATATATCCGACATTTATAGAATTGGCATAAGGTTACTTGTCAGCCCAACCTCATCTCAGCGGGATTGTCCAAAAGGAATACCGCTGCCCCGGAACATAAAGAACTAAGAAAGGAACATGAATGGGTTTTAGTCAGTAAAAGTCTGACACTCCCTTCCGCTCTACCGAATAGAACCCTACCGCTCCTTTCGATTAGTGAAGGAACTGTAATAAAATTTTATTTCTTTTAAGTTATAATAATCAAAAAAAATCTGATCGAAAATTAACCAATTAAACAATATTGATTAAAAAGACATCATATTATTTATTATGCACAAAAAAACCTGTATACGCTCAACAAAAATAATCGTCGCCACACAACACTGTTCAATGCGAAATAGAAAGACGAAACGAACATAACTGGCTTGATTTCTATGAGAGAGAGAGAGACAGGCAGAGAAACACGCGCATACCGCACGGCTTACAACTATAGCAAAAAGTGTCGTTACAACTTTGGGTCTTAATTTTTTCCGTCTAGCCCCCTTTCCCAACGCGCGATAAGGAACATCGTTCCAAAAACTCAACCTAACCATCACAGCACGAGTTGTTCTCGTACAATTCGTGCTGACACGACAAAGAACGATTCTCAAAATGCAATTTGTCGTATCTGAACAACAATGTTCCAGTTTCAGTGACACGTTAATTCTGGGGCTAGACTCCGGTAGAATACTAATATGAGAGAGAGGACAGAGGGACATACATATATGTCGATGTTGGAGTCGTATTATGCATGCTAATAGAGGCATATTAAAAAGAGGTAGGGAATATGCGAGGTGGAGGTTTGCGTGTTTAGAAGAGGGTGAAACAGTATTGGTATTGTTGTTTCCAGAGGGCTGGATTATTCTTTGGCCAAAAAAATAGCATTCGAAGTTAAATCATTTATTTCAAATAGGCACAAGTAAGGCACTTTTGAATGTCAAAATGAATAAGAAATAGAATTGATTTTTGTCAAGAACAATGGGCAAGAAACTCCACCGTTACTCTTCCAAAATATTTTTCAACAAATTCACTTGGTACATTTTAAAACTACAAAATAGGTTTATTGCTCCTCGGGGTTCATAATTTAAAAGTCAAAGAACTCGCTTTACGATGTCTCAGAGAGTAATATTAAAGCCAGTAACTACAAAGCTGTCTCTAGCCATAGAGTAATACCCTATTCCTTTAAAAGGTTTGTCTATTTTTACACGAAATATTTAACAGCAAAATAATCGTTAAAATGTTTGTGTAACAGACGCCACAGCAAAAAAAAAATTGTAAATGATTTTTTTACGTACAGACGCCAGCACATCAAGCTATCCCTAACTGACAAATTTTCTCAATTAAAAATGAACCTTATTTCTTTGTAATATAGTTGAAATACTATCAAAGAAATTTGACAGATTGTGGTAACTTGATGTGCTGGCCTCTGTACCTAATTATTATATTATAAAAAGTAAAAGTCTTTTTTAAAAACAACCTTTTACTCTTCTTCTTTTCGTGTGGTTAGTGACTAACCTAGTGTCAGAGTTTTTATACTGCCCATGGGCCTCTGACTTAGCTTCGCATGCTGTTGAGAAATATCTCTCAGACATGCTGGTTTCCTCACGATGTTTTCCTTCGCCGTTTTTTAAGCAAGTGATAATTATACAATACACACATGAATCCGTAGAATCAGAGGTGCGTGGCTTGTGTTCGAACTCAAGACCTATGACTTGGCAGTCTGACGGTCACACCACTAGGTTGCCACTGCTTATCATCTTTTATTTAAATACGCTAAAATTTTTTTTTAAAAATTCAAAGCCATGTGACATCTACCAACCCGTATTGCGCCCACGTGGTGGTATTCCAGCAGTGAGAACATTACATACGCTAATTATGCAAGAATTTTAAATTTAAATCGAAGCAACACACCTTTGAATAAGCTGAACCATAAACTAAAACTTCCTTCCGTAGATTCATTCATAGATTCCACCAAGCAATTAATTGGTTATTATTAGTTCAAGCTTTATTACCTTAGTCTTAAAACTTAAACTTCCTTGTACAGCGCAATTAGTTCGAACTAATTGCTAACTGCCGAACCACTCAAATCGTTAGCGAGCAAAATCCTCGGTTCATTTCAACTGACAATATACAGGCTGTTTGGTTTTGTCACCTGCGTTCTTATACGGAATGATTCTTCTAACATTACACATAATATCACGCTTGTAATCCCCGAAAGGCTAGGCAGAGGTATATCCATAGTACAGACGCCAGCACATCAAGCTATCCCTAACTGTCAAATTTTCTCAATTAAAAATTAACCTTATGTTTTTGCAATAACGTTGAAATACTATCAAAGAAATTTGACAGAGTGTGGTAACTTGATGTGCTGGCCTCTGTACACTCACATTTGACAGCAGTGGTAGCCTAGTGGTGTGACTGTAGGACTGCCAAGTCATAGGTCTCGAGTTCGAACCCAAGGCACGCACCTCTGATTTTACTGATTCATGTGCGTATTATATAAATAATCACTTACTTTAAAATCGGTGAAGAATAACATCGTGAGGAAACCGGCATGTCTGTGAGATATTTCTCAACAGCATGTGAAGCTAAGTCAGAGGCCCATGGGCAGCATAAAAACTCTGACACCAGGTTAGTCACTAACCACACGAAGAGAAGAAGACTCAGATTTCGCCAGTGATGTAAAAGTCCCATTTAGAAGTAAGCCACAACCAGACACAACTCATATTTCTGACTGCAAATGACAAATTCCTGATAGAAAAACCCACTAACACTTTGCCTGACTTGGTCTTCTACTTAGTAGGAACATAACCAGCCCATAATGTTTTCACTGCTGGGACACTGGCCTCCTTAGTAAGAGAGAATGACCTGTAATCCACCACGCTCGCCCAGTGCGGGTTGGTAGATGTCACATGTCATAACCAGCCCATAATGTTTTCACTGCTGGGACACTGGCCTCCTTAGTAAGAGAGAATGACCTGTAATCCACCACACTCGCCCAGTGCGGGTTGGTAGATGTCACATGTACATAACGAGCCCATAATGTTTTCACTGCTGGGACACTGGCCTCCTTAGTAAGAGAGAATGACCTGTAATCCACCACGCTCGCCCAGTGCGGGTTGGTAGATGTCACATGTACATAACCAGCCCATAATGTTTTCACTGCTGGGACACTGGCCTCCTTAGTAAGAGAGAATGACCTGTAATCCACCACGCTCGCCCAGTGCGGGTTGGTAGATGTCACATGTCATAACCAGCCCATAATGTTTTCACAGCTGGGACACTGGCCTCCTTAGTAAGAGAGAATGACCTGTAATCCACCACGCTCGCCCAGTGCGGGTTGGTAGATGTCACATGTACATAACCAGCCCATAATGTTTTCACTGCTGGGACACTGGCCTCCTTAGTAAGAGAGAATGACCTGTAATCCACCACGCTCGCCCAGTGCGGGTTGGTAGATGTCACATGTCATAACCAGCCCATAATGTTTTCACTGCTGGGACACTGGCCTCCTTAGTAAGAGAGAATGACCTGTAATCCACCACGCTCGCCCAGTGCGGGTTGGTAGATGTCACATGTACATAACCAGCCCATAATGTTTTCACTGCTGGGACACTGGCCTCCTTAGTAAGAGAGAATGACCTGTAATCCACCACGCTCGCCCAGTGCGGGTTGGTAGATGTCACATGTCATCGAATTTTTGGTTGTAGGACATGCTGGTTTTCTCACGATGTTTTCCTTTACTGTGATGAAAAATTAAGCAAAGTGAAGTACCTGACTTTTTTTATTGACGGTGGGATATCATCAACGTACTGACCCCTCCGGAGCGCCAGGTGGAGCCTAAGGTAGTGTCAGACTCTTACTGACTAAAATCCATCCATGTTCCTTCCATAGCCTATTGTCTTCCGGGGCAGCGGTAACCCTTTCAGACAATGCCGCTGAAAGAACCTGACAGCGTTCCAACCCACGAACTTACAGCTCGTAAGATTCTTCTTGTTTTTCTGATAAATACGTACGAAAACCGACCTTATTGACATTTCTTATTTTTAACACATGCTGATCCAGTTTGAAGCCAGCTGTCGGTAAAAATCAGCGCTGTAGCTCTGTCTCGCATGGGTTCGAAGCATTGCTGAGCGATGGCTGTTTTGCGCGGATGTGACGCACATTCCCACACCCTGTTTTTTTTTACTGCGTCATGTTTTCCGCAAATAAACGTATATTATTTCTTCTTTCTCATGACCTTAAGCGCTGTCAATATTAAGATGGACGTGTTGACGACTGTATCTAAAATGGCCGCCGCAAACGGGCATAAAACTGACAGCTTGTAAGTGACAGCACATCAAACTATCCTAAACGGTCAAATATCTCCAATTATGTATTTGAAACGGTCAAAAATAAAATATGAAATCACATAGATGTAAAACCACTCGTCTTAAAAAGTTCCATCACCGTACAGAAATTAAATATTATGCGAAGATATAATTGTTCAATTACATTTAATGCTAATATTCAATTTGATACTAAAAATCTGTGACGTCACATTGTTATATTTCATACAAATCATACACAAAAACAAATGCCGCGTTTTGACGATTCACAAAAAGTAACGTTATTGACTACCCTGTCAAATTTCCCCAATTGAACATGAACCTAATCCCTTTGTAATAAAGTTGAAAAACTATCAAACACATGACAGATTGGGGTGACTTGATGCCTCTGTACGAGATATCCTATTATCGTAGGTACTAACAGAAACGTTATCTAGTGACCATAAAAAATATCGTTCAATATAAAAGGTTATAACAACCGATAAAATTTCTGAGAAAAATTGCGAGGAAAAAAAATGTTTAGAAGGAAAATCGTAAGAAAGGGATACGAACACAAAAGGCACGTTTATTTATTGTTGTGCGGCCAAACGACAGCTACAGGGGCTCTCAAGATATACAGGGTGGAGAAACAATTGTTGAGAAAACATAATGTTTAAGACAGCTAATTTTACTCGACAGAAAGTCCATTTTATTTTGAAACGTTAGTAGTATGAACGAGAGCTCGTGGCTGAGTAATAAGAGCAGGTTAAGCTACGCTTGCCGGGGTTGTTCCGTGGATGGGTGACTATTTTTACATACCGAGCACGTTAAGCTGTTGGTCCCGGCTGTCATTTGTGCATCTTTGACAATCGTTACGGGACGAAGGTCTGACAGCCAGTCTTACCAAAGTGTGTCGTATTACCCAGTTACTGGATTGTAGAGGACAGATAGGCAATCGCTACTTAAGACAGTGGTATTCAGCTGCATCCGGTTAGACTGCAAGCCAACCCCAATAAAGTTGGGTAAAGGTTAGACAGGATGATATAATAACGCTTTGAAACGCCGAATCGTCGGGCAGATTGGTATAGAAGGTAACAACTTTTCGGTAGATAATTATGTTTCACACAATCTGTGAAAAATACTACTGGTAACCTATTACGGTTTATGAGATACAGCCCGCTGACAGAGAGACGGACAGCGGTGGGAGGTCTTTTTCCGTTTGGTCCCATTCGGGTAAAGAAAGAAAGACAAATATTTTATTCAGGAACACGCACAGGAAAAACACCAAAAAAAAAACCAAACAGAATATCACTACATAGTATAAAACAAAGTCGCTTTCTCTGTCCCTATATATCCCTATGTATGCTTAAATCTTTAAAACTACGCAACGGATTTTGATGCGGTTTTTTAATAGATAGAGTGATTCAAGAGGAAGGTTTATGTGTATAATTTGTCGACATATTTTGCGGGCGAAGCCGCGGGCGGAAGCTAGTATAAAAATAAAACAATTAAAAATAAGGGCAAAAAGATTTTAAAAAAATAACTAAGTCCCGTGTACAGAACCTTCAAGGTTCAAGTAATCTGAGATTTAACAAGCGTTCTTTTCATTCAACCCCTCTGGAGTTTAATTGTAAATGACAATAATTAATAATGTTAATACCAGCTTAAAATTTAATTAAAATTATATTTAGCAAACTAGGGTCTTAAAAACTCGTTAAAGTACGATTTACTTTATTATTAAGGGTAATTCGTCTTACCAGTTTGTTGTTCAACTCAATCCTTTTTTTTAAGGATGGGAAATCATCAAATGACTCCCGCTCTGGGTGGAGCGGAAGGGAGTGTCAGACTCTTACTGACTAAAACCCATCCATGTTCCTTCCGTAGCCCTTTGTGTACCGGGGCAGCTGTAACAGTTTTGGACAATCCCGTTGACCAAACTCAAACGGTTATCATGAAAATCATGATGTGCTATCCTATAAAGCTCACTTGGAACCCCACTCAAGTAAAGGTGCAGAATTCGAAAGACAATTCATTTGTTTTTTTTTATACTAGATACCTGCTGCTCGCGGCTCCATCATCATCTGCCTAGCCTTTTCCCAGTTGGGAAAAGTTACATAGTTATGTTAGGGTCGATTTCCAGTCTAACTGGATGCAGCTGAATACCAGTATTTAACATGCCGCGTCTGCCTATCTGACCTCCACAACCCAGTAACTGGGCTTTCACCCCTTTAGGGGGGAGTTTCCTAAATCCTTCGTTAGCTGACGCTTTCATGTAATAGGGGGCGAGCCTATTGCCATTAACCTTAACTTTGTCCAACCTTGAAATCGAACTCGAGACCTCATGCTCAGCAATGAGTTATTGCGGTCATTCAAAGTCAAAGTCAAATCATTTATTCCAAAAAGGCACAAGTAAGGCACTTTTGAACGTCAAAAATGAACAAGAAATAGAATATTTTTATTGGTTTCAAACAATAATCTAACACTAATATAATCATGTTTACATTTAAAAGTTAAATATTCATAGTAATAATAAGTATATAATCAAAGAGCATCAAAAAATTCGTAAAAATAGAAATAGAATTGATTCTAGTCGCCCCTTCCAAAAGATAGTTTCGTGTGGAGAAGAATGGGCAGGAAACTCCACCGTTACTCTTTTAAAATGTTTTGTATACATGAATTATAACATTATATGTGAAGACGATGCACCCAGAATAGAAACAATACACCACAAAAAGTGAGTAATTAGTTCAACGAGACAGAGCAATGTCAAATGCTTTCAGAATCCGGGGATCCAGCTACGCCATTTTGCAATGAATTTGTAATAATACACTTATGCCAGCTTCTTCGGGATATTGTTGCATAATTGATCGTTGTGTGAAGTTGGGTATTAGATGACAAGGATACTCCGTGTCCCCCTGAGATGATCTGTAAACTATATTTTTACACATGTATACATGCATAAGCAATATGAGTAGCTCGTGGCTAAGTATTATTACTTAACCACGAGCTCGTCATATTGTAGCCGCACACATCGATCCAACAGGTTAAGCTACGCTTGCCGGGGTTGGCCGTGGATGGGTGACCGTCTTTACATACCGAGACACCTCCGTGCCTCGAAAAACACGATAAGGTGTTGGTCTCGGCTGTCATTTGCGCATCTTTGACAATCATGAGTCGTCAGAAGCCTGAAAATCTGACAGCCAGTCTTACCAAGGGGTATCGTATTACCCAGTTACTGGGTTGTGTAAATCAGATAGGCAGTCGTCGTCCATGTAGAAAACTGGTATTCAGCTGCATCCAGTTAGACTGGAAGTCGACCCTAACATAGTTGTGAAAAGGCAGGCAGATTGAGTCTTCAAACACTGCTAGATAGATGACGAGAAGACTCGATGGAGTACCATAAGCTGACCAATCTAACTGGATCCTTCTGTCAGTTTCTTTCGTAAAGAAACTGATGTGATGGTAGTGAATGAAAAAAAATGCGTAAGCAATAGGGATGATGAATAAAACTTTTTTACGACTGTCAGCTAGAAAAAAAAAGACACATTTTTTGTTAACGTAATCCAAAGGTTACGTCGATACATTGTGTTAAAATGTAGGTTGACACATTTTAACACAACAGTATGATAATTACCTTTTGAAAGTGAGTTTCTGAAAGTGAATACCCTTTTCAAAAGGTAGTTTCGTATGTAGAAGAATGGGCAAGAAACTCCACCGTTACTCTTTTAAAATGTTTAACAATGTTAAAGAAATAAATAAAGTTTAAAAAATAAACCACCAAACCACAAAACATCCGACTACGAACATCAAATTTTAATCATAAAACAATAAAAGGCCTTTTATAATTAGAGCTCTTCAATTACCAAGTGCTAATTGAGACTCTCCGGCAGAAGGGCTCTTCAAGAGGGTAAACAAGTACATGAGCACTCTTTACCCCTCAACCGGGGACTCGGTTTCACCCTTACACAATTCTATCTCGGACTTATTAAGGGAGCTCGCTGCTTAGTAATAACAGCCGCACAGGTCGATCCATCAGGTTAAGCTACGCTTGCCGGGGTTGGTCTGTGGATGGGTGACCGTCCTTAGATATCGAGTCTCCTACGTGCCTCGGAAAGCACGTTGGTCCCGGCTGTAATTCGTGGATCTTTGACAGTCGTTACGGGTAGTCAGAAGCCCGAAAGTCTGACAGCCAGTCTACCAAGGGGTATCGTATTGCCCAGTTACTGGGTTAAGGAGGTCAGATAGGCAGTCGCTCCATGTAAAATACTGGTATTCAGCTGCATCCGGTTAGACTGGAAGCCGACCCTAACATTGGGAAAAGGCTAGGCAAATGATCCTGTTCTTTTTGCCTACTTAGCGTGAATCTATGTATGTTTATCTTTAGCTCAACAACTCCCCTCGAATAGACCTCCTTAATCAACTTCCCCAAACGTTTCTAATTAGTTAGTAATTACTAATTCAGTTTAGTAACTTTACCTGAATGGTGTCAGGGTTATAATTAAGGGGTGGGAGAGAAAGATTAATGGGTATTTCTTTGGATATAGTTTTCTTAATATGTCGACATGTAATCAATCATTATTATTGAGTGTTGTTTTGTGCGGAATGAAAGGCATCTGGCCATAAACTACTTTATTAATGAGAAAATTAATATCCCGCTGGTCTCGTGGTCGCAAGCGGGAAAAATGAAAATGAATGAATGAATGAAATGAATGAAAATGAAATCTTTATTTGTGAAATCTTTAGCATAGGTTCTTTAGTGGTGTTACAATTAAATAAGAGTACCGTCTATGTTTTGCGTTTAAGCGTACAAATTAAATTTGATTCTAAAAATCTGTGACGTCACAATGCTATATTACATACAAATCACGTACCAATTCCGCGTTTTGACAATTCATAAAAGTAACGTTACTGACTACCTTTTCAAATACCCAATTATGAAAATTACACACTACTATCCAAGACTATACTATACGCACATGAATCCGAAAAGTATGAGGTTTTCAGGCCTTGGGTTTGAGCTCGATAGCCTCCTGATATGTTCCTCACATACTCCTTTTTTGCGTTCATACTTCTGAGGATCCATTCTTACTCGGTCTTCTCCACAAGTACCTACCACGCATTGAAAGCGAAGCTTTTTTGAGTCTGGGAACTCGTCAAATGACTCCCGTCATCGTCAAATGAGGGGGCAGCATAAAAGCTCTGACACCAGATTAGTCACTAACCACACGAAGAAAGAAGAGCAGGTGGCATTAAAAATATCACAAGACTATCCATCCATTATTCAAGTACTGATTATGTCATCACCATGACGTCAGAAGGCTGGCCCAATCAGGACCTAACGACCCCTAACCGCCTCTAACTTTGAAAGCCACGACAAATCGTGAAGTTACAACTCATACATACGTAATAACTTACTGTGCTCACATTTACCTAAAGCTCATTTACACATGTCTACGCGAGACTTGTCAGGCGATTGATATTTTATTTATTCCATAAGGTTAAGCTACGCTTGCCGGGGTTGGTCTGTGGATGGGTGACCATCGTTGGTCCCGGCCACAGAACAGTTAAAGAGGTTAGAAGGGCCTTGTGGGCGGGACAGGCGCGCCACACATTTGCGCGGGCGCTCCAAACCCAACCGAAATTAGAATCACCGGTCAACAGTCACGCTCTTATTGTGAAAGCGTTCAATTCTCCGCGGAAAAAAAGAATTATGCCGTCTTGCCCAATTAAAACGTGTCGGAAAAGAAGTCAGGAGTGTAATGTGGCCCGAGGAGGGATTTCATTTCACCGGTAACTCCAAAAACCTTAAAATACGAGTGATATTTGTAATTATTACAAAAGTATTATGTAGTTTGTAGACAAAAACGATAAAATCGCATTCAGATGCAAAATTATACATTGCTTGCATTACATTGGTACGATCTTGCACGACGTGAGCGGTCGCGCAATGTATTGCGTTCCCTGCGAACGTCGCGTGCGTCGATCCAAAGCTTCAATTCTGGGAAATCTATGCGCGTCGATAGTGTTGTTCCAAATTGTAAACAATGTCGATATTAAGATGTGTATACGAATGATTATTGTCAGTAATATAACAATGAAAATAAATTTGTTTATATTAACACCAATTATTGTATAATGTGGATTTTTTATTTAGTTTCTTAGTTGGTTTTTCGTCTAAAATCAAATTTACGATGCAAACCCTTTTTTTTTAATTTTACAAACGATCCAGCTACAAGAAAACTGTGGTTTGAAGCAACTGGTAGAATTTAATGGATACGTACTAAATGTAGCACAATTTATGTTTGCAACATTTTGCAGAAAATGATTATGTAACGCGGGTGAAACCGGCGGGCACAGCTATTATCAATAAATTAACATGCCACAATTAATAAATACTTTTTCACGGAGTAGTTCACAATAAATTAATTAGATTATATATTATGTTAATTCGACTTAGCATTCGATATGGAAGTGAAATTTAAAATTTCTTTATAGTTTTTTTTGCATATTGTAGCGTTGTTTTACGTTTTATGTTATTCAAAATTCTCTTTTTCTTTCTTTCATTATTATGACGTAAAACAGAGCTGCAACTAGCATAAAACTAAAGAAAATTAAAATTTCGCGGCAGTATCGGATGTTCCCCCTTATTTGACTTTGCTTTAAGTTTATTTATATGTAATTAGGAAGTTATTCGTACCGTATCTGCAACTTGAAAAAATGCAAAACTTTAATTAACTAAACTACAGTAATTTTATCGATATGATTAATCGACCTTTTGGTAGCCGTAACATATATGAGAAATAAATTGCTTTTACACGTGTGTGAGTGTATGTCCAGAGCAGTATTTGCGTTAGTGTGACAACCAATAGTAAACACGCGATCTAAGTGCGTGTGGTTTATTTGTGTGTGTAATGCGCGTACGTATTATCTCTTGCTTGTAGTTGAGAGACAAGAGTGGGAGACATGCGGCGACACGCGTTCTAATACAAATCAGGAACTACTTCCATTCTAACTTCTTTATCTGTTCTGTGGTCCCGGCTGTCATTCGTGAATCTTTGACAGACGTTACGGGTCGTTAGAAGCCCGAAAGTCTGATATTTAGTCTTACCAAGAGGTATCGTATTACCCAGTAACAGGGTTGTGGAGGTCAGATAGGCAGTAGTTCTATGTAAAATACTAGTGTTCGTAAATTCGCTTCCATTCCGTTCCGTGGCAATGTAAATTGAGCCTTAGAATCATCAATACGACTATCTACTCTAATTTTACTTTATATAAAGAATTAGGTAACACGCAGGCGAAGATGCAAGTAGCACCTAGTTATATCATAAACTAGCTTCCGCCCGCGGCTTCGCCCGCATAATATGTCGACAAATTATACACATAAACCTTCCTCTTCAAATGTTCTATCTATTAAAAAAAAACCGCATCAAAATCCGTTGCGTAGTTTTAAAGAATTAAGCTTACATAGGGATTAGGGACAGAGAAAGCGACTTTGTTTTATACTATGTAGTGATATCCTTTTAAACGCCAGAGCTTAAACACACGCGCGTGCTCCCCACGCCAGGCTACAAAAAGTCCACATGTTATCATGAATTTCTCAATATCCATGGTGTCTTTTAATTTGTTTCATTAAATACGTACGAGAGCTTTAATTTTTAAGATAGTTATACAAACACTCGCAAAAACAATGATTTTATTTTATAGTGTTGTTGCCTATGTACTCGTAGCTACATTTTTAAGATATTTAGGTATGTAAACACTCATAAAAGTAATGATTATATTGTTTATTTTGGTGTTGTTACCATTATCACATATTTGTGTCGTTGACGTACAGGGCATGCGCTTGCTTGTCACGTACCTATATGTGACAATGGCGTTCAAAAGGATATTGAAATTATAATTATAAATATTGAAAAAAAATACCATGGCATTCAATTTCAATTCATAATAAAAATTCGCATCATAACTTGTATTTGTTAACACAGACGCTAACGCTGAAATTTGAAAGACAGTTCAATATTGTTGTCTTGACACGCGTGACGCGAGTATTGTACAAACGGCAGCACATCAATCTACCCCAATCTGTCAAATATCTTTGATAGATTTTCAACTTTATTACAAAAGCATAAGGTTCATATTCAATTGGGTATATTTGACGGTTTGGGGTAGCTTGATATACTGACGCCTGTACGTACCATTTACACAAATCAACATTTTTATCTCCGTCCGATACATCTTGAGGCGAGAATTTCTCCGCGTATACGAAAGAGCCATTATTAAACTCGTAAGAACTTTGCGGGGATGTCGAACTTAAAGTTCAGAACTTTTCAAGCTTGTTGCGTGACGCGTGATATGACTGATTAACACCTTGTCTCGGGGTAGGGGTAAAAGTTTGAATTTAAATGTCAATAGGGAAGTGTTGACGACTGTGTGGCGGTCCGCCCGTCTTTTACTTAAAAATATGTTTTCTTCCGTTTTCAATGTTTTAATCGGTATATTGGCGTGTGCTAGCTGACATGTGGCAAAATGTTAATTACATCTCATACGATAAATGTGTAGTGTCAAGTTCTTCCAACTAAACAGACAGCTGTGCTGCTGGGGAGTTTGTTGCGCCACGTCTTCTTCCCAGCACTAGGGTAGACCGGGGCCAGTTGACTAATTTTTGATTTTTTGTGAAACTGTTAATTGGTTATAATGCATATAGCTTTATGAGTTTTAATATTTAATTAATAGCACTTTAAACTAAATATGTATGTGAAGAAAGTTGAGAATACTTTAATCTACATGATTTTATCAATAATTTTACAACACCTCCTCCTTATGGTCTACCTACCCCTTATCCGGGGTAAATTGACTATACCCTAGGGGCTGGTTGACCTACCCAG
Source organism: Hyppa rectilinea (assembly GCA_951799385.1). Lineage (NCBI taxonomy): Eukaryota > Metazoa > Arthropoda > Insecta > Lepidoptera > Noctuidae > Hyppa > Hyppa rectilinea. The sequence continues at coordinate 2,563,425 of OX637327.1, forward strand.
TGATTGACAAGATAAATGTCTTAATTATTTATTTAATGTAAATAAAAAGTAGAAAAATAAGTACAAGACGGTTCTAGTAAAATATTTATTGTGTTATGAAGCAAAACATCTAACAAAAAACCTCCTTTGGTTCAACTTAAACAATTAAACTTTCAATAAAAGTAACAATCAGTCTTTAAATATAATTTCTATGATGTCCCTCGGTATTTTGGCACGGTTCGTCTTCCTAATGTATGTCCTCATGGCTCTGTAATGAAAAAACAATAACAAGAATAACTAACACTTGCTTTTATTTCCGACTAAAATGAATGGAGTTGGTTGACCAACTAGTCAACTAGCCCCACAGCCAAAAAGTCAACCAACCCCAGACGCCATTTTCATGTTTAAACTTGCACCCACAAAAAAGGAATAATTATTTCGAGAAAGAACACTAATACACACCAAATAGAAGTACAAAAGAATTTGTAACACTCATAATAAATGTTGTATTAACTAGACACATGGTGTAGGAATGAAAAATAGGTGAAATGAAATATTTACTTACGTGGTATGATTTTCGAAAATTCGGCACAGCTCCTGCCTTACGTGCAACAACGCCCGTGCGCCACGGGACACTTGCGGGCACGCGGGCGGTGTGTCGCCTACGCGATCGGATGATGCAATAGTCGTACACAGTTAGAATTATTATTCGTTAGTCTACCTACCCCCATAGGCAAGCCCCGGTCTGCCCTACGAAGTGGTGAAGGGTGGGCGTTTTTGGGGGAATGTGTTATGTAACTTTGACCTTCAAAACGTGCTGATTTTCAGCCTATTTTATTTATTTAAAACTCTAAGACTATCATTACAGGAAAAATATGACAAAAAAAAAGACGATTTTGATTTCTAATACACATATAATGTATTTTTTATATTATTTGAATAAAGTCAACGAGAACGGACTGCACACGAGCGTTCTTATCTAATGCGCGAGGTTCTCGCCCCGCCCACCGCCGCGGCCGCCATTGCTTGCAACGACCAGTATTCAAAAAACCGCGCGGACACTCCACGCGCCAAGAACGCGCGCCGGCGCATTCCGTTCTTGCGGGCTATTAAAAAAAGGTCCTCTCTTCTTCATTTTCTCATCACAAACCAACATATCAGCTACAAGGAGGTGGGATTTTAAATAATTAATAAATATTGTGGGTAGTTCTAACTTTTCCGGGCTGACAAGCGCAAATAGGTAATGACCGTGGCAGATTTTGTAAAATTATTATCTTCTGCCAGCGACTTCGCCCGCGTCGATGTCGGAAATTATCCGACGGGGACGTACAGAGGCCAGCACGTCAAGTTACCACAATCTGTCAAATTTCTTTAACAGTATTTCAACTTTATTGCAAAGACATAAGGTTCATTTTTAATTGAGAAAATTTGACAGTGGGGTATTTGAAAGGGTAGTCAATAACGTTACTTTTTATGAACTGTCAAAACTTGGCATTTGTACGTGATTTGTATGAAATATAACATTTTGACGTCACAGATTTTTAGAGTCAAATGGAATACTTATTAGCATTAAATGCAATTTAACAATTATATCGTCGCATTATATTTAATTTCTGCACGGTGATGGAAGTTTTTATGACGAGCGGGCTTTTTTCCATGTGATTTCATATTTTATTTTTGACCGATTCAAATACTCAGTTAGGGATAGCTTCATGTGCTGGCGTCTGTACTACTGGGATAAAAAGTAAATGTGGATATAAACTAACTGTGTGCCAAATTGCATTCAAATCCGTTTCGGAGTTTTTGCGTAACAAACAACCAAACAAACTTTCTCATTTTATTTAATTTTAGTAGTTTCTTAGGTCATCGGTTATTTCTTTATGCATAATCAGTCTATAATTAGCCGGTAATTATACTGTAATTACAGACATTATTAAAAAGCCATAGTGTCTCGCGTATATCTACGTTTGGGTAGTCAATGTGTTAAAAAAATTTCTAACCTTTTTCTTTCTATTGTTCCAGACAAGAAAATCAACCTACAAAATGGCAGTTGACCAAAAGTTGTTACTACCAAACCAAAAGATGGCGCTGCTACAACCATCATGAAACTCCGCTAGATGTCGCTACGAACATTGTTATGTGAAGTGTTAGAGTGAGATATAAATATTATTTTGTGATAAGTGCGAGTGAGATGCGAGAGGGATCTAAACCTAAGCCTAGTGGCTCAGCGACTGGCCAGGGTTTTGATGATGAAGGTGAGTCGTTTTTATTATGTTTTACGTTTTACGGTTCTAATTCAAAATCGATTCTGCCGAGCTTTTTTCAAATATGTGGGGGTCAGCTTCCAGTATAACCGGATGCAGCTGAATACCATTATTTTACATGGAGCGACTGCCTATCTGACCTCCATAACCCAGTAACCGGTAATACGATACCCCTTAATCAGAGCGGTTGTTCTCGCGAAGGACGTAACAGGACCTCACGCGCCACCCGCCGCGGGAGACGCTCCGGTCATCGGGAGGCGAGAACCGACACGGAGCGATTGACACTTATCTAGGCCCCTTAGACGATCGTTTGCTTCACTGGCGATCGGTTCTTCGACAAACATGGCCAGCCCACTGCCTCTTCAGTTTGCTTAGTCTCCAAGCTACGTCGGTTCTTTGCCGGATAATTTCATTTCTGATTTTATCCTTCAAAGACACTTCGCTATGCTAGCCAGCTCCATAACGCGGTGCAATATACTTAAAATGTTTCATGAATATTCATGTTCAAAGCCACTTTTTAACATGAGCTCATGTATGCAGCATTTTAGTGGCACGTGTCAAAAGGTACCTAGTGTAATTTGATGTTCAATCAGATCCCGTAGGATAAGTATTTATATTTACGTAAATTATAGAGTATTATCCTGATATGACGTGTAAATTGATTGATCAATAAATTGACTATTTGAAACGGACAAAAATAAAATATGAAATTACGTAGCTATAAAAGACCGCTCGTCTTAAAAACTTCCACCGTACAGAAATTAAATATTATGCAAAGATGTACATAATTGTAAAATGGCATTTAATGGTAACAAGTATTCCATTTGATTAAAAAAATCTGTGACGTCACATTGTCATATTTCAAAATCACGTACAAATGCCGCGTTTTGACAATTCATAAAAAGTAACGTTATTGACTACCCTGTCAAATATCCAATTATCACACTGCTAGCCGATCATGTTGAAAACCTGTATCTAAATTACGCAATAAACTTACAATCCAATCCATCATGACAATTCAACAATATTTATTACGTTATTTACGTTGTCCTGCGGACGGGATACTGAAATGCACTTAAATGAAGAGGAATTGTAATGATGAGTGAGTCACTCGATTGGAGTGTCGAGTTCCCCGCCACCAGATCAGTCAGAGAGGGACCTTGTATACTCGATAATTTTTTAGACAACATTTTTACGTCTTACCATCAAATCTTAATCAAATCTGTCATTAATGGTATTCTAAGATATGAAAGTTTTAAGCGGGACTGTCCGAAAGGGTTACCGCTACCACGGAACATAAAGGGCTAAAGAAGGAACATGGATGGGTTTTAGCCAGTAAGAGTCTGACACTCGCTTCCGTTACCCTCAGAGAGGGACGGGCCATTTGATGATTTCCCATCCTCACAATAAAAAAGGTCTTTACCAAGACTTGGCTCCTCTCCTACAGAGAAAAAAATTATAAATTCGAAACGTAAATAACGTATTTTACGTTGATTACATTACGTACGTTACGTTGACTTTACGTGTTGTTAGTCGGCCCAAAGTGCTCCTACCTTCTTTGTTAGCAAAAAGGTTTTCAATGACAAATGTCTCGGTTATAATAATAATAATAAATAGACCTGATATCACAGTACATGACAAAATAAATAAAACAGTTTACTTGATAGATATAGCTATACCCAAATCATACAACATTCAAACTACAATTTCCGAAAAACTTAGCAAGTACCAAGACCTCGCCATAGAAATAAAAACCCAATGGAAAGCTCAAACCGTTCATATCGTCCCCATAGTACTTTCATCTACCGGTGTTGTACCGAAGGCTCTCACACAAAGCCTTGATACTCTACACATGCCTTCTCATACACTTAACATGCTCCAAAAAGCCACCATTATCAACACCTGTCGCATCACCCGAAAGTTCCTGACTTCTTCTACAGTATCATCCACCTTTTCAATTTAAATATTCCCTTACACACTTGGTTCCGGCCCGTGTGTAAGGTCGTTAACTCTCTTAATAGAGAAGAAAAATTAAGAAACCAAATAATAATAATAATATCCTTGGACATTTCACACAACGCCATATAGTCCCAAGCTAAGCAACCTAATGCTTGTGTTATGGTAACGAGATGGCTGATAGACTACTTACATACATTTTTTTTTGTAAATACATACATATTATAGATAGAAAAACACCCAGACTCGTAACAAATACTTGCAGGTCGTACAAATATTTGTTCAGTGCGGGAATCGAACCCGCGACATAGTGCGCAGCAGTCAATCGCTCAACCACTGCGCCAACAGTGTCGTCAAACTCGTCAAATCGGTTATAACTTATCACTTCTAAATTTGAAACTTGAGAAACGAATACTTAAGTTTCCGGTCCACCAGTTTCTTGAATATTTATTAAGGTCGTGTTTTATTCAGAGTCCATTTGACAATCCGACCGAAAAGGGATTTTTCTTTTTGGTATGAAACGTTGGTAGGATCGTCAGAAACCGGAAAATCTGACCACCAGTCCTGTGTTAAATCTCGTTCTCTTACTGAAGTTATATTTAAATAATACTTATGGTAGGCCTTTGGTGTGGGATGCAACCTGTGTCGACACCCTTGCGCCATCCCATCTTCCTAGCACGGCGGGCTGTGCTGGGGCGGCTGCTGCAGGAGCGAAAAACCTCAAACGGCGCAAGTATAACAACCTTATTGGAAGTTATATGTTCGAGCCGTTTGGGGTTGAAACTCTAGGGCCGTGGGGTCCGAGTGCTCATCGAGTGTTTCGGGATATCACCCAGCGGTTGGTCGACTCTACACGTGACCAGAGGGCTGGTCAATTTTTAGGCCAAAGAATCAGCGTTGCCATTCAACGTGGCAACGCTGCCAGCCTTTTGGCCACATGTCCCACTGACAGCGATGGGGATGAATTTTTTGACGCCCTATGAGGTATTCCCCCTTTTTTACCACTTGTACATAATGTATATATTTTTTAGTTTTAGGTTGTATATAGTAATTAATTTTTCATGTAACTTAGATAAATAAAGGCTACGGTACTAAATTAAATATTTTTGAAAAAAAGTCATTGCGACGAGGCCTGCAAATAATACTTCTTTAGTAGCTCAGGTTTAGAAATCCGATAATACACATACGCAGTCTACATTTGGATATTTCAATTAGCTGCTGCAAGTGGCTTCAACCGCGTGGATTTCGGAAATTATCCCAAACGTACGTTCCGTACTGCCGGGATAAAAAGTATCCTATGTGTTAATCCGGGCCATAAACTACCTCTGAGCCAAGTTTCATACAGATCCGTTCAGCCGTTTGAGCGTGAAGAATTGACAAACAAAACACACACTCACAGAAACTTTCGCCTTTATAATATTAGTGTGATATTTTTTGTTAGTAAAACTAAGAGAAACCGCAAAATCTTCCGATTCTAAAATTACCTTAAAACTTACTTTCACTCGCTACTAATCATCAAAAAGCAATCGACCCTGTCGCCGTAAACCTCACAATCCATACAACCAGTGGTTTGCCATGTCATATAAAAAAACCGATGGCCGGTGGAGCAGACGAGTCCTGGAGACGGCGTATGGGCAAGCGTAGAGTGGGACGCCCCCAAGTTAGATGGACCGATGACCTTAAGAAGGTGGCTGGAACAGACTGGATGCTCTTCTTTTTTTCGTGTGGTTAGTGACTAACTTGGTGTCAGAGTTTTAATGCTGCCCATGGGCCTCTGACTTAGCTTCACATGCTGTTGAGAAATATCACTCAGACGGTTTCCTCACGATTTTTTTCTTCACCGATTTTAAGCAAGTGATAATTATACAATACTGCACTTGAATCCGTAAAAACAGAGGTGCGTGCCTTGGGTTGGAAGTCGAGATCTATGACTTGGCAGTCTGACGGTTATACCACTAGGCTATCACTGTTGATAGACTGGATGCTGAAGGCGGAGACAGGGTGTTGTGGCGCAGCCTGGGAGTGGCCTTTGTCCGGCAGTGGACTGCGATAGGCTGAGTTGATTGACACAGGGTCACACGATTATTCTCTGGTATAGCTCGCTCGGTAAAGAAACAATGGAACAGTACAACGGACCTAAAGGCCGAAAAACATAAACGAAATTCAGTCCCTCCAAGCCAGGTTGCTTTGGCTCCGATATACTTTGAAAACATCGATCCGAATTCAAAGAAAAGGTTCGGCCCAGAGTCTTGTTGCTCTCAAACTTTATAACTTGAAATTGTATTCTGTAAACTGATAGCTTGGAATACTTTTAGGGGTCCGTAAACAACGGGTCTACGGGATTTTTTCAGTATGGCTCCGCTGTCCGTCCGGCAAACACGGCTGTATCTTTTAAGCCATAATAGATAGACATAGTGTGTACAGCCAACGTGAGGGGCCCGCGGCTTATTAATAAGAGCCGCACGGGACGATCCATAAGGTTAAGCTACGCTTGCCGGAGTTGGGCCATGGATGGGTGACCATCTTTACATGACGAGGCTACTCGGTGCCTCGGAGAGCACGTTAAGCCGTTGGTCCCGGCTGTCATTTGTGGATCTCTGACAGTCGTTACGTCATTGACGGTCGTCAGAAACCCGCAAATCTGACGGCCAGTCTTACCATTACCCAGTAACTGGGTTGTGGAGGTCAAATAGGCAGTAGCTCCATGTAAAATACTGGTATTTAGCTGCATTCGATTAGATTGGAAGCCGACCCCAACATAGTTGGGAAAAAGCCAGTCAGATTGATATCATAACGCTCGTAGGATATTGTCCCACGGGAACCGTACATTTTTCTGGGATACCTTATACAGGGTTATTTGTAAAACACCAGAAACCTCTTAAAAGGTCATTGTACTCATCATTATGAACAACTTTTACTATGGGACCAAACCTAAAATCGCGAAATAAAAAATCAGCTGTTCCTTAAATTTTGACGAGTTATACGAACATAAATGTAGGGAACGGCTGAATTTTTTTTCGCGATTTCAGGTTTGGTCCCATAGTAAAAGTTGTTCATAATGATGAGTACAATGACCTCTTAAGAGGTTTCTGGTGTTTTACAAATAACCCTGTATACGAATCCAGACTATAATCTATCTTTGTGCCAAATTTCATCCAGATCCGTTAGGTAGTTTTTGAGCTTTTTCGTTACAAATATACATACAAATCTTTCCTCTTTATAAATTAAGTATAGACTAATGTTCAGCTATTCCGCATTACATATGTATTGTCGTTAACCATGTTTATGCTGGGGCAGTCGCCTTTTATACTGTGGCACGGAACCCGTCATATACGAGTCCGACTCGCACTGAACCGCTTTTTTATTGGATCTAGAGTTTGGCAAAAGGTTGAGTAGAAAAATGTTGCGAAACACCTCTATTTTGGGTGAATTGAGTTTCGTTTACAAAAAAGTTTATGACGATAAATCGAGGCTCTTTGTAGCCGGCACAGTTTCATTACAGAGAGTTTTGAGAGCAGTGGTGATGAAATTATTTACACAAAGTAAAGCTGCCTTGTTTCGAACATATAACTCGCAAATCGCGGTCGTTACCACTGGGCAACTATCACCCACTACATATTTATACAACCAATCACAGCACCTTTTTGTATGAAGGTGGAAATTCATCAAATCCCGCTCTGAGTGGAGCGGAAGGGAGTGTCAGACTCTTACTGACTAAAACCCATCCATGTTCCTTCCTTAGCCCTTTATGTTCCGGAGTAGCGGTACCCTTTCGGACAATCCCGCTTACCCGGCAGGCTTCGGCCCTGACGTACGCGCCGTCCGGCTCGGATATCACAACATCTGACATAAGAATTGGCAGCGCATTTTTCATCTATAATTCGAAAATATCATATTTGTCAGACCGCCAACAAATAACCCAAATATCAAAATTTAATGTTAAAACTAAAAGGGAACAGGTTTTCTCCTCTGACAAGCGTTGCATCTCATATTGTGTTCCCCAGGAAAGTGTATTAGGTCCTCCTTTGTTCCTGCTATACATTAATGATTTGCTAAAAGCAACTAAAGAACCCATGTCACTTTTCGCTGACGACAGTACTGTAACCATAGCACATAAAAACATACTCAACTACCATACTGACTCTAGTGATTCATTGAATTCTATAATTACCTGGCTAAATGATAATAATTTAAAAATTAACCTTAGCAAAACTAACATAATGCATTTTAGACAACGAGAAAACTTTCGCAACACATCAAAATTTAATTTAGTATATAAAGATAATGTAATACAAGAAGTTGAAACAACCCGATTTTTGGGATTAATCATTGACAAGCAATTAAATTGGAAAACACACATAGTTGAACTTTGCAAAAAAATTAGTACTTCATTGCTCTTTATAAATTGGCACCGACTGTCAACATAGATACTTTACTTACAGCATATTACGGGCTAGCTGAATCAGTTTTAAGATACGGAATAATTTTTTGGGGCAATTCAACTGAGAAGGACACTGCTTTCAAAGCACAAAAGCGTTGTATACGTGCTATGTTTGGGTTACTAACTACTGACAGTTGCAAACCAATGTTTATACAGCACAAAATTCTAACACTTCCGTCACTATACATATTGGAGATATCGCTTTTTGTAAAAACCAATCCTCATTTGTTTCCCCCTTTGATTGATAATAGAAATAGACGTGAGAAGTACAGACTTTGGGTGCAATCTCTCTCTGCAAAAACAGCATTTTTGAGAAAAGGTGTAATATGCATGGCCCCATTAATATACAACAAACTACCTAATTATCTAAAGGTAATGAACATTAATTCATTCAAGAGAGAACTAAAAAAATTGCTAATTAGTAAGGGGTACTATAATATTACAGAGTTTTTAAATGACATGATCATTTAATATGTGATAGTTTTATTCATTTTATTGTTTTAATTAGTTTTGGATTGACTGTTATTATATATTTGAATTAATTTTGGCTATGTATAATTTAATTATTTAATAATAATATTTTGACGAATTTTAATGTATTTTGACATGAGAGATCATTCATTTATAATGTACCTTTGCATTATAAAATAGATTAAGATAAGATAAGATAAGATTTCTTTATTTGTTTAAACATTGTATACATACAAGAGCATGCAAGATATTACATCGTTTCGAGTCCAATCATGTTTAGCCGAAAGTATCGGCGTACAAATATTTCAATAACAATGAATAAAATTAACATCGAGAAAAATATTAAGTGCACTTACAATGATTTTAATTTAGAAATTATACAAGTTACAAATTATTTTTATGTTGTAATATCAGTATTGAAAATAAGGCAAAAATCTTTAATGTCCTTAAAATACAAGAATAATGTCAAAGTTACTACATGATGTCAAAATTAAAAGATTTCAAATTTACAGGATTGATGTCAAAATTACAAGATAAATGTCAGAAATTACACGCTTTATATAAATAAAAACTAAAACTACAGCCATATTCACATCAATTTAATACTAGTGTCCGGAAAAAGATAAAATTATTCAGTCAAAAACCTTTTCGGCTAGAAATTCCGAGACACTATAATATGCTTTTTGCGAAAGAAACATTTTTAATTGACGCTTGAATGCATTACTATTTAGCTCCTTCCAACGTTTAGGCAGTATGTTAAATATAGCAGGCGCCATGCAGACGATACTCTTGCGCACGAGTGCCGTTTTTGCTGGGTAGACTCGAAGAGTAGTCATATCCCGCCTGTTACGCGGTACAATGTCCTGTAGACGTGAGAATCGATTGGGGTTTGTTTTAACAAACATTGCGGTTTCAAGGATATATAGACACGGAAGAGTTAATATCTTGTATTTTTTAAAATATGGTTTACACGTATCCATCGTTTTCAGCCCAAACATTGATCTAATGCATCTCTTTTGGGCCTTAAATGCAGTGTTAGCGTCGGTAGAATTTCCCCAAAATATGATACCGTATCTTAGGTGAGACGCAGCTAAGCCATGGTAGGCTGCAATCAAAGTATCTACATTCACCACTGCAGCTAGAGAGTGCAATGCAAATGCAGAACTACAAATTTTTTTGCAAAGATTCTCGATTTGTGATTTCCAGTCAAGTTTTTTATCAATTATGAGTCCAAGGAATTTAGTATTATTCACTATTTCAACAATTTTATTATCTATATTTATGTCCATATTTTCGATAGACAATCGTTGACTAAAGTGTATGATTTTAGTTTTATCCAAATTAATTTTTAAATTATTATTGTTTAACCATTTTATTAGAGATGTCAAGGTATTGTGAATGTCAAGTTTATATTGGATCATGTCATTGTTATTACTAGAAATTGTCACTGTACTATCATCTGCAAATAGAGTCATAGGGTGTGAAATTGATTTTGGCAAGTCATTAATATATAGGGTGAAGAGTGGAGGTCCCAATACACTACCCTGTGGAACACCAAAAGTAGTTTGACGCTCATCTGATAAGTATATCTCTTCCTTTTTAGTGATAGTATTAATTCTAGTGATTTCTGTTTTTAACCGACTTCAAAAAGGAGGAGGTTCTCAATTCGGATGTTTGTATTTTTTTTTTTTTATGTTTGTTCGCGCATAACTCCGTTGCTTGCCAACCGATTTGAAAAATTCTAGTTTTGTTGGAAAGGGTATACTTCCCAAATGGTCCCATAAAATTTTTATCGAAATCGAATAAGCGGTTTTTGAAAAATCAACAAAAATAACCTACTTAATATATGTGGACGATGTTCTAATAAGTTCCTGTCACTGTAATTTACATACCAGGTAGTGGTATTAAAATTTTGGGGGGGAGGGGGGGGGGGTTGTCTAGGTAGGTACCACAACTAAAAAGTGAAAAATAAAAACTTTTTTACAAAAAATAAAACCGACTTCCAAAACAAACACTACAAAGTGACAAATAATTTTGATTTCGGAAGTCGGTGGCAAAAAATTAAAATACAAAACCGAAGACACCGACTTCCGAAATCAAAATTATTTGTCACTTTGTAGTGTTTGTTTTGGAAGTCGGTTTTATTTTTTGTAAAAAAGTTTTTTGCTTTCTATTGTCTAAATAGGATTTCATTAAATTAAGAACAGTATACCATATGCGTCAAGTTTTTTTATTAAAATTTCATGATTTACGTAGTCAAATGCTTGAGTCATGTCGCAGAAGATAGCACATACAGGTGTTTTTTTGTCCACTTTTGTCATTACAGTGGACAGTTTAGAAGTCGTATATCGATTTGGTTTGGATTAGATATTAATTAATGAAAACATATAAATATGCATATTGTACGCCCTATGGGTATGTTACAGCGATCTACATATTACGATGATAAGAACTGCTTTAAACCTTTTGTGACAAACAATAAATTATTTTTTACTTTTGACTTTTTGACTTTTGAAACCTGAAATCTGTATTAACCGTAGAGCTGCACGATTTACGACAAAATGAGTGCACTGTCTTGACAGGCCACTCAATCTGTATGGTTCTTCCCTTAAAAGACCATTTTAGGCACCAACCTACAAGGTCTTCACATGATTTGACCAAGATTATGTCTGGACTTTAACGCAGACTCTGAGTTTGTTTCGACCTTTGTTCTCAGAGTAGTCAGTTAGAAAACGACGACACCTAGTTTTAAAAATATTATTGACGTGTAAAAGTGTTTGTGAGAGCTCATAAAATAATTTATAATTTATTTATCATTTAACCAGCCTAATACCACTTTCTCTTTCAGGTTCTTCAGCACCAGAGGAGACGAGTAATGACGAAGAGTTGGCATCTTTGAAGAATATTCTCCGTTTTCCTGAGGAGGTGGCACTCAGGTTGACTGACACTGAATACCAGCTTTTCTACCAGGTAAGGCATTATCACCTCCTATGTGACAACCAGTCCACCACCACCTAGGAGAGACTGAATGTGAAATTTTCGGTTTCTGACGCCGCATAACGACTGTCAGGTCTACGAGTGAGGACTGCTTCACGTGCTTTTCAAAGTCCTTTGTGCTCACTAGTTCCTTTAGCAGTTCCTTTGAAGGAACTACTGAGAGTTTTTGGGATCAGTAGTTCATTTGCAAAAGCTAAAGGAACTACCAAGACTAGATAGTTCCTTTAGCAGTTGCTTTGAAGAAAACAGGCATATATCCCCCTCCCCTGCCGGCTGCTGGCAACTAGAACCAACGACGTTAGGAGAAACCGTATGTGTAAAAAAATATATGATGGAAATGGATGGGAAGGTCCCGATATGTATTAGATGATCATCAATCTATGAATCGCGGCAAGCGTAGCTTCACCTTCGTTTGGCAGTATTATTTACCCACGAGCCCCTTAACCTCTCAAATGTCGTATGAACCCCATAGGTTTATAAGAAAAATTCTCTCGAAACGACAATAAATACAAGTATAACCGTAAAAATCGTTGAGCTCTTATAAACGGCTTCTAATAGGCTAACATCTAATGGGTTAACATTAACTCTAACACAATAAAAACATTTAGTTTCTAAAGTCGTGGCTAAGTAATAACAGTCACACGGATTAATCCATCAGGTTAAGCTACGGTTGCCGGGGTTGGTCAGTGGATGGATCTTTAGATACCGAGACTCCTCCGTGCCTCGGCAAGCACGTTAAACCGATATGGTCCTGGCTGTCAATCGTGTGTCTTTGACAATCGTTACGGGTTGTCAAAATCCCGAAAGTCTGACAGCCAGTCTCACAAAGGGAAATCGTATTACCCGGTTACTGACTGGGCTGTGGAGATCAGATAGGCAGTCGCTCCATGTAAAATACTGGTATTCAGCTGCATCCGGTTAGACTGGAAGCCGACCCCAACATAGTTGGAAAAAAGGCCAGACAGATTAATTTTATTAGTTTTTAAGCCTAATGTAATATGAAAACAGTAAAAAATTGGTGTATTTTTGCAACGGACACCAATCTCAATTATTTGTCACCCAAAATCCTGGACTTAGGCCGAATGCTAGATGGATGGAATACCATTTTTCTTTTGCAACATCTATCCACCAGAATAAATCGTCAAATGCCAATTCGTCTCGCTCGAAAAGATTCGACGGCGGTATTAGGTAATCTGAAGGCCCACTTCGATTCAAGTTTGAATAATTTATTCGAATACTCGATGTCATTTAATATGAAAAGAGATAGACCGAATAAAGTATGGATGGATTATGTATATGGTGTGGCTAGGCCCCATCAGCATCTGTTAAATGTTTCCCAACTAGGGGTCGGCTTCCAGTCTAACCGGATGCAGCTGAATACCAGTATTTTACATGGAGCGACTGCCTATCTGACCGCCACAACCCGGTTACTGGATAATACGATACCCCTTGGTAAGACTAGCCGTCAGATTTTCGGGTTTCTGACGGACAGCCGGGACCAACGGCTTAACATACTATCTGAGGCACGAAGGAGTTTCGGAAAATCCACCCATCCACGAACCAACCCCGGCAAGCGTAGCTTAACCTAATGAATCGACCCATGCGGCTGTTATTTCTTAACCACGTATTACGGTTATTACTCTCGCACTTAATGAAAACAAAGTGACGATGACGCTCGGTAAGAATGTTTGTCAGATTTTTGGGTTTCTGACGACCCGTAAGGACTGTCATAGATCTACGATTGATAGCCCTAACCGATGTTTTTAAAGACACCCATCCACGAACCAACCCCGGCAAGCGTACCTTAACCAGACGGATCGACCAATGCGGTTGTTTCTTAGCCATGGACTCCTGTAATAATTCTCGCACTTAATTAAAACAAAGTGACGATACCGCTTGGTAAGAATGTTTGTCAGATTTCCGGGTTTCTGACGACCCGTAACGACTGTCAAAGATAGACAGCCCTTACCGATACCTTCATAAGGCACAACAAATTTGCATCTGAAATTGATTTGATAACGTTTAGTCGCCCGAGAGCTCTACGATTGCGCTGCTCTATATTATTAAATTTGCATTCGAGCAATAAAATGCCAATACTGTTTTATTTCCGTTTCGTTTGGTGCAATTTATTTAATCTTTTTCTTCTTTACGGGTGGTTAGTGACTAACCTGGTGTCAGAGTTTTAATGCTACCTGCCTCTGACTTAACTTTACATGCTGTTGAGAAATTACTCTCAGACATGCTGGTTTCCTACCGATGTTTTCCTTCACCGATTTTTAAGTAAGTAATTATTATACAAAACGCACATGGATCCGAAAAATCAGAGGTGCGTTTTTTGGAAGTCAGTTGTTGCTTTTTTCGTATTTTTTTTAAATTTTTAGTTATAGTTGTACCTACCCCAAAGACCCCACATCAATTCCAATACTTTCTTTGGAAACATGCATCATCAGCCTAGCCTTTTCCCAACAATGTTGGGGACGGCTTCCAGTCTAACCGGATGCAGCTGAATACCAGTATCTTACATGGAGCGACTGCCTATCTGACCTCCACAACCCAGTAACTGGGCAATACGATACCCCTTGGTAAGACTGGTTGTCAGACTTTCGGGGTTCTGACCTGTAACGACTGTCAAAGATGCACAAATGGCGCCGAGACCTACGGCTTAACCTGGTTTCCAAGGCACAAAGGAGTCTTGATATGTAAAGATGGTCACCCATCCACGGACCAACCGCGGCAAGCGTAGCTTAACCTAATGGAACGATCCGTGCGGCTGTTAATACTTAGCCACGAGCTCCTCAACTCATAACAATTTTTATTATCAATCTATTTTCTATACTAATATTATAAAGAGGAAAACTTTGTTTGTTTGTTTGGTTGTAATGAATAGGCTCAAAAACTACTGGACCGATTTTAAAAATTATTTCACCGTTGGAAAGCTTAGTTTTCTAGGAGTAACATAGGCTACTTTTTATCCCGGGAAAAATAACGGGTCCCACGGGAAAGACCACGGGAGCGAAGCCGCGGGCAAAGTGCTATATTAAATATTTACCTTAAAATAACTTTTATTTCTCTATGCTACAGCTAAACTCAATCATTAAAACCAGCCTCTATTATCCAACAGATATTACATTTCAAAACAATCGTGAAGTTATAATAACAATGGCTCGACTGCGTATAAATTTAGACTAGGTCGATATTTTAGGGACCTTGCATACTAGGCGGGGCGACCACGACCATTATTCACAAAGACTGGGAACTTTATTTTTATAAACATCAAAACCTTTTAAAATGTGTTAGGTATTTACTGTAGAGCCTAGGTAGAAGCCTTCTGTTGAAGGTTCAATAGAATTCATTCAGCATTTTACCTTTCAAAATCTACACTTACTAATATTATAAAGCTGAAGAGTTTGTTTATTTGAACGCGCTAATCTCTGGAACTACTGGTCCGAATTAAAAAAATCTTTCTGTGTTGGATAGTTAATTTATCAAGGAAGGCTATTGGCTATGTAACATCACGCTACAACCAAAAGGAGCCCAGCAGCAGGTAAAACCGTGCGGGAGCAGCTAGTAATAAAATATTATGATCGGTTTTTATAAAAGAAATGAATAAGAGTCTGTCAGTAGCCGTGCTGCTAGACGCATGTTTTCTTGAAAAGTAATATAATTCAATAGCTACTGCCCGTGTGTTTGTATTTGTAGGATAGAAATCCCTATAACACAACACATTACACGAGCTCTACCTCTGAGACCTCCTTAATTGAAGGCCCATCTGGTCTTCACAGTACATAGGCCAGCACAATATCAAGCTACCCCAATCTGTCTTATTTGATAGATTTTCTACTTTATTACGTCGTTGACTGCCACACAGCAGACACAATAGAAAAACTATTGTTCGCGGCTCACCGGTGACCGCGTTGGCGCTCAACGTGTTAAATAAACATTTGACAGTTTGGGATAGTTGATGTGCTGACGTTTGTACAAGTATGTAAAACTATTAGAAAACGAACTTAAATATGGCGTCAAAAACTTCCTCAGCATCGCTGTCGTCTGGTAATGTAATCAAGAGACTGGCAGTATGGCAATGCTTAGCTTCTGGTCAACGTAAATGGCAACCTTTCGGTCACGGGAAGTGTTAACCAGATGCTTAGAAATTTCGGTAAACAAACTATGAGAACAGAACCCACGGTGTGAGGGTTTCTGTAAACGGGTTTTTACAAACATTTTTACTGGTCAATAATATTTTTAAAACTAGACGAGGTCAGCGTGATGAGCTTAGGTTTAGTCTTCTTCATACTTTTGCATTGGTCGAAACTTTTGCGACCAAGTTTATGACCACGACCAGTGCGCTATGTCGCTTAGCATAAAAGTCCACGCTTTAGCTAGAGCTTCTGCTAACCCCGATCCAGCTTGTCCCTTCCTGTCCTCCCCCAGTGTCGCCCTAAGCCGAGATACGTACCCCACAAGGGGTGCCCTTAGCGTGTAGTCGCTTAGTTTGTAAGTCTATTTTAAGCCCTGCCTGGAGACTACAATTCATTGTAGCATCCACAGGCAATCCGGTATAGCAGTAGACAATGGTTAAACTGCGAGACAGAAGCTATGTTTTTTTTCATACGGGCATATGAAAAAAAAACATAGCTTCTGCGACAAACGCTGCGACCACTACGGCTAGTCGTGGTCGTAACCAAGTTGTGTGCGAGGTCCCTTAATCTAGTTGGCTCACTAAGTCGGTCACAATGTGTTTTAAATCTATTCTGGTAGCATATTGTCGTGGCAGTGGCAAAGTGGTTACAGAATGTTTTTTGTTCTAGAAGAATTTATGGCTTTTTTGTGAACAATGTTATCATTCAACCATTTTAAGGCTGCTTTACCCCCGGCCTACGGCGGGCAGCTGGCCAGCAAACGTTTTAAAATTGGCCCGTCAATAGCTAGGTCTAATAAAAACTTTTTTACAAAAAAAAACAACAACCGACTTCCACAAAAACACTACAAATCTATACATATAATAAAATTGTAGAAAAGTGGTGTCTGTACAATGTAAATATATAAAAAAAAAGTAGCAGGGGTTGTTATTATATCGATGCCGAACCCGAAATTGTAATTAAGTTGTCGGTTTGTCTGTGTGTTTGTGCACGCTAATATCAGAAACGGCTTATTTGATTTAGATGCGGTTTTCACTAATATATTGTAATAAGCTTCACTTAACATTTTGTGTTATTTCATGTCAATAGGTTCATAAATAAAAAAGTTATGTCAATTTAAAGAATCACGGCGAACCTTGTAACTATTCCACGCGGACGAAGTCGCGGGCACAGCTAGTTGTAAATAAATTTCAATTTTGGAAGTTGGTGTCTTTGGTTTTGTGTTTTGTTTTTGGCCACCGACTTCCGAAATTGAAATTATTTTTGACTTTGTAGTGTTTGTTTGGCAATCGGTTATTGTTTTTTTTTTGTAAAAAGTTTTTTGTTTTACACCTTTGGGTTATGGCAATTCGTATCCACTTATAAACTTGCTATGTAAACAACAGTGACCTCGAGTAGCCATTAAAATAGGTTCAATTGACGGAGAAATCGGTTGACATACATTTAAAAAAAAACACAGTCGAACATCGACGCTATTGTGAATTATCTTGCAATAAAACATAATTATTTGATTTTATTATCAATCTCAATGTCGTCAGATATTTATTCTTGTCTTTTTTTTGTGGTTAGTGACTAACCTGATGTCGAAGTTTTTATGCTGCCCATGGGCCTCTGACTTAGCCTCACACGCTGTTGAGGAATATCAGATATTCCGGTTTCCGCACGATGTTTTCCTTCACCATTTTTTAAGCAAGTGATAATTACACAATACGCACATGAATCCGAAAACTCTGAGGCCTTGAGTATTGGGTTCGAACTCGAGACCTATGACTTGGCATTCCGACGATCTCACCACTAGGCTATCACTGCTTTTTCTATATTTATTAACTAGCACTTTGCCCGCGGCTTCGCTCCCGTGGTCTTTCCCGTGGGACCCGTTATTTTTCCCGGGATAAAAAGTAGCCTATGTTACTCCTAGAAAACTAAGCTTTCCAACGGTGAAAGAATTTTTAAAATCGGTCCAGTAGTTTTTGAGCCTATTTATTACAACCAAACAAAGAAACAAAGTTTTCCTCTTTATAATACACTCGAGAGCAATGAATCCGGGTCACTTAAAGAATCCTAAAAATCTCGGAAACTAAAAATGCTAGGTTAATGCAATAAATTGTATTTAATAGACAATGTAATACTCCTTAAATGAAGGTATTAAAACTTCTTAGTTACTGTAAAGTTATATCATAAAAAAAACAAATTTGAAAAAGGGCCACTTTCGAAGATGGAACTACGAAATTACAGCATTTGGTTTTGCTTTTGTTTGTAATCTGCCATTTATGTGGGTACATAAACCATGTTGATAGTGCTCTATATTCATTATTCAAGCTGAAATTATGTCGCTTACGCCTGAAGAATGCACCAGAATACTTACAATGCTGGAAACCGGCCGGAGTCAGCGCGATACAGCCAGGACTGTCGGTGTGTCGCTGTCAACAGTACAAAGAGTTCTCCGACGTTACGAAGAAACTGGTTCTAACCTACGCAGACCAGGAACGGGCAGAACCAGGTGTACCACAGCACGAGAAGACCGATACTTGGTGAACACCATGCTTCGAAATCGCTTTCTCACAGGAACTGAACTCACAAATCAGTTTCGACACCTCGGAGGAAGTAACCCAAGTGCATGGACAGTAAGACGTCGGCTTGCTGAATCTAACTTAAAACCCCTTAGACCTGCAAACGGCCCTAAACTGGAGCGTGGGCATCGTATTTCAAGACTAAGATATGCCCAGGGCCACGTAAATTGGAGTATTGAAGATTGGTCAAAAGTTATGTTCTCCGACGAATCAAAATTTATGCTCTACAAGCACGATGGAAGACACAGAGTGTATCGAAGACCAGGGGAAAGATTCAAGCAAGCATGCATCGAAGAAAAAGTAGCCTACGGTGGTGGGTCTGTACTTGTGTGGGCCGGAATTTCTTCTGAAAGTCGCACAGAGCTGGTGATCATAGAAAACGGCTATTTAACTAGCGTAAGATATGTGGAAGAAATCCTCAATGATCACGTTGGTCCATTTATGGTCAATTTAGGTGAGGATGCTATATTTATGCATGACAATGCCCGACCTCATACAGGTAGGATTGTGAATGACTACCTTCAAGAGATGAACATTACTCGTATGGAGTGGCCAGCGCGCAGCCCGGATATCAACCCGATCGAGCATGCTTGGGACGAGCTAGGCAGATGCGTAAAACAACGAAACCCTCCCCCAATCACGCTTCGTGAGCTCAAAATTGCTCTCACAGAGGAATGGGAGAATATTCCCCAAAATCGTATAAGGAACTTGGTGTACAGCATGGTGTCCTGCCTTTTCGCAGAAAATTGTTTGCCAAATTTTCACTTGCCAACCAACGCTTCGCCGATGTTTCACTTTGACAACTAACGATTAGCAAATTTTTGTATGACAACGTTTCATTTGGTAGAATTATTGTTAAGCCGATTATTATAATGACACAAAACGTTTGGGACATTTATCATTTGTCAACCATTTCACTAGGCCACACAACTATTACAATAGAAGTCTAAGGTTGTTAGGTTAGGTTAGGTTAGAGTATGACAAACAACGCACGAGCCGAGCGAGCGAAGCGAGCGTGCCGCGGCAGCGGCCGGCGATGTGCCAGAAGCGAATCGCTTTTGTAAAAAGAAACAGTTAAGTTAGGTTAGGTTAGAGTATGACAAACAACGCACGAGCCGAGCGAGCGAAGCGAGCGTGCCGCGGCAGCGGCCGGCGATGTGCCAGAAGCGAATCGCTTTTGTAAAAGGAAACAGTTAAGTTAGGTTAGGTTAGAGTATGACAAACAACGCACGAGCCGAGCGAGCGAAGCGAGCGTGCCGCGGCAGCGGCCGGCGATGTGCCAGAAGCGAATCGCTTTTGTAAAAGGAAACAGTTAAGTTAGGTTAGGTTAGAGTATGACAAACAACGCACGAGCCGAGTGAGCGAAGCGAGCGTGCCGCGGCAGCGGCCGGCGATGTGCCAGAAGCGAATCGCTTTTGTAAAAGGAAACAGTTAGGTTAGGGCATATTAAAGATAAAGTAAAAAAAATAATAATTACAATAACTAATTGCAAAAAATTCTGCTAAATGAAAGTTGGCATTTTAAAAAGTGTCATTATGAAAAGCAGACCAAACGTACAGTTGGTAACTGTGAGGTTGGGAAATAAAACAAAATTATATGATAAGTTGGCAAATGATTATTCGGCGGAATAAAATTCTGCGAAACGTTGGTTGGCAAGTGAAAATTTGGCAAACAATTTTCGGCGAACAGGCAGAGAACCGTACAGCATGCCAAACCGCGTAAACGCAGTAATGGAAGCACGAGGAGGCAATACGAAGTATTAAAATTCAAGAAAATCGTAATAAAGTTCAAAAATTTCATGTTTCCTATTTTTGTTTTAAGGAGAGATCAGCAGTTTTTTTCTTTAAGTAATTTTGTGTTAATAAAATGTATGGTGACTCATATTTTTTTTACTTTCATTTAAGGAGTATTACATTGTCTATTAAATACAATTTATTGCATTAACATATCATTTTTAGTTTCCGAGATTTTTAACATTCTTTAAGTGACCCGGATTCATTGCTCTCGAGTGTATTAGTATAGATAACTGGTTAGTTTAAAAGCCGTATTGGAGAAAAGCTCGTGGCTAATAATTAACAGCTGCACGTGTCGATCCATCAGATTAAGCTACGCTTGCCGAGGTTGGGTGACCACCTTTACATACCGAGACTCCATGCCTCGGATAGCTAAGCCGTTGGTCTCGGCTGTCATTTGTAGATTTTTGACAGTCGTTACGGGTCGTCAGAAATCCGGAAGTCTGACATTCAGCCTTACCAAGGGGTATCGTATTACCCAGTTACTGGGTTGTGAAGATCAGATAGGAAGTCGCGGCATGAATTCAGCTGCATCCGTTTAAACTGGAAGCTTCAGCGAAATTGTCCGAAAAGGTTACCGTTATCCCGGAACATAAAGGGCTAGGGAAGGGAAATGGATGGGTTTTAGTCAGTAAGACTCTGACACTCCTTTCCGCTCCACCCAAAGCGGGAGGAGTAATGTGATGATTTCCCAATCTGAAAAAAATAAAGACAAGAAGCTGACGCCAACATATTCACGAAAATGCTAGGCAGATTTGTTGATTAAAACTCTAGTTGTATGCAAAAAGTCAATGGAGCGAGAGTCCAATCCATCAATACTTGTCAAAATTTCACTGGTGTAGCTCTGCATATCCAATAAAGCTGATATTGGAACCAGATTAATCACTTGCATATATGTAGGTAGTAATGGCGGCAGGTCACGGGAACCATTTGTGACTCCCGCATTCCCCTTAAACTTAAGGGGAAGATTTATAAAAGCATGATTAGACCTGCCGTCTTGTAAGTATCAGAGTGTTGGGCCACAAAAGGAATGAATGAAAGACAATTGCATGCAGCTGAGATGAGAATGCTAAGAGGGATGTGTGGTGTTACGCGAATGGATAGAATACGTAATGAGTATGAGGAAGTCTGAAAGTGACACCGGTGACCGAAAAGTTGTGTGGAAATCGGTTGTCATGGTATGGGCATGTTATGCGGAGTAATGAGGAAAATGTTGTCAGGAAAGTTGTGAGTATGAATGTGGATGGCTATACAAGTAGAGGGAGACCAAAGAAACGATGGATGGATTGTGTGAAAGATGATATGGCTAGAAAGGGAGTGACTATCGAGATGACGACTAATAGAGAAATATGGAAGAAGAAGACATGTTGCGCCGACCCCAAATAAATTGGGATAAGGGCAGGAGAATGATGAATGATATATGTAGGTAGTATAGTTCAGTAACCCCGCCCCAGCTTTGCACGGGCGCAATGTTAGTTACTCTACAGGTTGAAATTGAATTCATGGCCAATATTTAAGGCGTCATTGTACTCATCATTATGAACCACTTTTACTATGGGAACAAATCAGAATTCGCGCAAAAAAATCAGCTGTTACACACATTATGCTTGCATAACTCGTCAAAATGTAAGGCAAAGCTGATTTTTTTTCACTGAATCCGTTAAATCAGCGGTGCGTGCTTTGGGTTCGAACTCGAGACCTATGACTTGGCAGTCCGACGGTCACACCACTAGGCTTTAATTGGAGTCGATATCGGTCTGCTATAGATACATTTATATTGATAAGTGATGGTTGAAAGTCTGATATTCCGCCTTACCAAGGAGTATCGTATTACCCAATTATTGACTGTGATGTGGAGGTCAGATCGGCAGTCGCTCTATATATCGTGTCGCTCCTGTGTACACTCTTCGACGTAGCATAAACAGGTTTTTTTTTAAGGTTGGGGATTCACAACAAGACACCGTTCGAATTTCGAACTGGTGTTAAGTGGATAGGAGCTCATGGCTAAGTATTAACAGCCGCACGGGTCAATCCATCGGGTTAAGCTACGCTTGCCGGGGTTGGTGCGTGGATGGGTGACCATCTTTATATATCGAGACTTCTCCGTGCCTCGGAAAGCACGTTAAGCAGTAAGCGACTCGTAACGACTGTCAAAGATGCACAAATGACAGCCAGGACCAACGGCTTAAAGTGCATTCCGAAGCACGTAAGAGTCTCGGTATGTAAAGATGGTCACCCTTCCACGGCCAACCACGACAAGCGTAGCTTAACCTGATGGATCGACCTGTGCTGCTGTTATTACTTAGCCACGAGCTCCTCTACTTCATTATACAGGGTAAAGCCAAATGCCACATGGAGGAAAATACCCTTAATTATTTTGAACACAGCAAATTTTGCTCTAGGGGGCCTTTATTTCGTTTTTAACTTGCTTTTTTCCGCGTTCCCGCTATTACGTCCTTGTAAGCTTTCCTTAGGCCAACTTTTATGAGATACAAAATAAATGTGGTGTAGATTTCTGGGCAATTTCTAATAGCCAGTCAATCATTAAAATGTGTAGTGGTATTATGTAAATTTTACTTGGGATTGGTGAGCAATCATGGTGGTCCAGTGGTAACTGCCCCAACTAACGAGTTGTAGGACGTGGGTTCGAAACTAGGCAGGCGGCTTACAGTGTGTTAATATTTTCAACAACACTGGTCTCAAAACGGTGAAGAAAAACATCGTGAGGAAACTGTTCTAGAACCAAAAATTCAATGATATGTGACATCCAATAACCCGCATTGTACCCGTGTGGTGATTTATGGCCCACTCCCTCTCAAAGTCAAAGTCAAAATCATTTATTTCAAATAGGCACAAGTAAGGCACTTTTGAACGTCAAAATGAACAAGAAATAGAATTGATTCTAGTCACCCCTTCCAAAAGGTAGTTTTGTGTGGAAAAGAATGGGCAAGAAACTCCACCGTTACTCTTTTAAAATGTTTTGTATACATGAATTATAACATTTTATGTGAAGACGATGCACCCAGAATAAAAACACTACACCACAAAAGGTTAAAAGAAAAACACATATAGTAATGGCAGGTAAACTTAATTATGTCATAAGTACATGGTGCTCACATATTTACAAACATTCTAAAAGTAATGTTAATAATAATAAATCTCAAAGAGAGGAAGCCTGTGTGACAGAGGGAACATTGTAGGCTGCTTATGGAGACTTGGAACCTTACTCAAGAGAGCACACAAAATTCGAAAGCGAACTCATTTTTTGTTAGGTGACATGCCAGGGTTACACTTGAACTAGATATTTTCTTAGTTTTTTTTTGCAATTTGCAGTTCAGTATTAAGTATGTAACTAGTACGTATTGTAGAGCCTTTGTGACCTTGTGGAACTTAGAGCCTGGTCGGTTAGAATATAATTGACAGCATTCATCATCATCATCATCTGCCCAGCCTTTTCCCAACTATGTTAGGGTCGGCTTCCAGTCTAAGAGGATACAGCTGAATACCAGTATTTTACAAGGAACGACTGCCTGTCTGACCTCCACAACCCAGTAACTGGGCAATACGATACCCCTTGGTAAGATCGGCTGTCAGATTTCTTCTGACGACCCGTGACGACTGTCAAAGATGCACAAATGACAGCCGGGACTAACGGCTTAACATGCTTTACGAGGCACGGAAGAGTCTCGTTATGTAAAGATGGTCACCCATCCATAGACCAGACCCGTGTTCGTGTTCCACGCGCGCCTCAAAGAGATTTCAGCAGCCAGGACGGGCCCGTTTGGGCCGAAGCCTGCCGGGTCAGTAGGGATTGTCCGAAATGGTTACCGCTACCCCGGAACGTAGAGCTAAGGAAGAAACATGGATGGGTTTTAGTCTGTAAGAGTCTGACACTCCCTTCCAATCCACCCAGAGCGGGAGAGGTCAATTGATGATTTCCTACCCTCAAAACAAAAAACACCATTAAAATTGAGTTGAAAGTAGCATAATAAACATAGGTACATACGTTTCAGGGAATAATCTCTAGCTCGCAATTAATTTTCAACCCTATTGCAGTTGACGTTAAGCTCATTATCAATTTATCAATGAAAACTGGTGCTTAATCCGCTTTGTGTCTTATTCACTTAATATCAGTTCGAAATTCGAACGGTGTCTCGCTGTGAATCCGCGTTGATTTTTATTAAGGAAAGCTCCAGGGTAGCCCGCGGAATCCAAATTTTTATTATGTTTTTTGTAATTGACTATTTGAAACGGTAATACGAACCCCTGGGTAAGACTGTCAAAGATGTACAGACGCCAGCACATCAAGCTATCCCTAACTGTCAAATTTTGTCAATTAAAAATGAACCTTATGTCTTTGCAATAAAGTTGAAATATTATCAAAGAAATTTGACAGATTGTGGTAACTTGATGTGCTGGCCTCTGTACGAATGACAGCCGAGACCAACAACTTAACGTGCTTTCTGAGGCACGGAGGAGTCTCGGTATTTAATTGACGGTCCATGAACTGACCGCGGTAAGCCATCAGAGTGACTAAAATTATTTTGCCACGAGCCCCATTTTCCTTCCCTTTGAGATAAACGAGTAAAATAAGGCTAATTTTAAACGTTAAAGCATTGGATCGATCGTGGATTGTCAACCTTTTGAACGTAGGAAATAGGATTACGGTGGTACAACCACAGTGCCGGGGATTCAGTAGGAAAACGCTAATAAACTATTCGAAGTTTGGCCGTAAATTACTATTTATTGCTTTAATGTTACCTGATATGGAAGTTCGAACTTAGAAAGGGAATAACTTGTACAGTATACACATGCGAAAGGACATTGTTCGGTGTCCATACATCGTTAGCTTAAGAACACACAGGGAAGCAAATTTACTTTTATCGTTCAAAATAATGTTTAAATTCAATTGAAACTAATGTAAAACTACGGACACTTCTAAGAATTAAAAAAAAACAGTTATGAATTTTGAGGTTATAATTAGGTGAATAGAAACATAATTACGGTAATAATTTAGCGGTTATTAGTGAATTTAAGTACCTCTAGGTATATTCATAGATCAAGCGCTAAGAACACTGTGCACACTAAAACGTTACGCACAAAAACCTTGCTGTATGAGGTACAATACCTTCGCCTATTCAGAATGTCAAATTGAACCAAAAAATAATAACACCGGGGAATGACCGAAGTGAATTACTTTTTAAAATGTATTCGAAATTATGGAGTGTCCGTTCTACTGAAAAAATTGTAAAGTGAATTAAAAAAAAACTAGTAATTACTCTGGAGGTTTCATGCGTGTTGATTTATAGGCCATTTTTACAATGTCCTTTGATTATCGATTTTACTACTTCAGTGGCTTAGTGGTCGCAAGCGCTACTGTTGCACCAAAAACACTTTACCCGGCCTAGGAATTGAATCCAGGACGTCATACTCTATGAAAACTGTAATTTCTCTACTGTACTTCCCTCTACTCTGCGTCTCCCACCTTCATGTTGACTAAAAGCTCCCATTTTGAACATTGCACACTGATTTATTCCGCTCTGTGTCAGTGTGACAGCTGGTCGAAATAAATGGCGTATTTCGTTTGGCGTTTCGCATGCTACCCTTTTCCGTTCCGGGGTAGCGGTAACCCTTTCGGACAATCCCGCTTACCCGGCAGGCTTGGCCCTGCGGGGCCCCTTCATATGCTGACATCTCTTTGAGGCGCGCGTGGAACATATACGCGCCGTACGGCACGGGTCTGGTGCTGATCGGACGGTGAGTCACCCATTACTCACCGTCCGCAGGCCCGCGCCTACGGTGGCCGGGAGTCGTCACGTGGCTCCCGACGCCCGGGGCGTCTCCTGCGGCGGCTGGGACGGGAGGACCTTTCTCTCTCCCATCCCGCCACCTCCTTCGCGAGCATAACTTTTTCGCAGAAGGAGGTGACTGCCTCCCACTCCCTCTCGCCCCGGACCATGGCTTGCACCAGGGCCGGGCGCGAGAGGTCGCCGCCGCCGATCGCCTCTACGAGGACACGGCGGTGCTCTGCCCATGCGGGGCAGGTTTGCACCGTGTGCTCTACCGTGTCCTCTGGGCGATCCTCGCAGTGGTGACACCCGGGCGTTTCCTCCCGCCTGATGATGTGCAGGAACCTCCCGAAACATCCATGTCCGGTGAGGACCTGCGTCAGGCGGTAGGTGAGGACGCCGTGACGCCTCTCTAGCCACTCCTCAAAGAGGGGCCTTACCGCCACTATCGTGGCGTGCCCTGCGCTGGGTTGCGACAGTCGCTGATTCCAGGCCGCCATGAGATCGCGCCGGAGGTCCGTCCGCGCCGTGGCAATTTGCTGCGGAAACGGAGTTTCCCCCCGGCTTAGTACCTCCGCGCGCCACTCGAACAGGCGCGCGAGGACTATCGCCTCCAGATCCCACGGCGGCAGTCCGGCAAGGAGGCTTGCCGCCTCGCTCGAGATCGTGCGGTACCCCCGGATTAGCCGAATGGCTACCACCTTTTGGGGCGCGTTCAGATAGTGAGCGGCTCGTCGCCGCAATGAACGCGCCCACACCGGGGCCCCGTATAGGGCCATGGACCGCACGACTCCCGCGTAAAGCCTCCGGCAGGAGGCGTTTGGCCCCCTCAAATTGGGCAAGAGCCGCTTGAAGGCGGCCCCAGTCCGTTCCAGCTTGGGGGCCAAACGTCGGAAATGCTCCACGAAATTCCATCGGCTGTCGAGGACCAGACCCAGGTATTTCATCGTGGTCCCGACGCCGATGTGAACCCCTCCTACCGTAAGTTACCCTACTTTGTTGTTTGTTTTTATTGTCCTTGTTTGTTAACTACTAACACTAGTTATAAGATATCTTACTAACAAAATGGACTTATTGTTGTATGAATTTTGGTAATCAAATAAAAAATAAATAAATAATCAACTCAATGTTTGATGAATGCGCCATCAAATACATTTAAAGTCGACCCCGAAACGCCAAACGAAATACGCCATTTATTTCGACCAGCTGTCACACTGACACAGAGCGGAATAAATCAGTGTGCAATGTTCAAAATGGGAGCTTTTAGTCAACATGAAGGTGGGAGACGCAGAGTAGAGGGAAATACAGTAGAGAAATTACAGTTTTCATAGAGTATGACGTCCTGGATTCAATTCCTAGGCCGGGTAAAGTGTTTTTGGTGCAACAGTAGCGCTTGCGACCACTAAGCCACTGAAGTAGTAAAATCGATAATCAAAGGACATTGTAAAAATGGCCTATAAATCAACACGCATGAAACCTCCAGAGTAATTACTAGTTTTTTTTTAATTCACTTTACAATTTTTTCAGTAGAACGGACACTCCATAATTTCGAATACATTTTAAAAAGTAATTCACTTCGGTCATTCCCCGGTGTTATTATTTTTTGGTTCAATTTGACATTCTGAATAGGCGAAGGTATTGTACCTCATACAGCAAGGTTTTTGTGCGTAACGTTTTAGTGTGCACAGTGTTCTTAGCGCTTGATCTATGAATATACCTAGAGGTACTTAAATTCACTAATAACCGCTAAATTATTACCGTAATTATGTTTCTATTCACCTAATTATAACCTCAAAATTCAAAACTGTTTTTTTTTTTTATTCTTAGATGTGTCCGTAGTTTTACATTAGTTTCAATTGAATTTAAACATTATTTTGAACGATAAAAGTAAATTTGCTTCCCTGTGTGTTCTTAAGCTAACGATGTATGGACACCGAACAATGTCCTTTCGCATGTGTATACTATACAAGTTATTCCCTGTCAAAGTTCGAACTACCATATCAGGTAACATTAAAGCAATAAATAGTAATTTACGGCCAAACTTCGAATGGTTTATTAGCGTTTTCCTACTGAATTCCCGGCACTGTGGTTGTACCACCGTAATCCTATTTCCTACGTTGAAAAGGTTGACAATCCACGATCGATCCAATGCTTTAACGTTTAAAATGAGCCTTATTTTACTCGTTTATCTCAAAGGGAAGGAAAATGGGGCTCGTGGCAAAATAATTTTAGTCACTCTGATGGCTTACCGCGGTCAGTTCATGGACCGTCAATTAAATACCGAGACTCCTCCGTGCCTCAGAAAGCACGTTAAGTTGTTGGTCTCGGCTGTCATTCGTACAGAGGCCAGCACATCAAGTTACCACAATCTGTCAAATTTCTTTGATAATATTTCAACTTTATTGCAAAAACATAAGGTTCATTTTTAATTGACAAAATTTGACAGTTAGGGATAGCTTGATGTGCTGGCGTCTGTACATCTTTGACAGTCTTACCCAGGGGTTCGTATTACCGTTTCAAATAGTCAATTACAAAAAACATAATAAAAATTTGGATTCCGCTGGCTACCCTGGAGCTTTCCCCTTAATAAAAATCAACGCGGATTCACAGCGAGACACCGTTCGAATTTCGAACTGATATTAAGTGAATAAGACACAAAGCGGATAAAGCACCAGTTTTCATTGATAAATTGATAATGAGCTTAACGTCAACTGCAATAGGGTTGAAAATTAATTGCGAGCTAGAGATTATTCCCTGAAACGTATGTACCTATGTTTATTATGCTACTTTCAACTCAATTTTAATGGTGTTTTTTGTTTTGAGGGTAGGAAATCATCAATTGACCTCTCCCGCTCTGGGTGGATTGGAAGGGAGTGTCAGACTCTTACAGACTAAAACCCATCCATGTTTCTTCCTTAGCTCTACGTTCCGGGGTAGCGGTAACCATTTCGGACAATCCCTACTGACCCGGCAGGCTTCGGCCCAAACGGGCCCGTCCTGGCTGCTGAAATCTCTTTGAGGCGCGCGTGGAACACGAACACGGGTCTGGTCTATGGATGGGTGACCATCTTTACATACCGAGACTCTTCCGTGCCTCGTAAAGCATGTTAAGCCGTTAGTCCCGGCTGTCATTTGTGCATCTTTGACAGTCGTTACGAGTCGTCAGAAGTCCAAAAATCTGACAGCCAGACTTACCAAGGGGCTTCGCTTCATGTAAAATACTGGTATTCAGCTGCATCCATATAGACTGGAAGCAGACCCCAACATTTGGAAAAGGCTAGGCAGAAGCAGGCGCAGCCGCGGGCAGCAGCCTGTTTTCTTTTTTGGTACTGACATCTCGCAGTTCAACCATAAGGTTGTCTACTGCTTAACCGGGCTTGCTTGTGGATGCCACAATAAATTGGGGCTTCCAGCCAGAGCTTAATAAAAACTTACAAACTAAGCAACTACACGCTAAGTACACCCCCTGTAGGGCGTCGCTGGGGGAGGACAGCAGGGCTGGATCGGGCGTAAACAGCTAGTTCCATATCATCATCTGCCCAGCTTTTTCCCAACTATGTTGGAGTCGGCTTCCAGTCTAACCGAACGCAGCTGAATACCAGTATTTTACAATGAGCGACTGACTATCTGACCTCCACAACCCAGTAACTGGGCAATACGATACCCCTTGGCTACTGGCTGTCAGATTTTCGGGCTTCTGACGACCCGTGACGAATGTCAAAAATGCACAATTGAAAGCTAGTTCTTTTTTTTTTTATATGGGCATCTCGCAGTTCAACCATAGGGTTGTCTACTGCTCAACCGGGCTTGCGACAGCTAGTTCCCTAAAAGATTCGTTTATATACCGAGACTCTTACGTGCCTCGGAAAGCACGTTAAGCCGTTTTACTAGTAGGCAGTCTTTACAGTCAGAATCGAAACGCAAGATCAAAGCACCTTATTTCACATCTAAAACAATGGTTATTCTGAAACAATGAACGAGAGCCTAAAGATAAATATTTGAACGGCCTACATACGACTACAAATGTTTGCCAAACAGATTTGCCAATGTGACGTGACAAGGATTCAATTATGTGATTCTTTCTTTCATGTCGGATGAGTCACACATAGTCGATGCTAAAGAGTAAGATTTATCAAAATATGGTTTTTACTCCTAGGATTTTAGTAAGTTTGTTACAACGCCATCTGTGAGTGAACACATGTACTAACTAAGATTTTTGTTTAACTTTTTTTAGTGTAACACGTAGTATTTATATAATAATAATAATCCATTTATTTGTAAGAATATTGTAGTACATAGTTGTTAATTTTATAAGCTCTATGTCTTACGTGTAGCTTGATAAATTAACAGTAGCATGTGGTAGCCTAGTGGTGCGACCGTCAGACTGCCAAGTCTAAGGTCTCGAGTTCGAACCCCAGCCACGCACCTCTGACTTTTCGAATTCATGTGCGTATTGTATAATTAACACTTGCTTATAAAACGGTGAAGGACAACATCGTGAGGACACCAGCATGTCTGAGAGATATTTCTCAACAGCATGTGAAGCTAAGTCAGAGGCCCATGGGCAGCATAGAAACTCTGACACCAGGTTAGTCACTAACCACACGAAAAAAAAAATCTTCCGTTGTAGCCCCTTCTAAGCTTCAACGGGATTGTCCGAAAGGTTACCGCCACCCCGGAACATAAAAGGCTAAGGAAGGAACATGAATGGGTTTTAGTTAGTAAGAGTCTGACACTCCCTTCCGCTCCACTCAGATCGGAAGAAGTCATTTGACGATTTCCCAGATTAAAAAAAAACATACAAATTGAGTTGAAAATAGCAAAATATGCGTAGGAGATTATTATAATTATAGAGATTATTTCCTGAAACGTATGTTACGTTTAAGGAAATAATCTCTAGCTCGCAATTAATTTCAACTCTATTACAGTTGACGTTAAGCTCATAATCAATTTATCATTGAAATTTGGTGCTTAATCCGCTTTGTGCCTTATTCACTTAACATTCTGCCGAGCCCTTTCCCAACTATGTTGGGGTCGGCTTTCAGTCTAACCGGATGCAGCTGAATACCAGTATTTTACATGGAACGACTGCCTATCTGACCTCCACAACCCAGTCAATAACTGGGTAATACGATACCCCTTGGTAAGACTGGATGTCAGATTCGGGTTTCTGACTACCCATAACGACTGTCAAAGATCCACGAATGACAGCCGGGACCAACTCGGCGAAGTCTCGATATATAAAGATGGTCACCCATCCACGCACCAACCCCGGCAAGCGTAGCTTAACCTGATGGATTGACCCGTGCAGCTGTTAATACTTAGCCATGAGCTCCTATTCACTTAACACCAGTTCGAAATTCAAACGGTGTCTCGTTGTGAATCCCCAACCTTAAAAAAAAACCTGCTTATGCTACGTCGAAGAGTGAACACAGGAGCTCCAAGATCTGATCCCACCATCGCTCTATTACCACCAGAATACCAGACGTCCTGCAGGGTACCAGCCCCACTTGGTTGATATCCCAATCAGTACTAAGCGCTTGACGTTGAAGGTCGCGGGAACATACGATCCGTCAATAACCCTCGACTGGTGCCGGCTCGCCATAGCCTCGTCAGGTTGACTGGGGAGTGAGGTGCTTGACTCCTCCAGTGACGTCTTAGAAGGGCGCGCGTGTATAGGGATGTATGAGGGACAACAGATGGAACTGCGGTCTTCTGGACTTAGTACCTATCTTTTTATACCTGTACCTCTCTACTATTTGTCATTCTAACCTTCGATATTGTCCCCAGGTTCCTCCAATCGACTACCTACGTCAAGTGACGCTAGATCTTGGCGGAGAAGGTGTTCTTGGCGCTGTCAATGAGCGTCAAATGATCAGAAGAACCCCTACTACACATACCACGTCGAGGAGTTCTGTCAGAGCACTTATTAGGAGATTTAACGCGGTAAGTTTAGTGGTTATGAGGAATGAAAGAAAAATGTTTATTCTGCATGAACAAAACGCACGATCCAGGAAAAAAAAAAGAGACATCAAATCGCCTAGCGATCGAAATAGCTAAAAAGCCTCTTCAATTTGCCTGCCTGCCTAGCCTTTTCCGAACTATGTTGGGTTGGCTTCCAGTCTAACCGGATGCGGCTGAATACCAGTGTTTTACAAGGGGCGCCTGCCTATCTGACCTCTACAACCCAGTAACTGGGTAATGCGATTCCCTTTGATAACACTGGCTCTGACGACCCGTAACGACTGTCAAAGATGCACAAATGACAGCCGGGACCAACAGCTTAACGTGCTTTTCGAGGCACGGAGGAGTCTCGGTATCTAAAGATGGTCACTCATCCACGGCCAACCCCAGCAAGCGTAGCTTAACCTGATGGGTCGACCTGTGCGGCTGTTATTACTTAGCCACGAGCTGCCCTTATTCAACTAGAAAAAAACACTGTCAATTTATAGTTAGTTTTTATTTTTTGGGTTACGTACCCAAAAGGTAAAACGGGACCCTATTACTAAGACTGATGTCCGTCCGTCTGTCACAAGGCTGTATCTCATGAACCGTGATAGTTACAGTTGAAATTTTCACAGATATATTTCTGTTGCCACTATAACAAAAACTAAAAAACAAATTAAATAAATATTTAAGGGGGCTCCCATACAACAGACAAGAATTTTTTACGGTTTTTATAGATAATGGTACGGAACTCTCCGTACGCGAGTCCGACTCGCACTTGGCCGGTTTTTTTAATAGCTTCCAGAGTGACAACTGGATCAAAATGAAATGTTTATTCCTGTACTAGCTTCCACCCGCGGCTTCGCTCGCAAAATACGTTGACTAATTATACACATAAACCTTCCTCTTTAATCACTCTATCTATTAAAAAAAACCGCATCCAAATCCGTTGCGTAGTTTTAAAGATTTAAGCATACACAGGGACATAGGGACAGAGAAAGTGACTTTATTTTATACTATGTAGTGAAGTAGATCTTACAAAACACTTTTACACGTCAATATTTCAAAGCTAGATGGCGCCAGCTTCTCTTAGAAGAAATGCCAAAACAAACTCAAAGGTCATGTCTTTTTTAAAGACCAAACCTTATATTATACGATTTTATTTGAGTAACAATGCAGGGCTTTGTCTGACCAGGCCCGTGCCGGACGGCGCGTACATGTTCCACGCGCGCCTCAAAGAGATGTCAGCATTTAGGGGCCCGTTAGGGTAAGCTGGATTGTCCGAAAGGGTTACCGCTACCACGGAATATAAAGGGCTAAGGAAGGAACATGGATGGAGTTTAGTCAGTAAAAGTCTGACACTCCCATCCGCATCCACTCCCAAAAAGGGCTGTCTTTTTTTTTAAGGCGGGGTAATCATCCAATTACTTCTTCCGCTCTGGGTACAACATATACGCGCCGTCCGGCACGGGTCTGTTGCTGATCGGACGGTGAGTCACCCATTACTCACCGTCCGCAGGCCCGCGCCTACGGTGGCCGGGAGTCGTCACGTGGCTCCCGACGCCCGGGGCGTCTCCCGCGGCGGCTGGGACGGGAGGACCTTTCTCTTTCCCATCCCGCCACCTCCTTCGCGAGCATGACTGTTTCGCAGAAGGAGGTAACTGCCAAGGCCTATGTCTGAAAGGGCCTTCTGAAGAAAGTGCCAATACAGTTTCTAGTAGACCTGTCCCAACAGACAGCATGCACCGTCAGTCATCGAGTAGCGCAAACCTATTTTAGGGAAGTGTCAATACTTCTTTTCGTGTGGTTAGTAACTAACCTGGTGTCAGAGTTTTTATGCTGCCCATGTGCCTGTGAATTAGCTTCACATGCTGTTGCGAAATATCTCTCAGACATGCTGGTTTCCTCACGATGTTTCCCTTCACCGATTTTTAAGCAAGTGATAATTATACAATACGTTGAATGAATCCGTTAAATCAAAGGTGTGTGCTTTGGGTTCGAACGCAAGACACATGAGTTGGCAGTCCGACGGTCACACCACTAGGCTATCACTGCTGTCAAACTGTGACAGTGTCAATACTGAGAAGACTCAACTGACATTATCACGTACATGGCATTTTCAAGGCATCATAATTGACATTGTGTGTGTCAGAGGTGTCAAAATAAAACAGCAAGACGATCGTATTTTCATGCGGGCGTATTCTTTCGTTTATCATTTGTAGCTTCGAGATACAGCTCGACATAATCCAGTATGACACATGTAAGGAAACTCTTTATTTAGTTTTGTTTTTATTTATGCTTGAGCATATTCCGTTTTAAATGTGTTTCTTCGTATATTGGCGTGTGCTAGCTGACATTATGGCACATCATTTTGAATCAAAATGATGTGCCCAAATATTACATTTTTCTTTAATATATGCCCTTTTTCTTTTCGTGTGGTTAGTGACTAACCTGGTGTCAGAGTGTTTATGCTGCCCATGGGCCTCTGACTTAGCTTCACATGCTGTTGAGAAATATCTCGCAGACGTGCTGGTTTTCCTCACGATGTTTTTCTTCACCGTTTTTTAAGCAAGTGATAATTTATACAATACGCACATGAATTCGTAAATTCAGGGGTACGTGCCTTGGGTTCGAACTCGAGACCTATGACTTGGCAGTCCGACGGCCTCACCACTAGACTATCACTGCTGTAATTTTCTCACTGAACTTAATAATATCTATCTAACTAGGTCTACATTCAAACTCAAACTGCCTAAGTACTCTTGTCCGAAGTAGGTTATGTTTGCCTTTAGGCGTCTCTGCTTGCCACAAAGTCCTTTAACTATCTTCTATGCATATACATACGTAATCACCGAAGTTATAATTGGGAGAATCCACTCAAGAAACAAGATAGAACTGGCCTATTTTTCGGTCAAAGAATCAGCATTGCCATACAACATTGCAATGCTGCCAGCCTTTTGGGAACTTTTCCAGTTGACAGCGATGTGGACGAATTTTTTCCCGTCCCGTTTATATACTTGTACATAGTTATTATTAATATTTTAAGTAGTTTTTGTTTAAATGTAAATATTATGTGAACAAGATTAAATCCCTCTTTAGTTTGTTACAATTAAAATGTTTGTAATAAGAAAAGAAAGATAATAGGTACGTTTATTTGCGGCAAACATAACGTAGTAAAAAAAGCAAGTTCTGGAAAAATATGCGTCACATCCATGCAAAATGGCCATCGCTCAGCATAATGCTGTGACCCTATGCGAGATAGAGCCACAGCTACAGCCAGGATTGTCCGAATGACAGCCGGGACTAGCGGCTTAACGTACTATTCGAGCCACGGCCATCCAACCACGGCCTAACCGGGGCAAGCATAGCTTAACGTGATCAATCGACCCGTGTGGCTGTTATTACTTCCATGTACAGATTTCAAAGCAAAATTTCATGTTAACTTAGAGGTATTTCAGAGGATTATTATAACCTTTTTGTGGAATTAAACCCACAAACAAACATTTTAATATTCCCTACAAAACATTTACGAAATCTATTTCAACGTAACAAACAACAAATTCACTGAAATTACACTGTGATAAAAAAAAACGAATCGCCCTAAGTGCGGCGAATACGGAAAAATATCTAATTACTGGGACAATTAACATTTCCCCAAGTGTAAGGCCACGTGCCCACGTGACAATTATAGACACGTAAGTGTAGTAGTGATGTGCCGTGTGAAAAAGTATCGACATAATTCAATTAAATTGAGAAAAACTATCGAACAAACTAAATGCAAATGGCCGAGAAACTAATTGTCAATTTTTTTAACGTTTCTGAATACAAGGTTTTTTAGCTGCTTTGCACGGGTGTATTTAATGACTTTTTTGTTTCTTTTAATAAACGTGCGTTTTGTTTGTGCTGAATAAACATTTTTTATTTCTTTCTTTCTAATAAATAATACTTAGAAAGTCATTTACTTTAAGTATGTGTAAGTTATTAATATATGAGAAAGCGAAACATATTCATCGCAAAAAAAAAATCTCTGATCTCTCTCGATGATAGGGAGTGGGCCATAATGCTGTGACTACTCTCACTAGAGCCATACGCGTGGTGAATGAGGTACACGGGAGGGTTGATGTATTGTGGTGCAACTTGAGTGAATTCGCAAAAGTTACACTATATGTAATAAGTTATTTAGATTAAGATATTTTTTAACTAGGTATAAGGTGTTGATTTAGGATTTACTTAGTAAGGCCACTCTGTCGCATTGGATCATAGATCTGTAATGATAGTGTAGGTAAGATTGTTATAAATAAATAAATAATCTACCACGCGGGCCCACTGCGGGTTCGTAGATATAACATGTTCTAGAACATCCCAGTTTCCTCACGATTCCTTCACCGTTTTGAGAGCAGTGGTGATGAAATTAAATACACAAAATAAAGTGCCTCCTTGGTTTCGACCTCACGACCTACAACTCGTTAGTCGAGACCAATTCCTTTCATTTCATTGCTCTACTCTATATCTATACTAATATTATAAAGCTAAAGAGTTTGTGTGTTTGTTTGAACGCGCTAAACTCAGGAACTACTAGGCAGATTTGTTATTTTTTTTGTATTTGATAGCCTAATTCTTAAGGATGGCTTTCACTTCACTCTAGGACCCTCAGCAGCCGAGAAACAAAATAACAAAGAATGCTAAGCGAAAACTAAGAAATATCGCGGATGGGCGACGCGATGCGTTAGGGTGGGTCGGTGGAAAAAGATATTTCACGCGGACGAAGTCGCGGTCAGAAGCTAGTCTAAACTAATACTCTAAAGAGGAAAGATTTGTATGTATGTTTGTAACGAATAAGTTCAAAAACTACTTAAAGGATCTGGATGAAACTTGGCACAAAGATAAAGTATAGTTTGGAATAGCATGTAAGCTTTTTAGCCCGGTAAAATGTACGGTTCCCGTGGGATAATTTCCTACATAAACGCGGGCGAAGCCGCTGGCAAAAGCTAGTGTTAGATATAATACGACAAAAGAATATCTCTTTGTAAAGATTTGTTACTTTTGAGTGCTTATTATGTACCATTGACATAAACTTCGATACCCGATTTGTATTTTGTATAAAACTTTTTTGTGGTTTTATTGACAAAAAGTTCGGTATCTATACTATATATATTTGTTTGTTTGTTTGTTTGGTTGTAATGAATAGGCTCAAAAACTACTGGACCGATTTAAAAATTCTTTCACCGTTGGAAAGCTTAGTTTTCTAGGAGTAACATAGGCTACTTTTTATCCCGGGAAAAATAACGGGTCCCACGGGAAAGACCACGGGAGCGAAGCCGCGGGCAAAGTGCTAGTTTGTAAATAAAGTGGCTTGGTAAGAAATGTCGGTTTCAAAAGTTTGTTTCCAATAGCTGCTTCAAATTTGTTTATCTTGTATCTTTCTACTTTGCAATATTATTATTATGTACATTCGAACCATCAGGTTCAGCTACGCTTGCTAAGATTGGTCCGTACACGGGTGACTTTGTTTACATACCGAGACTCCTCCGTGCCTCGGAAAGCACGTTAAACCCTTGGTCCCAACTGTCATTCGTACATCTTTGACACCCGTTACCAGTCGTCAAAAGCCCGAAAGTCTCACATCCAGTTCAAATAAGCGTTATCGTTTTATCCAGTTACTGACTGGGTTATAGAGGTCACATAGGCAGTCGCTGCATGTAAAATACTGGTATTCAGCTGCATCCGGGTAGACTGAAAGCCGGCCCTACGTAGTTGTGAAAAACCAGGCCAATTTGGTCCTTCTATTCTATCTTCTAAAAGGTGGGTGTAACAGTTTGTCTGAAATAATTTTTACGCGAGATCTGATTAACTTGAAATTCAGTAGGTATTTATAATCTAAACCGAAAATAAAGAGTAATGTGTATCAAAGTTGTTCGGAAATCAATCCTTGCTGGGCTGAAAAGGGGCGGTCAATTTCACGAAGGTGGATTTTGCTCGTTGCTTGATACATCTATTTTTATTCTAGAAAAAGAATCATGGACCTATGGGCAAAGCCACGGGCAGCAGCTAGTCTTAAATATATATTTTTTAATATTAAACCTTTTCTAATATATAAAAGTTTTGTTTACAGGCACGTATAACATTAGGGATTTGTCTCTAGGTCTCTAGTTGCCATTTCATATTTTAAAAAAAACACGTCAAGTTTTCTTGGAGAGCCCAAAGTACCGTAGACCTATGTTTTTAAATGTCTGTTTTTCTTATGTTTTGTTTGTACAGAAAAAACATTTTCCTGTCTTTCTTTTATTTGATTTATGCTTGACGTGTCACGTAAGTCTGACAACCAGTCTTACGATTGTCAGGTATGTTTATTATTGTACATGTTTGGTTCCTCTTTTTCCTCTCACAGTACCTAATACAGCAGTGATAGCCTAGTGGTGTGACCGTCGGACTGCCAAGTCATAGGTCTCCAGTTCGAACTCAAGCCACCTCTGATTTTACAGATTCATGTGCGTATTGTATAATTATTACTCGCTTAAAACCGGCGAAGACAAACATCGTGAGGAAACCAGCATGTCTAAGAGATAGTTCTCAACAACATGTGAAGCTAAGTCAGAGGCCCATGGACAGCATAAAAACTCTGACACCAGGTTAGTCACTAACCACACGAAAAGAAGAAGACCGTTCTTCATTTGTTTTTTTTCCGCTGATGTAGCCTTGCATTTTCCGCTGTCGTTCCGTAAATGAGTGACCATTATTTACGCATCAAGCCTCCTTCGTGCCTCGGAGAACACATTAAAGGATGATTTGTGTTAGGCCGAACCGGCTCTCAGTCGAGGCTCGAATGTGTACAGCCCAGTATTTACATTTAGCTATATAGCATAACTCGTCTTGGGATGGTAAGGAAATATTGTGAGGAAACCAAGGAACCCTTGCTTCTAAGACATGCCAAAATAGGCACTTTCGAACGTCAAAATGAACAAGAAATAGAATTAAAAGACGTTGGTAGTTTCGTATGGAGAAGAATGGGCAAGAAACTCCACCGTTACTCTTTTAAAATGTTTTACAATGTTTTGTATACATGAATTATAAAATTACCACCCACAAAAAAAGAAAAACAAATATAACAATGGCAGGTAAAATTAATTATGTCATAAAGTTAAAATAATAAGTCAATCATTGTGTGAGTAAAATGTTAAAACAGTTTGGTACCAAAAATCGAAAGAGTACCTTGTATGTGTACCTTTATTAAATAAATAATTTGACTTTAATACAGATATATCAAATAGATTTGGGGTTGAAACACAAAGGTCATGCAGGTTCCAAGTGCTCATCGAGTATTTGGGGTATCGCCCGGTTGGCCGACTCTACTGGTTGACATGGAAGGACTGGTTATCTGATGTCCACAACCCAGTTACAGCGGCACGCGATACCTTTTAGTAAGACCATACCAGATTACAATACCAGAATTTTGAGCTTCTGACAACGACTGTCAAAGATATACGAATGACAGCCGAGACCCACGGTTTAGCGTGTTTTCTAAACGCGGACAGGTCTTGATACGTAATAGATGGAGGATCCACGAACCTACCTCGGCAGCTTAGCTCAATCTTCGATTGACTCTACGGCCATTATCATTTAGCTACGAGCCCCTTTCGAGCTGAACGATAGCAATATAATACCGAAGAATAACAGTTAAAATCGACAAAAGGGACTAAGTTAATAAGTCTATCAGATTGTTTAAAGTTCTCAAGTTAAATTCAATAGAGACTTTGGCCTTTGTTCAAATATGGGCAAAACTTATCGGCTTTGTTCTTATAGTAGTAAGATTCAGTTTCCTAAAGGTAAAAGTTTTAAGTTATGGGCCGAGGAATTTGTATAGTATCTTAAATGGGCTGGTAATTTTCTTGTAACTGGTTTTTATGTGGCTACCTCTTTGGTTTAGAGGTCATTGGGTTACTGCTGAGGATGCGACCCTGGGTATGGTTAGCAGATCGGGTATGCTTGGGTTTTTCCATCCGTCCCAGTAACAGCCCGATACTGACGTTAAGTCCCCTCTTTGAGGAGTGTCTAGAGAAGCGCCACGGCTTCCTCACATATCGGCCTGCGCAAGTCCTCTCTGGACACGGCTGTTCAGGACCAGGCCCGTGCTAGACGGTGCGTTTGTGTTTCACGCGCGCCTTAAACTGATGTCAGCTTAGCTGAAAGGCCGATTTCTGCTGGGTCAGCAAGATTATGCGAAAGTAAAACTTAACCTAATAGATAAACCTATAATTACTTAGCCACGACCTACACAATTCAGTAACCCAAAAATGTCGTTTAATTTTTTTTGATTAAAACATATAATTTTATCGACAGTCGATAAATCTTACTCACTCTGTCAAATCCCTATAACGGCTATAATTTAGACTCGGCTTTCTGTATAATTAACACACATCTTCCTATTGTATAGATTGATAGTTATTTACTTTCACGACTTCCCAAGCTATAATAGGTATAGGCAGAGAAGTAAAAATAAGTTTCAAAGCGAGACGGCAACGGTGGAGTTTCTTGCCCATTCTTCTCCACACGAAACTACCTTTTGGAAGGGGCGACTAAAATCAATTCTATTTCTTGTTCATTTTGACGTTCAAAACTTCCTTTCTTGTGCCTTTTTTAAATAAATAATTTGACTTTGACTTTGGAAGCCCTTGAGAATTTTATTAGAAACTAAGAAAGATGAAATAGTTTTTATTCATATCTTAGTATATGCTGCACTGCCGGGTAAGCGGGATTGTCCGAAAGGGTTACCGCTACCCCGGAACATGAAGGGCTATGGAAGGAACATGGATGTGTTTTAGTCAGTAAGAATCTGACACTCCCTTCCGCTCCACCCAGAGCGTGAGAAGTCATAGGATGATTTACCCCCTCAAAAAAAAAAGTGTACGGGGCAACGGTCGATGTCATCACGTCAATGTCGGCTGTCGCTGAAAACCAGCTTTTGGGCTCTATCTCGCATAGGGTCGCAGCATGCTGAGCTTTGGCCGTTTTGTGTGGATGTGGCCAATATGTTCCTCTAACTTCTTCTTTTTCTCGTGTTGTAGGTATTCTTTCTTCGCGTCAAGTTTACCGCAATATCATCATCATCATTATCCTGCCCTAATCCCAATTTATTTGGGGTTGGCGCAACATGTCTTCTTCTTCCATACTTCTCTATTAGTCGTCATCTCGATAGTCACTCCCTTTCTAGCCATATCATCTTTCACACAATCCATCCATCGTTTCTTTGGTCTCCCTCTACTTGTATACCGCAATATATATATAAGGTGTTAAAAAATTAACACTAAAAATTTCGTGGGAGCCTATACTCATAATTACAAACAACTTTTACTATGCGATCAACCCCGAAATCGCGAAAAAATATGAGCTGTTCCATACATTTTATTGTGTTAGGTGTGCATCTATGCGCAAATGTATACAACAGCTCATATTTTTAATTTTGGAGTCCTAAAATAGTAGCAACCAACTTGGATGTAGCGTTCGCCTACTGTTGCCGCGTCTGACCTTACTTAACCTTAACCCTTTCCCCCAAACCCTCTCTGGTTAGATTAGTTACTTAAAGTATGCATCAATAGAAGCGCAAACATATTTTTAGAGGGTCATTCACTAAGAAATGTGTTTAATCATGAAAACTGCAAAAAAAAATAGAGGTGCAATCATTAAAAAAAAATAGATGATCAATTTACTTTTTAGAGGATCAGTTAAAAAGAATGCCAATAAACTTATTTTCTTACATAGAATCTTCCTTAAGCATAGAAGCTTTAATATGCTCTCCGAGGCACGGAAGAGTTTCTATGAATAATGCAAAACTATTTTCCGTAGATGTCATTATGAAAAACTTTAGAAAAACCTTTTATTTTGTTCTTCTTAGAGAATATGTAAATTCTACTTTATATTTAATACGCACATAGTGTCTCTAATATTATAAAGTAAGACTGGCTTGGAATTGAAAGTAGGGTGACTGTGATTTTGTCAAATAAGTCTTCGACTTAGACTTTGGCGACCAAAAATTTATTTGTCTCTCAGCTAGATTATTAAAAAATATTGGAAACGGATTTTTTTAATTTTTTTTGCCAACTTTCTTCTTTTTAGGTTCAGTAGTTTTTAATATTTCGTGATTAATAAAGATAATAATATAATAATATAGCATTTATTTCGGATTATGCCCATAGTGTTAGTAACAATGGTCTTAAATACTAGTGTTAGTAGACATAGGTACATGCATTAATCAGTGTGGAGTTTCATCCAATGCAGCATTAGAGACTCCCATCTATCTGCGAATAAACTAAAGACACCGTTGGTACTGCCACGAAGACGAGCGAGCAGGTAAGCGCTTCTCTTTCGCATGATGGCCGTAAAACCATCTATATGCCTATCTGCAAACATTTTTGATGCACTACATCGCCATGGCAGCCTCAACAGTATCCTGAGCGCGTTATTATACTGGACCCGACTGGATAATATCGTATATAGAGAATTAGGGTTCCACACTAACATGGCCGTGTGAAAATTCAAAGCGTTTGAAAATATTTTTGTGAAAGTACGAAAGTGACTACAAACATTGAAACGGTAATTTGGAGAGGTGCGCCATGTCCTCGTAGTTTATCTCTAAATGGCTCTTCTTGCAATGTGGCAGCATTGAAAGAAGACCCATTTAGAGTCTTCTGGGCACTATTCCGGACGACAGCCATGCGAATTGGTACTTCGACGCCTAAGTGTCCTTTATGTTTTAGTATTTATTTGTAGGTACGTTGTTAGTTAGATAGTCATTAATTTTAATAGTATGAGTTGATAATATGAAGAAATATATGAAAATGAATGTAGTAGCCGGCGATAAATATAGCACATCGACCTCTGGAAAGAGACAATCGGGTAATTTCGGCTTCGTAGAGCGTCTCTGTCGCACGAAATACAAACCGTCCGGTATCTATTAGGAACTGTTAAAACAATTATGGTTTGTTTCTTTTGATAATTCTTTGTATAAAATACACAAATTTTTCAATAAGTGATGGCTTTAGGTTGGTGTAAAAATTTAAAAAAAACATGTTCACATTCATCATCATCATTCTCCTGCCCTTATCCCAATCTATTTGGGGTCTGCGTAACATGTCTTCTTCTTCCATACTTCTCTATTAGTCGTCATCTCGGTAGTCACTTCCTTTCTAGCCATATCGTCTCTCACAGTTCACACAATCCATCCAGCGTTTCTTTGGTCTTCCTCTACTTGTATAGCCATCCACATTCATGCTCATAACTTTTCTGACAACATTTTCCTCATTCCTCCGCATAACATGCCTATACCATGACACATTATGTTTACGTATTTTATTATTATTATTGTATTACCGAGAATTAAGTGTTAGTATGTTGTGACCAAAGAAAATAATAAAGGCGTAATTTTACGAGGACTGTCTCTCCTTCTCTTTAAACGCAGTCACCCTTTACGAAGGGTAGGCTTATTCCGGTCTCAGTATTTCAATACTGATTATAATGCCCGAGGTACATAATTTAAATGTACCCAAATTGCTTTAAGTAGACATAGTATCTGTTAGGTTTAAGTGACAGATATAGTGTGGTTCTGTATGTTGCCATATCAAATAATTTATTAATAAACTTACTAGCCGCTGCCAGCGGCTTCGCCTTCGTGGATGGCGGAAATTATCCCGAGGGTGTATCCTATGTGTTAATCCAGGTCATAAACTACCTCTGTGTTAAGTTTCATCCTGATCCATTCAGCCGTTTGAGCGTGAAGAAGAGACAAACATACAACACACACATTCACTCACAAACTAGGTTTTAGAACTAGGTCTAACTATAACTAAGTTCCTATTGTATTCTTCTTCTTTTCGTGTGGTTAGTGACTAACCTGGTGTCATAGTTTTTAAGCTGCCCATGGGCCTCTGACTTAGCTTCACATGCTGTTGAGAAATATCTCTCAGACATGCCGGTTTCCTCACGATGTTTTCCTTCACCGATTTTTAAGCAAGTGATAATTATACAAAACGCACATGATTCCGAAAAAATCAGAGTTGCGTGCCTTGGGTTCGAACTCGAGACCTTTGGCTTGTCAGTCCGACCAGCACTAGGCTATCACTGCTTTATTGTATTTCTAATTATTTATTTATAC
This sequence comes from Hyppa rectilinea, assembly GCA_951799385.1. Classification (NCBI taxonomy): domain Eukaryota; kingdom Metazoa; phylum Arthropoda; class Insecta; order Lepidoptera; family Noctuidae; genus Hyppa; species Hyppa rectilinea. The sequence continues at coordinate 2,607,915 of OX637327.1, forward strand.
ATATATAATGTTAAACTGACTGACTGGGTGATATATCAACGCACAGCCCAAACCTAGAACCTAGAGACTTGACATTTTGCACATAATACATATAATGTAGGCAAACACTAAGGAAACGGCTTGGTACGTGACGATGGTAAGCGACCAGACGGAATGACTTTGTTGCCTTGGAAGGTGGGTAGGCCTCTGGTGTGGGACGCAACCTGTGACGACACCCTTGCGCCATCTCATGTTCTTAGCACGGCGGGCTGTGCTGGCGCCGCTGCTGCCGCTGCTGAGACCCTCAAGCGGCGTAAATACAGTAACCTGATGTGTAACTACAGATTTGAGCCGTTTGGGGTCGAAACTCTAGGGTCAAGGGGCCCGAGTGCGCAACTCCTTTTTAAGGAAATTTCTCGCCGATTCGATCCGATCAGAGGGCTGGATTGTTCTTTGGCCAAAGAATTAGCATTGCCATTCAACGTGGCAATGCTGCCAGTCTTCTTCATAAAAGTGACAAGTGGAAGCGCGGAGTCTCCTAATACAAGCAATTCCTTGCTTAAAAGGTGATCTCCAATAATATGTCTCAAAAAGCCTGATGTAATTGAAATAAACGTTTTTTTTTTTTTTTTTTTTTTTTCTGGGCATTTTTCCTGATGACAGCGATGCGGATGAGTACTTCGACGCCTAAGTGTCCTTTTTGTCTTTTTTGGATTTATTTGTATATATAGTTAGTTAGATAGTCTTTTAATTTAAGTATTTATAAGTTTTTATTGTATAAGATTGTAGAAATTTAAAGATCATTACATAAATAAATGTTGAACACTAAGGATGGATTTTTTTTCCAAAAAAAAATCCTTCCTTAAATAGGGGCTTAAAGTTTGTATGAAGAATCTTATTCCTTGATTAAATAAATTTGAAATTTAGCATAAATATTTATCTGAGTAAATTATAAAGTCTGTAATTTTTTGTGTTTCTAAACAACCCGTTAACTGGGGTAAATCGGTGAGGGAAAACATCGTGAGGAAACCAGCATGCCTGAGAGATATTTCCTCAACAGCATGTGAAGCTAAGTCAGAGGCCCATAGGCAGCATAAAAACTCTGACACCAGGTTAGTCACTAACCACACAAAAAGAAGAAAAATGGGGTATGGGATGGGGGGTGTCAAAGTTTAATTGTAGAAGACCAATCTTAAATAAAGTAGACACGTAACCCTCCATTTTTGTCTCCAGGTATCTGCGTGGGTGACGGAGCTGGTGCTCTCCCACCCATCTCTCGAGGACCGGAAGGCGGCGCTCGCGTGTGTACTCCGTGTAGCCCTGAGTTGTTGGAATATCGGCAACTTCAACGGTGCTATGGAGATTGTTGCTGGGCTGAAGTAAGTGTTATTTTTTGTACTATTTATTACTTCCATTGTATTCTTTGTAGAGGTCCATGGGCAGCATAAAAAACTCTGACACCAGGTTAGTTACTAACCACACGAAAAAGAAAGGAAGACTTCCATAGTCTTTTCAACGAAGAATTTCACATTTCAACCAAATTCAAAGTCATTTATATAAAGAAAGAAGCAACACTTTTAATTGGAGCTTCGCACAGGAAGATCACAAATCAAACACACTATTAATACATAAACAAAAAAACAAAAGTAAATTACGAATAAAAAAAGTAAAAATTAAACATGTCTCTAGGAGGCCAAAAGATTTTTAATTTACGATTTTAAATTTAAAAAAACTTGAGAGGTGTCAAGGGACATAGATAGAACGAAGTTCCTTTCGATTAATTAGTGAAGGAATTGTAATTTTATCTCTTTTAAGTTATAATAATCAAATAAATTTGATCTAAAATTAACCAATCAAAAAATATGCAAAAATATTGATTAAAAAGACATCATATTTTACTCCCAAAAAAGTGTCGTTACAACTTTTGGTCGTAATTCCGTCTAGCCCCCTTTCGCAACGCGCGATAAGGAACTTCGTTCCAAAAAAAAAAACAATTACGAAAAGAGGTAGCCCATCGTCATCGGGAACAGGTTCCTACCTATATGTGCCGTGTTCAGCAGTACCGCTTTCTGGATGAAGCCCTTGATCCAGCTTCGTAACGAGAGCCTCCTCAGGTGTTTGTTGAGGCCCTTGGCTATTATGTCATCACCTCTGTTAAGGTAGGGTGCTTTTGTTGTTAGTATCACCTCATTATACATTACACTATTATTATTATTATTATTATTATATTTGGTCGATCCATCAGGTTAAGCTACACTTGCCGGGGTTAAACTCCTCCGTGTCTCGGAAAGCACGTTAAGCCGTTGGTCCCGGCTGTCATTCTTGGATCTTTGAGAGTCGTTACGGGTCGTTAGAAGCCTGAAAATCTGACAGCCAATCTTGCCAAGGAGTATCGTATTACCCAGTAACTCACTGGGTTCTGGAGGTCAGATAGGCAATCGATCCATGTAAAATATTCAGGTATATGCAGTTACACTGGAAGCTGACCCCAACAAAGTTAGGAAAAGGCTAGACAGGCAGATGTGATCAGATTTTTCATGTTATGTTTACCTTGCTGACCTGATAAAAGCTACGATTAGTATGCAAAACTATTCCATGTCGGACTCAAGCCGGGTACAATCGGTTAGCTGATGGTAATCAGCCTAATTGTTGTCGAAATCGACTGCGGTTAATCGTCGACCCGTCGCCGCGACTTGCGATACGATCAATTCGTGGTCACCGATTTTATATTAATTGGTGCTGAGATACTCATGTGGGTAGTTTATAAACGGTTAAATTTTAGTTGTTTTAATCCCCGTATGGGGTCATTGTACTCATTATACCGAGCAACTTTTACCATGGGACCGAACCTGAAATTGCGAAAAAAAAATAGCTGTGCAAGTACAGACGCCAGCACATCAAGCTATCCCTGTCAAATTTTCTCAATTAAAAATGAACCTTATGTCTTTGCAATAAAGTTGAAATACTATCAAAGAAATTTGACAGATTGTGGTAACTCGATGTGCTGGCCTCTGTACATATTGACGAGTTAGGCGAACATAAATGTTGAGATGCATCCCTGATGACTCTAAGCGAATGGGTTACTGCTACTTCGGAACATAAAGGGCTAAATAAGGAACATGGATGGGTTTTAGTCAGTAAGAGTCTGACACTCCCTTCCGCTCCACCTATGATGATAATTCCCCCCTTAAAAAAAAAGGTCATAAACTACCTCTGTGCCAAGTTTCATCCAGATCCGTGCAGCCGTTTGAGCGTGAAGGACGGACCAACATACAAACTCACACACATACACTCACAAACTTTCACCTTTATCTATACTATATATGTTTATTGTATATATGTTTGGTTGTAATGAATAGGCTCAAAAACTACTGGACCGATTTTACCGTTGAAAAGCTTAGTTTTCTAGGAGTAACATAGGCTACTTTTTATCCCGGGAAAAATAACGGGTCCCACGGGAAAGACCACGGGAGCGAAGCCGCGGGCAAAGTGCTAGTAATTAATATTAGTGTGATTCTAAAGAAATTTCAAGACAAGAAAAGAAGATGAAGAACAGAAGACCTCGGTGCAGTCAGCAGGGGTTTCTTTCGGCCTTCAGCTGTTGAGAGTCTGTAGGCCGGCGGAAACTACTTGCTGACTGTACCTATAAACAACAGTGAAGAACCGAAGACGAAGAAGATTTGGAGAAGAAGAGAAGATTGGAGTATCAAGAAACTCTAGATTTAAAACTGTATTCATTTATTTTGTAGTCTTTGCAAATAACGAGCGCACGTCATTTGACATATTCATTCTGTCAATCAATGGGTTTTAGCCAGTAAGAGTCTGATAATACCTTCCGCTCTACCCAGAGCGGGAGGGGACATTTGATGACTTCTTACCCTCAGAAAAAAAAATATGGCTAGGCAATTGATTGATTATGTGTTTAGTTCTGGTTTGTATTGATATATACTATCATCATCTGCCTAGCCTTTTCCCAACTATGTTGGGCCTTCCTGTCTAACGGGATGCAGGTGAATACCAGTATTTAACATGGAGCGACTGCATATCTGACCTCCACAACCCAGTAACTAGGCAATAGGATACCCCTTGATAAGACTGGCTTTCGGGCTTCTGACGACCCGTAACGACTGTCAAAGATGCACAAATGACAGCCGGGACCAACACCTTTTTTTTTGGTAGTAAATCATCCAATGACTTCTCCCGCTCTGGGTGGAGCGGAAGGAAGTGTCAGACTTTTACTGAATAAAACCTTTCCATATTCCTTCCTTAGCCCTTTGTGTTCCGGGGTAGCGGTAACCCTTTCGGACAATCCCGTTTAGGGACCAACAGCTTAACGTGCTTTCCAAGGCACGGAGGAGTCTCGGTATTAACCTTTAGCTGCCGACCTGGTCTAAACGTAACACTTACGCCGACGTGACGACTGAGAGACGTCAAACTTTAAGTACTGAAATAAAATGTGTATTTGCATGCAAAATTTTTCTATTTTATACATTAAAAAGATTGGTGTTTGAGGTAACAAACTACAGAATTAAAAAAAAAACACGCTATTTTTCAGGTAAAATCAACATTTATTCGAGAGATCACAATTATTTGGCACTAAATTTTAAGGACTTACTTCAGTCACGTTTTTCTCTAAAATTAAATAATTAACAACAAATGAACTTAAAATATGTTATCTTCTTTAAACTATTATCAAAATAAAACGTAAATCTTACTTCTTAGTTAAAAAATAAAAATAATGACAGCTCTCGAATATTTGGAACATTCACTACTCACGTTTGCAGTCAATGCATATTTGTAGGCAGCAAGCAAGGCACATTGGTTTCTTGCATTTGCAGCAACAGTACTTCGTTCGCCTTTCCAACTTCGTTCGTCTTTCTAACACCTGAATCTGGATTCTGATAAGTTTTTGGTGGTAGAGGCTCGGGCATATCGGCGGGTCCAATAACTCGCTCGATACTTAGCCGCAATTCTCGTGGGATCCTATAATTGTAGAGGCGTAATTTCATTTCCGGGAGGACTAATTCACGTGCCAGCATTAGTAAAAATCGGCCACGACTGATGTCGCCCTTGTTTGTGCACTTGTTGTACAATACATAACTATTAACACCGCTCATATCTATCAACCTGTAAAACAAAGTCATAGGCCAACGTCGAGTTCTTCGAGAGCTCAACACGGGGATATGCCTCAGGATATACCTCAACATCATCCTCATCGGATTGTTCGGATTCCGTGTTGTGATCGCTCTCTAAAATAAAATCAGGATCGCCTACATCGTCGTCAAAATCACTACAGTTGTCGTCACTCTCGTTTATGAGATTTTCACATATTATCTCTTTACCTTCTAAACGCCTATTCTGTTTTCGCAGTTACGGGGGCTTCTCGGGAACTGAACCGTCATCGTTTGCAGGTTTTTCCGCTTACTAGACGTGATGTTTCTCCTTTTAGGCATTCTGTAATTAAAAGTATACTTTTAAAGCCGATGTGACGTCAATCAGACACTATAAGCTACCACACATGAATACCGAGGTGACGACCAAGAGACGTACGAAATTTAGTACCTACATAAACACCGTACTTACGTCTGTGAGACGTCGATTGCTTCAATACGGAGACTTGTGCACTCGCCGCGGGCGCAGCGTCGACTGATGGCTTGCAACGCGGAGGGAGGAAGGTAGCGGGAAGGGCGACGCCGAAGGTGGCGTGATTTTAGAAATATTTCAAAATTAAAAGTTATTACGTCTGTGAGACGTATAGGTCGGTAGTTAAAGGTTAATATACTAACGAGTCCAAAATTCCATTGGCAGTTAGAGAACGTATTTAGCGCCTCGTACTCCTATAATCTTGTTACAAATTGTATAACACGATTTTCCAATATGGGTTTAATGGGCCTTGTAGTGTTGACAAAATGGAAGGGAATGGTTATTCCACGTGTGTCGCAATTAGGGTACTCCGGGGTAATGGCACAACATACGATGGCAATGTATTTAATTTTTAATTCTTTCGCGTGGTTGGTAACTCCCCTTACTCCACCTCGCGGGTCCAGTGCAGCTTTGTGGATGGCATGCCTTCCAATTTTGCTTCTAGAACATTGCCCATTACTCACAATGTGAGAATCAGTCTTCTTTTTCTTCTTTTCGTGTGGTTAGTGACTAACCTGGTGTCAGAGTTTTTACGCTGCCTCTGACTTAGCTTCACACGCTGTTGAGAAATATCTCTCAGACATGCTGGTTTCCTCACGGTGTTTACCTTCACCGATTTCTAAGCAAGTGATAAATATACAATACGCACATGAATCCGTAAAACCAGAGATGCGTTGCCTTGGGTTCGAACTCGAGACCTATGACTTGGCAGTCCGACGGTTACACCAATAGGCTATCACTGATGTTAACTATGAGTCAGTAAGAGTCTGACACTCCCTTCCACTCGACCCAGGGGGAGTAATTTCATCTTCTTTTCGTGTGGTTAGTGACTAACCTGGTGTCAGAGTTTTAATGCTGCCCATGGGCCTCTGACATAGCATCACATGCTGTTGAGAAATATCTCTCAGGCATGCCGGTTTCCTCACGATGTTTTCCTTCACCGATTTTAAGCAAGTGATAATTATGAATCCGAAAATTCAGAGGTGCGTAATTTCATGATTTACTACCATAAAAAAAGGTTTGAAACTAGAACCTTCAACTAAGCCACAACCACGTGCACCGGGCGGCCATTTTACTGCTCGCTACAAAGCATAAAATACGATTATCCACAAAACTTTGTCAAAACTATTCGCCCGTATTACACTTCAGAACTCGGACCCGCTTCAACCTTTATGTCAAGATTGTCCTTGAGTCTACGTGTCATGTTTCCATGTCATATGATATCACCCTTACTTAAAGAACGGATAGACAGAGATATCCGCTGGCTAGACGTTGTTCTTTTGTTTTATTCAAAGAGATTTCAGATACTGTTGCCATGAAAAAGTGTCATAGAATAAAGCTAGAGACAGACTGTTTACGAACGCAATGTATGCGATGAATTATGATATCTTTTTTTTATTTTGTGGTCGGGAAATCATCAAATGACTCGTCCGGCTCTTGGTGGACCGGAAGGGAGTGTCAGACTCTTACTGACTAAAACCCAACCATGTTTTGTATTCCGCTATTTTCTTCTTTAAAACTGGATTGATCTAAAAAAATTTTTTTTTTAATTAGAGGAAAAGTATACATATTATTATGTTTCTATTATTTTCTTTTCTGTTAAAAACTTATCTTTGTCTGATAGTAGTCTGAACATGGCGCGGCTATTTTGAATTGTCATAATTATTTCTTTTAGTGACTATGTTTTGGAAAAAAATGAAATGATAGGGGCAGGCACTAATTAAACACTCTCCCTCTCCTTCTCTCTCTCTCTCTCTCTCTCTCTAGAGGCATTATCCTCGAAGAAAACAGGAATGCGTTTGTAATTAGCTAAGCCCAATAGAGTTCCCTCTTAAGGACACACCAATTGGCCCACGTTGTATCGCATACGTTGCATACATGGGGCCAGTTTGTCACTGGCTTAAACGTGAGCCCGAATTTCATTGACGCCATCTTGTATCACAAAATGCAGTTACAGATTGATAAAATATAACATGAGATGTAACACAAATTGACTCGTTGGTCTAGCGATCGTAAGCGCCAAGCATAAAATTCTTCGGTCAACCAAAATACCTACAATATTATTCGGCTTACAAATTATGAACACGAAAAAAACGCCGCTAACATATCAAACAGATGAACATTAATATAATTTCGACAAAAAAGATGGTCGTTAATTATAATTAATCGCGGTTTTGTACAAATAATTATAATGAACGGCCATTTTTGTTTCCAACCAACAGAATGTACTTATATTATTTATGTAACTGACTGTTAATTTGTGATTTCACATTATGTTTGTATTTCCCAAACGTAAAGCAGAGGTGTAATGTCATTAGAGAATACAATCCCGGGATCCCGAACCCCGGGATCCCGGCATCCCGAATCCCGGAATCCCGGACGTTTTCTGACCCCGAAAATTCCGGGACTGTACTTGGCTAGTCTCGGGATTTTCGGGATTGCCACAAGCACTCCGTAGTCCGTTGCGCCTTAACCTTACCTAGATTATATTAATAGCATTTATTACATAATATCGCCAAAATAACAAACCTTTGATACGCGTACGATACGTACTACATAATATATTATTGTGATTTGTTTTGTGCAATAAAATTAAAAATACGTATATTTCAAGAAATTACTCGTTTTTTTCGATTTGAGAATTATTAGAAACCACATAGTCTGATCCCGGGATAGCCCCGAGATCCCCAGATTACGCATCAAGAATCCCGTAATACCGGGATTGAAAAACATAGTCGAGATTGTATTCTTTTTATTGTCATCTTCTTCTAGTTTTTGCCTACGGCTTCGCCCGCGTGGGGTGTCAGAAACTATGCCACGGGTGGCAGAATTCCTTCTTCTTCTTTTTGTGTATTTAGTGACTAACTTGGTGTCAGAGTTTTTATACTACCCTGCAATTTTATCTTCAGTTGCTGTTGAGAATATCCCTCAGACATGCTGGTTTCCTCACGATGTTTTCCTTCACCAATTTTTAATCAAGTGATAATTATACAATACGCACATGAATCTGTAAAATCAGAAGTGCGTGGCTTGGGTTCGAACTCGAGACCTATGACTTGGCAGTCCGACGGTCACACCACTTGGCTATCACTGCTGCGTAATTCCCTAATATATTATTTTCAGTGCCGTCCACCCGGCACAAATCTAGAATCCATCGGGATTTTAGATAGCTACTGAAAAAATCTAGAAATAAAAACCCAATAACACTTTGCACGACCTTGAAATCGAACCCATGTCTCGACACTGTCCCTGTGACCGCGAAACCAACGTGCAATCCATTCTGAAATATTACAAATATAATTATTGTCAAGCAACATGTTTTATATAAAACCGGACATTGCATAACTTTCATGTTTTTTAAGACGACGCCGCAATATTCCTCACCCCTTAATATATACAGGACCAAATCTAAATATAAAATACATGCCAAGAGCGAATCGGACTCGCATACGAAGGGTTCCCTAACACCATACAAAGTCAAACTCAAACTCAAAGCATTTATTTCATGCTAGCTTTTGCCAGCGGCTTCGCCCGCGTGTATGAAGGTAATTATCCCACGGGAACCGTACATTTTCCCGGGATAAAAAGTAGTTTATATGCTAGGTATTCCAGACTATACCACGTATAATCTATGTTTGTGCCAAGTTTCATCCAGATCCGTTAAGTTTATTCGCTACAAACATACATACAAATCTTTCCTCTTTATAATATTAGTATAGATAAACCAATTGACTATTTGAAACGGTCAAAAATAAAATACGAAATCACATAGAAAAACGACCTCCCATCACCGTGCAAAACTTAAATATTATGTAATTGTAAAATTGCATTTAATGCTAATAAGTGTTCCATTTGACTCTAAAAATCTGTGACGTCACTTAGTTATATTTTATACAAATCACAATCAAATGCCGCGTTTTGACAATTCATAAAAAGTAACGTTATTGACTTACATTTCAAATATCCAATTACACTTTTGAATTGTCAAGGGGTCGGTCAGTCAGAAAGATGAAGCTAGTTGCTCATTCCAAAGCAGTAGGCACCTGTGGAGAAGAACATACAATATTTAACACCACCTAAATTAACGAACTAATAACGTGTAATTAGTAATAATTATTTAATACGTAATTTAATAATGTAATTTCGATAAATATAGTTGCGGTGTGGGCGCCATCTCTTCTTACCAATTTGTACGCCAAGATACGCGGCGGAACAAGATGAAACATTTCTGTATTTAATATACAAATAAATAAACTTACTTACATAACTGAGGAGCTCGTGGCAAAGTAATAACAGTCGCACGGATTGATTCATCAGGTTAAGCTACGGTTGCCGGGGTTGGACCGTGGATGGTTGACCTTTTTTACATATCGAGACTCCTCCGTGCCTCGGAAAGCACGTTAAGCCATTCGTGGATCTTTGACAGTCGTTACGGGTTGTCAGAAACCCGAAGGTCTGACCGCCAGTCTTCCCAAAGGGTGTCGTATTACCATCGGTTAGGAGGTCAGATAGGCAATCGCTCCATGTAAAACACTGGTATTCAGCTGCATCCGGTTAGAATGGAAGCCGATCCCAACATAGTTGGGAAAAGGCTAGGCAGATTTGTTATTGTATAATATCAGCGGTAGAACCATACAGTCTGTGACAATTTCAATTATCTATCTATTACGGTTGGATCTTAAGTTTTTACCTTATTTTTTTTAATTATTAGTTCTTATTTATTTATTGGTCTATCTACAATCTTTACACTGTTCAACCGAGATAACACAAGCAAACATGCAAGTCAAGTGCACAATATTAGGCGATACACAGAGACACAGCACACAATAAGAATATTGTATTTAAAATAAAAACTACAGTAGCTATAATTACGGAAATGATGAATAATTTTCATACAATTTTAGTTTTTTTTTTTTAATTTTTTTTTTTAATATCTACAAATAATGACAATAGTTCAGGAAATCGAGCGTAACATATTATAACCTGTTATCTACATATTTATTTTCTTATTATATATAGTTAATAGAAATATATTATAATCTGTGAACATTTCAACTGTCTACCTGTTATGGTTCATGAGACGCCCGCAGTCAAACGAACCGGCAGCGGAGGCTAAGTAATCTCAAACTCAAACTCAAAGCATTTATTTCAAATAAAACCTGTAACTTTTGATTCGTCAAAGGGGCGGTCAGTCAGAAAGATGAAGCTAGTTGCCCATTCCAAAGTAGTAGATACCTATGGAGAAGAACGGGCAAGAAACTCCACGGACACTCTTTTAAATCAAAATATGGTTACAAAATCTGAGTTACGTCATTCATGTTAAAATATACATGTGAGAACGATTTTATTTCAAAAATTAACTTAAATTTTAGGGTTCCATTTGCCGCCCTTAGGTGCGGAATCCTAAAAAATTTCCCCGTTAACTCAATTTGTACGAGAAGCGAGGGAAAAGGGGTTCAATACAGATTCCCCGAGTTTTAGGGACACTAATAATAACGTTATGAATCGCCCCAGTTTCCCCAAATTGGGGTTGCGTGTTATGTCCGTCGTCCTTATATCCCTATGTACGCTTAAATCTTTAAAACTGCGCAACGAATTTTGATGCAGTTTTTTTAATAGATAGAGTGATTCGAGAGGAAGGATTATGTGTATAATTAATTGTCGACATATTATGCGGGCGAAGCCGCGGGCGGAAGCTAGTTTAAAATAAATGATTTGACTTTGACTTTAATACGTACTTATTACGGCCGCAGATCATATTTTGGTCAATACACAACCTGACATTGATCTACAATTGACTATTTGAATCGGTTATGAATAAAATATGAAATCAGATGGAAAAAAGACAGCTCGTCATAAAAACCTCCATTACCGTACAGAAATTAAATATAATGCGAAGATTTAATTGTTGAACTGCAATTAATGCTAATAAGTATTCCATATGATTTTAAAAATCTTTGACGTCACATTGTTATATTTCATACAAATCACGTACAAATTCCGCGTTTTGACGGTTGATAAAAAGTAACGTTATTGACTATACTTTCAAATACCCATTCTGCAATAACGTAAACCTTAACGTCAAATGTTCGTACCAGGCTCACAGTATCTCATATACGTCAGACATTACCACTTTATTTATGGTCACAATAAAGAAAGAGAGACGTGTAACTCCGCTCATAATAAATTTCCAGACTCAACATATTAGGTGGAAGGTCAGTGGAGCTCAGAGTTAGTTCTACTTCTTTTCGTGTGGTTAGTGACTAACCTGGTGTCAGAGTTTTTAAGCTGCCCATGGGCCTCTGACTTAGCTTCACATGCTGTTGAGAAAAATCTCTCAGACATGCTGGTTTCCTCACGATGTTAACCTTCACCGATTTTTCAGCAAGTGATAATTATACAATACGCACATGAATCTGTAAAATCAGAGGTGCGTGCCTTGGGTTCGAACTCGAGACCTATGACTTGGCAGTCCGACGGTCACACCAGTAAATTAGCTAAAATGGGTTTTTTTTTGAGAGTGGGAAATCTTCAATTGATCCCTCCTGCTCTGGGTGGAGCGGAAGGGAGTGTCAGAATCTTACTGACTAAAACCCATCCATGTTCCTTCCTTAGCCCTTTATGTTCCGGGGTAACGGTAACCCTGACGGACAATCCCGCTTACCCGGCTTTCAAATAATCCCACTTACCCGAATGCAATCCCACTTACCCGGAATCCCGCTTACCCGGGATTCCGCTTACGCAGTAGTGAATAAATGAAGTGTTAAATGAGATATGAATAACTTGTTCAAGGGGCCAAGATAAAGTCACAGTTTCATTAACGATAACGAAATTAGATAAATCCAAAATGTATGGAATTGGCATAAGCTTTCGAAATGTCACGTGATCAATTGTTTTTGATCGCTAAGTGCTAGACAATGTCAAATTGTGTAACGAAACTCGATCAATATTCCCATACAAAGCGTTGAAAAGTGCCGTTCTTGACAATCCGAATCGCTGAGATAACGAACGGTGTGAACAACAATTTTCTAAATCGAATCGACACGGAGCTATTGACACTTGTCTAGGCCCCCAGGGGCTCCAATTAACGACATTGGGGGTCCGTTTACTATTATGAACTAGCTTTTGCCAGCGGCTTCACCCGCGTTTGTAGGTAATTATCCCACGAGAACCGTATATTTTGCCCGGATAAAAAGTAGCCTATGTGCTATTCTAGACTATAATCTATATCTGTGCCAAATTTTATCCAGGTACATTCAATAGTTTTTGCGTGAAAGAGGAACAAACATCCATCCATCCTCACAAACTTTCGCATTTATAATATTAGTAGGATTTACTCAATACCTATATCTGTCACGGTCAGGCATACAACTACAACATACCAAGATTAAAAGTATCAAAAACATAACATTACGCCTTGTTTTGACAAAGGGTTAAACAGTGATATACCCATAGTAAGAACTAGCTGTGCCTGCGTCTCGTCCGCGTGGAATAGTGACTTTTCGAGCAGCATACCTTAACAAATGTTCACCGTGATTCTTTAAATTGACATAACTTTTTTATTTATGAACTGATTGACACGAAATAAACACTCAATGTTAAGTGAAGCTTACTACAATATATTAGTGAAACCCGCATCTAAATCGAATAAGCGGTTTCTGATATTAGCGTGCACAAACATACAGACAAACAGACAAACCGAAAAACAGACAAAACATTTTTTTATTATAATTTCGGGTTCCACATCGATAAAATAACAACCCCTGCTACTTTTTTATATATATTTCCTTTGTACAGACACCACTTTTCTACAATATTATTATATGTACCTATAGACTACGCTTCGCCAGTTATGTTTAAGTCCCATGTAATAGGGGGCGAGCCTATTGCCATCGACCGAGAACAAATCCAGGCTCCAGGCCGCTACTGAGGGCGCGGGCCTGCGGACGGTGAGTAATGGGTGACTCACCGTCCGATCAGCACCAGGCCCGTGCCGGACGGCGCGTATATGTTCCACGCGCGCCTCAAAGAGATGTCAGCATATGAAGGGGCCCCTCAGGGCCAAGCCTGCCGGGTAAGCGGGATTGTCCGAAAGGGTTACCGCTACCCCGGAACATAAAGGGCTACGGAAGGAACATGGATGGGTTTTAGTCAGTAAGAGTCTGACACTCCCTTCCGCTCCACCCAGAGCGGGAGCAGTCATTGGATGATTTCCCAGCCTTAAAAAAAAAGGCCGCTACTGAGAAGTTCCTAATGGACAAACCCAAAAACACTTTTGCCCGACCTGGGTATCGAACTGACGACCTCAAGCTTAGCAGTAGCGATCCAATCTGCCTGCCTTTTCCCAACTATATTAAGGTCGGCTTCCAGTCTAAACGGTTGCAGCTGAATACCAGTATTTTACATGGAGCGACTGCCTATCTGACCTTCACAACCCAGTCACTAACTGGGTAATACGATACCCCTTGGTAAGACTGGCTATTAGACTTTCGGGCTTCTGACTACCACCAGACCAACGGGGCGATTTATCAATGAAACTGTTACAAACTCCCTCCGGCGCCGGCGCCGGGTTTGTTTTTTTTATCAGATAGTTTTTGAACGGAAAATACACTCGAGAGCAATGAATCCGGGTCACTTAAAGAATCCTAAAAATCTCGGAAACTAAAAATGCTAGGTTAATGCAATAAATTGTATTTAATAGACAATGTAATACTCCTTAAATGAAGGTATTAAAACTTCTTAGTTTTTGTAAAGTTATATCATAAAAAAATCAAATTTGAAAAAGGGCCACTTTCGAAGATGGAACTACGAAATTACAGCATTTGGTTTTGCTTTTGTTTGTAATCTGTCATTTATGTGGGTACATAAACCATGTTGATAGTGCTCTATATTCATTATTCAAGCTGAAATTATGTCGCTTACGCCTGAAGAATGCACCAGAATACTTACAATGCTGGAAACCGGCCGGAGTCAGCGCGATACAGCCAGGACTGTCGGTGTGTCGCTGTCAACAGTACAAAGAGTTCTCCGACGTTACGAAGAAACTGGTTCTAACCTACGCAGACCAGGAACGGGCAGAACCAGGTGTACCACAGCACGAGAAGACCGATACTTGGTGAACACCATGCTTCGAAATCGCTTTCTCACAGGAACTGAACTCACAAATCAGTTTCGACACCTCGGAGGAAGTAACCCAAGTGCATGGACAGTAAGACGTCGGCTTGCTGAATCTAACTTAAAACCCCTTAGACCTGCAAACGGCCCTAAACTGGAGCGTGGGCATCGTATTTCAAGACTAAGATATGCCCAGGGCCACGTAAATTGGAGTATTGAAGATTAGTCAAAAGTTATGTTCTCCGACGAATCAAAATTTATGCTCTACAAGCACGATGGAAGACACAGAGTGTATCGAAGACCAAGGGAAAGATTCAAGCAAGCATGCATCGAAGAAAAAGTAGCCTACGGTGGTGGGTCTGTACTTGTGTGGGCCGGAATTTCTTCTGAAAGTCGCACAGAGCTGGTGATCATAGAAAACGGCTCTTTAACTAGCGTAAGATATGTGGAAGAAATCCTCAATGATCACGTTGGTCCATTTATGGTCAATTTAGGTGAGGATGCTATATTTATGCATGACAATGCCCGACCTCATACAGGTAGGATTGTGAATGACTACCTTCAAGAGATGAACATTACTCGTATGGAGTGGCCAGCGCGCAGCCCGGATAACAACCCGATCGAGCATGCTTGGGACGAGCTAGGCAGATGCGTAAAACAACGAAACCCTCCCCCAATCACGCTTCGTGAGCTCAAAATTGCTCTCACAGAGGAATGGGAGAATATTCCCCAAAATCGTATAAGGAACTTGGTGTACAGCATGCCAAACCGCGTAAACGCAGTAATGGAAGCACGAGGAGGCAATACGAAGTATTAAAATTCAAGAAAATCGTAATAAAGTTCAAAAATTTCATGTTTCCTATTTTTGTTTTAAGGAGAGATCAGCAGTTTTTTTCTTTATGTAATTTTGTGTTAATAAAATGTATGGTGACTCATATTTTTTTTACTTTCATTTAAGGAGTATTACATTGTCTATTAAATACAATTTATTGCATTAACCTATCATTTTTAGTTTCCGAGATTTTTAACATTCTTTAAGTGACCCGGATTCATTGCTCTCGAGTGTAATTTAAGTACTTCCTGCATAATAAACGGTTGGCGCAGTAGTTGAGCAATTGACTGCTGCGCAGCATGTCGCGGGTTCGGTTCCCGCACGGAACAAATATGTGTACGACCTGAAAGTATTCGTTCCGGGTCTGGGTGTTTGTCTATCTATAATATGTATGTAATTACAAAAAAAAATGTATGTAAGTAGTTTATCAGCCATCTCGTTACCATTACACAAGCATTAGGTTGCTTAGCTTGGGACTATATGGCGTTGTGTGAAATGTCCAAGGATATTATTATTATTAATTCCGTGTAAGACATTTCAACTGAAGCCAGTGACTTCCTTTTAAGACAGCCCTCAAGACAGCCATGACTGTAGCTGTGAACACGCCTGTCAACTTGTCACTGCTTTGATCTTTAACTTTTTGGTTCTCAGTTCATTACACTGACTTTGCTTGACTTTGAGTTGGGATGGGAATGTTTATAATTAGGACTACAAACGTGTCTTTGTTTGTTTATGAAATGGTAAATTGTTGTCTATTGTTTTGACCATGTGGAGGTATTTACTTAAACGATTTTTACTTAACAGAAATAAATAAATCAATCTGCCTGCCTTTTTCCAACTATATTGGGGTCGGCTTCCAGTCTAACCGGATGCAGCTGAATACCAGTATTTTACATGCAGCGACTGCCTATCTGACCTCCACAACCCAGTAACAGGGTAATTTTCGGGCTTCTGACAACCCGTAACGATCGCCAAAAATGCACAAAAATAACGGCTTAACGTGCTTTCCGAAGCACGGAGAAGTACATACATATCATCTCGGAAAGGGATCTTCACCGTATCAACTCGAGCCCAGCAGTATTCTTTGTATGAAACTCCCTTCTGCAACGCACACGAATCGGAATCGTAACGTAGTTGCCTCGCCTCGAGACAAGCTCACAAACAAGGCGATACGGTGACGATCCTTTTCCGATTTGATATGTGTGCTACGACCCTTACTGGGTAATACGAAACCCCTTGGTAAGACTAAATATCAGACTTTCGGGCTTCTAAGGACCCGTAACGACTGTCAAAGATCCACGAATGACAGCCGGTACCAACGGCTTAACGTGCTTTACGCGGCACGTCACAGAAAGTTACAGAAAAATAAAGTTTATTTTTAACTATTTGCGCAAATGGATTAACTAGTAAAGATAAACTACGATAACATGTCCCGCCCCTTTAAAATTTAACGTTTAATAAGTTACGTTACGTGGTAGAAGATTTTTTGAATTCATGCAAAAAAAAAGGTATATCCATAAAGAAAAATAGGTATGAACATACAACATCCTGCTCTTTTTTGGAAGTCGGTTAAAAATGTAAAACTACCTAGCCTTTTACAACACGCTGGACTATCATATTGTGTTTCTTTCATATTATATCTCCTCTCTTCAAAAACACATTATTATGAATAGGGTGTTTTCCATAAGGCTTTTCCATACACCATAAGGATAATACTATTATCCCATAATTTATCATGACTACGTTTAGGAAGAAACCTATAAGCAGTAATAGCCTAGTATAGTGTCCGTCAGCCTGTAGTCATAGGTCTTGAGTTCGAATCCAAGTCACGCACATCTGTTTTTTAGGTTCACGTGCGTTTTGTTAAATTATCACCAGGTTAGTCACTTTCCTTACGAAAATGAAATCACTTGTTTCAAAATTGGTGAAGGAAAACATCGCGAGGAAACCGGCATGCCTGAGAGATATTTCTCAACAGCATGTGATAGCTTCACATGCTGTTGAGAAATATCTCTCAGGCTACATCAGCTACGGTGGCCGGGAGTCGTCACGTGGCTCCCGACGCCCGGGGCGTCTCCTGCGGCGGCTGGGACGGGAGGACCTTTCTCTCTCCCATCCCGGCACCTCCTTCGCGAGCATGACTTTTTCGCAGAAGGAGGTGACTTCCTCTCACTCCCTCTAGCCCCGGACCATGGCTTGCACCAGGGCCGGGCGCGAGAGGTTGGCGCCGCCGATCGCCTCTACGAGGACACGGCGGTGCTCCGCCCAAGCGGGGCAGGTTTGCACCGTGTGCTCTACCGTGTCCTCTGGGCGATCCTCGCAGTGGTGGGGACCAACGGCTTAACGTGCTTTCCGAAACACGCACCCATCCATGGACCAACCCCGGCAAGCGTAGCTTAACCTGATGAATCGATCCGTGCGGCTGTTATTACTTAGCCACGAACTCCTCATTAATTTTATGATCTTTATTTTTATTTTCTCTTACATACAAAGCGGTTGGGAGAGTACTACGCATCACGTACTCACTTTCAAATACTATAATATAAATGATTTAATCCTTTTCGAGGGTGGGAAATCAAGAAATGACCCCACCCGCTCTGGGTGGAGCGAAAAAGAGTGTCAGACTCTACTACTAAAACCCATCCATGTTCCTTCCTTAGCCCTTTATGTTCCGGGGCAGCGGTAACCCTTTTGGACAATTCCGCTGAAAATGATTTAATCCTGACAACCACACGAAACACAAGAAGTAAACCATAAAACACGTTTAATTTATATTTACTTCATCATCACAATAACGAATCACAAACTTCTATAAAAAAAAACAATAAGCGTTTTTCCTGTACAAAGTTTGGCAATAAAATTGAAACGGCCAGCTGTGCTCAAAGTTAACGTTAACAACTCCCCGGGGGGCGTTCTAAATGACCCCCTGGCCACTTAATGGGGACAAAAATCATTGGACACTTACCTGTACATGTGTTTTTGCGAGTTTTTTCCTCGAACGATTGGCCTCTTAAATAAAATAACATGTTTTTTCGTTGTAGATGTTTGACCGTCTTCAATCGAATCGAATCAGTCGAAATTGTTTATTGGTTTTGAATTCGGTGGCTGCAATTTTTAATTTTTTTTTGTTAATGGCATCTCGCAGTTCTATCATAGGGTTGTCTACTGCTTAACCGGACTTGCCTGTGGATGCCACCAAAGAATTGTAGCCCCAAGCCAGGGCTTATAAAAACTTACAAACTAAGCGACTACACGCTAAAGGCACTCCCTGTGGGGTACGGACCTGGTCTTAGGGCGTTGCTGGGGGAAGACAGCAAGGGGCAAGCGGGGGTTGTAATAAATGTTGATATTTATTTATTTATACTTACACCTACTATCCTTACAGGTGACCCCAATATAAAAATGACCTGGCACACATAACAGAATTTTGAAGAAAAAAAACTAATAATACTTAATCTACATAAATTATTATAAAATTTTAACCTAAAGTAAAAAAACAAACTTAACAAAGAATATTCATCATCATCTGCCTAGCCTTTTTCCAACTATGTTGGGGTCGGCTACCAGTCTAACCGGATGCAGCTAAATACCAGTATTTTATATGGAGCGACTGCCTATCTGACCGCCACAACCCAGTAACTGGGCAATACGATACCCCTTGGTAAGACTGGCAAAGAAAATTATAACCTAAAAAAAATTCAACAATACTCTTGCGAATTCACTCAGATTGCACGACAATATGGCAATCCTCTCATGCAATTCATTTAGTACATCTTTTGTGCGGGTGTTTTTGATAGTAGTGTTACATATTTTAGTGCAAAGACACATCCTGCCATGCAGTGATGGCGTGCAAATAATAATAAAATCCTTGGACATTTCACACAACGCCATATTGTCCCAAGCTAAGCAACCTAACGCTTGTGTTATGGTAACGATACATTTTTTTTTGTAAATACATACATATTATAGATAAAAAACACCCAGACCCAGAACAAATACTTGCAGGTCGTACAAATATTTGTTCCGTGCGGGGATCGAACCCGCGACATGCTGCGCAGCAGTCAATCGCTCAACCGCTGCGCCAACCGTGTCGTCAAATAAAAGCAAAAGGTCACTCATTCATACATTCACTTACTGATTAGCAGCAGTGATAGCCTAGTGGTGTGACCGTCGGACTGCCAAGTCATAGGTCTCGAGTTCGAACCCAAGGCACGCACCTCTGATTTTACAGATTCGTGTGCGTATTGTAATAATTATCACATGCTTAAAAATCGGTGAAGGAAAACATCGTGAGAAAACCAGCATGTCTGAGAGATATTTCTCAACAGCATGTGAAGCTAAGTCAGAGGCCCATGGGCAGCTTAAAAACTCTGACGCCATGTTAGTCACTAACCACACGGAAAAGAAAAGAAGACTGATTAAACATAAAATCTCAAAAACGAATGGACCTATGTAGATGAAACTTGGCACAGATGTAGATTATGAGTAGTAGACGTCAGCTAAGAAAGGATTTTAGGGAACTCCCCCTGTAAAGGGGTGAAACAGGGGTTGGAAGTTTGTATGAATTTTCAACATTGACGCGGACGAAGCCGCAGGCAAATTTTGTTGCACGTTTTCATATTTTTTTCTAGTTAATTACGATGTTGTTTTGTGGTGGATGTTATGTATACTTTTAATAGGGATACATACCAGTACTGTTGTAATTTTTTGTTGTGTTTTATCTATACTAATATTATAAAGAGGAAAGATTTGTATGTATGTTTGTAACGAATAAACTCAACAATCTGGATCTGGATGAAACTTGGCACAAAGATAGATTATAGTCTGGAATAGCATATAAGCTACTTTTTATCCCGGAAAATGTACGGTTCCCGTGGGATGGTTTTCTACATACACGCAGGCGAAGCAGGCAATAGCTAGTTTTTACTAAAAGGAAACATTCCCTTATCACAAAATCTACATTTTACTAATCTTGTAAGCCATTTTTTAAAAAACTTGGTCTGTTACCACTTCCTGCACTTTATATATACGCAATCTGTAACTTTGTCTACAGTAATAAGGGATTGTTCAGAAAAGCTTATGAAATAATCTCTCGTCCAACAAAAGATCCACACAGACTTGTAACGAAGGAGAATCCTAAATCAGCCAAGTATGCTAAAAGTTGCCTTGTGATGTGTGTACGCATTTTCAACAAAATTCCGAAAGAACAGAAATGTATAAATAATTATAATTCATTTAAAAATAAACTGTATAAGTGTCTGATTGGACATAATTTCTATGACATTAAAGATTTCTTTGACATTTTATAACATTATATTCATCTAATAATTTGAATGATTTAATTGATATTTACTGTTGTTTTGACATGATTATTATTTTGCATGCAATTGATATTCTGTATAGCTAAACATGTGGACATTGTTTAAAACTGTAACACCATTATACCATGTTTAAAGCAAATAAAGACTTATCTTATCTTATCTTATCTTACGATTGTCGAAAATCCGTTTGCCACACTCGGGAATTGAACCGCTTATAACTCCGAAAAATAACATCCTGTACTTTTTAGACTTAGTAAAAGTATATCAGGAAGAAGAGAAGAATATTATCCATATAGTCCTCACATTCACAATAAGTTATAAAATTATTATTATATCTAACAAGAGAAGAAAAATAAATAATATTATCCGCATAGTCCTCACATTCACAATAAGTTATAAAATTATTATTATATCTAACAAGAGAAGAAAAATAAATAATATTATCCGCATAGTCCTCACATTCACAATAAGTTATAAAATTATTATTATATCTAACAAGAGAAGAAAAATAAATAATATTATCCGCATAGTCCTCACATTCACAATAAGTTATAAAATTATTATTATATCTAACAAGAGAAGAAAAATAAATAATATTATCCGCATAGTCCTCACATTCACAATAAGTTATAAAATTATTATTATATCTAACAAGAGAAGAAAAATAAATAATATTATCCGCATAGTCCTCACATTCACAATAAGTTATAAAATTATTATTATATCTAACAAGAGAAGAAAAATAAATAATATTATCCGCATAGTCCTCACATTCACAATAAGTTATAAAATTATTATTATATCTAACAAGAGAAGAAAAATAAATAATATTATCCGCATAGTCCTCACATTCACAATAAGTTATAAAATTATTATTATATCTAACAAGAGAAGAAAAATAAATAATATTATCCGCATAGTCCTCACATTCACAATAAGTTATAAAATTATTATTATATCTAACAAGAGAAGAAAAATAAATAATATTATCCGCATAGTCCTCACATTCACAATAAGTTGTTAAAAAAAGTATTATTATATCTTTCTTCACAAGTGTTTTTTTTTTTGTAATACAGTCATAGTGTCTCAATCTGCCTAAAATTATTCCAACTATGTCGGGGTCAGCTTTCAGTCTAACCGGATGCAGCTGAATACCAGTATTTTACATGGAGCGACTGCCTGTCTGACCTCCACAACCCAGTAACTGGGTAATTTTTGGGCTTCTGACAACCCATAACGACTGTCAAAGAACCACGAATAACAGCCGGGACCAACGATTTTCCGAGGCACGATCTCAATATGTAAAGATGGCTACCCATCCACGGACCAACCCCGGCAAGCATACCTTAACCTGAGCCACGAGCTCCTCACGACCATAAATTAAAATTCACAGAATACGTCTATAAAATTCGTAACCTATTTTCTAGTACTTCGCTACACAAAATAGGAGCTCGTCTTTAAACGTCAGTTCAAAGGATCTCGTTTGAAATAAATTCTGACATTTATAAAATCCTATATACTTCGGTAAAGGATAGCAAAACGATTTGTGACAAAGAAAGGGAAATCCGAAAGACTCCGGCTGTCAAAATGTGTAGCGTTTAATAAAGAAATACGGTCCGTATTTACGTGAAACTAAGGTGGCTAGAAGTGGCTTTTTAAATTATTTATACGTGTTTTTGATATCTCATAATTCTAGGGTCATATTCTTAGTGTTAGCGTGTCGATAATAAAAATAGTACTTAAATATATACTTATACTAGCTTCCGCCCGCGGCTTCGCCCGCAAAATATGTCGACAAATTATACACATAAACCTTCCTCTTGCATCACTATATCTATTGTCATCGTTTTCATTTTGGTAACCGCATTATTATATTCCCCACTTGTCTCTAGAGACCTAGAAGTTAATGCGTAGATACGGTTGGAACTCAAGCACAATTCTCTATCCGTGAACGTCTCCGACTCGCGAGACAATACATAACGTTCACGATCAGCGGTCAGTCGCACATCACGTGCCCCACTTGTCTCTAGAGACCTAGAAGTCGATGCGTACATACGCTTGGAACTCAAGCGTAATTCTCTTTCCGTGAACGTCTCTGACTCGCGAGACAATACATGACGTTCACGATCAGCGGTCAGTCGCGCATCATATTCTTCACTGGTCTCTAGAGACCTAATGAATACGCTGAGAACGCAGGCGTGTTTCGCGACCCGAAGAGGTTTCCACGGAGCGAGTTGCAGCCTAATGTTCTCGAACAGCATCAAGTCTCTCCTGACGCTCTTCGGTAGATTCTTGGGATCTTATGATCCTCAATCTTTTAGCTCTCTTGGAACATTGGGAAAGATTTGACCTCTTTCTAGGCATGGTCATAGTTTTATTGTGAAGATACCTGATCAATAAAAATCTAAATTAAAATGACTGCTCCCCTGCGTTACCGGGTAGGCTACCGTGTCACGAAGATAAATGAAAAGGAAATTAAACACTCAAACAACATAAGCCCGAAGGCATATTCATACGATAAAATAAAAAAATAAATAGGAGTTTTGGCCAGTAGTCAAATATTCAATGTCATCGAAAATCAGTCCTAAACTGTTACCGCCTTCACCGCGTGCAGGTACTCCCAGTTTTTGTTATTTTATAATTACACAGTAAAATTAGTGATAGCTTTGATTTCCACATCAGATGTTTCTGATCTTCGATTTTTATAAGTCAACAGGAAATGCCCATCATATTGAACAACAAAGACGTCAAAGACGTCATTCCTACATGTGTTATGTTGTAGCTAGGCTCTTGGAGTTCCACAACAGGTGTTCCAGATCTTCGATTTTTATAAGTCAACAGAGAGTGCTCATCAGATTGAACAACTTGTGCTAAGACGTTATTCCTATATGTGTTATGGTGTAGCTAGGCTCTTGGAGTTCCACAACAGGTGTTCCAGATCTTCAATTTTTATACGTCAACAGAGAGTGCTCATCAGGCTGAACAACTTTCGCTAAGACGTCATTCTTATATGTGTTATGGTGTAGCTAGGCTCTTGGAGTTCCACAACAGGTGTTCCAGATCTTCGATTTTTATAAGTCAACCGGAAATGCCCATCAGACCCAACAACTTTTGCTAAGACGTCATTCCTATATATGTTATAGTGTAGCTAGGCTCTTGGAGTTTCACAACAGGTGTTCCAGATCTTCGATTTTTATAAATCAACAGAGAGTACTCATCAGATTGAACAACTTGTGCTAAGACTTTATTCCTATATGTGTTATGGTGTAGCTAGGCTCTTGGAGTTCCACAACAGGTGTTCCAGATCTTCGATTTTTATAAGTCAACAGGAAATGCCCATCAGACCAAATAACTTTTGCTAAGACGTCATTCCTATATATGTTACAGTGAAGCTGGGCTCTTGGAGTTCCACATCAGGTGTTCCAGATCTTCAAATTTATTCTCTCAGCAGAAAATGCTAATCACGTGGAACAATTTTTGCTAAGGTATCATTTTTGGATCTCTTATCGTTTAGCTGGTCTGTTGCGGTTCTGCATCAGGTGTTCAAGTTTCCAAGATAAATTATAGCCTATATGTTGCCCAGACTTAATACCTATACAACAAAAAAAAAACATTCCAATCCATCCAGTAGTTCCATACAGACAAACAGACAAATTTTTTTTTTTGGATTCGTGCTCTATTACTGTTTCTAAACCCCCCTCAATTTTTTTTTTTTATATATTCAATGTACAGACACAGTTTTTTTACTGTTTTATTATATGTATACCGGGTTATTTTTCAATGACCGGCCAAATTTTCGCAGGGTGTTCTACCCATAAATATGAACAACTTTCACTATGGGACCAACTCTGAAATCACGAAAAAAAAATCAGCTGTTTCATACATTTTAGTCGAGTAGGTATTGATATTTTGTAGGAAACAGCTGATTTTTTTTTCGTGATGTCAGAGTTGGTCCCATAGTGAAAGTTGTTCACATTCATGGGTAGAACACCCAGTGAAAATTTGGCCGGTCATTGAAAAATAACCCGGTATAGATAGATAATACGAAAAGTCTTAGAATATGTGGTCCTAAAATGGCTAGTTTCGAAGATATCATCAAACATAATTAATTTATCTCAATGTTTGTAGATTAGATATATAAGTTTAATATATGTAAATACGAGTAATTCATTTTCATTTTAAAGCTAAGACAATGCGACGTTGTCATATTTTACGTAAGGATGTTTAATTAATAATGTCTTTTTGAATTATTTTGTTTGAAAATTGAAAATTTAGTAAGATGATGTCCCACCCTTAAAAAAAAGGGTCCATAATTCATTTATAAATATCACACCTTGCTACCCCGAACGGTTAGGCAAAAGTACCTATTCCCACACCCATATTTCATCACATAATTTTTGTTAAAGTCCAAGTTTTCTGAAAATTTTTAACCGACTTCTAAAAAAGGAGGAGGTTCTCAATTCGACTGTATATATATATATTTTTTATGTTTTTACCCACATAACTCCGTTGCTTGCCAACCGATTTGAAAAATTATTTTTTTGTTGGAAAGGGTATACTTCCCAAATG
Source organism: Hyppa rectilinea (assembly GCA_951799385.1). Taxonomy (NCBI): domain Eukaryota; kingdom Metazoa; phylum Arthropoda; class Insecta; order Lepidoptera; family Noctuidae; genus Hyppa; species Hyppa rectilinea. The sequence continues at coordinate 2,633,373 of OX637327.1, forward strand.
GTCCCATATATAATTTTTATCGAAATCGGATAAGCGGTTTTTGAAAAATCAACAAAAATCTAAAAAAAATCCTACTTATTATATGTGGACGATGTTCTAATAAGTTCCTGTCACTGTAATTTACATACCAGGTAGTGGTATTAAAATTTCGGGGGGGGGGGGGTTGTGTAGGTCCCACAACTAAAAAGTGAAAAATAAAAACTTTTCTACAAAAAATAAAACCGACTTCCAAAAAAAACACTACAAAGTGAAAAATTTTGATTTCGGAAGTCGGTGGCAAAAAATGAAAATACAAAACCGAAGACACCGACTTCCGAAATCAAAATAATTTTTCACTTTGTAGTGTTTTTTTTTGGAAGTAGGTTTTATTTTTTGTAGAATAGTTTTTATTTTTTCTGACATTTGTTTGCCTCCATAAAAAAGCACTAGATGGCAAAAACGGCTCATCTAGACCGAAAGTACGTAGGTACACTTAGCTCTACTTAAAGGGTATATCGACCAAACGCTCCCGAGATACTTTCTGCGACATATTTACTCTGTACCTTTCACTACGACCGACGTTAATAGGCGACCCTTAGCACGAAGGACGTGATATGACGGCACAGGGATTATCAATTTAGATCTATTTATTTATTTATTAAGATCAGATCTAGATCTCTATATAATACTAGCAATAATATTACTAGAAGGTTTTTTTTTATCCAATGACTTCTCCCGGTCTGGGTGGAGCGGAAGGGAGTGTCAGACTCTTACTGACTAATACGCATCCATGTTCCTTCTTTAGCCCTTTATGTTCCGCGGTAGCGGTAACCCTTTCGGACAATCCCGCTTACCCGGCAGGCTTGGCCCTGGCACTGACTGAGCCCCTTCATAAGCTGACATCTCTTTGAGGCGCGCGTGGAACATATACGCGCCGTCCGGCACGGGCCTGGTGCTGATCGAACGGTGAGTCACCCATTACTTACCGTCCGCAGGCCCGCGCCTACGGTGGCCGGGAGTCGTCACGTGGCTCCCGACGCCCGGGTCGTCTCTCGCGGCGGCTGGGACGGGAGGACCTTTCTCTCCCCCATCACGCCACCTCCTCCGCGAGCATGACTTTTTCGCAGAAGGAGGTGACTGCCTCCCACTCCCTCTCGCTCCGGACCATGGCTTGCACCAGGGCCGGGCGCGAGAGGTCGCCGCCGCCGATCGACAGCAATAATTTTACTAGAAGGAGCTCGTGGCTAAGTAATAACAGCACGTTATGACTTAGGTCCCGGCTGTCATTTGTGCATCTTTGACAGTCGTTACGGGTTCGAGTTGTGCTCCCTACATTTTTAGAAGGAGTCATGTACAAATTTCACGTTCCTAGTCCTAGTAGTTTCGGCTGTGCGTTGATATGTCAGTCAGTCAGTCAGTCTTCGCCTTCTTCGTGTGGTTAGTGACTAACCTGGTGTCAGAGTTTTAATGCTGCCGATGGGCCTCTAACTTAGCATCACATGCTGTTGAGAAATATCTCTCGGGCATGCCGGTTTCCTCACGATGTTTTCCTTCACCGATTTTAAGCAAGTGATAATTATACAATACGCACATGAATCCGAAAAATCAGGGGTGCGTGCCTTGGGTTCGGCCTCGAGACCTATGACTTGGCAGTTTGGCGGTCACACCACTGGGCTATCAGTCAGGCAGTCAGTCAGTCTCTCCTTTCATTTAAATCGACTAGCTGACCCGCACAACTTCTTCTGCGTCACCTAAGAGAGAGAGCGGTTTAGATATCTCCAAAGATGTGGATTGAAATCAAGTGATGTCAATGACATTTTTGTTATCATTTAAATACTTGTGATTCTATTTGTATTAGAATTAATATTATGTTTATAGAACTCCTTCGCAAATAATGCATTAATTTCGAACAAATTTGATTACCGTAAAAAAAGGATTGTGTGGTTTTAAGAAACCACGGTAAAAGTGCAACTTTTTTCACATTAAAGACATTTGACACTATAGGCGCCGCCATATTGGCCTTGGCTGCTCTGACGAGCGCCTTTCACTTTATCCCTACTCCGCGGCCGACCGTCACGCGACATGTAACACACAGATAAAAAGTTTGAGACGATGTAATAAAAGTTTCACTTTAAAAAGGAACAATTCCATCACACGTGATATTAGCGTAACTTAAACCGTTTACGCAGCGCTCGCAACGGAAGCTCTTAAAAATGAATAATTTTGCCGGTTTTTGCCACATTTTTCATGTATGCATGCTCCACTCCTATTGGTCGGAGCATGTTACATAAGCTATAACCTTTCTCGATAAATGGACTATCCAACACAAAAAAATTCAATTCCAAACAGTAGTTCCTGATATTAGCGCGTTCAAAAAAACAAACAAACTCTTCAGTTTTATAATATTAGTATAGTTAGATGAGCGTTTCCATATATTTGTAACCAGTGTCGAGTCTTTGAAAAAAGAGAGGTTCGTGCCTACGTGACGAATTAAATTCCCTGAAGTGGTAGACATTCGTGATGAATACTAAGTCATGACCACATATTTCATCTCCTGTCTTCAACGTTAATTCATCGTACGTTTAAGGCTTGTATTAAGGTGGTTGTGCGACAGCAGTGATAGCCTAGTGGTATGACCGTCGGACTATCAAGTCATAGGTCTTGAGTTCGAACCCAAGACCCGCAGCACTCACTTTTCAGAGCATATTATGTAATTATCACTTGCTTAACACGTTAAACGCCAACGCGGTCACCGTGTGTCCGACAAACAATAGTTTTTCTATTGTGTCTGCTGCGTGGCAGTCAATGACTTAAAAAACGGTGATGGAAAACATGTGAGAAATCATGTCTAAGAGATATTTCTCAACAGCTTGTGAAGCTAAGTCAGCCATGGGTTCGAACTTGAGACCTATGACTTGGCAGTCTGACGGTCACACCACTAGGCTATCAGTGCTTACTAGGTGCTCTGTGGTACAGCCTTAACGAGAGAAAATAAAATATAATAATATAATTAAATTACACAGTTTTCTAGAATCTTGTAAATACAACGGCCTAACAAAGTGGATGGCTCGGCTTCGCAAACAAAACGTCTAGTAATGGCCCGAAAAACGCTGGTTGAAAAGATACAGATGTAATTAATGATGGAAATGGGATTAACAAAGTCGTCTTATCTCACAGTTTCACGCAGGCAGAGGTCAACGTACAGAAATACACAAAAAGGTTTACTTATAACTTTTTTTTTTATTAATGGCATCTCGTAGTTCAACCATTGTTGGTTGTCTACTGCTTAACCGTACTTGCCTGTGGATGCCACAGAAGAATTGTAATCTCCAGCCAGGGCTTAAAAAAAAACTTACAAACTAAGCGACTACACGCTAAGGGCACCCCCTGTGGGGTACGGACCTCGGCTTAGGGCGTCGCTGGGGGAGGACAACAAGGGGCAGGCTGGATCGGGGGTATTTAAAACTACTGGCTCAGCGGCAAAGCGGTCTGGGACGAGCAAGGGTCGGGGGGAATTTACTTATAGCTCTAGAACGATCGTTTATATAACGACGCCATCTTGTTTATAACCGACTTCAAAAAAGGAAGACGTTAGCAATTCTGTTGTATTTTTTTTAAACGACAAGGTGGCTTAGATGAATAATCGCTATCAAAGTGTTTCGTATTCCTTCAACGATTTTCAACAGGGTTTTTTGTTTTTGAGTTTGGGGAATTCTCAAATGACCCCTCCCGCTCTGAGTGGAGCGGAAGGGACTGACAGACTCTTACTGACTAAAACCTATCCAGGTTCCTCCCTTAGCCCTATATTCCGGGGTAGCTGTAACACTTTCCGGGCAAACCCGCTGACCCGGCAGGCTTCGGCCCTGACGAGCCCCTTGCTTCATGCTGACATCTCTTTGAGGCGCGGGTGGAACTCGAATGCGCCGTTCGGCCCGGGCTCGGTCCAGATCGGACGGTGAGGTAACCATTACTTACCGCCCGCAGGCCCGCATCTACGGTGGCCGGGAGTAATCACGCGGCTCCCGTCGCCAGGAGCGTCTCCCGCCACCTCCTTCGCTAGCATAACTGCTTCGCAGAAGGAGCTGACTGCCTCCCACTCCCTCTCGCTCCGGACCATGGATTTAAACAGGAGAGGCCACCGCCGCTTTCAACAGGATTGACATTAACTTTTCGATAGCTTACATAATGTCGATCTCATACATGAAATACAGATATAAGGACGAGTGTATCGCCATTAACGTATCATAAATCAAAACACCTGGTCGATACTTAAAAATTCATAATGGAAAACCCAATCACGCTATTTTACTTCATATTGCATTAATTAGAAAACAATAGGCACTAATAGTATAAAGCAAAGTCGCTTACCGCGTCTGTCTTAATGTCTGTATGTATGCTTAGATCTTTAAAACTACACAACGGATTTTGATGCAGTTTTTTTTAATAGATAGAGTGATTCAAGAGGAAGGTTTATATGTATAATAACATGCAATTTCCGTCATCCAAACAGGCGAAGCCGCGGGCAGAAGCAAGTAAGGTATAATTTAGGAAAACATGTACTACTAATTTCAGCCGGCGGCTTCGCCCGCGTGTATGTCTGAAATAACCTCATGGGAAAGTATAACCAGAATAAAAAATATTATTTGTGTTAATCTAGATAACAAACTATCTGTGTGCCAAATTCCATCCAGATTGTCAGTCAGGAGTACCGTTACCCAGGAACATAAAGGGCTAAGGAAGGAACATGGATGGGTTTTAGTCAGTAAGAGTCTGACACTCCCTTCCGCTCCACCCAGAGCGGGAGAAGTCATTGGATGAAAATAAAAACCTTCTAGTAATATTATTGCTAGTAATATACAGAGTTGATATGACAGAGGGGCATTAAATTACACTACGTATACTATACGTGTTTAGTATAAACTCAGTACGGTATAAAAATAAAAAGCACCAAAAATGAGGTTTTAATTTTTTCAAACAAATTAAATACTCGTAGCTTACAAATCAGAGTAAAACGCAACCACCCTTTGTAAATAAAAACTGACCTTGTAACGCAGCGGCACCGACGCGCGCGCGCCGGAGCGCTGTTGAGAAAGATACATCGTGTTCAAACGGGGCAAAAACTTAAAAAAACATTTGCTACTAAACTACTGCTCCTATTGAATTGATTTTTGGCACAGAGCTTGAAAATGGTCCCTAGTATAAGCTGTTTAAAGGAAAGCCCCTCTGTCGTATCAACTCTGTATAGAGATCTAAATTGATAATCCCTGTGCCGTCATATCACGTCCGTCACGCGGAAAGGGAGGGCCTTCTGCTGCACCCAGAGCGGGAGGAATCATTTAATGATTTCCTACCCTCAAAAATAAAACCATCCAGATCCGTTAAAAAGGTTTTGCGTGAAAGAGTAACAAACATACATACAAACTTTCACGTTTATAATATTAGTAGGTTATAGGATAACAAGCCGTGCACGCCGATTGGTTTTCGGGGTTGTAAATACTGTCAAATTTCCCCACTCGAAAATGAACCTTATGCTTTTGTAATAAAGTTGAAAAACTATCAAAGAAATTTGACAGTTTGGGGTAACTTGATGTGCTAGCTGTACTTTCCTATGTTTTAAGTAACAGGTTCTTATTTTGTCATTACAAACAGATACTTCAACAGTATAAACAGTTGTTATAAGGTTTTAACGTATTTATGAACCCATTTTATTCAAAAGTCTCAATGTTTTGCATGTTCCTACTCTTTGAAGCACCTACCATATAATCTCTTCGCCACCCTTGGTTGACTGGTAGAGAATGCCTAAGGCATTAAGTCCGCCTTTGTGCCTCTATTGTGTGCGAAAAGTTTAAATAAATTAAATAAATATTTTATTTTATTGTATGAATAAAACTTCTGAATTTTCTATAAAGTAAGATTTAAGAAACATTGTATTAAATTAAGTAGAGTATCTTATTGTGACACTTTTAATTAGAGATACTGCATTAACTTTTAACTAACTTTCAGATTAGCTGCCGGCTCTGTAGTCTAGCGCAACATTTATTTCTAGATAATGTCCCTTTTTTTGGGTTCCAAAGTCAAAGTCAAAACATTTATTTCAAATAGGCACAAGAATGGCACTTTTGAACGTCAAAATGAACAAGAAATACAATTGATTCTAGTCGCTCCTTCCAAAAGGTAGTTTCGTGTGGAGAAGAATGGGCAAGAAACTCCACCGTTACTCTTTTAAACTGTTTCACAATGTTTTGTAAACATGTATTATAACATTATATGTGAAGACGATGCACCCAGAATAAAAACAATACACCACAAAAGGTGAAAAGAAAAACACATGTAGCAGTGGCAAGTAAACTTAATTATGTCATAAGTACATGGTGCTCACATATTTACAAACATTCTAAAAGCTAAAAATAATAAATTAATCAATGTGTGAGATGTTATTCCAATATAATAAAATAATAAAGTACAAATTATAAATTATTACCTAATGTACTTAGCAACCAGTTTGATTTTGTCTAGACACTAGATTGTCCCGTACCTCTAAAGGAAAAAACTGATTGGGCCAAACTTATAAAAATATATATCTAAGTACTATTTTTGCCATCGACACGATAAGAAGAAGAAGGAAAAAACTAAACTCTTTTTTTTTTCATTTTATTCTGAGCGTGGGAAATCAATAAATGACTCCTCCCGCCCTGGGTGAAGCGGAAAGGAGTGTCAGACTCTTACTGACTACAACCCATCAATATTCCTTCCTTAGCTCTTTGTGTTCCGGAGTAACGGTAACCCTTTCGGACAATCTTTATTGGATCACTTTGTTGTCCGTCCGTCATTCTGTCAAGACCTTTTATCTCGGGAACGCGTGGAAGTATCCAGTTGAAATTAAAACCATATTTATACTCAGGTCTGCAGTCCCTTGAAGCTGTGACAAAAATCAAACTTCTAAGTTAACGTAATAAAAGACACGGCCGTAGATGCCTCAAAAAACTTACATTTGAAGGATAATATTTTTTACTTTTTAGTTCGTATTTTTTTAATCAGCATGTCTGAGAGATATTTCTCAACAGCATGTGAAGCTAAGTCAGAGGCCCATGGGCAGCATAAAAACTCTGACACTAGGTTAGTCACTAACCACACGAAAAGAAGAAAGTTCGTGTTTACAATAAAATATATATTTTTATTGTTAATCACACTATTTTTCTTAGTTTGCTTTTGTATTAAAGCAACCTTAAAATAAATAAATTAATTTTTAATCTATTAAAGCGTGTTTGTTTAGTTTTTCTAAACTATTATTTATTTTTGTTATCATTTTGAGATATTAATGTTCTATTTATACACATAATATTTACATAACTAAAAAGACTTAAACTATGAATAATAACTATGATTGTACAAGTTTATAAAACGGGAGGGAAAAATAAATAAATGAATCAAAGGGCATCAAAAAATTCGTCCACATCGCCGTCAACAGGAAAAGTTCCCAAACTGGCAGAACTGCCATGTTGTATAGCAATGCTGATTCTTTGACCAAAAAATAGGCCAGCCCTCTGGTCACGTGAAGACTAGACCAACCTTGGTAAAATCTCGAAAAACATAGTGAACACTCGGACCCCATTGCCCTAGTGTTTCAACCCCAAACGGCTCGAACATATAAGTCCCAATCAGATTGGAGAATTTGCGTATTTCATGACTTCCAGGCAACCGAAGACGCGCGCAGGAGCTAGTTAATAAAGCAACGAAACTCGCTCTCTCACTAAATTGCTAAATAAATCCAATCAATTTGTGATTTCGCTCCGTTCGCCTTGTATTAATGTTTTTCGTCCCCTTCGACCTATCGAGACGAAATGTAACAGTTAATGTATTGGAAAGCAGGAAAGAAGGAAAGGTTCGAGTTTCGGGAAAGAAAATCTTGCTGTGTAATATGATATTACGGCAGTTTTTCTTAAGGGGGTAGGCTGAGGTACGCTTACTATTCGACTGTTATACAGAGTTGATACGACAGAGGGGCTTTCCTGTAAACTGCCTATACTGCTACAGAGCTTGAAAATGGTACCTAGTAAGGTACCATTTTCAAAGCTCTGTACCAAAAATCAATTAAATAGGAGCAGTAGTAGTCGCAGATGATTTTTTAAGTTTTTGCCCCGTTTGAACACGATGTATCTTTCCTAACAGCTGATTATGTTTATTCGCATAGGTCATTCACCTTAAAACTATAAATCGTAGTATAACCTACGATGCGTTGTTACAAGGTCAGTTTTTATTTACAAAGAGTGGTTGCGTTTTATTCTGATTTGTAAGCTATTTAAATTTGTTTGAAAAAAAAACTCATTTTTGGTGCTTTTTATTTTTATACCGTATCGAATTAATACTAAACACGTATAGTATACGTTGTGTAATTTAATGCAGTATACGTTGTGTAATTTAATAAAATAATAACCCGTGGATGGGTGACCATCTTTACTAAAAGAGACTACTCTGTGTCCACGGAAAGCACGTTAAGCCGTTGGTCCCGGCTGTCATTTGTGCACTTTTGACAGTCGTTACGGGTAGTCAGAAGCCCCGAAAGTCTGACAGCCAGTCTTACCAAGGTGTATGGTAATACCCAGTTACTGACTGGGTGGTGGCGGTCAGATAGGCAGTCGCTACATGTAAAATACTGGTATTCAGCTGCATCCGGACAGACTGGAAGCCGTCATCAACATAGTTGGGAAAAGGCTGGCAGGTTGATTTTGCATACAAGATATGAACGAAGGAACCCTAAGGTACTATGTACGGTCCATCCACCTGCACCCTTGACGCCCAGAATAACGCCTGTCATCCCGCGATAACCCCAAACGGTGTAAACAACTTAGGCTAGTCTACGGCGTAGGCAGAAACGTAGACATCTGCGTAGGCGTATTGCGTAGGCTTGCTACGAAGTCGTAGCCTCTGGCTGCTACGAGCTACGCAACCCAAACATTAGATGTATTGTAGGCTCTGTTGTAACAAGTCCTTTAATTAACTAAATCATGTGAAATGTAATCAACTATTTCAAATTCTGCCCGTATTTCGGACACTTTTGCCATTGACACTGATATTTTTTAACAGAAATATTTAACTTTTAAACTATATAAATAATTATTTATTTTGCTATTAAAGAAAATTCGTGATCATAATAATAAAGCTTAATCCTTTTAGAGTAATAAACAGAATAAATTTTACTAACGTAACACTTTAACAGCTTGCCATGAGATTTTAATATAGCTGCTAGGAGACAAGAAATCTGTCTTGGCTACGGCGTAGCGGTCGTAGTTGCTACGAGCTACGTTACCGTAGCATTAGCTACAAAATTTGCTGTAGTGTGTTATTTATTCTTTGACTAAGATGTAATGATGTCATTACGGGAAGCCTGAAAGTCTGAAAATCTAGGTCTTACCAAGGGGTATCGTGTTACACAATTACTGGGTTGTGGAGGTCAGATAGGCAGTCGTTCCATATAAATTTCTGGAATTCAACTACATCCGGTAAGATTGCAAGCTGACCCCAACATAGTAGGGAAAACTCAGACATATGATATATAATTGGCCCCCTAAAAACATGAGCATCTTTTTAATTTTTTGTCATATTCTCTTAATTGGCCGAATTTACTAAGTTACCCTTAACCTACCCTGGTTAGGTGCAAAAAGATGCACATTTTTATATCCCCTCGTTCGTTAAGACAGCTGATTCAGTTCGTTAACAATGGAAAAAGTAATTGTGTCTGAAAGGATATTAGAGTGACAATTCATATTTTTAGGACATCGACATTTTAATTATTTGAGGCTCGCAAAAAGATACACATTTATTTTATCCGAGTGTTTTTAGGGCATACAAAATACAAAGCACAAAAAATTGAACTTATTGTTATGATTTTTTTTGATTTATTAGTTTTTATTTAAACAGATATTGTCCGAAAGGGTTACCGCTACCCCGGAACATAAAGGGTTAAGGAAGGAACATGGATGGGTTTTAGTCAGTAAGAGTCTGACACTCACTTCCGCTCCACCCAGAGCGGGAGAAGTCATGGGATGATTTCCCAGCCTTAAAAAAAAAGTACCTACGTTGTTAAAAAACCTTTATTAATTTTTCCTATTTCCTTCTTTACAGATCAAACAAATTAAAGTCATTCTGGTTCAGTATATCGGATGAATCCCTGCCGGCTTTGGACTTCCTCTCAGCGGCCCTATTATCGGCTGAGTATGAGCGAGCGCTGGGCAGAGCTCTGGCCATGCCCGAATGCCGGCTTATACCTTTTTTTGGAGCCTTTCTTAGAGAATTAAGGTAAGTTTCCTAATACTTTCATACCTGCTTACACAAATCGTAGGAATTACAGTATTGAAATACATAACTGACCAAAAATCAGTGTACAGTTATGTATTTCAATCCGTGCCTGACGAATAACAGCCGCACGGATCGATCCATCAGGTTAAGCTACGCTTGCCGGGGTTGATCCGTGGATGGGTGATCATCTTTACATACCGACACTCCTCCGTGCCTCGGAAAGCACGTTAAGCTGTTGGTCCCGGCTGTCATTTGTGCATCTTTGACAGTCGTTACGGGTCATCAGAAGCCCGAAAGTCTGTTAGCCAGTCATACCAAGGGGTTTCGTATTGCCCAGTTACTGGGTTGTGAAGGTCAGATAGGCAGTCGCTCCATGTAAAATACTGGTATTCAGCTGCATCCGGTTAGACTGGAAGGTGACCCCAACATAGTTGGGAAAAAACTAGGTAGTATGTTGTATATTGGTTTCTGTGCATATTGGTTATACAAAGATACGTTGGTTTTAATTGGTATTCTAAAGGCGTCGTTTTAATATGAATAAATATAAACTGAACAAAGCGTTGTTCTTACAATTTATTCAGAATTAAAATGTAAAAATCATCATCATCTGCTTAGCCTTTTCCCAACTATATTGGGGTCGCTTCCATTCTAATCGGATGCAGCTGAATACCAGTATTTTACATGGAGCGACTGCCTATCTGACCTCCACAACCCAGTAACTGGGCAATACGATACCCCTTGGCAACACTGGCTGTCTGATTTTCGGGCTTCTGACGAACCATAACGACTATCAAAGATGCACAAATGACAGCCGGGACTAACGGCTTAACGTGCTTTCCGAGGCCCAGAGGAGTCTCGATATGTAAAGATGGTCACCCAGCCCGGTGGATCGACCTGTGCGGCTGTTAGTACTAAGCCACGAGCTCCTCACTAAGCCACGAGCGAAATATGAACTGAAAAAAAGTTGTTCGCACAATTTATTCAGAATTAAAATGTAAAAATTAAAAGATTTAAAATGTAACGAATTGTACAGACGCCAGCACATCAAGCTATTGTCAAATTTTCTCAATTAAAAATGAACCTTATATCTTTGCAATAAAGTTGAATTACTATCAAAGAAATTTGACAGATTGTGGTAACTTGATGTGCTGGCCTCTGTACTCGCGCACGAATGGTACGGGTTCCGTACCATTATCTATAAAAACTGCAAAATATCACGTTTAGTGTATCCGCCCCGACAAGAGCATCGCTTTCGATAGCTCTGAAAAAGCCGAGCTCCTAGCCGACAGTCTCGAGTCCCAATGCTCCCCCAGCTCCCTTCCGGTCGACCCAAAGCACCTCGCCAAAGTCGACGCCGAGGTCGAACGTAGAGCCTCTCTCCCGCCCGTCGAAGATCCAGATGACCCTCTGCCCCCCGTCACCCCTGACGAGGTGCAAGACATCATCAAGGGTCTTCAGGCTCGTAAAGCCCCCGGCTCAGATGGAATTACCAATAGGGTATTCAAACTCTTCCCCGCCCAACTGATCATGCTCATGACCGCCATCATCAATGGCGCCATGAGTAATAACATGTTCCCACAAGCCTGGAAAGAGGCCTCTGTTATAGGTATCCCCAAACCCGGCAAACCCAAATCCGACCCCACCAGCTATCGCCCCATCAGTCTGCTCAACGTGCTCGGCAAAATCTACGAGAGGCTTATTTATAAGCGTCTCAAGGAATATGCCGAGGCGAAGAGCCTGATTCCGGACGAGCAGTTCGGGTTCCGTACTCAACACTCGTGCGTCCAGCAAGCACACCGCATAGTCGAGCACATCAGTGCCGGCTTCCAGCGTGGCGCTATGACTGGCGCCCTGTTCTTCGACATAGCGAAGGCTTTCGACAAAGTCTGGCACAATGGCTTAATATATAAGCTATACCAACTCGGCGTGCCCGACCGTCTCGTGCTCATCTTACGGGACTTTTTGTCGAACCGCACCTTCCGCTACCGCATCGAGGGCGCTCTCTCCTCCCCCCACCCGATTCGCGCCGGAGTCCCCCAGGGCTCCGTTCTCTTCCCCCTAATCTTTACCCTGTTCACTAGCGACATCCCTAAGAGTAAAAAGGCCCAATTGGCGTTATTCGCCGATGACACGGCCATTTACTACACGGGGATCAGTCCGCCAGCTATAGCTCAGACTCTCCAGAACTCGACCAACGCCCTAGGCGCTTGGTTCCGGAAATGGAGAATCGAGGTCAACCCCGATAAAAGCCAGGCTGTTCTCTTTAGGAGAATTCGTATCGAATGCAGACACTTCAAAACCGGTTCCTCCGTAGGGTCTCAGGAGCTCCCTTTTACGTCCGTAACATGGACCTTCATGTAGATTTATAAACTCCCCACAGTTCAGCAGTTCATGAAACGCCTCTCGAAGCGTTTCTTTGACACTGCCATAAAGCACCGCAATCCCCTGATTGCGGCCGCCTCCCGATACACCCCGTCCCGCATTAGTAAGGTTCGCCGTCCACGGCATACCCTCATTGCCCCCGACGATGCCACCACTCTCCTCCAGGAGAGCAGCCCGGCTACTAGCACTGTTAGATTAGCACACAGACACAAATTTCCGTCGTTCCGTCCTCGCCGTCGAGGCCCGTCGCGACGACCCTGTCCACTCTTATCCCCCCGACCCTTGCTCGAGCCAGCCCGCCTTGCCGCTGAGCCAGTAGTTTTAAAAACCCCCGATCCAGCTGTCCCTTGCTGTCCCCCCCCCAGCGACGCCCTAAGCCGAGGTCCGAACCCCGCAGGGGGTGCCCTTAGCGTGTAGTCGCTTAGTTTTGTAAGTTAGGTTTAGTTTTAAGCCCTGGCTGGAGGCTACAATTCTTTTGTGGCAGCCACAGGCAAGCCCGGTTAAGCAGTAGACAACCCTTTGGTTGAACTGCGAGATGCCATTCACAAAAAAAAAAATGTTTAGTGTATGGGAGCCCCCTTAAATATTTATTTGAATCTATTTTTCAGTATTTTATGTTATAGTGGCAAAGGAAATACATAATCTGTGAAAATTTCAACTTGCTAACTATCACGGTTCTAGAGGTACAGCCTGGTGACAGATGGATGGATAGACGGACTGACGGACAGCGGAGTCTTAGTAATAGGGTCCCGTTTTAAAATTCAATCAAATGAAATGTAAAAATAAAATGAAGTGTCAATGTGAAATTAGGTAATATTACTTCTTACAAATATGTTAAATGTGATAGTTTTGATGGATGAGTGGATGATTGATGGATGGGGTAAGGGCAGGAGAATGATGAGTTTCGATGGATATGGAGGCTACTTTTTATCCCGGAAAAATGTACAGTTCCCGTGGGATAATTTTCGTTAACACCCGGGCGAAGCTGCTGGCAGAATCTAGTATATTATATGTTGAATAAATAAAAGTTAAATACATTAAGAAACTAAATACGGCGTCGAAAAGTTCCTCCGTATCACTGTCGACTAGTAATGTACCCAAGAGACTGGCGAAATTGCCACTTTGTATGGCTTACTTAGCCTCTAGCCAAGGTAAAAGCCAGCCCTTGGGTCACGGGAAGTGTCAAACATTGTTAGTTATGAACTGTAATAGAGAGTCATTATTTTAAAGTAACAAACTCATAGGTTGAAACTACATGGACTTTCGACCTTATGTCTTACGGATAAAACACACAATCACACACAGCAACTATGTATTTGTAGGGATATATCCTCCTAACATTATAAACGCGAAAGTTTGTAAAGATGGATGGATGTTTAATTTAATTTTTGAATAGTTTTTACATATTATAAATTGGATGCTTTTAACGTTCTGCATCGTTCTCACATGTATAATATTAATAATATGAACTATGTAACCAATATTTTGTTTAAAAGAGTGTCCATGGAGTTTCTTGCCCGTTCTTCTCCATAGGTACCTACTGCTTTGGAATGGGCAACTAGCTTCATCTCTCTGACTGACCGACACCTTGACAATTCAAAAGTGCCTGTAATTGGTTTATTTGATATAAATACTTTGAGTTTGAGTTGAGTTTGAGTTCGAGTTTGAGTGAGTTTGAGTTTGAGTTTGAGTTAGTTACTCTTTCACGCAAGAACTCCTGATTGGATTGATTTCAATTTGATGTGTTTCGTAATGTTAATTACTTCTCATACGATAAATGTGTAGAGTCAAGTTCTTCCAACTAAACAGACAGCTGTGCTGCTGGGGAGTTTGTTGCGCCACTTCTTCTTCCCAGCTAAAGCACTAGGAAGTGGTGAAGGGTGGGCGTTTTTGGGGGACTGTCTTATGTAACTTTGACCTTCAAAAAGTGCTGATCTTCAGCCTAATTTGAATAAATGACTTTTGATTTTGATTTTGGATGTGGATGAAATTTGGAACACAGATAGTTTATAACCTGGATTCAAACATAGGATACCTTTTATCCCGGAAAAATTTACGGTTCCTTAGGAATGGTTGCTTACAGACACGCGAGGGAAGCAGCTGGCAAAAGCTAATATTATAAACGTGAAAGTTTGTGAGGACTTATAGATATTTGTTAGTCTTTCACGTAAAAACTACTGGATGAATCTGGATGGAATTTGGCACAGAGATAGACTATAGTCTAGAATAGCGCATATGCCAATTTTTATCTCAGAAAAATTTACGGTTCTAGTGGGATAGTTTTTTACACACACCCGGGCTTAGCTGCTGACAAAAGCTAGTATTATAAACGTGAAAGTTTGTGAGGATATATGGATGTTTGTTACGCAAGAACTTCTGATTGGATGTGGATGGAATTTGGAACACAGATAGTTTATAATCTGGATTCTTTACTACTACCACTTTCTTTACTACTTTATTTCCTATTCTTTCTGGATACTAGGATACGGAAGATCAACAACAACAAAAAAAACATCTTTGCATTGTATAAATTCAATCTCTTAATATTGTATAACTGCTTAGCACATATGTGAGTACTATGTACCTACTATAAAGCGACCAGTTTCTGGGTGCGTCTTTCATTGACTTGAATATGCCCTGGCGGCTGAGAGTATGCCATGCTCACTTTAATGTCTCGCTGATGGTGGCGTATGTGTTGGATCATTTAGCTCCCTTCAAAATGGTTGAGCTGAATGGTGCTAATATATGCGTCATGTTCGTGAACGGGCGCTGTCAGTAGGGACTGGTCATCTCTTAGCGGCTAAGGCTTGTTTTAATTTAACTATTGAATAGTTTTTACATATTTTATATCTGATGCTTTTAACGTTCTGCATCGTTCTCACATGTATAATATTAATATGAACTATGTAACCAATATTTTGTAACCATATTTTGTTTAAAAGAGTGTCCATGGAGTTTCTTGCCCGTTCTTCTCCATAGGTACCTACTGCTTTGGAATGGGCAACTAGCTTCATCTCTCTGACTTACCGACACCTTGACAATTCAAAAGTGCCTGTAATTGGTTTATTTGATATAAATACTTTGAGTTTGAGTTTGAGTTGAGTTTGAGTTCGAGTTTGAGTGAGTTTGAGTTTGAGTTAGTTACTCTTTCACGCAAGAACTCCTGATCGGATTGATTTTAATGTGATGTGTTTCGTAATGTTAATTACTTCTCATACGATAAATGTGTAGAGTCAAGTTCTTCCAACTAAACAGACAGCTGTGCTGCTGGGGAGTTTGTTGCGCCACTTCTTCTTCCCAGTTAAAGCACTAGGAAGTGGTGAAGGGTGGGCGTTTTAGAGGGACTGTCTTATGTAACTTTGACCTTCAAAAAGTGCTGATCTTCAGCCTAATTTGAATAAATGACTTTAGATTTTTGATTTTGATTTTGGATGTGGTTGAAATTTGGAACACAGATAGTTTATAACCTGGATTCACACATAGGATACCTTTTATCCCGGAAAAATTTACGGTTCCTTTGGAATGGTTTCTTACACACACGCGAGCGAAGCAGCTGGCAAAAGCTAATATTATAAACGTGAAAGTTTGTGAGGACTTATAGATATTTGTTAGTCTTTCACGTAAAAACTACTGGATGAATCTGGATGGAATTTGGCACAGAGATAGACTATAGTCTAGAATAGCGCATATGCCAATTTTTATCTCAGAAAAATTTACGGTTCTAGTGGGATAGTTTTTTACACACACCCGGGCTTAGCTGCTGACAAAAGCTAGTATTATAAACGTGAAAGTTTGTGAGGATATATGGATGTTTGTTACGCAAGAACTTCTGATTGGATGTGGATGGAATTTGGAACACAGATAGTTTATAATCTGGATTCTTTACTACTACCACTTTCTTTACTACTTTATTTCCTTTTCTTTCTGGATACTAGGATACTTTTTGTCCTAGCAGTACGTTCTCGTGGGATACTTTCAGACATCAACGCAGTCGAAGCCGCTAGCAGAAGCAAGTATTCTATAAGTCCATGTATGGTGCCCTGGGGGCCTAAATAAAGACACATTTTCATTAACGATAACGAAATTAGATAAATCTGAAATGTATGCAATTGGCATTAGCTTTCGAAATGTCACTTGATCAATCGTTTTCGATCGCTAAGTGCTGGACAATGTCAAATCGTGTAACAAAACCCGACCAATATTCCCATACAAATGCGTTGACAACGTTCTTGGTAATCCGAATCGCTGAAATAACGAATTGTTCGATCAACAATTTAGAAATCGAATCGACACGGAGCGATTGACACTTCTCTAGCCCCCCTGTAGCTTGTGACTTTAGTTAAAAATATTGATTGTTGGTTGTTACTCGTGTAAGGTATGATTATAACCAGTCTTTCTTTCTCAGAGAAATCCTGGCGGCAGCTCCATCTCTTACGGGCAGTCACTCAGTGGGAGCCACGCCCACACACAGGAGAGAGTTCAAGAGAGAATCCCTCAAAGAGGACAGGTAAGAAGAAACTTTTTTACAAAAATATCAATCGACGAAAAAACACTGCAAAGTGAAAAATATATTTAATTTCGGAAGTCGGAAGTTTTTTTGTTTTTTAAATTTTGATTACTTTTTAAATCTTTTATTACAGACTCTTTTTACGTTCTGCATCGTTCTCACATGTATAATTTCAACATGAATGATATAACCAATATTTTGTAACCATATTCTGATTTAAAAGAGTGTCCGTGGAGTATCTTGCCCGTTCTTTTCTGGTACTGCTTTGGAATGGGCAACTAGCTTCATCTTTCTGACTGACCGACCCCTTGACAATTCAAAAGTGCCTGTAATTGGTTTATTTGAAATAAATGCTTTGAGTTTTAGTTTGAGATTGTATTATGTGTTTTAAAAATCTTCTCTCTCATTCCCCAGAGGATCATTAAAGCGGGATACAAGAAGAGAAAGCGGTAAACGTATGGATCAGAGCACGACTACTAGCCCCCTCAGAGACAGCGGCAAGAGAGACGCCAGGCTCACAGACTCAAATAAACAAGTGGTAAGTTGTGTCCAGAGGAGTGGTGGCCCGATGGAATAACCTCTCACACATTGATTGATTTATTATTATAATATTAACTTTTAGAATGTTTGTAAATATGTGAGCACCATGTACTCATCATCATTCTCCTGCCCTTATCCCAATTTATTTGCGGTCGGCGCAACATGTCTTTTTCTTCCATACTTCTCTATTAGTCGTCATCTCGGTAGTTACTCTCTTTCTAGCCATATCATCTTTCACACAATCCATCCATCGTTTCTTTGGTCTCCCTCTACTTGTATAGCCATCCACATTCATGCTCACAACTTTCCTGACATTTTCCTCATTCCTCCGCATAACATGCCCATACCATGACAACCGATTTCCTGACCACTTTTCAGTCACCGGTGTCACTTTCAGACTTCCTTTTATTAATAAAGTAAATCTCCCACAGATCACACTAGTATTATAAAGGCGTAACTTTGTGAGAGTATGTGTGAGTTTGTATGTTTGTCCGACGACCACGCTCAAACGGCTGAACGGATCGGGATGAAATTTGGCACAGAGGTAGTTTATGACCTGGATTAACACATAGGATACTTTTATCTTGGTAGTATGTTCCCTTGGGATAGTTTGCGACATCCATGCAGGTAAATCCGCTTGCAGCATCTAGTTAAATTATATACTTAAATATTAAACTCTGCTATCAATTTCCAGTACATAGCCTCATTCGACGAAGAAGGCGAGCAGGCTCCGGGATGGCGTCGCGTGGGCCCCGAAGGGCTCGTCAACCTGGAGAAAGTTTACAGAACCCAGGCGGTCATGGACCACATAGCCAGCTTCCACCAACACCACTACGCGTTGGCGAGAAGCAATGCACCTATTTTTGGGGATTTCTTGAGGTGATATTTTTGGCTGGGTTCAAAAACCCTTGCTTTATTTATTTGGAACACCAAAAGCAGTATGTAGAAAGCATTAAAAGCCTGCGGTAATAGGTCGTAGTGGAGCAAATTAGTCATATTCTAAAACTAAAATCTGTCTAGCCTTTTCCCAACCATGTTGGAATGGGCTTCCAGTCTAATCGGATGCAGCTGAATACCAGTACTTTGCATGAAGCGACTATGGCTTAAAAAATCTTAAAGGGAATGGTGTAGTCTTCGTTCGCTCGTAAGCATACGTATCGATAACCTACGATAACACGGCCCGCCCCTCCACAATTCAATACGTTTGAAAGTATTCGTGAAACTAATTACAAAGCGCCACCAAGACTCACAACGCATGTCGCTGCCGGCCTGCTACTGAACACGAATACTTACAACTATATACAAACTCTTTCGTAAGGATGTGACTACAAACATTGAAACAGCCATTTGGAGGGGCGCGCCATGTTATCGTAGTTTATCTATTCGTATGTAAACACTTCTCCAATGTACAGAAAGCCAGTCTTGCCATGGGGTATCGTATAAAATACAGATATTCAGCTGCATCTGGAGGAGCTCGTGGCTAAGTACTAACAGCCGCACAGGTCGATCCATCAGGTAAAGCTACGCTTGCCGGGGTTGGCTGTGATTGGGTGATGACCGTCTTTACATATCGAGACTCCTCCGTGCCTCGGAAAGCACGTTAAGCCGTTAGTCCCGGCTGACATTTGGCGACATGGTTGGCGCAGCGGTTGAGCGATTGACTGCTGCGCAGCATGTCGCGGGTTCGATTCCCGCACGGAACAAATATTTGTACGACCTGCAAGTATTTGTTACGGGTCTGGGTGTTTTTCTATCTATAATATGTATGTATTTACAAAAAAAAATGTATATATATGTAGTTTATCAACAATTTCGTTACCATAACACAAGCATTAGGTTGCTTAGCTTGGGACGATATGGCGTTGTGTGAAATGTCCAAGGATATTATTTGTGGATCTTTGACAGTCGTTACGGGTCGTCAGAAGCCCGATAATCTGACCATGGGGTATCCCCCTTGGTAAGACTGGCTGCCAAATTTTAGTTATACGATAGTATTGCCCAGTTACTAGTTTGTGGAGGTCAGGTAGGCAGTCGCTCCATGTAAAATACTGGTATTCAGCTGCATCTGCTTAAACTGGATGCCGACCCAACATAGTTGGGAAAAAGCTAAGCAGATTGATTAATACACTTCTCCAATGTTCTCCGAAAACATCAACCCCTAATCACCTCTTTCTCCATCAGAGCAGCAATGTTAACATGCGAGGAGCCCGTCTTCTCACATTCGACCTCGAAGATTAACGGGGAGTTCGAGAACGAGGCTCTTTACGAGCTCGAAGGCACGGGCTACTGTCCTGTACAGCCACTACCTCATGACCATGGGGTCACCATGTTTCCCCTCGCCCCGCAGAATGGGGAAAGGATGGATAGGCATATTTTACAGGTGAGAATTTAAATCGATTTACTGACCCTTTTTTTTATAAAATTTACATTATTTCTTTTCAAATACGACGAATTTGACGACATGGTTGGCGCAGTGGTTGGGCGATTGACTGCTGCGCAACATGTCGCGGGTTCGATTCCCGCACGGAACAAATATTTGTACGACCTGCAAGTATTTGTTACGGGTCTGGGTGTTTTTCTATCTATAATATGTATGTATTTACAAAAAAAAATGTATATAAGTAGTTTATCAGCCATCTCGTTACCATAACTCAAGCATTAGGTTGCTTAGCTCGGGACTATATGGCGTTGTGTGAAATGTCCAAGGATATAAAAAAAAACAATTTTCCAAATCGGTTGAAAAATGACAGAGTTCTGAGGTAACAAACGTAAAAAAAACTTCAGCCTATTTGATAACCCTCCATTTTTAAAGTCGTTTAAAATTCAGAAGCTGATTTTTCGGTTAATAACTTAATTAACAGGTATATACTTCAGTAGGTTTGTAAGTTACTTCCTTTGTTTTATTTTTAAGGGTCGGAAATCATCAAATGACGCCACCCGGGTGGAGCGGAAGGGAGTGTCAGAGTCTTACTGACTAAAACCCATCCATGTTTCCTTCCTTAGCCCTTTATGTTCTGAGGTAGCGGTAACCCTTTCGGACAATCCCGCTGGCCCGGCAGACTTCGGCTTTAACGGGCCCCTTCCCTAAATGCTGACATCTCTTTGAGGCGCGCGTGGAATGCGTATGCGCCGTCCGGCACAAGTTACTTCCCCTAAGGCAAAATGATAAGAGTACTACTCTGTCAAGAAAGTACCGGGAAAAGATCAATAATACACAAAATGTCTGTTATTCATCCAAATTTATTTTATCACCTTCAAAGTATGCTCCTTTAGAAACGATACACTTGCGCCAACGAATAATCCATTCATCAAAACATTTTTTAAACTCTGCTTCCGGAATTGAGTTCAGTTCTCGCCGCGAATTCTCCTTTATGTCTTCTATCGATTGAAAACGGGTACCACGAAGTGGTAATTTGAGTTTAGGAAAAAGAAAAAAGTCAGCAGGAGCCATATCTGGTGAATATGGTGGTTGCTGGTATTTGTTGAGAGTTTGGTCAAAAATTCGTTCACAATGATAGCCTTGTGCGAAGGCGCATTGTCGTGGTGCAAAATCCAAGAATTTTCTTTCCACAAATCTGGCCTTTTTCGTCGAATTTGCTCTCTTAAACGCCGCATAACGCTCAAATAATATTCTTTATTTACCGTTAGACCTTCCGGTAAGAATTCAGAGTGCACAACACCGCGATAGTCAAAGAAAACAGTCAACATGACTTTGACTTTTGATCGACTTTGGCGTGGTTTTTTCGGTTTCGGTTCAGTTGGAAGGCGCCACTCCGAAGCTTGTTGACTAGTTTGCATGTCAAACTCGTAAACCCACGTCTCGTCACCAATAACAATGCGTTTCATGAATGTTGGGTCCGAACTGACTCGTTCTAGCATGTCCTCAGCGACTTTCATGCGATTGAGTTTTTGGAGAAAATTCAGATCTTTTGGGACTAGCCGAGCAGCAACATGTTTCATACCCAAATGATTAGTTAAAATGGTACGGATCGACTCGTGAGATACAGAAAGTTCGGCGGCTATCTCTTTCAGAGTTGAATGGGGATTTTCAGTCATAATTTTCTTCACTTTTGCGATGTTAACTTCAGTTGCAGACGTTGACGGCCTACCAGAGCGAGGCAAATCTTCCATCACATCTCGACCGCTTTTGAACGCTTTGAACCACTCATAAGCACGAGTTTTTGATAAAGTCGATTCACCGTAAGCCTTCTGTAACATTTTCAGTGACTCCGAACACGAAATTCCATTGGCGATGCAAAATTTAAGACAAACTCTTTGTTCGATATTTTTGTCCATTATGAAATTCGCAATACACACTATATATAAGACTATATATGATATTACTAAAACCAGCACTGTATTTAAAATAAATAAAAGATGCAACTCAAACTCCGCGCCAAAATGGAAAACAGTTGTGCCAATCTAACAACTACAAAAAAACAAAAATTTGAATTTGGAACCATAAACAAATCATCCATTCCCGATACTTTTTTGACTGAATGTATAATTATATTCTAATGTTTTCAGATAATGCATCACGGGACAGCCTGTGTAGTAACGGAAGCGGAGTGGGGCGGCACGCTCGCTCAGCTCAGATTAGAACGAGCGTGCGCTCTGCTCGCTTGGTGCAGAACTGCGCATCAGCCGCATGCGCAACATGGTAAGCTTGTACAATGCGTAGTAACTGAAGCGTAGTGGCGCGGCACGCTCGCTCAGCTCAGATAAGAACGAGTGTGCGCTCTGCTCGCTTGGTATAGAACTCCATACTTCTGAGTAATTCCAAGAAAGTTGGCGTTCTTGAAAGAACGAAAAATATTATGTTTAGGACACGCACTGGAAATACAAATAGAAAAAAATATAAAATAAGGAGCAAAACAAAATATTAAAAATAAAAAAAAACCTGCGCGAGACCAAAAAGGCATAGTACTGCGATATTCTTATTTCAATAGTTCTTCTTATCTTATTCTACATATTTTGGAAAGTTTTGCAGATTTTTTTATGTATGGGTAATCATATCATATTCCCATCTCTAAGTGGATCGGAAGGGAGCGTCAGACTCTTACTGACTAAAACCCATCCATGTTTATTCCTTAGCCCTTTGTGTTCCGTAACAGCGGTTACCCTTTCAGACAGTCCCGCTGTTCGACGGCTTACTTGATTTACGCTTAAATAAAACCGTTTTTTGTTGTTTCAGGAGAAACTCCCGCCGAGAATATGGCGCAACCTGAAGTGAGTTTATCATACAATCCTGAGGAAGTGATACCTCTGAAGTACACCGCGAACCTAGCACATGAAAACGAAGCGGGTATCGTTGGAGAAGAAGGGTAAGTAACTCTGTATAAATAAACTACGATAACATGGCCCGCCCCTCCCCACAGTTCAGCAGTTCATGAAACGCCTCGAAGCGTTTCTTTGCGGTGCTATAAAGCACCGCAATCCCCTGATTGCGGCCGCCTCCCGATACACTCCATCCCGTATCGGTAAGGTTCGCCGTCCACGGCATACCCTCATTGCCCCCGACGATGCCACTACTCTCCTTCATGAGAGTTATCCGGCCACCAGCACTGTTAGGAAACCCTACAGGCACCGATTTCCGTCGTTCCGGCCTCGCTGTCGAAGCCCGCCGCAAGTCAGGTTAAGCAGTACACAACTCTATGGTTGAACTGCGAGATGCCATTGTCAAAAAAAAAAAATGGCCCGCCCCTCCAAAATTCAAGTCGCATGTTGCTGCCGGCCTGCTACTGAAGACGAATACTTACAACTACATACAAACTCTTTCGTAAGGATGTGACTACAAACATTGAAACAGTCATTTAGAGGGGCGCGCCACGTTATTGTAGTTAAGCCCAAAAAAAAATACTGCAATGTTTTATCAGATATTGATACACATCACCTCAGTGGAGTGTTGATAGCCAATTTAATTCGACCCTGAATTTCTTTCTTGCGGGAATCAGTCCAACAACTCGAAATGTAAAAGCTAAAGGTTTTGCACGAACTTACTTATAATTTTGATAAACAGAGGCACATCAAGCTATCCCAATCTGTCAAATTTCTTTGATAGATTTTCAACATTATAACAAAAGAATAGGGTTCATGTTCAATAGGCGATATTTGACAGTTTGTATTATCTTGATGTGCTGGCGTTTGTACTATCTTCTGGGGAGTTTTTTGCGCCACTTCCTCTTCCCAGCTAAAGCAATTGGAAGTGCGGGAGTGCCGAGGGACTGTTTTATGCTATTTCAACGTTCGTAAAGTTTTTTTTTTTTTGAGGATGGGAAATCTTCATCAGAGAGTCATTTGAGATTTCCCATCCTCAAGAAAAAAAAGCTGTTTTGGAGCGGTCCCTTACGCTCTGGGTGGAGCGGAAGTTATTTACCGCTACCCCGGAACACAAAGGGCTAAGGAAGGAACATGGATGGGTTTTAGTCAGTAAGAGTCTGACACTCCCTGCCGCTCCAGGGCAGCGGTAACTCTTACGGACAATCCCGCTGAGTTCAAAAAGAGCTGATTTTCATCCTAGTTTGAACGAATAATTTCAATATAATGACTACGCCATTCGATATCTTCATAGTTTTTTTGTTTAATTCCCAAAATAATCCAATAATCTTCTCTTCCCAGCTTCATAGATCTCCAATGCGTGAAGGACATGCGCCTGGGCGGGAAATTGTTAGAGCCACGTGACATCGCCGAGCTAACCGCCTGCGCAAGACGACACGGCTTAGAGACGTGTGCGCACGGGCCGCACATCATATCACTCGTGTACGGACGTACGCTGAGCGATAACAGGACCGTGCACTTTGTGTTGCCAGCTTATTCATATAGGTAAGAAAAATAAAAATAATTGGGGCAAAAAAAAATCTTAAATATTGAGAGAAATAAAGATTGTTATATGTATATCTAGGGCAGGCATGACGAACCAGTAACACGTTACAAGATAATTTGGGCACGGCATCATTACATGAAATGAAGTACCTTTGCGGTCTAGTTTGCAACACCAAACGTCGCACTAAGGGCCACAGAAGTCTAGCTACTTTTAACATCGGTGGTCAGCGATTTAGCCGCTTTTTAGAAGCTTAATGCGTCGGTAGAGAAGTAGCTAGTCTACCGTGGCCTTAAATTGTTATTTCATGTAACTTTTAGGTAAGAAAAAGTAAATGTTGATATTATTTGAAAAAGCTGTTATTGTGTTTTTTTCCCTCAATATTTATTGCAAAAAATGGTACGTTTATGTGTTCGCCACCCCTGATCTAGGGCCAAGTAGCTTTGTGGTAACTCAAACTCAACACGTTTATCTATACAAATTTTTTGTTTGTTTGTTTGAAATGAATAGGCTCCGAAACTACTGGACCGATTAAAACATTCTTTAACCGTTGGAAAGCTTAGTTTTCTAGGAGTAACATAGGCTTGCCATAGGCCAGGAAAAATAACGGGTCCCACGGGAAAGACCACGGGAGCGAAGCCGCGGGCAAAGTGCTAGTTTCAATTAAAGCAGCGGACAGCGTAGTCAATAACGTTACTTTTTATGAACTGTCAAAACGCGGAATTTGTACGTTAATATAATTTTTGGATTCAAATAAAATATTTATCAACATTAAATACAATTTTACAATTATGTTATCCTCACATAATATTTAACTCTTGCACGGTGATGAAGCTTTTAAGACGCGAGCGGTTTCTTTTTCTTTGAGATTTCGAATTTTATTTTTGACTTTTCATTTTTTTTTTACCTTATTATAATTTATCTTCAATCTCCTCACTTCCAGGGTATGGGCAGTAGGCCTCCACTCCGTGATCAGAGCATTGATGAGTCAAGCTAAACTAGCCGACCGGAGTTTAGCTTGGCTTAAGAATAAATATACAGCATTGTATTATGAAGATGGATGCTGCTGCGAGCCGCTGGTGTCTGATGCTATTAGAGTGAGTATTTTGTCAGTGCAAAAGAGAGAGAGAGAGAGAAGCTCGTGGCTAAGTACTAACAGCAGCACAGGTCGATCCATCAGGTTAAGCTACGCTTGCCGGGGTCGGCCGTGGATGGGTGACCATCTTTACGCACCGAGACTCCTCCGTGCCTCAGAAAGCACGTTAAGCCGTTGGTCCCGGCTGTCATTTGTGCATCTTTGACATTCGTTACGGGTCATCAGAAGCCCGAAAATCTGACAACCAGTCTTACAAAGGGTATTGCCTAGTTACTGGTTGTGCAGGTTAGATAGGCAGTCGCTCCATGTAAAATACTGGTATTCAGCTGCATCCGGTCAGACTGGGAGCCGATCCCAACATAGTTGGGAAAAGGCTAGGTAGATGACGAGACTTTAAACGTGCGTTTCATCAGTATGAGAACTACTAGAGATCGTATAATTAAAACTGCATGACCCTCTACTAAAAGGAGATCGTTCATTCGACTACTTATGAAAATGCTACCATAGAGTCTTAGATTAGCCACGTGACGACTCCCGGCCACCGTAGGCGCGGGCCTGCGGACGGTGAGTAATGGGTGACTCACCGTCCGATCAGCACCAGACCCGTGCCGTACGGCGCGTATATGTTCCACGCGCGCCTCATAGAGATGTCAGCATACGAAGGGGCCCCTCAGGGCCAAGCCTGCCGGGTAAGCGGGATTGTCCGAAAGGGTTACCGCTACCCCGGAACATAAAGGGCTACGGAAGGAACATGGATGGGTTTTAGTCAGTAAGAGTCTGACACTCCCTTCCGCTCCACCCAGAGCGGGAGCAGTCATTGGATGATTTCCCAGCCTTAAAAAAAAAAAAAAAGAAAAAAAAAAAAACAAGATAGGCAGTCGCTCCATGTAAAATACTGGCATTCAGCTGCATCCGGTTAGACTGGAAGCCGACCCCGACATAGTTGGGAAAAGACAGGCAGATGATGATGATGACACAAGAGCGAAAGAATAGAAACATGTCACAGTACTATGATTACAATAAATCTGTTATAATTATCACTTGTTTAAAAAAACGGTGAAGTAAAACATCTCGAGAAAACCGGGATGCTTGCGAGATATTTCTCAACAGCATGTGAAGTTAAGTCAGAGGCCCATGGGCAGCATTAAAACCCTTATATCAGAGGGCCTAGCCAAAGTCACATTTTCATTAACAATAACGAAATTAGATAAATCTGAAATGTATGGAATTGACATAAGCTTTCGAAATGTCACGTGATTAATCGTTTTTGATCGCTAAGTGCTAGACAATGTAAAATTTTGTAATGAACCTCGATGAATATTCCCATACAAATGCGTTGACAAGCAGCGTTCTTGACAATCCGAATCGCTGAGATAACGAATTGTTCGATCAATAATTTTCGAAATCGAATCGACACGGAGCGATTGATACTTGTCTAGGCCCCCAGGTTAGTCACTAACCACACGAAAAAGAAAGAAGGTGATACAATAAACCATGCTCCTCTTGTCTTCAGGTCTTCGGTGGCAGAGAGTCGACATGCGGCAGTTCTTCACACTCTACACCGGTCAGGGGATACACAGATTCACATTGCGACTCCCTCAGGAGTTCAGGGATTAAATTCAAGGTGAGCTTGCTCAGTTTTCTTTAAAGGTCAGTTTCGACGACACGGTTGGCGCAGATGGTTGAGTGATTGACTGCTGCACAGCATGTCGTGGATTCGATTCCCGCACGGAACAAATATTAGTACGACCTGCAGGTATTTTTTCCGGGTCTGGGTGTTTTTCTATCTATAATATGTATGTATTTCCAAAAAAAAATGTATATAAGTAGTTTATCAGCTATCTCATTACCATAACACAAGCATTAGGTTGCTTAGCTTTTTTTTTTAAGGCTGGGAAATCATCCAATGACTGCTCCCGCTCTGGGTGGAGCGGAAGGGAGTGTCAGACTCTTACTGACTAAAACCCATAGGTTGCTTAGCTTGGGACTATAATTATGGCGTTGTGTGAAATGTCCAAGGATATTAATATTATTATTACAGTCGCTTCATTGTTGCTAGATTAAAATCCAAATTAGAAACTGTAGGTATTTAGCGCTGATCGGCGATCGCGTTCAGTTTTATCCATGAAATAGGGATGATGTCCGGAACATAAAGGGCTAAGGAAGGAACATGGATGGGTTTTAGTCAGTAAGAGTCTGACACTCCCTTCCGCTCCACCCAGAGCGGGAGCAGTCATTGGATGATTGCCCAGCCTTAAAAAAAAAGGGTAAAAAAAATACCTAATTTTTAGTCCGTCAGTCAGATGATAAAAAAATATTAAACAAGTACTTTTTGGTTTATCAAAATATATAAAAACACTAAGCGGCTTCGCCTGCGTGTATATAGGTAATTATCCCACGGGAACCGTACATTTTTCCGGGAAAAAGGTAGCTTACATGCTATTCCAGACTATAGTCTATCTTTGTGCCAAGTTTCATCCAGATCCATAAGTAGTTATATGTATTACTCGTAGTATAGATTATTTAAATAAAACGCATTAAAGTTGACGAGTGGGAGGGCGCTACGTCACAACTCAGTATAAAATCTACATAGGAGTGACGTCATGCCATATTGAAATATTTTTTTTTATTACGTGACAAAAAGAAAAATAAGTGTCCAATATTTTTTAATAATCTAACAGACGGTCTAAATAATATTCATCATCCTTATTGGTCAATCATAAATTTTGTCGTCTTTCCAGAAAAACAAATCAACATCGGAGCTAAAAACGAGCTCTCCGAAGAGTTTCGTATCTACACACGCATCAGGCACAAGAAGTGAAGATGAAGTCATACAGGGATCGCCTCGACATAGGTAAGAATATAGCAATATGCTTCTTTTTGGGGTTAAAACCCTCGGACTATAGGGTACGGTGACCTAGATATAAACTACGATAACATGACCCAATCAATCAATCAATCTTCAATCAATCGGCTTCCAGTCTAACCGGATGCAGCTGAATACCAGTATTTTACATGGAGCGACTGCCTACCTGACCTCCACAACCCAGTAACTGGGTAACACGATACCCCTTGGTAAGACTGGCTGTCAGACTTTCGGGCTGGGGAGAACCCAGACAAGCGTAGCTTAACCGAAGGATCAATCCGTGCGGCTGTTATTACTTAGCCACGAGCTCCTCCGACCTGCCCCTCCAAAATTCAAAACGATTGAAAGTATTTGTGAAAGTAATTACAAAGCGCCACCAAGACTTACAACGCATGTCGCTGCCGGCCTGCTACTGAACATGAATACTTACAACTACATACAAACTCTTTCGTAAGGATGTGACTGCAAACATTTAAAACAGTAAGTTGGAGGGGTGCGCCATGTTATCGTAGTTTATGTTTTGTTCAATGTCCTAACGGCTGGTTGACGCTTTGTGTGAGTTGAGTGTACAAAGTGTGTGTGGGTGTGTAAAAATCTTTGGACATCTGCAGTTTTTTTCTGAACCGGAAACCGGAAATGTAAACACTTTAGATTTTGGAACAATATTTGTAATTGTTCCCACTGCTGGGCCTAGTCTTTGTGAGAGGGAGTCGGCCATAACCCAACAGGCGATCACACATTCCAAGGTAGTGGATGTCAGAGGTCTAATAATTTTTGATTTAACGACATGCCGTTTCCTCACGATGTTTTTCTTCACCGTTTTGAGAGCAGTGGTGATGAAATTAAATACAAAGTAAAGTGCTTGCCTGGGTTCAAACTCACAACTTGTAAGTCGGGCCCAATACCTACCACTGGGCAACCACCGCTCACTCAAAAACACATATACAGGGTGTAGCAACCCATACGCAAGTGCGTCCAGTGCGAGCGTCACGCGGTCGCGTGCCGTCACGATACCGACAATAATGTATCTGTTCCTTTCGCACGCGTTATGAGACAGGCGTTGCGCGTTGCGCATCCACGCGCCAGTCCGCTGCCCACACGCTTCCTGCGTAGACGCGTACCTATCTTAAAGTACCGCGCAAGTCGCTACACGCATGCCTGTCTCGATGAGTCTCGTGCCGCCATATTGTTACGCGAACTTATAATTTTATTTAGGGTTTTCGATTCCAGTGTTATTTTACTGTGTACTTTACTTGTGTTTACTCCAAATATACTCTATTACTAAAAAGGTGACTTTCCCTGAGATAACCTTCCTCATAAGGGTTATTTTTGTAAAACACCAGAAACCTCTGAAGTCATTGTACTCATCATTATGAACAACTTTTACTATGGGACTAAACCTGAAATCGCGAAAAAAATATCAGCTGTTCCCTACATTTATGTTCGTATAACTCGTCAAAATGTAACCCTGTATAGAAGGCATAACTTTGATAGTTGAATTTTATTTTTTATCTTCGCAGTTCCTATTCATCATCAATGATGAGTCACCACCATTCCTACGGTCCCAGACACAGCAGTCTGACTGCTGCGGCCACCAGCATCATGGCAGGATCACCCAACAGGAGTAGGTAAGAGTGACCTTTGACCTTGACCTATTGAGATCATGACCTTGAAATTTTGATGGTTGAACTACTTAAATCTGCACTAAAAAAGCATTTGAAAATTTGAAGAAACAAAAAAAATATATTGAAATCATACAGTTAATTTATTTAACTCTAGTTTTTTTTAACTGCAGTTTTTAAATTTTTTTACGATATTTTACGAATTATTTATTTGTTTTGTTAATAAGTAAAACATTTTCTGTGAATTGTGTAAAGTTTAAATAAATTTTCGTTACTATAAAATTCTTAACTTTGTCATCTTACAGTACCAAGAATCAAGGTCCTTTATTTGAAATGACCTTGATTTTTGGTACAGCATGCTTCAGTTCAGTCAAAATGACCTTGACTTTTGACATGTTGACCTAAGAATAGATTGTGACCCAGTTTGCTAGGTGACCTTGACCTTGAAAACTATGCGTAAATATTTTGATGGTATGCTGACCACGACTACAGTGTTTTGTTTTGGTCTTTACATTACATCGATTTATTTTGAATTCTCTTCTGGTTAAAATATTTTTTTAAATAAATCTGTGTATTTAATTTATATATTAGTCTTTGCTTTCTTTTTCATTTATTTTGAATTTAAGAAGTCTTTGCTTTTTATTTGATAGCAAAGTCGTAGGTAATAAAAAGATCTATAACTTTTGTATTTACACTTTTTACACATAACTTCATAATTTATCATGTGAAAAATTCAAATAACCAAGTTCTGGGTTTTTTATTTTTATCTTTTACATAAAAAAAATCCACGATATATGGTGAAAATTTACCTTTTATGTTCCAAACACACTTTAATTTTTTTGATTTAAAATATTTATTTTTCTCTTTACTTTGACATAATATCGAAAAACCAACCTAATTTTCGATCAAAAATTCTCAGGACGTCAAAATATCAGCTTGGTTTACAAAGTTGGTGGGCTTTATGTTCGCTGAAATCTCTAGTTTCTGATGTTGTAAAAAAAATATTCATTACTATGGTTCTCAGAAAATGCAAACAAACTGCTACGAAACAACCTTTTTCTTACCCCAGTTTACGAAGACTAGAAACGAGCGAACGGTTTTGGGAGAACCTGAAGCATTTAAGAACCGGCTCCGTCGGGTATGACACGCAACTGGACTTTATGGATTTCGTTACACTTTTCAGGAGTTTCAGGTAACTATACAGTAGGTATTTACCTAGGTGAACTAGATAGTTCCCTGTAAAATTGCAAATTTTTAGTAGAGTCAAGTGTCCACCAATAATTTGAGAGAAAAAACAGCTTCTCCCTTCATGTTTACAAGTTATGCCAACATAAATAATAGCAGTTATAGCCTAGTGGTGTAACCGTCGGACTGCCAAGTCATACAGTAGGTCTCGAGTAGACCCAAGGCACCTGATTTTAGGGATTCATGTGCATATTGTTTAAATTATCATCATCTGCCTAGCCTTTTCCCAACTATAAGTAACTAGGCAATACGATACCCCTTGGTAAGACTGGCTGTCAGATTTTCGGGCTTCTGACGACCCGTAACGACTGTCAAAGATGCACAAATGACACCAACGGCATAACGTGCTTTCCGTATTGTAATATTGTATAAATTATTACTTGCTTAAAAATCGGTGACGGAAAATATCGTGAGGAAACCAGCATGTCTGAGAGATATTTCTCAACAGCATGTGAAGCTAAGTCAGAGGCCCATGGGCAGCATAAAAACTCGGACACCAGGTTAGTCACTAACCACACGAAAAGAAGAAGAAGAGTGTAGGAAGAAGCTGTTTTTTTTTTCAAAAATATTTTTTTGGTAATATTTTGTTAGCATGTGTGGACGCTAATACTATTGTGGGTTAACGGAAACGCTTTTCGTTAGGTTATTAACATACTGTATAACGAAATTAAAACAAAAACTATCACAGTTGGCATTACGAGTAATAGTCGACCGACTACTATAAAATTTGCAGTTGGAATATGGGGGAGAACTCGATTTTCAACTACAATATTGAGTTTGTTCTTAATAAAAATCATCCCAACTACGCAACCCTTCATTTAGCGTGGTCCGACACGACATTGGCTGGTTTTTCTAACTTGCATCAATCTCCACAGCCTAGTGATGCGATCAGAACTCCGCGACATCTTCGAGCAGCTAGCAGTACCAAGGAACCGATCACCATTGCTAGGAGCCGAGAAGAGCCGAAGTTCACCCGAACTGTTCCGAAGCAGGGCTATTTTTCGGACAGGTCAGTTTTCACCACCTAAATTAGCGGTTCCACGGCCTGGCCTTTTTTTTTTGAGAGTGGGACGGCGGGTGGACCAGTCGGTGATAATTCGTTGCTCGCATGCTTGCCGTACGTTGACTGCGCATTGCCAACGCGCGGGTGCCGAGTAGATAACGCGCTATCCGCGAATGACTAACGTGAGGACGATAGGTTAGCGATGCGCCGCTCCCCACCCTCCCGTCACCCCGCGCGGGGTCCACTGATTGACGACGCGAGGTCCAATGGTTGACCGCTTGACGTTTATTGGTAATAACGCGGCGTTCACCCGTGGACCATCTGTCGACGAGTGGACGCCGTGCGACGAGGCGGTGCGGGGTGTGTGCCGGATGGCTTTAATGAGCTGTGGCCTTTAAGCGTCAGCACTATACTTATGTCCCCTAGCGAATTGCCAAACACTGGTTTTCAGCTTATACCTTTTACTCCTGTTTACAAAACAAGAAAAATACAAAAAGGTTCATTTAGCAACAATGGACTAAGCTAATCGTACATTATCATGTTTAATCACTACATAGTATAAAACAAAGTCGCTTTCTCTGTCCCTATATCCCTATGTATGCTTAAATCTTTAAAACTACGCAACGGATTTTGATAGGGGTTTTTTTAATCGATAGAGTGATTCAAGAGGAAGGTTTATGTGTATAATTTGTCGACATAATTTGCGGGCGAAGCCGCGGGCGGAAGCTAGTTTTAAATAAAAAGAAATAGTTACACGTCTGGCTATTTTGTTTATAAAAATGATGGTAATAAAATTGATGACGATGTATTATTGTGCAGGTCTGCTAACAAGAAACGGGTCTTTAGACCTGGAACCTCCTAGTGACAAGGTTGGGAGGAAGAAAGCCTTCGACCTTCTAGCAGCGGCAGCTTTACCAGGTAAGGTTCCAAGGGCCTGCAGACGATGATTTTGGTCTTCTTTCATTTTCGCGTGGTTAGTGACTAACCTGGTGTCAGAGTTTTTAAGCTGCCCATGGGCCTCTGACTTAGCTTCACATGCTGTTGAGAAATATCTCTCAGACATGCTGGTTTCCTCACGATGTTTTCCTTCATTGATTTTTAAGCAGGTGATAAATAAACAATACGCACATGAATCCGTAAAATCCAAGGTGCGTGCCTTGGGTTCGAACTCGAGACCTACGACTTGGCGGTCCGATGGTCACACTACTAGGCTATCACTGCTGGCTACTTATACTAATGGATTGGCAATTTAGTAATGAACGCTATGCTAGTGTTTATTTATTTATTTATTTATTTTATACTTTAAGCTCAGAAATGTACAGAGGCGGACTTAATGCCATAGGTTTCTTTTCCAAAAGACGATAATTGGATTTTGTTACGATTTTACTCCTAAATCGGAGCGTACTCACAACGTATCTCTTGCGCTGGGTATAGGGATAGAGATATAGATTTGGTGTGCGATGAAGAGGGAAGGAATGCTCAAGGATATTTGTTCAGGGTACCGCCATAAATACATATCTATACTAATATTATAAAGCTGAAGAGTTTGTTTAAACGCGCTAATCTCTGGAACTACTGGTCCGAATTGAAAAATTAGTATTTTTGTGTTGGATAGTCCATGAATCGAGGAAGGCTATAGGCTATGTAACATCACGCTACGACCAATCGGAGCCGAGCAGCGCAAACCGCGCGGGAGCATTTAGTTATAAATATCTTCTTGACGACACGGTTGGCGCAGTAGTTGAGCGATTGACTGCTGCGCAACATGTCGAGGGTTCGCTTCCCGCACGGAACAAATATTTGTACGACCCGCAAGTATTTATTCCAAGTCTGGGTATTTTTCTATCTATAATATGTATGTATTTATTTAACCGCGCGGGAGCAGCTAATATTTTATAAATTTTCCCAGCTGTTGTTAGAAAACTGATGGATGAGGAGCTCGTGGCTAAGTTATAACAGCACGGATCGATCCATGGTTGGTCCGTGGATAGGATGAATATTTTCAGTTGTTGTTGGAAAACTATCAGTCTAACTAGGGGACCCTTCCATTATTAGTATTTTTCATTTACTTCTTTTTAACAGGAGCCTGTCCTGACGTCAGTGGTAGAGTGCTTTCCCTGCCAACACTCGGCAAGTTTTGTGAGACGAGACAGAATGAGCCGAAAACGGAGCAGCAGTTAAGAGACATTATACAGGTTAATATATCACTTTCATGAAGATATGTATTTATTTAAGAACAACCAACAAAGCATACACTAAAAAAAAAGGAGAAAGATTGTGTGGTTTTACGAAACCACGGTAAAAGTGAAACTTTTTTTCACATTAAAGACATTTGACACTATAGGCGCCGCCATATTGGCCTTGGCTGCTCTGACGAGCGCCTTTCACTTTATCCCTACTCCGCGGCCGACCGTCACGCGACATGCAACACACAGACGAAAAAGTTTAAGACGATGTAATAAAAGTTTCACTTTAATAAATGCTTAAATACCCATATTAATTTTACATTTTATGGTGTAGCCTTCATTAAAGGTTTTCATGGCATGCATGCAGTTACAAAACAGTTAGAAACCAGATTTTACTACAATTTTGTACTTATTTAGTTAATGAATAAATAAAAAGACAGTAAGAATAACAAAAACTCACATAAAACATTGGAATGAACTAGAAGTAATTGTTGAGTTAATTATATTTTTTATGAAACGCTAGGCTAAGCCATGAAATTCAAATTTTCATACGCTCTTCACAATTTGTAGGTCAGGCAAAAAAAAAATTTAATAAAAAAAACCGTCGTATGTGCCTCTCTTGAGAAATGACAATGGTCAAATAAAGCAATCTTTTTTTTTTCCTGGGTTAAGTGTGCGCCCAAATTTTTTATTTTTATTAATGCAATAATTTTTTGTTTCTTTTGTGAGAAATCTTTACCCTTAATTTGGGTCCCCGAACTAATTTTGATCCAAATCACATTACGCCACTGCCTCCAAACTTGAGTATTTTCAGAAACAAATTGTATGAATACTAAGTGATTATTTGCCACACCCTAAAAATAAACGCCATCTTGATAAAGATGAAACGAATCAGCTTGCCATTAAGGTATAGATAAACTACGATAACATGGTGCGCCCCTGCAAGTCTGTAATTTATTTATTTATTTAATCACAAAATCCACAGCTCTTAAACAATTTTACTAAAATAATTATTCTTAACCTACAGCCAATAACGGATTTACAATTTACTATCTACACTTATTATAAGCTAATAATTGATTCAATATCTGTAGGTCACATCCTTACGAAAGAGTTTGTATGTAGTTGTAAGTATTTGTGTTCAGTAGTAGGCGGGCAGCAACATGCGTTGAGTCTTGGTGGCGCTTTGTAATTTATTTCAAAAATACTTTAGTTTTGGAGGGGCGACCATGTTATCGTAGATTCTCTACCTAGGTTTTAAAATACTTATTTCAGTAACTTTTCCCTTAGAGACATGAACCGGACCCAACTCTACGCGCCGACTATTGTCTCTCATTCGAGGGTTTCGTCAGATTTCTCACGGATAAGGATAACTACGCCTTCGTGCCAGAACAGATGAGGGCGAACTTTATCACGTAAGTTTAATTAATAAAAGCCGCACGGGCCTTTAGGTTAAGCTACCCTTGCCGAGGTTGGCCCATTGATGGGTGACCATCTTTGCATACCGAGATTCCTCCGTGCTTCGTGACTAAGTAAAACAGCCGCACGGGTCGATACATTAGGTTAAGCTACGCCTGCCGAGGTTGGTCCGTAGATGGGTGAACACGTTTACATACTGAGATTCCTCCGTGTCTCGGAAAGCACGTTAAGCTGTTGGTCCCGGCTGTCATTCGTGGATTTGTGACAGACGTTACGGGTTGTCAGAAGCCCGAAAGTCTGACAGCCAGTCTCACCTAGGGTAATCATTAACCAGTTACTGGGTTGTGGAGGTCAAGCGAGTGGTCGCTCCATTTAAAATACTGGTATCCACTGCATCCAGTTAGACTGGAAGCCGACCCCAATATAGGTAGGAAAGGGCTAGGCATTAGGGCCTACGGACGGTGAGTAAAAATGGGTAGCTCACCGTCCAATCAGAGGCAGGCCCATGCCGGAGAAGAGATGTCAGCTTAATTGAAGGGACCCGTTAGGGCTGATACCTGCCGGGTCAGCGGGATTGTCCAAAAGGGTTACCGCTACCCCGGGACACAAAGGACTAAGGAAGGAACATGATTGGGTTTTAGTCAGTAAGAGTCTGACATTCCCTTCCGCTCCACCCAGAGCGGGAGGAGTCATATGATGATTACTCATCAGTTGTATATTTCTTTTAGATGGTCTATCACTCTAAGACCACTCCTTAACACACATGACATAACATTCTAACAAAATCTCGTTCCTCTACAGAAAATCCTCTACCTCCGAGGAGGGAGAGGTCCACAAATCCATCTCAAAGGACATGACGGGTCCTCTGAGTCAATACTACATCGCCAGCAGCCACAACACTTACCTCACGGGTCATCAGCTGAAGGGAGAGTCTTCAGTGGAGTTGTATAGCCAGGTTAGTGGAATTTCAGCCCGTCTAGACACTATTTAGCAATATATTTTTGGGTTTTGCCAGCCAATAGGGAGGTACGACTAAAATTATTTTTTAGTCCATAATAGATTTTAAAAAAACTGGAGAGGTGTCAAGGGACACCCGAATGGGACGAAGTTCGTGCCAAAAATAATCGTCACGGCACCACACTGTTCAATGCCAAATAGAAAGACGAAATGAAAATAACTAGCTTGCTTTCTATGAGAAAGAGAGAGAGAGACAGACAGAGAAAGACGCGCGCGCCGCACGGCTTACAACTATACCTATAATAGCAAAAAGTGTCGTTACAACTTTTGGTCTAATTTTTCCCACTAGCCCCCTTTCGCAACGCGCGGTAAGGAACTTCGTTCCAAAATATTGGACACGGCATTTTTCTTTTGATACGTTGTGTTAAAATGTGGCATGACGTCATGCTCAGGTAGATTTTAAACTTAATTGTGACGTAGCGCCCCCACTCCACTTAATGCGTTTCATCTATAGTCAGTTTGTTATAATATAAGACAAATAACGGTTATCACCGATTCATTATCTCTATATAGACGTATATTAAACTCCGTTATTTCACGCTACATAGGAACAAATGTTAACTATTAACCATTTACATTAAAAAAACAACTGTAAAATGCAGTTATTTCATCAATATTACACAATAACTATCATTATTTAGCCGTTATTTGTTTAATGTTAAAATATAAACGGAGTATAAGTCATTTTTATTATTACTACCTCTAGAAGAGAGGAGACCTATCCCAGCAGTGGGACTGATGATACTATAATGCTGAATTTGTTTAGCGGTGTGGAATTGTTGACACTCAACACTTTAAAAATAATTTCTACAAAAAAGTAGATTCGACAATACCTAGTATTAATCACGTAGACTGCCTTATTGGTTTTGAGGTTACAATCTCTGTGCTGAGCATCAGGTCCTGCATTTGATTCTAAAGTCGGGCAAAGTGGGAATTGGTAAATCACAGCCCGAATTATGGATTTGTGCCCGGTTTATGGCAATAGGCTCGCCCCCTATAAGACTTGAACATAGCTAGTGAAATGTGGGCCATAGGTACACATTTGCTTTATGAAGGGGCCCCTCAGGGCCAAGCCTGCCGGGTAAGCGGGATTGTCCGAAAGGGTTACCGCTACCCCGGAACATAAAGGGCTACGGAAGGAACATGGATGGGTTTTAGTCAGTAAGAGTCTGACACTCCCTTCCGCTCCACCCAGAGCGGGAGCAGTCATTGGATGATTTCCCAGCCTTAAAAAAAAAAAAAAAAAAAAGTACACATTTGCTTAACTCTTTTGGAAATACATTTATGTATACAAAACATTTTAAAACAGTAACGGTGGAGTTTCTTGCATATTCTTCTCCTTACAAAACTACCTTTTGGAAGGGGCGACTATAATCAATTCTATTTCTTGTTTCTTTTGACGTACAAAAGTACCTTTCTTGTGCCTATTTGAAATAAATGATTTGACTTTGACTCTGAATACATGCGTTATATTATGTTTTAGGAAGAAAATAAAACACTTGATTTAATATTTGAAGACATTTATTATATTTCACTATGGTTTCCGATTATAGACACGGATTTTAAACTATTTCTATGAAATATACTTTTGCGTATGTATTAATTAACTTGTAGCATAAAAACAATTGATCCATAGTAAATGTAATTACATGACGAACATTATGTAGTACTTAGTAAAGAAAATATCAACCGATTTTTTATTTAAAGCAGTGATAGCTTAATGGTGTGACCATCAGGCTGCCAAGTCATAGGTCTAGAGTTCAAACCCAAGGCGCGCACATCAGATTTTATAGATTCATGTGCGTATTGTATAAATTTCACATGCTTAAAAATCGTGAGGAAACGTGCCTGAGAGATATTTCTCAACAGCATGTGAAGCTAAGTCAGAGGCCTATGGGCAGCATAAAAACTCTGACACCAGGTTTGTCACTAACCACACGAAGAAGAATATGGAGAAGAATTTACGGACTAAATATATTTTTTTTTTCCTAAGCATCACTATTATTATAGACAAACATTTATATATTTCATCTAGTATATAGTTTATATGACAGAGGGGCATTAAATTACACTGCGTATACTATACGTGTTTAGTATTAATTCGATACGGTATAAAGCTAAAGCAACCACTCTTTGTAAATAAAAACTGCTTATAAATAAAAATTGCAACAAAGCGACAACGACGCGTGTGCGCCGGAGCGCTGTTAGGAAAGATACATCGTGTTCAAACGGGGGCAAAACTTAAAAAATCATTTGCGACTAAACTACTGCTCTTATTTTATTGATTTTCGGTACAGAGCTTGAAAATGGTCCCTAGTATAGGCAGTTTAAAAGAAAGCCCCTCTGTCGTATCAACTCTGTATGACATTAACATGACTACAACAATTAATTATTTAATGTAACATTTTCATAGACAATTATAAATGCCGTGCTATAATTAACATCAAAATCACTACAACAGTTTTCGAGAAAATTGTAACATGAATACAGACACCAATATATTTAAAAACACCCAGTTTATATTCTGAAAATATCTTCAAAGTTTGTTCACTGCAAAATTTCACAGATTTTTTTTCTTAATACTATTAATTATTATTATAATTTTACCAAAGTCTTATTATTAATAGTCAAACATTTCATAAGAAATGTTTTGTTTTGAAGTAGAATCCATTTGTAACGACTTTTGATACCAATAGTGATGGTATTTCATATTCAAATCTTTGTTTCCACGTAAACAAATATCTACCTTAAAATAAAAACGACAAAGTTGATTTCAGAACTACTTGTTCTTTCGAAAAAGTAATAAAAACGTTTGAAATTGAACTACTAACTAACTAACTACTACATAAGTAGTTATTTTTATAAAATTCATATTTGTTTACATGTTTGGAAACAAGTGTATTTTTAAAAATGATGTACACGTAAAGACGTTGTTCCCGATAATCAGACCTTTAACAGTCGTTTCAGATAGTCAGAAAGTCTGACATCCAGTCTTACTACGACTATACAATGTGTTAGGTTAAACGCGGGACATACTTGCAGGGGTTATAGTTCTGCGAAAAAGTCATGCTCGCGAAGGAGGTGACGGGATGGGAGAGAGAAAAACCCTCCCGTCCCAGCCGCCGCGGGAGACGCCCCGGGCGTCGGGAGCCACGTGACGACTCCCGGCCACAGTAGGCGCGGGCCTGCGGACGGTAGCAATGGGTGACTCACCGTCCGATCAGCACCAGGCCCGTGCCGGACGGCGCGTATATGTTCCACGCGAGCCTCAAAGAGATGTCAGCATATGAAGGGGCCCCTCAGGGCCAAGCCTGCCGGGTCTGCGGGATTGTCCAAAAAGGTTATCACTGCCCCGGAACACAAAGGGCTAAGGAGGGAACATGGATGGGTTTTAGTCAGTAAGAGTCTGACACTCCCTTCCGCTCCACCCAGAGCGGGAGAAGTCATTGGACGATTTCCCAGCCTTAAAAAAAAAAAGGATTATAGCTCATGAAACTGAGCAATTTTCACTATAGGACCAACTCTGAAATATGAAAAAAAAATATCAGCTGTTTGATGAATCATGCTACCATAAAATGTACTGAACAGCTATTTTTTTTTCGTAATTTCATGGTTGGTCCCGTAGTCAAAGTTGCTCATTTTCATGGGTACTATACACCCAGAAAGTATGTCCCTCGTTTTACCTAACACTCTATACAGGGTGTAACCTAAAGGGTATATATACACAAAAGCACAAGCTACAGACCACCAAACTGAACAACTTTTACTACGGGACTTTATTGGTCACGTGACTCGTCGAAATGTGGAACAGCTGATTTTTTTCACGATTTCGGAGTTGGTCCCATAGTAAAAGTTGTTCAGTTTGGTGGTCTGTAGCATATGCTTTTGTATGTATATACCCTTTCGGTTACACCCAGTACATAATATACAAGACTTTGAAATGATACCTATTACTCAATAACATCACTATAAAGTAGAATGAATAATTATTCATCGTCGTTTTCAATGGATTCTACTGCGTCCTGTTAATGAGTGTTACGTCTATACCAGAATCTGGCCCTGTAGTCATCACTGCAGGTCAAAAAGGCTGGAGCAGTACCGGAATGTACTATAAACCTGAAAAAAAAATAGGTTTAAAAAAAACGGCCTACTAACACTGGGACTATCGCTGTCGAAGCAAAAATTACAAACGTCTGCATAAACAACGCGCGTGTATAATTTGTGCAACATACACTCTAACCTAGTTTAAGTTTGTGTAGATCATTTATAATTGAGTTTTATGATTTTAAAATTTTGTCACATTTTATTTTTTTGTTATATTAAATATTGTTAAGAATCCAATTTTCCTTTGACGA
This sequence comes from Hyppa rectilinea, assembly GCA_951799385.1. Classification (NCBI taxonomy): domain Eukaryota; kingdom Metazoa; phylum Arthropoda; class Insecta; order Lepidoptera; family Noctuidae; genus Hyppa; species Hyppa rectilinea. The sequence continues at coordinate 2,674,706 of OX637327.1, forward strand.
ATAATTATAATAAGCATTTTTATCGCCTGCGACACAGGTATATCCTAGTGCAGGCATATTTAACATTATGTTACCAATAGATTTTCCTAAGTTTTTGTATTCTGCCACTCTACTTTTTGAATAAATTATTATTATTTTATTATTATTATTGATAGACCCTAACGACTTGACTAGCTGAAGGTGATATGTCACAAAATTCTAATTTTGAGAAAATTGAATTCATAGTTGCGCATACACATTTTACGATATTTCAAAATGCTTTTAATGATGCTCGGCTCCTATTGGTCGTAGCGTGATCTTACATAGCCTATTTAGCCTTCCTCGATAAATGTACTATCTAACACAAAAATATTTTTTAATTTTGACCAGTAGTTTCAGAGATTAGTGCCTTCAAATAAACTCTTCAGCTTTAAAATTTTAGTCTAGATAATATCTTACCTGACAGCGCCATTATGGCCCAGAGACATAAGTTGGCACCTACTGGAGCTTCTGGAATGCCAGGTGCAAAGTGAAGTGGTGGCCTCGTCGGGGAACATCACATAATCTTCAGTGTGGTTGAACACGGCCTGGGCGTGATGCTCTTGTTTTCCTAGGGATTTAAAGGCGTTATCTTACTTCTTACTTTTTATTTTTTTTGGAAATAGCGTCTCGCAGTTCAACCAAAGGGTTGTCTACTGCTTAACCGGGCTTGCCTGTGGCTGCCACAAAAGAATTCTAGCCTCCAGCCAGGGCTTACTTCTTACTAATGTATTTTTTTTTTTTTAAGGCTAGGAAATCATCCAATGACTGCTCCGGGTGGAGCGGAAGGGAGTGTCAGACTCTTACTGACTAAAACCCATCCATGTTCCTTCCGTAGCCCTTTATGTTCCGGCGCAGCGGTAACCCTTTCGGACAATCCCGCTTACCCGGCAGGCTTGGCCCTGAGGGGCCTCTTCATGTGCTGACATCTCTTTGAGGCGCGCGTGGAACATATACGCGCCGTACGGCACGGGTCTGGTGCTGATCGGACGGTGAGTCACCCATTACTCACCGTCCACAGGCCCGCGCCTACGGTGGCCGGGAGTCGTCACGTGGCTCCCGACGCCCGGAGCGTCTCCCGCGGCGGCTGGGACGGGAGGACCTTTCTCTCTCCCATCCCGCCACCTCCTTCGCGAGCATAACTTTTTCAGAAGGAGGTGACTGCCTCCCACTCCCTCTCGCCCCGGACTATGGCTTGCACCAGGGCCGGGCGCGAGAGGTCGCCGCCGCCGATCGCCTCTACGAGGACACGGCGGTGCTCCGCCCAAGCGGGGCTCTTCCTAATGTATAAGATGTAACTTAAATAACGCACAACCTCGAAAGGCCAAACCACAATAGGGGATAATACTAAATTTGTTTTTTTTTTGCCCGAAAGCTAGATATTTCAAAAATATTTGACACGTATTTTTTCTTTTAATACGTAATCCAAAGTTGTCTTCGATACCTACATTGTGTTAAAATGTGGCATTTGACGTCACAAGTGTGAAGTTTTTATACCCGCTTGTGACGTAGCGAGCCCCCACTTCCCAACTTTAATGCATTTTATCTAAGTATTTTTTTAATAATTTGATAAAGCAAAAATACGTGTCTAATATTATTTTATTATCTCACTGACGGACTTAATATAATTTCTGTTGTTTTACCCAGGCGGATCCTGTATTGTATTGCTAGGTAAAAAAAATAGTGCGTTAGTGTGCTAGCTCTGACCCAAGTTAATAGTGCGTGTCAGCGGGATTGTCCGGAACATAAAGGGCTAAGGAAGGAACATGGATGGGTTTTAGTCAGTAAGAGTCTGACATTCTCTTCCGCTCCAACGAGCGGGAGGACTCATTTCATGATTTCCCACCTTCAAAAAAAAAATAATAGTGCGTTAAAATTATCTAGTGTGTCGTTTCTTTTGGAATAGCAAGAGAAATTCTACATTACCTGTGGTCCCGGCACCAGTGTATTGGATAAGACATCTACTGCTGGCCAGTTCCCAGAGCTTGATAGATGAGTCCAATCCAGATGTCAGAAGATACTAAAAAATTACAAATTAATTAATCACACTAATATTCATCATCTGCCTAGCCTTATCCCAACTATGTTGGGGTCGGCTTCCAGTCTAACCGGATACAGTTCAATACCAGTATGTTACATGGACCGACTGCCTATCTGACCTCCACAACCCAGTAACTGGGCAATACAATACCCCTTGATCAGATTTTTGGGCTTCTGACTACCTGTTACGAAGATGCACAAATGACAGCCAGGACCAACGGCTTAACGTGCTTTCCGAGGCACGGAGGAGTCTCAGTATGTAAAAACGGTCACCCATCCACAGCCAACCCCGGCAAGCGTAGCTTAACCTGATGGACCTGTGCGGCTGTTAGTACTTAGCCACGAGCTAATCTCTAATCACACTAATATTATAAAGGCAAAAGTTTGTGAGTGAGTGTGTGTTTGTGTTTGTATGTTTGTCCGTCCTTCACGCTCAAACGGCTGAACGGATCTGGATGAAACTTGGCACAGAGGTAGTTTATGACCTGGATTAACACATAGCATACTTTTTATCCCGGAAGTACGTTACCTTGGGATGATTTTCGACATCCATGCCGGTCGCAGACCAAGAGCTAAGCTAAGTTAGTTTAGCTTAGCTCGCATAGCTGACACAGTTTTTCATACTTGAGTGCAGACTGCAAACTATGTAAAAAGTATGAGAAACTGTGTCAGTTATGCAAGCTAAGCTAAACTAACTTAGCTTAGCTCTTGGTCTGCAACCGGCACCACGCTGGTGAAGCCGCTGACAGCAGTTAGTTAATAATAATTATCTTTGAAACCCGAATTCCGAAGACATTCGACATTGATGGATGTTCCAACCTGTCCAACCCTGTGGACGGAGGGAGACCCCTGTCCCAGCAGCAAATTTGTTACTCAATCACGTTAGAACGGCTGATCGGGTTTAGATGAAACTTGGCACAGAGGTAGTTTATGACCTGGATTAACACATAGGATACTTTTTATCCCGGAAGTACGTCCCTTGTACAGACGCCAGCACATCAAGCTATCCCTAACTGTCAAATTTTCTCAATTAAAAATGAACCTTATGTCTTTGCAATAAAGTTGAAATACTATCAAAGAAATTTGACAGATTGTGGTAACTTGATGTGCTGGCCTCTGTACTTTACTAGCTGTCATTCGTGCATCTTTGACAGTCGTAACGTGTAGTCAGAAGCTCGAAAGTCTGACAGCCAATCTTACCAAGGAGTATCGTATAATCAAAGTCAAATCATTTATTGTTTCAAACTCAAACTCAAAGTATTTATTTCAAATAAACCAATTACAGGCACTTTTGAATTGTCAAGGGGTCGGTCAGTCAGAGAGATGAAGCTAGTTATTTCAAATAGGCACAAGAAATGCACTTTTGAACGTCAAAATGAACAAGAAATAGAATTGATTCTAGTCACCCAGTTACTGACCGGGTTTTGGAGGTCAGATAGGCAGTCGCTCCATGTAAAATACTGGTATTCAGCTGCTGCTGTTAGACTGGAAGCCGACCCCAACATAGTTGGGGAAAATTTCGGCGGATTGATTGAGTACGTTCGCTTGAGATAATTTAATTTTTCGAAGTCCATGCAAGCGATGCCGCTAGCGTAAGCCAGTACATACCTTGCTATTTCTAGTAAATGCAACAGAGCAGACTTCGGCCCCGTCATGTGCATTAATGAATGTGTTGAAGCATCTATTTGAGACAGTATCCCATAGTTTAACGGACCCGTCCGCACTGCCGCTCGCAAAATATTTGCCGTTTGGAGAAAATCTGCACATACAATGGAATAATTGAAAGAAAGACAATAACGCAAAGGCAACAAAAAGACGATTACATATAACTTGATTTTAATCCGTATAACTCAATCATACAGTTTATTATCGAACGACGAACTATTAACGAATTATATTTATGGAAAAATTAACCATAACTACTGAGCAATAAAGTTGAAAACACTATGCTGCAAAATTCGAACAAAAAAATTAAGAGAACATAAAACGTATTAATTAAGCAATATGGTTGAAACTGCAATGCTGCAAAAATAAGACCACAAAATTGACTATTTCACACGGTTAAAAAATAAAATATGAGATCACATACAAAAAAAGGATTGTGTGGTTTTATGAAACCACGGTAAATGTGAAACTTTTTTCACATTAAAGACATTTGACACTATAGGCGCCGCCATATTGGCCTTGGCTGCTCTGACGAGCGCCTTTCATGTTATCCATACCCCACAATTGATTATTTGAAACGGTCAAAAATTAAATATGAATTCGCATAGAAAAAAGACCGTTCGTCTTAAAAACTTCCATCACAGAAATTAAATAGTATGCGAAGATATAATTGTATAATTGCATTTAATGCTAATAAGTATTCTATTTGATTCTAAAAATCACTGACGTCACATTGTTATATTACATACAAATCACGTACAAATTCCGCGTTTTGACAGTTCATAAAAAGTAACGTTATTGACTACCTTTTCAAATACCCAATTATTTGTGGCCATTTTTTATTCACTTACTGAATGGAATTGACTTGTCTGGTGTGGTGGTGCGAAGGTATTGGACAGACGAAGCAAGCGCTGGTCGTGACGTCATACAGACGGATCACGGGCTGGGTACTTGAGGCTATGATGTGGTCACCCAGAGGATGGAAGGCCACGCAAAGGACTTGTTCGGCGTCCTGAAAAAAATACCTAAACGATAAAGAATGCCCACACACTAAAGTAAATTATGCCATAAAATGTTTCATAAATCATTCTGCCCAGCCTTTTCCCAACTATGTTGGGAACAACGGATTCAGCTGAATACCAGTATTTTACATGGAGCGACTGCGTATCTGACCTCCACAACCCAGTCAGTAACTAGGTAATACGATACCCCTTGGTAAGACTGGCTGTTAGACTTTCGGGCTTCTGACGACCCGTAACGACTGTCAAAGATCCTCGAATGACAGCCGGGACCAACGGCTTAACGTGCTTCCCGAGGCACGGAGGAATCTCGATATGTAAAGATCCAAGACCCATCTACAGACCAACCCCGGCAAGCATAGCTTAACCTGATGGATGGATCCGTGCTGCTATTATTGCAGTTTATACATATTATTGCTGTTTTAAAGATGGTCACTCTTTATATAACGAGACTCCTCCGTGCCTCGGCAAGCACGTTAAACCGTTGGTTCCGGCTGTTATTTGTGCATCTTTGACAGTCGTCAGAATCCCGAAAATCTGACAGCCAGTCTTACCAATGTCTCGATATGTAACGATTGTCACCCATCCACGGCCAACCCCGGCAAGCGTGGCTTAACCTGATGGATCGATCCGCGCTGCTGTTATTACTTAGCCACGAACTCCTCTTATAGGCTGATTATGGTATAATTACTCACCGTGATAGATTTATAAGCTTTCTTGGCGGAAGCCTTGGTGATGTCAAAGAGTTTGATGCAACAGTCCCGGGAGGCAGATACGAGGATCTGTTCCCGGGGGTGGAAGTCCAGGGCTGTGATCTCGTCCGTATGATCGTACCTGGGTGTTAAAACGGACCGTTTCGCTATTTTATTTAACAGGAAATTAAGCCACAGAATCACAATGGGTAACTGTAGAAAAACGCTTATATGCGTTCAGTTGTTTTTTCGTTAAGAAGTATCAAACTACAAACACACACAAACTTTCGCCATTATAATATTAGTGTGATGTACTTTCTTCAAGGTCACTTCATAATTTCGTATCTTATATCTATAAATAATATAAAAATGAATCGCAAAATGTGTTGGTAAGTGCAAATCTCGAGAGCAGCTGAACCGATTTCTCTAATTCTATTTTTGTTGTGTTTGTTATTGTCAGGAGAAGGTTCTTACATTAAAAAAAGTGTAAAGTAGGTAGGGTAGGTAGAGTAGGTAGGAGAGGTTGGTAGGTAGGTAGGTGGGGTAGGAACTAGGAAGGGTAGAGTAGGTAGGAGAGGTTGGTAGGTAGGTAGGCGGGGTAGGAACTAGGAAGGGTAGAGTAGGTAGGATAGGTAAGGTATATAGGTATCATAGTTAAGACAGGACTACGTCTGTCGGGTCAGGTAGTAATAATATAAATTTCTCGTGTCACAATGTTAGTTACCATACTCGTTCGAAACGGCTTGACCGATTTTTATGAAATTTTATATGCATATTCAGTAGGTCTGAGAATCGGCTACTATCTATTTTTCATACTCCTAGGTAGGTAGGGTAGGTAGGGTGGGTAGAGAAGATAGGGTAGGTATGGTAGGTAGGGTAGGTAAGGTAGGTAGGGTAGGTAGGGTAGGTAGGGTAGGTAGGGTAGGTAGGGTGGGTAGGTAGGGTAGGGTAGGTAAGTAGGTAGGTAGGTAGGGTAGGTAGGTGGGGTAGCTAGGGTAGGTAGGGTAGGTAGGTGGGGTAGCTAGGGTAGGTAGGGTAGGTAGGTGGGGTAGCTAGGGTATGTAGGGTAGGTAGGAGAGGTAGGGTGGGTAGGGAAGATAGGGTAGGTAGGTAGGGTAGGTAGGGTAGGTAGGGTAGGTAGGGTAGGTAGGTAGGGTAGGTAGGTAGGGTAGGTAGGTAGGGTAGGTAGGTAGGGTAGGTAGGTAGGGTAAGTAGGTAGGTAGGGTAGGTAGGTAGGGTAGGTAGGTAAGGTAGGTGGGGTAGCTAGGGTATGTAGGGTAGGTAGGGTATGTAGGGTAGGTAGGGTATGTAGGGTAGGTAGGGTAGGTAGGGTAGGAAGGGTAGGAAGGGTAGGAAGGGTAGGAAGGGTAGGTAGGGTAGGTAGGAAGGTATCATAGTTAAGGCAGGACGACGTCTGCCGGGTCAGCTAGTGGATATATAATTTTGATGACGCACTTAACGCACACTAGTACTTCGCCCGCGACCACTTCGCCGGCGTGTTTTTTTTATAATATAGCCTATAACACTCAGTGATAGTGCAGCTTCCCATCAGTGAAAGAATTTTCAAAATCGATTCAGTAGATCCAGATTATTTCCCTACAACCTCACAAACATTACCTCTTTATAATATTAGTATAGATTCCAACGCAAATTCAAATAACATCAATTTTTTGTCTCTAATTGAATAAAAAAGTAAAATAATAATATTTTTCTTTTTTGTTTTCAAGAGATTCGTCATGTTTTACATATTAAACTAGCACTTTGCCCGCGGCTTCGCTCCCGTGGTCTTTCCCGTGGGACCCGTTTTTTCCGGGATAAAAAGTAGCCTATGTTACTCCTAGAAAACTAAGCTTTCCAACGGTGAAATAATTTTTTTAATCGGTCCCGTAGTTTCGGAGCCTTTCAAACAAACAAACAAAAATCAAATCTTTCCTCTTTATAATATTATGATAGATAAAGGTCAGTTTTGGGGACGAAATGAGTTTAGCATCTGGGATGAACTCAGGTATCAATGAACTAGGTAAAACCTGTATTACGAACGCCAAGCTACAAATTTATTTCTTCTTGTTATCATGAATTTCCCAAATATCCATGGTGTCTTTTAATTTGTTTCATATCATTAAATACGTACGAGAGCTTCAATTTTTAAGATATCTATATAAACACACACAAACTTAATGATTTAATTGTTATAGTGTACCGCATTGTCACATATATGTGTCTTGGGCGTACAGGGCATGCGCTTGCTTGTCACGTATATGTGACAATGGCGTTCAAAAGGTTAACATTAATTTTTGCAAGATAAATATGCTTATTATTATAATAAAGTATTTAAAAGAAATAACTTACAAAGTCCTGATGACCGGATGTCCCTGCTGTTCTCTGCCAGGATCCACCTCCTCAGGAGCTGACTTGGCCAACATGCGCTCCACGTCAAGAATCTGAAACAATTGGGTATTCGACAGGGTAGTCAATAACGTTACTTTTTATGAACTGTCAAGACGCGGCATTTGTACGTGATTTGTATGAAATATTGACATGTGACGTCACAGATTTTTGGAATCAAATGGGACACTTATTAGCATTAAATCCTATTTTACAAATATATCCTCGCATAATATTTAATTTCTGTACGGTGATGGAAGTTTTTGAGACGAGCGGTCTGTTGCTATATGCTTTCATATTTTATTTTTGACCATCTCAAATAGCCAATTGTCATTATTTTCTGTAGAAATGACCTCATTGTTCCAGTAGTCGCAAGCGCTACTGCTGAGCTAGAGATCAGACATTCAATTCCCGGGACAAGAAAGTGTTATTGACACTTTGAGATTTTTTTTTTAAGCGACTCCATTTTTTCACCTACATAAAAACCACAATCTAGATGAAATTACAAATCGCCCTCTAAGCCTCTACACAACGCCTCCCTTTTCTGTGTCTCTTACCCTCCCCCTTTAGGCCTACAACGCCCACCAGGGGGCGTTATCGCGCACTTTGGGAAAGGCTAGGTTAGACTGAAAGCCCCAACATTGTTGGGAAAAGGCTAGGCTGAATGATTGACTTGTTATGTTCCTAAACTAACGAATGATATGAACAGCTACTTGGGTCCAGGGTTGTACCTTTCGCCGCGGGAGACGCCCCGGGCGTCGGGAGCCACGTGACGACTCCCGGCCACCGTAGGCGCGGGCCTGCGGACGGTGAGTAATGGGTGACTCACCGTCCGATCAGCACCAGGCCCGTGCCGGACGGCGCGTATAATTCCACGCGCGCCTCAAAGAGATGTCAGCATATATGAAGGGGCCCCTCAGGGCCTAGCCTGCCGGGTAAGCGGGATTGTCCGAAAGGGTTACCGCTACCCCGGAACATAAAGGGCTACGGAAGGAACATGGATGGGTTTCATTCAGTAGGAGTCTGACACTCCCTTCCGCTCCACCCAGAACGGGAGCAGTCATTGGATGATTTCCCAGCCTTAAAAAAAAAAATGGGTTGTACCTTTATAGAAGCATCAACAGAGCCAGTAGCTACTAGCTGGCCGCAGGCACTGAACGCGCCCGCTCGGCACGCCATCTTGTGGGAAGTGACGTAAGCTGTCTCGTAGGTAGCCGGTTCCGGGGCGAGGGAGGATGCATCCATCTCGTATTCCAAGTCTGTGTGGATGAGAGTGTATAAGGTCTAAATGAAATACCTGAAAATGGGCCATTGAAGTCACTCCATAAATAATGATCATTTTGTTTTAACCTGGAAGTCTTTAACTTTTTGAACGCCAGAGCAGAAACGCACGCGCGTGCCCTCCACAGCAAGCTACAAATTTATTTCTTCTTTTTATCATGATTCCCAATATCCATGGTGTCTTTTAATTTGTTCCATGTCATTAAATACGTACGAGAGCTTCAATTTTTAAGATATCTTAATAAACACACACAAAAGTAATGATTTAACTATTTATTTCGTGCTATAGTGTACTGCATTGTCACATATTTGTGTCGTTTGCGTACAGGGCATGCGCTTGCTTGTCACGTATATTATGTGACAATGGTGTTTAAAAGGTTAACAGGTAATGCCAAAGCTAACAAAAGTAGTCATGAATTGCTGAAGCACAATTTACACAGTGGACAACACACTAAGAGTCACCTTCTGGAATCTATTATATTATACTAGCTTCCGCCCGCGGCTTCGCCTGCATATTATGTCTACAAATTATACACATAAACCTTCCTCTTGAATCACTCTATCTATTAAAAAAAACCGCATCGAAATCCGTTGTGTAGTTTTAAAGATTTAAGCATACATAGGGATATAGGGACAGAGTAAGCGACTTTGATTTATACTATGTAGTAATATTATCTGTGGTATTACTTACCAAAGCCAGTAGTACCAAGCAGATGCTCAGCACCGCTAGACGCTGCCAGGCGGTCCTTGCGGTCCGGCTCATGTTGTAAGCCCACCACCATCAAGTTTTGGAGCCTTTAGAATATACAAACTAATCACTCAAATGCTAGGAACCTCACTAGTATAAACTCAAAATCAAACTCAAAAGCATTTATTTGAAATTAACCAATTACAGGCACTTTTAAATTTTCAAGGGGTCGGTCAGTCAGAAAGATGAAGCTAGTTGCCCATTCCAAAGCAGTAGGTACCTGTGAAAAAGAACGGGCAAGAAACTCCATGGACACTCTTTTAAACCAAATATGTTTACAAAAACTGGGTTACATCATTCATGTTGAAATATACATGTGAGAAAGATGCAGAACTTAATAAAAACGTCCATAATTACAAGCTTTGAAAAAACAATTCAAAATTAAGTTAAATTTGAAACAGGCGTGGCAGCTAAGAGGTGACCAGTCCCTACTAACGGCGCCCGTTCATGAACATGACGCATGGATAGAGTATAAGTAGAGAGATAGTTCTGTATCTATGTAAGGCTGGCACTCCCACATGCCACACCACGAGGAGTCATTTGATGAAAAAAAAAATGGAGAAATGGATGCAGTTAAAGCAGAGATAGCCCATGGCCTTGATTAACACTAAGATTACTGTCTATATCACAGATATAGATAGACATAGATAATGCAAGAGCAACTACTTCGCGTGCCTAGGTACCGTACAAAAATCGTAAGTGGTCACTTTCGCGCTCAGTCTGCATCGGTATACAGCGCTAGTCGGATCATCATACATCACTAAATAGTGCTTGTGACATCATAATAGGTAGTAAAAAAATGGCACGCTTGGTTTTCGATCATCATACATCACTAAATAGTGCTTGTGACGTCATAATAGGTAGTAAAAAAATGGCACGCTTGGTTTTCATACAGATCGTGATACTTGCGTTATCTATGTCTATCTATATCTGTGGTCTATATAGTTAAGTATATGAAGTACCATAAAATGGGGTGAATAGGGATGCAGGGGTGAATCGAGACAAAACTTTAAAGTGAAATAATAGTTTTTGGCCAAAAAGGGCTCTAATATGTTAACTGTATTATATTGAATGATTAAGTGTCCTTTACCAGATATATTACTTCAACTTTAAAATCAATTATAAAGTTTTGTTCTAATTCACTGTTGCATTCCTATACACCCTGTTTTACGTTTCTTCAAGTGTTTTAGAGAAACACTCTTCTGTTGTCTTCATAATATGTCATTATGTTAGATTATGTGAAACTCCAGATTCTGTCAAACTTGTGAATTTAACAGTTTTCATGTCACAGTTGCAAGAATGCGGTTCCGACTGAGCATGATATAATGTTGTAGCATAAAATAGTCCAGTTTATTAGTCACAACTAACATAATATTATTATGATAAACTTGTAAGGTTGCTTTTTGTTGTATAATAATATTTAACTGACCTGTCACTCGGTGGACAAGGCGGATCAGCATGGACAGCCGATGCTAGCGTCGTACCTATGGCTTGATACCCATCGTAATACAACTGACTGAAAAAAAACACAATGTTAGTTTAATGAAGTAACCTAATTGCATTTTTCGTCTTTAAACGTGAAAATTTTGACGGTTGAAATTTTATTAAGAAGTTGAGGTTATTTACTCAAATAACGAAGAATTTTAACAATTTACAAACGTAATGCTGCACGATAGAATATTATCATTACATACCTTATAATCAAGCGATAAAGTAACTCCCGGTTTTTAACAACATTCCTAGTATCGACATCACCAGTGGTTTCCTTCATTTCGTCAATTTTGGAAGTTTTTGCGTAAATTATTCGATTAGAAAACCCGGCAAAACAACAAACGCAGGTTATGTTTGACAACAAATTGACACTTCTCTTTTGTCTGTGGTTAAAACGTACAGCGTAGCTACACGATTCTTGAAAGAATAATTTTTAAGATGAAAAATCGACTAAAACGTAGCGAGCGCGTCGAAAGACTAAACTCAGTAAGCTCGCTAGCTCGAAATAGGGTGAATGTCCTAAGGTTTTGTAGGGAAGGGGAGCACTAATCAATAAGGGCGCGCATGCCCAGCAGCAAGCCAGCAGCCTATAACCTCAATTGAATGAACTTCAAAGACTAGAAAATTATCTACATTACAGCGCACTTACGGGGTTAAATGCTCTAAGTGCGGGGTAGACACGAGAGTCAGTGAAATGTAACAGAACATGATGCTGAGACTATGCGTTAAAAGACACCTTCAGATTTAGAAATTTTAGCTCATTTAATTAGAACCAAACACCTTTGATATTTATTTGCAGACCAATAACTATAAACCTACAATTTATTTGTAATCATACGTTTATTTGAATTACATTTTTTTTTTATGCGTTATTTTATTATCAGTATTACTTCAATGTCTCACGCTTCTGACTTTAATGAGATAAGCAGAGATAACTAACTGGTACCGGTTATAAGTAGAGATAATCAATTAGAATGTTCTGTTTATTAGATAACCTGAAATAATGGAGTTTAATAAACGTTTAAATCGAAATAGTACCGCAAGAGAAAAACCGAGGTAGCTTTAAGAAAGGATAATATCTGGAAGGTTTTGGGGGAGGCCTTTGATAAGCAGTGCGACAGTGTAGGCTAATTTAAAAAAAGAAAACGAAATAGCGAAAGGGTGTTAAGCGTTAGTTGTTAACTGTTTTAATAAATGGAGTGTTCAGTAGGAATAAAGTAGGTATTGGTTCCGTTAGACCTCAAAATACGGCTCTTTTGTCACCAGGTACTGCTCACGGGCTGCCGCTGCGTAGAGCTGGATTGTTGGGATGGAGACGATGGCAGTCCCGTTATATACCACGGACATACCTTCACGACGAAGATACCTTTCAGGAGAGTGGTTGAGACTATTGCTAGGTAAATAATCAATGTCATTTTTTCTAACCAACTTCAAAAAGTAGAGGAGGTTTTTATACTTTTGTATGCAGCCATGTTAGGCAGGCCGCACCTCTGTGGTAACACCTTAAGTAAGGGCCAGGCCCCATTAGTGCGTTGCGCTGCGTTGTGTCGTCGCGCGCGACGTTTCATTCAACGGATTGACGCACCGCTTGCGTTGCGGTGTCGCAGCGTCAACCCAATGCAGGTGTGGCATACAATGCGTTGTTCCGTTGCGACGATGCGACGCATCGCACTAATGGGTCCTCACTCTAAGTTGGCTTAAAGTAGTACGGAGTTTTAATAGAATATTTTGGTCTAAATAATAACAACCGCACGGCTCGATCGATCAGGTTAAGCTACGCTTACCGAGGTTAGTCCTTGGATGGGTGAACATCTCTATTGGCACCACATACGCGGTTACCGTATGTTAAGCCGTTGCTCCGAGCTGACGTTCGTAGATCTTTGACACTTGTTACGGGTCGTCAGAAAAGTCTGACTACCAGTCTTTCCAAGAGAGTATCGCGTTACCCAGTAACTGGGTTGTGGATGTGAGACAGGCCGTCACTCCATGTAAAATACTACTATTCAACTGCATTTAGCTAGACTGGAACCTGACCCCAACAGAGTTGGATATATAAAGATAGTCACCCATCCACGGACCAGCCTCGGCAAACGTGAACCTGATCGATCGACCTGCATAGCATTTACTAAGTATAGATAAACTACGATAACATTGCGCGCCCCCCAAACGACTGTTTCAATGTTCGTAGTCACATCCTTACGAAAGAGTCTGTATGTAGTTGTAGGTATTCGTCTTCAGTAGCAGGCCGGCAGCGACATGCGTTGTGAGTCTTGGTGGCGCTTTGCAATTTATTTCACAAATGCTTTCAAACGTTTTGAATGTTGGAGGGGCGGGCCATGTTATCGTAGTTTTTCTCTGCAGCTTATTTATTTGCTTGGTAAGCGGGATTGTCCGAAAGGGTTACCTCTACCCCGGAACATAAAGGGCCAAAGAAGGAACATGGATAGGTTTTAGTCAATAAAAGTCTGACACTCCCTTCCGCTCGGGAGCAGTCATTGGATGATTTCCCACACAAAAAAAAGCTTATTTGCTTATTTTCTTCCACGCAGGAGTGCATTCGTGGCGTCTCCGTATCCACTAATCTTGAGCATCGAGAACCACTGCAGTCTCCCGCAGCAGCAAGTCATGGCAAGCACGTTTGAGGTCAGTTGTTCACAAACATTATATCATGAAAAGTGATAATTATACAATACGCACATGAATCCAAAAAGTCGGGGCGTAAGCAGTGCGACGGTCACACCACTAGGCTATCATTGCGGTTTCTTGAACTATATAGAAACTGGAAATATCCAGTATACTGCAAAACTATTGGAAAGATAAAGTTGTTGTTCTGGTTATGTCCGTGTTTCTCCTAATACAAGCAATTCCTTGTTTAAAAGGAGATCTCCAAAAATATGTATCTTATGCCCGTTGTAATTGAAATAAACATTAAATTATTTTTTTTTTACGTCCATTGCGAAGCGAGAACAACTACATTTTCATTCTTTCTACCTTTATTACTTACTAGCTTCCGCCCGCGGCTTCGCCCGCATAATATGTCGACAAATTATACACATAAACCTTCCTCTTGAGTCACTCTATCTATTAAAAAAACCGCATCAAAATCCGTTGTGTAGTTTTAAAGATTTAAGCATCCATAGGGATATAGGGACAGAGAAAGCGACTTTGTTTTATACTATGTAGTGATGAAATACCGCTGGTTCTCTATTGATGTTGTCTTCATCCAGGCAGTGTTCGGAGACAAACTGGTGACATCGTTTCTATTTGAAGTCGATTACACGGACGAGCCGCGGCTGCCGAGCCCTGAACAACTGAAGTATAAGGTATTTATTGAATCAAAATTACCATAGACTAGCTGCTCACCCGCTGCTTGGCTCCTATTGGTCGCAGCGTGCTGTTACATAGCTTATAACCTTCCTCGATAAATGGACTATCCAAGACAAAAAGAATGTTTCAATTCGTAATAGTAGTTCCAGAGATTAGCGCGTTCAAACATACAAACTCTTCAGCTTTTTAATATTAGTATATAAAGATGACAATGTCAGTCGTACTATTCGTTAAAACTCATCGTGATAATGTAGGTATAATGAGTACTGTAGAGTGAGCTATCAATAGTATCTCCTAGCGTTAGGTGGAAGGACAGTTGGTCGATTCTATAAAATTCTTAGGTGTAAAAGTCTTAAAAACTTGAAGTGAAGAACGTGAAGTCAGTTGTCATTCCACCTAATACTAGGGATTGTCACAATTCAGTATTTGAAACGGTCAAAAATGAAATATGAAATCACATAGAAAAAGACCGCTCGTCTTAAAAACTTCCTTCACCGTGCAGAAATTAAATATTATGCGAAGATATAATTGTAGAATTGCATTGAATGCTGATAAGTATTCCATTTGATTCTAAAAATCTATAAAGATTGTTATATCCGATCACGTACAAGTTCCGCGTATTGACAATTCATAAAAAGTAACGTTATTGACTACTCTTTCAATTACCCAATATTGACAGTCAACAATCAAATGAGATTTTTACAGAATAGCTGTACAGTTCACTTCACGCTCATGTCACTTAAGTTCTCACGGTAAAATTTTTACAGAAGCGACCGACTAGACTTTTAACCCATTAGATGTTCGCCTATTAGAAGCCGTTTGCTAATAAGAGCTCAACGATTATACGGTTACATTTATTGTCGATTCGAGAGAATTTTTCTTATGAACCTATGGGGTTCATACGACATTTGAGGGGTTAAAAAAACCTCTGAATTTGTGTCGTTTTTTATTCTCCGAGTAGTCGGTTATGTAACACCGAATTCATCTAGTTTAAAAACATAATTTGTATATACTTAAAAGAAGTGAAATTTGAATTTTTAGCCTCACTTACTAAACTCGTTGTCAACACGTGCACGCTATCTCAATCGTGAACTGTTGAAAAATAATAATAATAATAGTTTATTTCAGACCAAGATAGTCCATAGAGTGTTAGTATTACACAGGCACTTATGAACTAAGTTAGTAAAACACAAAATAATAAAACAAACTAACTAAAATAACATTAATATTATCCTGTATGTAGGCGGATCCAATGCCTCCAAATAGGACTCTCCAGGTGTTCTGCAACCACCCTCAGGTAGCTGTTAAAATACAGACTCAAGCAAAACTTTTCCAACATGTAAAAAAATAAATTTTCTGTCCTTACAGTTAAATTACAGTTATATTTCCATTACATTTGGTGGTTTCTACGTGTATTTGAATAGTGCATATTGCTATGGATGCGTTTGATATCCACCAATCATATTCATTGGTCCATATAGCATAGCTCTGGTGGAAACGGGTTCTGCTATGCTATGTTTTTATATGGATGGATCCATGATCTGGATGCATGCTCTGGATCCGCGCTATGGATAGTCGCGAGTGGTGTACCTATGTGCTGACCGCCGCTCCCCGTGCCTTCCCTATTGTCGATACATAGCAAAGCTCGAGCTGCGCATCTTCATAGCCCGTTACATATAGCTAAGCATCAGTGGAAACGATCACATAGTTTCGTAGCTCAGCTTTCACAACCTCGCAGCATAGCTGCATAGCACATCTATGGTGGAAAGGCACCCTTATACTTAAGGATGGCCGTTTTCCGTTATGTGGCACATATTTCTCTCCAACTTTTCGTTTTTAAAGTGAAACTTTTATTACATCGTCTCAAACTTTTTCGTCTGTGTGTTGCATGTCGCGTGACGGTCGGCCGCGGAGTAGGGATAAAGTGAAAGGCGCTCGTCAGAGCAACCAAGGCCAATATGGCGGCGCCTATAGTGTCAAATGTCTTTAATGTGAAAAAAAGTTTCACTTTTACCGTGGTTTCATAAAACCACACAATCTTTTTTTGTTTGTGTTCTTTTCTTGCCTCATCATTCTCCTGCCCTTATCCTATTATTTATTTAGGGTCAGCGCAACATGTCTTCTTCATCCATACTTCTCTAATAGTCGGCATCTCGGTTGTCACTCCCTTTCTAGCCATATCATCTTTCACACAATCCATCCATCGTTTCTTTGGTCTCCCTCTACTTGTATAGCCATCCGCATTCATACTCACAACTTTCCTGACAACATTTTCCTCATTTCTCCGCATAACATGCCCGCCCATACCATGAAAATCGGTTTCCACACAACTTTTCAGTCACCGGTGCCACTTTCAGACTTCCTCTTCTGTACTCATTACGTATTCTATCCATTCACGTAACACCACACATCCCTCTTAGCATTCTCATCTCAGCTTCATTAATTCCTTTTGTGGCCCAACACTCTGATCCATACAAGACGGCAGGTTTAACCATGCTTTTATAAATCTTCCCCTTAAGTTTAAGGGGAAGATTGCGTCATATTTACCACAGATAAATATTTTTTCTTTCCTTATTTTATTTTACTCTTACAGGTGCTAGTGAAAAATAAAAAGCTACTTCCCATTGAGTCGAGCCCAACAATGGGACTCAGTGGAGCCAGCTCAGCGCAAGGATATAGCGGAGTCTTATCAAATGCCTTCAGGTAAAGAATTTTGTCGTCCTTCAACTATTATAATCTGTGCGCTCCTGCCGCCTGTCATACAGGTTCAGCCTAGTACAGGCATCTTACAATACAACATGGCGCTACAATGGTGACATTAATTTAACACACATTATATATATGTTTTCACATTTTCGTTTCATGACGACATTATATTTCCATTAAACGTTATTGTTTACGGATTTATTTAAAATGTTAGAAAATAGCATCTTAGAACAACCTGTACTTATTGAACTGTCGTGCAGCGGTCATTTGCCGGGGTCAGTCACGGATCATAACATTCTCATCAATGAAATTAAAACAAATAAGCTAAGTACTTATAATATTAGGTGATCCAAATTTTAGTTACTTTTTTATTATTTAGTTTGATTTAATAGTCTTGCGCTTTATCACTATCTCATCGAAATATATTATAATTATTACATGCTAACACAATTACTTAATATATACACGTAACCAGAGGTCTGGTCAATTTTTAGGCCAAAGAATTTTTGCCATCCAACGTGGCAACGCTGCCAGCCTTTTGGGCACATTTCCTGACAACGATGGGGAACTATGAGCTCTTTCCCTTTTATACCACTTGTACATAATGGATATAATTTTTAGTATTAGTTTGATTGAATGTTTATTTTTTCAATTTGCGATTTCTTTTAACCTATCAACATTATATGATATTTTTGATGACTTATTTTTAAAAGGACATGACCAATATTTGCCCCAAGCTGTACATAATTAAAAGTATTACAATTAATTAAATTAAAATAAACAAAGAACTTATAATAGTTATGAGCTATAATAAGTTCTTTATTTTAATTTAATAGCAGTCTCTGAATAAAATACTAAAATAAAAGAATTTTAAGTGATTATTTATCCGTTCAATTACACTTTAAAGTATCTTCAATGTTGCCATTTAATAATATTAATGCTTAAGTGCGAAACGAGGCCTAAATCACCCCTCATGCAACTTCCTTGTGGTGCGGCAAGGAAAAACGTGAACATCTCTGTCGTGCGAAGGGCATAGCTTTGGTTTGGTCCAGTATAGAAAAGAGATAAATGTATATTTGAGACGCGCTAATGGTCCCGGACTCGATGGTATACCTACCTTGGTACCGGATGTCTTAGGCCTCGTACCGCACTGAATTAATATAATTTTAATGCAGTGCGGAACGAGGCTAAAACGTCCCATATCCTCCCGGACCTCGTACCGCACCCAACGCGAGCTTCCCGCGACTAGTGTTGTGCATCACGTCGATTGGAGAGCACGTCCTTTTACATCGCCGAACATGTCTCAACGATGTCGGAAGAAGTTAATTTAAAAAAAAAACCCAGAAACAGAACGATTGCGATTTTTTATAAAAAAGTATATTATTTACTGATTTTTTTATGTTAATTCAAGTTCTAATAAGTGTATTTTTAAAGCCCGAGGCAGAATACATAGGATAGTTTCTTTTCTACTTCTGGTTTTCTTTTTTTTCTATTCTGTGAACCGCATTAAGATTTTCACACAAAAATAAATAAACGTCGTTGCGTCGATATTATTTTTCCCATCACTAATCTTAGCGAAAATTTACCCTATTTCAGTGCGTTACGAGGTGTATAAGATCCCATACTTTGTTTTGCCAATAATTCTTAAACTAGTTATCAGATCCCGGGGCGACGGTAGATTAGGGTTCATCAATTCACTGTCTATATTGATAAGGACCAAATTTTTCATTTATCTTTGATTTCGCGCCAGAAAATGGATTTTAGCCTGTTAAAGGAGGTGGGGTCTAATAGACCGCGTGTCGCCCTAACGTCTGGTCACGGTGCGGGCCGATAAAACCTCGTGCCGCAGGAACGGAAAGTTTGCAAAAATTGGTGCCGCAGCTAACGTGTTAATAATAATAATATGGCATTGTGAGGAGGTTCTTGTCTCTGCAGCCCTAACCACCGGTGCCTTGGACCCTGCTCCCGACATCAGCGGACCACTATTTTTTATATTTTTAAATGTTTTTTTATAAAAATATTTAAAAATATATTAGATAAGAAATGGAATAAATGAACGAATAATAATAATAAATCATTTATTTCGACCAACACAGGATCATAGGCACATACAAAACAAAAATACACATACAATAAAATAAAATAAAACACAAAACATAATTATTAAATACTTCGATTGCGCAGTATGTGAACCATACAGCAATGGTTCAGGTACTGGCAATCGAACCTCAGCGCGAATGCCCTCAGGATGCCGCTGGAGCTAGCCCGAACCCTGCGCACCAGGGATGTGCATCGTTTTCGCATAGTGGTATAAAAACAGTCTACTTGCGACTCGGCGAAAATACCTGATGCGCTACAGAATCGGGGCAGCCCCATCAGCACCCTGAATGCATTCTTATATTGCACGCGCAAGGCGTTGTACTGCCCGCGCGTGTATAAGACCCACAGGCTGCTCGGCTGCTTAGAGGAAAATCTATTTCATACACGCAACTCTTCGAAATTAAAAAAAAAATTGTCCCATTGTCAGGTCCAACGGCATCCGTCACACGAGTACCTCCCTGCCCGAACAGAGCAACCGCACGAGCTCCATCATGTCGAACCAGTCAGCGGGCAGCTCCCTCACCGAGTACTTCTCTGATGAGGACTATGATGAAGATGACGAAGATTTGGATGGTAAGGGTATACGATGGAATGGCGGAGTCTCCTTTATCAGGCTTTATTCAAACTCAAACTCAATCTCAACGACATGCCGGTTTCCTCACGATGTTTTCCTTCACCGTTTTTTAAGCAAGTGATAATTTTATTATACTTTTTGTTTGAAGGATGGGAATTCAGACTCGTACCGACTAAACCCCATCCATAATCCTTCCTTAGCCATTTGTGTGCCGGGGCAGCGGTAACCTTTTTGGACAATCCCGCAGACCCGGCAGGCACCCTTCCCTAATGCTGACATCTCTTTGAGGCGCGCGTGGAACACGTACATTCGGCACGGATCCAATCAGTAGCTGATATAGAAACTTTTTTTTTTAACCAATAAATCATTTTTGATAAGGGGATAAAAGACCATTATCATCAGCCTATAGCAGTCCACTGCTAAGCATAGGCCTCTCCTTTCGCACGCCATTCAACTCCATTTGCAGCAACTCTTCGCCAGCTGCTACCAGCCACACTGGAAGATCGTCGCTCCTAGCCTGGGGGACCTTGAAATATGATGGTCTTCTAAGACTGATTAGTTGAATGTCAAATTTTGTTCGGTGGTACAGAACCCTGGGTGTGCGCACTAGCACTTGTCCAGCTTTAAGTCATAAAAAAACTTAACATATAATACTCATACCTTCCAGAAAAAGAACTCCATAAAATCCTAAACTCTATGGAAGACAAATGCGGTCGGACCTCTCTGTCGCTGTACCAGAGCTTCAGAAGGAGTGAGGGAGATGGCGAGACCACCTCTGGGAGCGTCAAACACGCTCCTACTCGGAAAAGAAGCAACCAGATCGCTAGAGAGCTTAGTGATATGGTTACATATGTTCAGGTGAGTTTAAATGGCTTTAGCATAAGTATCAATCAATCTGCTAGCCTTTTCCCAACTATGTTGTGGTCGGCTTCCAGTCTAAAAGAATGCAGCTGAATACCAGTATTTTACATGGAGCGACTGCCTATCTGACCTCCACAACCCAGTCAGTAACTGGGTAATACGAATCACCTTGGTAAGACTGGCTGTCAGACTTTCGGGCTTTTGACAACCCGTAACACCTGTCAAAAATCCACGAATTACAACCGGGAACAAGTATATTAGCCTAAATGTTCCCACGCCTAGGACATGGGCCCTCTCTCGGTGAGAGGATCCCACGCAGGCCCAATGCGGGTTGGTCCACCAACATCACATGTCTTCGAATTTTTGCTTTAAGGATATACTGGTTTCGTCATGTTTTCCTATACCGTTTTGAGAGCAGTGGTGATGAAGTTATTTACACAAAGTAAAAGGCGTACCTAGGTTCGAATCTACGGCCAACTCGTGAGTTCCAGCTATTCACACTAGGCCAACTATTTTTGGGGTCAACAAATAGTCTTACCGGATGCAGCTGAATACCAGTATTTTGAGGAGCGACTGCCTATCTGACCTCCACAACCTAGTTACTGGATAACATGACGACACCCCTTGAAAAGACTCGTTGTCAGACTTTCGAGTTTCTGAAAAACCGTAACATCTGTCAAAGATCTACAAATAACAGCCGAGACCAATGGCAGTATGTAAAGATGGTCACCCATCTACGGACCATCCGTGGCAAGGGTAGCTTAACCTGATCGATCGACATGTGCGGCAGTTAATATTTAGCCACTATCACCATCTGCCGTTCTGCCTAGCCTTTTCCCAACTATTTTGGGGTCGGCTTCCAGTCTAACCGGATGCAACTGAATACGAGTATTTTACATGGAGCGACTGCCTTCCGACCTCTACAACCCAGTAACTGGGCAATACGATAATACTTAGCCACAAGCCCCTCACATTTACATCTCACAATCTATATATTCAAATTGTCTCCACAGGCAATAAAATTCCGTGGATTGAACCCGCTATCTCCACGCAGTTCTATGAAGCAGCCAAGCAACGCCCCCAAGGAGTCAGCGCCGGGGAGCAGCTTCGAGTCTTCAGAGAGCAGCGACAGTACTAGCACGGTAAGAGGAGAAGGTGTAAGGGATGATGACTAAAATATTTTTATTTTTCCGTCAGCTAGAATATTAAAAATTTTGGACACGTATTTTTTCTTTTTTTACGTAATGAAAAGATGATGTTGATTAAATGTGTTAAAATGTGGCATGACGTCACTCCTATGTAGATTTTATACTGAGTTGTGACGTAGAGTGCCCTCACTCCCCAACTTTAATAAGTATTTTTTATTATAAGATAAAGTAAAAATACGCGTCTTTCAAATCGAACCTTAGCCGTTTAGCTTAGGGCACGCCACGATAGTGGCGGTAAGGCCCCTCTTTGAGGAGTGGCTAGAGAGGCGTCACGGCGCCCTCACCTACCGCCTGACGCAGGTCCTCACCGGACATGGATGTTTCGGGAGGTTCCTGCACATCATCAGGCGGGAGGAAACGCCCGGGTGTCACCACTGCGAGGATCGCCCAGAGGACACGGTAGAGCACACGGTGCAAACCTGCCCCGCATGGGCGGAGCACCGCACGGCGGCGACCTCTCGCGCCCGGCCCTGGTGCAAGCCATGGTCCGGGGTGAGAGGGAGTGGGAGGCAGTCACCTCCTTCTGCGAAAAAGTAATGCTTGCGAAGGAGGTGGCGGGATGGGAGAGAGAATGGTCCTCCCGTCCCGTCCTAGCTTAATTAATATTTATCCAATACCTAGTACGTACTACAGTATTTAATATAGCATAAACAGCCTATAATGCTGGTAAACAGGCCTCCGGAAGGAGGACCGTAATTCACCACGCGTGCCTAGCGCGTGTAGACGTCACTTGTCTTCGAATTTTTGGTTCTAAAACATGTCAGTTCCTCACGATGTTTTCCTTCACCGCTTTGTGAGCAGTGGTGGTGAAATAATTTACACAAAGTAAAGTGCCTGCTTGTGTTTGAAACTACGACCTACAACTCGTCAATCGCGGCCATTACCACTGACACTGAGCCACCATTGCCCCGCTTGTATTTAATCTACCTTCTGATGGTGATCACCGAGGTGGTTTTAGTGAGGTAAAAATCCCACACTCCCTGGTCTTTTCCCCAAAAGACCAGGCGCTTTTTGAAGGTTTCCTCCAGAAAACAAGAAGAAAAAGTATTTAACCTCCCTGGTCTTTTCCCCAAAAGACCAGGCGCTTTTTGAAGGTTTCCCCCTGAAAACAAAAAGAAAAAGTATTTAACCTCCCTGGTCTTTTCCCCGAAAGACCAGGCGGTTTTTGAAGGTTTCCCCCTGAAAACAAAAGAAAAAGTATTTAACCTTTCGTATGTCATAATTACAGACACAATTAAAAAGCCATTGTACCTCGCGTAGATCTGCGTTGCTCAGCGGGATTGCCCGAAAGGGTTACCGCTACCCCGGAACATAAAGGGCTAAAGAAAGAACATGGATGGGTTTCAATCAGTAAGAGTCTAACACTTCCTTCTGCTCCACCCAGAGCGGGAGGGATGATTTCCCACCCTCAAAGAAAAAGATCTTTGTTCTGGATAATCAATGGGTTTATCAAGAAAACTCATTGTTCAACAATGCTTGTTTACGCAGCAATTTGGTACTGCAGCGCTCATTCTTATCAGAATCAATCACCTATTTATGAACCCATTTTATTCAAAAGTCTCAATGTTTTGCATGTTCCTAATCTTTAAAGCACCAACCACCACCCTTGGTTGACTGGTAGAGGATGCCTAAGGCATTAACAGACACTTAAACATATTTTGACTGAAAAATGTTACTACACAATTGACGACTACCTGAATGATAAGTCACTGACTAATTGACATACTTCTTTTTTTATTTTTGACATTGTTCCATTTGACATTATTATTATTTTCACCTCACAGGCTCGCAAAGAGTCTGTTTGTCATTCGAAATCTGAGCCAAAAACCGATTTTTGCTCTCTAGCGTGGAAAGAGTTTTTAAAATTCGAACCTTTCTATTTAATAATTTTCTATACTGCCAGTCCACTGAAAATGCATGACACGGTATAAATTAAAATATTAAATAATATCGCTCACCTTAAAAACTTCCATCACAGTACAGAAATTAAATATTTTGCGAGGATATAATTGTAAAACTGGAATTAATGTTAATAAGTATTCCATTTGACGATTTTTTTTGAAATCTGTGACGTCACATTTGAATATGCATAAAAATACTACCCTGTCAAATACCCAATTGTGTAGTAATTTAAGTTTAATATTTCCAGCAGGTAGCCCAACAACCACGCCCCCGTTGCCTGAACGTGCCAGCAGTGCACCACCCCTGCTACCGCTGCTCCTCTGTCAACGAGGCTATCGGCAAGAAGATCTGCAGGAAGCATCCCATGGCGCTGATAGCCCATACAGAAACGCAGCTTGTTAGGACTTATCCCGCCGGGTAAGTACCCTATTCAGTGGGTTTGTCCGAAAGGGTTATCGCTACACCGGGACATAAACGGCTAAAGAAGGAATATGGATGGGTTTGCGTCAGTAAGAGTCTGACACTCACAGAGCGGGAGGAGTAATTTGATGATTTTCCATTCTTAAAAGGAAATCCTTCCCTTTACCCAACCATGTTGGGTTCGGCTACCAGTCTAACCGGATGCAGCTTAATACCAGTCTTTTACATGGAGCGACTGCCTATCTGACCTCCAGAACTCAGTAACTGGGTAATACGATACTCCTTGGTAAGACTTGCTGTCAGATACGGGCTTCTGACGACCCGTAACGACTGACCAAGATGCATAAATGACAGCCGGGACCAACAACTTATCGTGCTTTCTATCCTCCTTCTACACACGCAATCTTTCTCTTTCACAGCCTAAGAATAGACTCATCAAACTTTGATCCTGTCACCTTTTGGTCATGCGGCGTGCAACTAGTAGCGCTGAACTATCAGACAGAAGACGCTGCCATGGCCGTCAACGCAGCCATGTATGAGAGCAACGGTTCTGCTGGGTACGTGAGGAAGCCAAGCGTGATGTGGGATCCAGGGCATATTGCTTATCGAAGGTGAGTTTATAGGTGCCATGTTTTTGGTTCTTAGCTGGGAGGTCTACCATCATTATCAGCTTATAATATTCCCACTGCTGGGACACAGGACTCTCTTTGAGAGAGAATGGGCTGTAACCCACCACGCGCCAGTGCGGATTGGTAGATGTCACATGTCTTTGAATTTTTGGTTCTACGACATGCCGGTTTCCTTACGATGTTTTCTTACACCGTTTTGAGAGCAGTAGTGATGAAATGATGTAAACTAAGTACAGCGCCTGCCTGGGTCTAAACCCACGACCTGGAGTCGAAGTAGGGGCAATTACCACTGATCCATCACCTTATTTTTGGAACGAAGTACCTTATCGCGCGTTGGGAAAGGGGGCTAGACGGAATTAAGACCAAAAGTTTTAACGACACTTTTTTTGGAGTAAAATATGATGTGTTTTTATAATCAATATTTTTTGATTGGTTAATTTTAGAACAGTTTTTTTTTATTATTATTATAACTTAAAAGAAATAAAATTTTATTACAATACCTTCACTATAATTAATCAAAAGAAACTTCGTTCCATCCGCGAAAATAAAAAACTTGAGAGGTGTTAAGGGACACCCTTAACACCTCTCAAGTTTTTTATTTTCGCGGAACGCTCACAAAGACTGCGAAGCTCGTGGTTCCACGGAGCACACTTTGAGTATGGCAGCTCTAGAATGCCTCGTTGGTCAGCGCGACTGCTGATCATGAGTTCCTAGGTTCGACTCCCGAGTCGGACAAAATTTTATTAGATTATTCCTCCTTGTGGAATTTCTTAGTAGCAGCTCGGAGGCTGGATTTTATCCCGGTTAATGGCAAAAGGCTCACTCCTTATTAAATGGGATTTAAACATTACTGGCGAAATATGGGTGTTTTATATGTACAGAATGATAAACTACGATAACATGGCGCGCCCCTCCAAATTCCTGTTTCAACGTTTGTTGTCACATCCTTACGAAAGAGTTTGTATGTAGTTGTAAGTATTCGACGTGTTCAGTTGCTACTGACTGTGTGTGGATTTCGAACGTTTTGACTTTTGGAGGGGCGGGTCGTGTTATCGTAGTTCATATCTACACCAATTCTTGCACAGGCTTCAACGTGTTATTTGTCGCAATCGGCAGTTTTGTTTCTCGTGAATTTTATGTTATTTTTTGGAAAATAACTATTTATATTTGTTATTCTAGAGTTTGTTGTCATATTTATATTCATAAGCAATAAATTGATTAAGTTAAGTTGTCAGTTTTTGTGTGGTCTATCCATTGTCGACATACTAATTGTCAATGGTTTTAATGTTCCTGAATACGAGGTTTTTCAGCTGCTTTGCACGAGTGTATTTAATGACTATTTAGTTTCTTTTTATAAATGCGTTCTGTTTGTGCAGAATAAACATTTTTTCTTTCTTCCTTTTTGTATGTTAATAACATCTCAAAAAAATCCTGCTATTAGGTACTAAAATCTTTGTTTTATTTACAGATTTAACCCAATGGACAAAGAATTCGACGGTATTCACGCAGCTCACCTAACTCTGGCGGTGATATCTGGACAGTACGTCGCCGAAAATGTATACTCGTTCTACAACGCCTTCGTCGAAGTAGAAATATTAGGTGTCCCCGCCGATTGTAAGAAAATTAGGACCAAAGTCGCGAGGAAGAACGCGCTGAATCCTATTTGGAATGAGACTTTTAATTTTAAGGTAAGTCTTCTTACCACGTTGTGCTGAGCTGAGCCCTTTTGGTACTTATTTTTTATGTACGTTTTTACGTAAATTTACCAATTTAATTAACCTTTTAAACGCCATTGTCACATATGCGTGACAAGCAAGCGCGTGCCCTGTACGCCAACGTCACAAATATGTGACAGTGGCAACAACACTATAAAGGTGCCCCGAGACGGTCAAACTGTTTGATTCAAACACGTAAATTTTGGTTTGACTCAAACCAAAATTTACGTGTTTGAATCAAACCGTTTGACCGTCTCGGGGCCCCTTAACACGAAATAAACAATGAAAACATTACTTTTGTGAGTGTTTATCTATATCTTAAACATTGAAGCTCTCGTACGTATTTAATGACATGAAAAAAATTAAAAGACATAATGGATAGTGGAAAATTCATGATAACAAGAAGAAATTCAATTTGTAGCTTGGCGTTGAGGGTACGCGCGTGCGTTCAAAAGGTTAAGTAATACGTTACGTTTAATTTACGTATTTTATCAAATTTTGGGACAAAACTATACTAATACCAGCTGCTGCCGCGGATCCACCCGCGTCCAAAAATACTTTCTTAGCTGACGTGTCCTACTCTGTACCTACTCATAATCTACCTCTGTGCCAAATTTCATCTTCGTAAATCCAGTAGTTTTTGAGATTTCGTGTTCAATCAGTGACTGAATGAATGAGTGAATGAGTGACCTCTCGCTTTTATATCTATACTAATATTATAAAGAGGTAAAATTTGTAAGTTTGTAAGTTTGTATGTAGGGGGTAATCTCCGGAACTAATGATCCAATTTTAAAAATTTTGATCCCTGATAGAAAGCTACATTATTCCTGAGTGCTATAGGCTATAAATTATATTTATATCATACATATTAGCCGAGCTATCCCAATTTTCGTCTAGCAAGTCGGAAAGAAATACCTCCGAAAACAGAATTATTTGCATGCGCTGCACAACAGTGCTTTCAATTTTAAACAGTCGTTTAAAAATTTACGTATTTTATCAAATTTTGGGACAAAACTATACTAATACCAGCTGCTGCCGCGGATCCACCCGCGTCCAAAAATACTTTCTTAGCTGACGTGTCCTACTCTGTACCTACTCATAATCTACCTCTGTGCCAAATTTCATCTTCGTAAATCCAGTAGTTTTTGAGATTTCGTGTTCAATCAGTGACTGAATGAATGAGTGAATGAGTGACCTCTCGCTTTTATATCTATACTAATATTATAAAGAGGTAAAATTTGTAAGTTTGTAAGTTTGTATGTAGGGGGTAATCTCCGGAACTAATGATCCAATTTTAAAAATTTTGATCCCTGATAGAAAGCTACATTATTCCTGAGTGCTATAGGCTATAAATTATATTTATATCATACATATTAGCCGAGCTATCCCAATTTTCGTCTAGCAAGTCGGAAAGAAATACCTCCGAAAACAGAATTATTTGCATGCGCTGCACAACAGTGCTTTCAATTTTAAACAGTCGTTTAAAAATTTACGTATTTTATCAAATTTTGGGACAAAACTATACTAATACCAGCTGCTGCCGCGGATCCACCCGCGTCCAAAAATACTTTCTTAGCTGACGTGTCCTACTCTGTACCTACTCATAATCTACCTCTGTGCTAAATTTCATCTTCGTAAATCCAGTAGTTTTTGAGATTTCGTGTTCAATCAGTGACTGAATGAATGAGTGAATGAGTGACCTCTCGCTTTTATATCTATACTAATATTATAAAGAGGTAAAATTTGTAAGTTTGTAAGTTTGTATGTAGGGGGTAATCTCCGGAACTAATGATCCAATTTTAAAAATTTTGATCCCTGATAGAAAGCTACATTATTCCTGAGTGCTATAGGCTATAAATTATATTTATATCATACATATTAGCCGAGCTATCCCAATTTTCGTCTAGCAAGTCGGAAAGAAATACCTCCGAAAACAGAATTATTTGCATGCGCTGCACAACAGTGCTTTCAATTTTAAACAGTCGTTTAAAAATTTACGTATTTTATCAAATTTTGGGACAAAACTATACTAATACCAGCTGCTGCCGCGGATCCACCCGCGTCCAAAAATACTTTCTTAGCTGACGTGTCCTACTCTGTACCTACTCATAATCTACCTCTGTGCCAAATTTCATCTTCGTAAATCCAGTAGTTTTTGAGATTTCGTGTTCAATCAGTGACTGAATGAATGAGTGAATGAGTGACCTCTCGCTTTTATATCTATACTAATATTATAAAGAGGTAAAATTTGTAAGTTTGTAAGTTTGTATGTAGGGGGTAATCTCCGGAACTAATGATCCAATTTTAAAAATTTTGATCCCTGATAGAAAGCTACATTATTCCTGAGTGCTATAGGCTATAAATTATATTTATATCATACATATTAGCCGAGCTATCCCAATTTTCGTCTAGCAAGTCGGAAAGAAATACCTCCGAAAACAGAATTATTTGCATGCGCTGCACAACAGTGCTTTCAATTTTAAACAGTCGTTTAAAAATTTACGTATTTTATCAAATTTTGGGACAAAACTATACTAATACCAGCTGCTGCCGCGGATCCACCCGCGTCCAAAAATACTTTCTTAGCTGACGTGTCCTACTCTGTACCTACTCATAATCTACCTCTGTGCCAAATTTCATCTTCGTAAATCCAGTAGTTTTTGAGATTTCGTGTTCAATCAGTGACTGAATGAATGAGTGAATGAGTGACCTCTCGCTTTTATATCTATACTAATATTATAAAGAGGTAAAATTTGTAAGTTTGTAAGTTTGTATGTAGGGGGTAATCTCCGGAACTAATGATCCAATTTTAAAAATTTTGATCCCTGATAGAAAGCTACATTATTCCTGAGTGCTATAGGCTATAAATTATATTTATATCATACATATTAGCCGAGCTATCCCAATTTTCGTCTAGCAAGTCGGAAAGAAATACCTCCGAAAACAGAATTATTTGCATGCGCTGCACAACAGTGCTTTCAATTTTAAACAGTCGTTTAAAAATTTACGTATTTTATCAAATTTTGGGACAAAACTATACTAATACCAGCTGCTGCCGCGGATCCACCCGCGTCCAAAAATACTTTCTTAGCTGACGTGTCCTACTCTGTACCTACTCATAATCTACCTCTGTGCCAAATTTCATCTTCGTAAATCCAGTAGTTTTTGAGATTTCGTGTTCAATCAGTGACTGAATGAATGAGTGAATGAGTGACCTCTCGCTTTTATATCTATACTAATATTATAAAGAGGTAAAATTTGTAAGTTTGTAAGTTTGTATGTAGGGGGTAATCTCCGGAACTAATGATCCAATTTTAAAAATTTTGATCCCTGATAGAAAGCTACATTATTCCTGAGTGCTATAGGCTATAAATTATATTTATATCATACATATTAGCCGAGCTATCCCAATTTTCGTCTAGCAAGTCGGAAAGAAATACCTCCGAAAACAGAATTATTTGCATGCGCTGCACAACAGTGCTTTCAATTTTAAACAGTCGTTTAAAAATTTACGTATTTTATCAAATTTTGGGACAAAACTATACTAATACCAGCTGCTGCCGCGGATCCACCCGCGTCCAAAAATACTTTCTTAGCTGACGTGTCCTACTCTGTACCTACTCATAATCTACCTCTGTGCCAAATTTCATCTTCGTAAATCCAGTAGTTTTTGAGATTTCGTGTTCAATCAGTGACTGAATGAATGAGTGAATGAGTGACCTCTCGCTTTTATATCTATACTAATATTATAAAGAGGTAAAATTTGTAAGTTTGTAAGTTTGTATGTAGGGGGTAATCTCCGGAACTAATGATCCAATTTTAAAAATTTTGATCCCTGATAGAAAGCTACATTATTCCTGAGTGCTATAGGCTATAAATTATATTTATATCATACATATTAGCCGAGCTATCCCAATTTTCGTCTAGCAAGTCGGAAAGAAATACCTCCGAAAACAGAATTATTTGCATGCGCTGCACAACAGTGCTTTCAATTTTAAACAGTCGTTTAAAAATTTACGTATTTTATCAAATTTTGGGACAAAACTATACTAATACCAGCTGCTGCCGCGGATCCACCCGCGTCCAAAAATACTTTCTTAGCTGACGTGTCCTACTCTGTACCTACTCATAATCTACCTCTGTGCCAAATTTCATCTTCGTAAATCCAGTAGTTTTTGAGATTTCGTGTTCAATCAGTGACTGAATGAATGAGTGAATGAGTGACCTCTCGCTTTTATATCTATACTAATATTATAAAGAGGTAAAATTTGTAAGTTTGTAAGTTTGTATGTAGGGGGTAATCTCCGGAACTAATGATCCAATTTTAAAAATTTTGATCCCTGATAGAAAGCTACATTATTCCTGAGTGCTATAGGCTATAAATTATATTTATATCATACATATTAGCCGAGCTATCCCAATTTTCGTCTAGCAAGTCGGAAAGAAATACCTCCGAAAACAGAATTATTTGCATGCGCTGCACAACAGTGCTTTCAATTTTAAACAGTCGTTTAAAAATTTACGTATTTTATCAAATTTTGGGACAAAACTATACTAATACCAGCTGCTGCCGCGGATCCACCCGCGTCCAAAAATACTTTCTTAGCTGACGTGTCCTACTCTGTACCTACTCATAATCTACCTCTGTGCCAAATTTCATCTTCGTAAATCCAGTAGTTTTTGAGATTTCGTGTTCAATCAGTGACTGAATGAATGAGTGAATGAGTGACCTCTCGCTTTTATATCTATACTAATATTATAAAGAGGTAAAATTTGTAAGTTTGTAAGTTTGTATGTAGGGGGTAATCTCCGGAACTAATGATCCAATTTTAAAAATTTTGATCCCTGATAGAAAGCTACATTATTCCTGAGTGCTATAGGCTATAAATTATATTTATATCATACATATTAGCCGAGCTATCCCAATTTTCGTCTAGCAAGTCGGAAAGAAATACCTCCGAAAACAGAATTATTTGCATGCGCTGCACAACAGTGCTTTCAATTTTAAACAGTCGTTTAAAAATTTACGTATTTTATCAAATTTTGGGACAAAACTATACTAATACCAGCTGCTGCCGCGGATCCACCCGCGTCCAAAAATACTTTCTTAGCTGACGTGTCCTACTCTGTACCTACTCATAATCTACCTCTGTGCCAAATTTCATCTTCGTAAATCCAGTAGTTTTTGAGATTTCGTGTTCAATCAGTGACTGAATGAATGAGTGAATGAGTGACCTCTCGCTTTTATATCTATACTAATATTATAAAGAGGTAAAATTTGTAAGTTTGTAAGTTTGTATGTAGGGGGTAATCTCCGGAACTAATGATCCAATTTTAAAAATTTTGATCCCTGATAGAAAGCTACATTATTCCTGAGTGCTATAGGCTATAAATTATATTTATATCATACATATTAGCCGAGCTATCCCAATTTTCGTCTAGCAAGTCGGAAAGAAATACCTCCGAAAACAGAATTATTTGCATGCGCTGCACAACAGTGCTTTCAATTTTAAACAGTCGTTTAAAAATTTACGTATTTTATCAAATTTTGGGACAAAACTATACTAATACCAGCTGCTGCCGCGGATCCACCCGCGTCCAAAAATACTTTCTTAGCTGACGTGTCCTACTCTGTACCTACTCATAATCTACCTCTGTGCCAAATTTCATCTTCGTAAATCCAGTAGTTTTTGAGATTTCGTGTTCAATCAGTGACTGAATGAATGAGTGAATGAGTGACCTCTCGCTTTTATATCTATACTAATATTATAAAGAGGTAAAATTTGTAAGTTTGTAAGTTTGTATGTAGGGGGTAATCTCCGGAACTAATGATCCAATTTTAAAAATTTTGATCCCTGATAGAAAGCTACATTATTCCTGAGTGCTATAGGCTATAAATTATATTTATATCATACATATTAGCCGAGCTATCCCAATTTTCGTCTAGCAAGTCGGAAAGAAATACCTCCGAAAACAGAATTATTTGCATGCGCTGCACAACAGTGCTTTCAATTTTAAACAGTCGTTTAAAAATTTACGTATTTTATCAAATTTTGGGACAAAACTATACTAATACCAGCTGCTGCCGCGGATCCACCCGCGTCCAAAAATACTTTCTTAGCTGACGTGTCCTACTCTGTACCTACTCATAATCTACCTCTGTGCCAAATTTCATCTTCGTAAATCCAGTAGTTTTTGAGATTTCGTGTTCAATCAGTGACTGAATGAATGAGTGAATGAGTGACCTCTCGCTTTTATATCTATACTAATATTATAAAGAGGAAAAATTTGTAAGTTTGTAAGTTTGTATGTAGGGGGTAATCTCCGGAACTAATGATCCAATTTTAAAAATTTTGATCCCTGATAGAAAGCTACATTATTCCTGAGTGCTATAGGCTATAAATTATATTTATATCATACATATTAGCCGAGCTATCCCAATTTTCGTCTAGCAAGTCGGAAAGAAATACCTCCGAAAACAGAATTATTTGCATGCGCTGCACAACAGTGCTTTCAATTTTAAACAGTCGTTTAAAAATTTACGTATTTTATCAAATTTTGGGACAAAACTATACTAATACCAGCTGCTGCCGCGGATCCACCCGCGTCCAAAAATACTTTCTTAGCTGACGTGTCCTACTCTGTACCTACTCATAATCTACCTCTGTGCCAAATTTCATCTTCGTAAATCCAGTAGTTTTTGAGATTTCGTGTTCAATCAGTGACTGAATGAATGAGTGAATGAGTGACCTCTCGCTTTTATATCTATACTAATATTATAAAGAGGTAAAATTTGTAAGTTTGTAAGTTTGTATGTAGGGGGTAATCTCCGGAACTAATGATCCAATTTTAAAAATTTTGATCCCTGATAGAAAGCTACATTATTCCTGAGTGCTATAGGCTATAAATTATATTTATATCATACATATTAGCCGAGCTATCCCAATTTTCGTCTAGCAAGTCGGAAAGAAATACCTCCGAAAACAGAATTATTTGCATGCGCTGCACAACAGTGCTTTCAATTTTAAACAGTCGTTTAAAAATTTACGTATTTTATCAAATTTTGGGACAAAACTATACTAATACCAGCTGCTGCCGCGGATCCACCCGCGTCCAAAAATACTTTCTTAGCTGACGTGTCCTACTCTGTACCTACTCATAATCTACCTCTGTGCCAAATTTCATCTTCGTAAATCCAGTAGTTTTTGAGATTTCGTGTTCAATCAGTGACTGAATGAATGAGTGAATGAGTGACCTCTCGCTTTTATATCTATACTAATATTATAAAGAGGTAAAATTTGTAAGTTTGTAAGTTTGTATGTAGGGGGTAATCTCCGGAACTAATGATCCAATTTTAAAAATTTTGATCCCTGATAGAAAGCTACATTATTCCTGAGTGCTATAGGCTATAAATTATATTTATATCATACATATTAGCCGAGCTATCCCAATTTTCGTCTAGCAAGTCGGAAAGAAATACCTCCGAAAACAGAATTATTTGCATGCGCTGCACAACAGTGCTTTCAATTTTAAACAGTCGTTTAAAAATTTACGTATTTTATCAAATTTTGGGACAAAACTATACTAATACCAGCTGCTGCCGCGGATCCACCCGCGTCCAAAAATACTTTCTTAGCTGACGTGTCCTACTCTGTACCTACTCATAATCTACCTCTGTGCCAAATTTCATCTTCGTAAATCCAGTAGTTTTTGAGATTTCGTGTTCAATCAGTGACTGAATGAATGAGTGAATGAGTGACCTCTCGCTTTTATATCTATACTAATATTATAAAGAGGTAAAATTTGTAAGTTTGTAAGTTTGTATGTAGGGGGTAATCTCCGGAACTAATGATCCAATTTTAAAAATTTTGATCCCTGATAGAAAGCTACATTATTCCTGAGTGCTATATGCTATAAATTATATTTATATCATACATATTAGCCGAGCTATCCCAATTTTCGTCTAGCAAGTCGGAAAGAAATACCTCCGAAAACAGAATTATTTGCATGCGCTGCACAACAGTGCTTTCAATTTTAAACAGTCGTTTAAAAATTTACGTATTTTATCAAATTTTGGGACAAAACTATACTAATACCAGCTGCTGCCGCGGATCCACCCGCGTCCAAAAATACTTTCTTAGCTGACGTGTCCTACTCTGTACCTAATCATA
This sequence comes from Hyppa rectilinea, assembly GCA_951799385.1. Classification (NCBI taxonomy): domain Eukaryota; kingdom Metazoa; phylum Arthropoda; class Insecta; order Lepidoptera; family Noctuidae; genus Hyppa; species Hyppa rectilinea. The sequence continues at coordinate 2,709,658 of OX637327.1, forward strand.
ATCTACCTCTGTGCCAAATTTCATCTTCGTAAATCCAGTAGTTTTTGAGATTTCGTGTTCAATCAGTGACTGAATGAATGAGTGAATGAGTGACCTCTCGCTTTTATATCTATACTAATATTATAAAGAGGTAAAATTTGTAAGTTTGTAAGTTTGTATGTAGGGGGTAATCTCCGGAACTAATGATCCAATTTTAAAAATTTTGATCCCTGATAGAAAGCTACATTATTCCTGAGTGCTATAGGCTATAAATTATATTTATATCATACATATTAGCCGAGCTATCCCAATTTTCGTCTAGCAAGTCGGAAAGAAATACCTCCGAAAACAGAATTATTTGCATGCGCTGCACAACAGTGCTTTCAATTTTAAACAGTCGTTTAAAAATTTACGTATTTTATCAAATTTTGGGACAAAACTATACTAATACCAGCTGCTGCCGCGGATCCACCCGCGTCCAAAAATACTTTCTTAGCTGACGTGTCCTACTCTGTACCTACTCATAATCTACCTCTGTGCCAAATTTCATCTTCGTAAATCCAGTAGTTTTTGAGATTTCGTGTTCAATCAGTGACTGAATGAATGAGTGAATGAGTGACCTCTCGCTTTTATATCTATACTAATATTATAAAGAGGTAAAATTTGTAAGTTTGTAAGTTTGTATGTAGGGGGTAATCTCCGGAACTAATGATCCAATTTTAAAAATTTTGATCCCTGATAGAAAGCTACATTATTCCTGAGTGCTATAGGCTATAAATTATATTTATATCATACATATTAGCCGAGCTATCCCAATTTTCGTCTAGCAAGTCGGAAAGAAATACCTCCGAAAACAGAATTATTTGCATGCGCTGCACAACAGTGCTTTCAATTTTAAACAGTCGTTTAAAAATTTACGTATTTTATCAAATTTTGGGACAAAACTATACTAATACCAGCTGCTGCCGCGGATCCACCCGCGTCCAAAAATACTTTCTTAGCTGACGTGTCCTACTCTGTACCTACTCATAATCTACCTCTGTGCCAAATTTCATCTTCGTAAATCCAGTAGTTTTTGAGATTTCGTGTTCAATCAGTGACTGAATGAATGAGTGAATGAGTGACCTCTCGCTTTTATATCTATACTAATATTATAAAGAGGTAAAATTTGTAAGTTTGTAAGTTTGTATGTAGGGGGTAATCTCCGGAACTAATGATCCAATTTTAAAAATTTTGATCCCTGATAGAAAGCTACTTTATTCCTGAGTGCTATAGGCTATAAATTATATTTATATCATACATATTAGCCGAGCTATCCCAATTTTCGTCTAGCAAGTCGGAAAGAAATACCTCCGAAAACAGAATTATTTGCATGCGCTGCACAACAGTGCTTTCAATTTTAAACAGTCGTTTAAAAATTTACGTATTTTATCAAATTTTGGGACAAAACTATACTAATACCAGCTGCTGCCGCGGATCCACCCGCGTCCAAAAATACTTTCTTAGCTGACGTGTCCTACTCTGTACCTACTCATAATCTACCTCTGTGCCAAATTTCATCTTCGTAAATCCAGTAGTTTTTGAGATTTCGTGTTCAATCAGTGACTGAATGAATGAGTGAATGAGTGACCTCTCGCTTTTATATCTATACTAATATTATAAAGAGGTAAAATTTGTAAGTTTGTAAGTTTGTATGTAGGGGGTAATCTCCGGAACTAATGATCCAATTTTAAAAATTTTGATCCCTGATAGAAAGCTACATTATTCCTGAGTGCTATAGGCTATAAATTATATTTATATCATACATATTAGCCGAGCTATCCCAATTTTCGTCTAGCAAGTCGGAAAGAAATACCTCCGAAAACAGAATTATTTGCATGCGCTGCACAACAGTGCTTTCAATTTTAAACAGTCGTTTAAAAATTTACGTATTTTATCAAATTTTGGGACAAAACTATACTAATACCAGCTGCTGCCGCGGATCCACCCGCGTCCAAAAATACTTTCTTAGCTGACGTGTCCTACTCTGTACCTACTCATAATCTACCTCTGTGCCAAATTTCATCTTCGTAAATCCAGTAGTTTTTGAGATTTCGTGTTCAATCAGTGACTGAATGAATGAGTGAATGAGTGACCTCTCGCTTTTATATCTATACTAATATTATAAAGAGGTAAAATTTGTAAGTTTGTAAGTTTGTATGTAGGGGGTAATCTCCGGAACTAATGATCCAATTTTAAAAATTTTGATCCCTGATAGAAAGCTACATTATTCCTGAGTGCTATAGGCTATAAATTATATTTATATCATACATATTAGCCGAGCTATCCCAATTTTCGTCTAGCAAGTCGGAAAGAAATACCTCCGAAAACAGAATTATTTGCATGCGCTGCACAACAGTGCTTTCAATTTTAAACAGTCGTTTAAAAATTTACGTATTTTATCAAATTTTGGGACAAAACTATACTAATACCAGCTGCTGCCGCGGATCCACCCGCGTCCAAAAATACTTTCTTAGCTGACGTGTCCTACTCTGTACCTACTCATAATCTACCTCTGTGCCAAATTTCATCTTCGTAAATCCAGTAGTTTTTGAGATTTCGTGTTCAATCAGTGACTGAATGAATGAGTGAATGAGTGACCTCTCGCTTTTATATCTATACTAATATTATAAAGAGGTAAAATTTGTAAGTTTGTAAGTTTGTATGTAGGGGGTAATCTCCGGAACTAATGATCCAATTTTAAAAATTTTGATCCCTGATAGAAAGCTACATTATTCCTGAGTGCTATAGGCTATAAATTATATTTATATCATACATATTAGCCGAGCTATCCCAATTTTCGTCTAGCAAGTCGGAAAGAAATACCTCCGAAAACAGAATTATTTGCATGCGCTGCACAACAGTGCTTTCAATTTTAAACAGTCGTTTAAAAATTTACGTATTTTATCAAATTTTGGGACAAAACTATACTAATACCAGCTGCTGCCGCGGATCCACCCGCGTCCAAAAATACTTTCTTAGCTGACGTGTCCTACTCTGTACCTACTCATAATCTACCTCTGTGCCAAATTTCATCTTCGTAAATCCAGTAGTTTTTGAGATTTCGTGTTCAATCAGTGACTGAATGAATGAGTGAATGAGTGACCTCTCGCTTTTATATCTATACTAATATTATAAAGAGGTAAAATTTGTAAGTTTGTAAGTTTGTATGTAGGGGGTAATCTCCGGAACTAATGATCCAATTTTAAAAATTTTGATCCCTGATAGAAAGCTACATTATTCCTGAGTGCTATAGGCTATAAATTATATTTATATCATACATATTAGCCGAGCTATCCCAATTTTCGTCTAGCAAGTCGGAAAGAAATACCTCCGAAAACAGAATTATTTGCATGCGCTGCACAACAGTGCTTTCAATTTTAAACAGTCGTTTAAAAATTTACGTATTTTATCAAATTTTGGGACAAAACTATACTAATACCAGCTGCTGCCGCGGATCCACCCGCGTCCAAAAATACTTTCTTAGCTGACGTGTCCTACTCTGTACCTACTCATAATCTACCTCTGTGCCAAATTTCATCTTCGTAAATCCAGTAGTTTTTGAGATTTCGTGTTCAATCAGTGACTGAATGAATGAGTGAATGAGTGACCTCTCGCTTTTATATCTATACTAATATTATAAAGAGGTAAAATTTGTAAGTTTGTAAGTTTGTATGTAGGGGGTAATCTCCGGAACTAATGATCCAATTTTAAAAATTTTGATCCCTGATAGAAAGCTACATTATTCCTGAGTGCTATAGGCTATAAATTATATTTATATCATACATATTAGCCGAGCTATCCCAATTTTCGTCTAGCAAGTCGGAAAGAAATACCTCCGAAAACAGAATTATTTGCATGCGCTGCACAACAGTGCTTTCAATTTTAAACAGTCGTTTAAAAATTTACGTATTTTATCAAATTTTGGGACAAAACTATACTAATACCAGCTGCTGCCGCGGATCCACCCGCGTCCAAAAATACTTTCTTAGCTGACGTGTCCTACTCTGTACCTACTCATAATCTACCTCTGTGCCAAATTTCATCTTCGTAAATCCAGTAGTTTTTGAGATTTCGTGTTCAATCAGTGACTGAATGAATGAGTGAATGAGTGACCTCTCGCTTTTATATCTATACTAATATTATAAAGAGGTAAAATTTGTAAGTTTGTAAGTTTGTATGTAGGGGGTAATCTCCGGAACTAATGATCCAATTTTAAAAATTTTGATCCCTGATAGAAAGCTACATTATTCCTGAGTGCTATAGGCTATAAATTATATTTATATCATACATATTAGCCGAGCTATCCCAATTTTCGTCTAGCAAGTCGGAAAGAAATACCTCCGAAAACAGAATTATTTGCATGCGCTGCACAACAGTGCTTTCAATTTTAAACAGTCGTTTAAAATTGAAAGCAATGTCTGGAATAGCATAATATAAGCTATCCCGGAAAAATGTACGGTTCCCGTGGGCTAAATTCCTACATACACGCGTGCGAAGCCGCTGGCAAAAGCTAGTAAATACATAAAGAGGTAATAATCTTCGGAGCTAACAAGGCTATGGGAACATATCAGATTTGTTCCCATAGTAAAAGTTGTTCATAATGATGAGTACCCCTTACAATATTGCCCATGAATTCAGTTTCACCCTGTAACTTTTTTTTTCTTTGATATTGGGAAATCATCAAATGACTCCTTCCGCTCCCACTCCTCTGAGTGGAGCGGAAGGGAGTGTCAGACTCTTGCTCACTTCTTCTTCTTTTCGTGTGGTTAGTAACTAACCTGGTGTCAGAGTTTTTATGCTGCCCTCTCAGTCATGCCGGTTTCCCCACGATGTTTTCCTTCACCGATTTTTAAGGAAGTGATAATTATACAATACGCACATGAATCCGTAAAATCAGAGATGCGTGCCTTGGGTTCGAACTCGGGCGAGACCTATGACTTGGCAGTCCGTCGGTCACACCACTAAGGTAACACTGCTACTACTGACTAAAACCCATCCATTTTCCTTCCATAGCCCTTAATGTTCCGGGGTAGCGGTAACCGTTTCGGACAATCCCGCTTATGCAGCATCACGCTGTACCTTTACCAGATACCACAGAAAATATAATACAACCTATTTTAAATGATTTACAGATCAACTTTCCCGAGCTGGCATTCTTAAGGTTCGATATATTCGACGCTGATACGAACTATATGCTGTCGCAACGAGTCATACCGCTGCAGTGTCTTAGACCAGGATATAGGCATGTTAGACTAAGGTGAGTAACGTAAAAGATTACTTAGGGCTACCTACGGTAACTCTTTAGAATCGATTCCCGGGTAAGCCAGTGTATTTTAAACCGAGGGTCCGTATTAGTGTTGCCTTACTATCGATTGCCTATCTATAGGTTGTCGATACTATCGTGACCTTGAAAAATAGTCACAATATCGATAGCCCTATCGATAGTATTTAAATTTTACAATACTATCGATAGTATCTAAATAATCTATCCAAGAAATTGAGCAATACTATTGATAATGTGCAATACTATCGATACTATCGATACTGTTTGGTACTGATACTATCGACAGTGATTGCAGTAAAATATACCATAATTGCGATGGTATACCAACTCCGAAAACGCAAAAAAAATATCTGCTGTTCTATACATTTTTGGTCACGTGACTCGTCGAAATGTAGGGAACAGCTGATTTTTTTCATGATTTCGCAGTTGGTCCCATAGTAAAAGTTGTTCAGTTTGGTGGTCTGTCGCACCCCCTTTGTTAAATACAACTATGGGTACAGCTCTACCAAAATCTTAAAGGCGTGATATTATGTAATGTGATAACTTCATTCTCCAGGTCCCCAACAAACCAGCCTCTGAACATGGCGTCACTTCTCATCTTCTCGCGCTGCTGCGAGGAGTTGGCTGGCGAGAGCTGTCGAGGAGACCTGGAGCCTTCATCTCCTCACGAGCGGAGGAAGATACACTTCCTAGTCGTGTATGCGGTCGCGAGGCACGAAGCCTATTCTATACTGAAAGTGACACAGGATACCACGGCCAATGAGGTTTGTACTAGAGTATTTTGTGTTAGCAGTGATAGTCTGGTGGTGTGACCATCTGACTGCCAAGTCTTGAGTTTTGAGTTCAAACCCAAGCCACGCACTACCAAACACGGACGGTTAGTAATGGGTAGCTCACCGTCCGATCAGCACCAGGCCTGTGCCATACGGGGCGGAGTGTTGCACGCGCGCCTCAAAGAGATGCCAGCATTTGAAGGGGCTCGTTAGGGCCAAGCCTGCCGGATAAGCGGGATTGTCCGAAAGGTAACCCTTTGCATTGCGATGACAGGCTACCGCAAGCCTCAACGGATGTGCCTTGCCAAGGACAAGCGCAGGAACCCACCTGCCGGGTAGGCGAGATTGTCTGAACGGATTGCCATTACCCCGCAACATAAAGGGCTAAGGAAGGAACATGGATGGGTTTTAGTCAGTAAGAGTCTGATACTCCCTCCCCACACCCGGAGCGGGAGGACTCATTTGATGATTTCCCATCGTTAAAAAAATAGGCCGATATAAAAGATATAAAAAACGCTATGCTAAATAGAGGAACTAAGTAAAAACAGCCACAGTAGTCGATCCGTCAGGTTAAGCTACGCTTGCCGCGGTTAGTCTGTAGATGGGGGACCATCTTTACGTACCGAGACACCACCGTTAAGCCGTTGGCCTGGGCTGTCATTCGTTAATCTTTTACGGGTCGTCAGAAGCCCGAAAGTCTGACAGGCAGTCTTACCAAGGGGTTGTTATTATCCAGTTACAGGGTTGTAAAAGTCAGATAGTCACTTCATGTAAAATACTGGTTAGACTGGAAGCCAACCCCAACATAGGAAAAGGCTATGCTGATTGATTTAATCTATGCATTTGTATTCTTTGCCTACAGGCTATCGCTCAATGTCTAACAAAAGCTGGAGTCTGCCGCTCTGCCCGCGGGTCCTACGTCATGGTAGAAGAGGTGCCGTCCCGAGCCCCCACGCAGCGGGTCCTGGGCCCTCATGAGAGGGTCCTCAGAGCTGCGGCAGCGAGACCAGGAGCCCGGTTGTTGCTGAAGAGGGTTGGTGATGACCCTAGCAGCAGGGCTTGGCTAACTAGCATCAGGTAAGCATTATAATATTAGAATAAGAATAGAAAAAGAACAGAATACGCTTTGTTAAGTACTTCATAACAATTCATCATAAGAAAACATTCATTTCGCATGTCGCGGGTTCGATTCCTGCACGGAACAAATATTTGTACGGCCTACAAGTATTTGTTCTGGGTCTGGGTGTATCTCTATCTATAATATGTATGTATTTACAAAAAAAAATGTATATAAGTAGTTTATCAGCCATCTCGTTACCATAACACAAGCATTAAGTTGCTTAGCTTGGGACTATATGGCGTTGTGTGAAATGTCCAAGGATATTGTTATTCGTTTATTTATTTCTTTTCTTATCTAATACATTTTTAAATATTTAAAAAAAAAAAAAACAAACAAAAACATTTAAAAATATAAAAAATTGTGGTCCGCCGGTGTCGGGAGCAGGGTCCAAGCCACCGGTGGTTAGGGCTGCAGAGACAAGAACCTCCTCACAATGCGAGCCGTATCGAGGAGTACTGCCTTCTGAATCTGGCTCTTGATCCAACCGCCTAACGAGAGCCTCGAAAGATGTTGGTCGAGGCTCTTGGCCCTCAGGTCGTTGGCTGTTATAACAATCGGTACAATGATAGCCGAGCTCACATTCCACATGTCAACAACCTCCGGTGCTAAGTCGAGATATTTTATGTGTCTCTCTTTCTCAGCTTTCACGAGGTTCTCGTCATGTGGAATGGTAACATCGACTATCATTGCAAGGCGCGCTAATCGATCTATCACCACTATATCAGGCTTATTGGCGACAATAGTCCTGTCAGTAATGATAGACCGATGCCAGTACAACGGGACATGATCATATTATTATTATTTATTTATAAGAAAACTTGTTGTAATACTGCACAGTTCCAGTTCAATATAGTATAGTTGTCACACGTTACTTCGCATCACATAATATACCAATTGTTTGGTTATTGGTTGGACTAGCTTGTTGTTAGGGTCCCTCACATTTTTTTACAAATGTTTGACAAATGTGTAGGATTTGACGGGTGGTTGGTCTAGCTAGTGATCGAACAGCTCGCCCTGACTTTGCTCAGGTTTACTTCGAGCTTGCTCTAATGAATATCCTCGTTGTTAAATTAATTAGTGTATAAAGGTGCTGGTTGTGCGATTACTTAATTAATTTGCAAAATAATCTAAAAATTAAGCATTATTGTGCAACTGTTTGAAATCCTGAAGAAATAAAATAAAATCATCACTCTCCTGTCCCAATTCATGGCCAGCCCTCTGGTCACATGAAGAGTCGACCAACCGCTTGGCAATGTCTCCTAAAACATAGTGGGCACTTGGACCTCATGGCCCTAGTGTTTCAACCCCAAACGGCTCGAACATCATCATCATTCTCCTGCCCTTATCCCAGTTTATTTGGGGTCGGCGCAACATGTCTCTTTCTTCCATACTTCTCTATGAGTCGTCATCTCGGTAGTCACTCCCTTTCTAGCCATATCATCTTTCACACAATCCATCCATCGTTTCTTTGGTCTCCCTCTACTTGTGTAGCCATTCATACTCAAAACTTTCCTGGCAACATTTTCTGCATAACATGCCCATGACAACCGATTTCCACACAACTTTCACATAAATCCACACAAATCCAGACTCCAGGCTACTACTGAGTTAAGCGGGATTGTCCGAAAGGGTTACCGCTACCCCGGGACATAAAGGGCTACGGAAGGAACATGGATGGGTTTTAGTCAGTAAGAGTCTGACACTCCCTTCCGCTCCACCCAGAGCGGGAGCAGTCATTGGATGATTTCCCAGCCTTAAAAAAAAAAAAGGCTACTACTGAGAAATTCCAATAACACTTTGCCCGACGTGGGAATCGAACCCAGAACCTCATGCTCAGCAGTAGAGGTTGCGACCACTAGACCTTTTTAAAATAACATCTAAAAATCTTAAACTTTCAGATCAGCTTCATCTTCAGAGCGCCACAAAGACAGGTGTGTTGCTTCTGATGAGGAGTCCAGCATCCAGGATGAGGAGCCCCGGAAGCCTCCCGACAGCTTCCTCGTCTGCGTTCATAATGTATCTCATGAGATACCTTACGCTATTTTGAAGGTAAGCTGGCATTTTGTCAGTTTGACTTTTTCAAAGATTACAATAAAAGTAAAGGTATCAAAAACCTTGTATGGGGGGAACAAGAAACGGGACCCTATTAATAAGACTCCTCTGTCCGTCCGTCCGTCTGTCACCAGGCACTCATAAACCGTGACAGTTAGGCAGTACAAATACTAAAACATCTATATAAGGTGTTAAAAAATTAACTCTAAGAATTTCGTGGGAGCATTGTACTCGTCGTTATGAACAACTTTTACTATGGGATGAACCCTGAAATCGCGAAAAAAATATGAGCTGTTCCATACATTTAGGCACAAGTAACTCAATAAAATGTATGGAACAGCTCATATTTTTTTCGCGATTTCAGGGTTCATCCCATAGTAAAAGTTGTTCATAACGACGAGTACAATGCTCCCACGAAATTCTTAGAGTTATTTTTTTAACACCTTATATACATATAATAAAACAGTAAAAAAATTGTGTCTGTACATTGAATATATTAAAAAAATAATAATTGAGGGGGGTTTAGAAACAGTAATAGAGCATGAATCCAAAAAAAAAATTTTGTCTGTTTGTCTGTTTGTTTGTACACGCTAATCTTCGGAACTACTGGACGGATTGGAATGATTTTTTTTTTGTTGTATAGGTATTAAGTCTGGGCAACATATAGGCTATAATTTATCTTGGAAACTTGAACACCTGATGCAGAACCGCAACAGACCAGTTAAACTATAAGAGATACAAAAATGATACCTTAGCAAAAATTGTTCCACGTGATTAGCATTTTCTGCTGAGAGAATAAATTTGAAGATCTGGAACACCTGATGTGGAACTCCAAGAGCCCAGCTACACTGTAACATATATAGGAATGACGTCTTAGCAAAAGTTGTTCGGTCTGATGGGCATTTCCTGTTGACTTATAAAAATCGAAGATCTGGAACACCTGTTGTGGAACTCCAAGAGCCTAGCTACACTATAACATTATATAGGAATGACGTCTTAGCAAAAGTTGTTCGGTCTGATGGGCATTTCCTGTTGACTTATAAAAATCGAAGATCCGGAACACCTGTTGTGGAACTCCAAGAGCCTAGCTACACCATAACACATATAAGAATGACGTCTTAGCGAAAGTTGTTCAGCCTGATGAGCACTCTCTGTTGATGTATAAAAATTGAAGATCTGGAACACCTGTTGTGGAACTCCAAGAGCCTAGCTACACCATAACACATATAGGAATAACGTCTTAGCACAAGTTGTTCAATCTGATGAGCACTCTCTGTTGACTTATAAAAATCGAAGATCTGGAACACCTGTTGTGGAACTCCAAGAGCCTAGCTACAACATAACACATATAGGAATGACGTCTTTGACGTCTTTGTTGTTAAATATGATGGGCATTTCCTGTTGACTTATAAAAATCGAAGATCAGAAACATCTGATGTGGAAATCAAAGCTATCACTAATTTTACTGTGTAATTATAAAATAACATAAACTGGGAGTACCTGCACGCGGTGAAGGCGGTAACAGTTTAGGACTGATTTTCGATGACGATGGTATATCATTGAAAATTTGACTCTACTGGCCAAAACTCCTATTTATTTTTTGATTTTATCGTATGAATATGCCTTCGGGTTTATGTTGTTTGAGTGTTTAATTTCCTTTTCCATTTATCTTCGTGACACTGTAGCCTACCCGGTAACGCAGGGGAGCAGTCATTTTAATTTAGATTTTTATTGATCAGGTATCTTCACAATAAAACTATGACCATGCCTAGAAAGAGGTCAAATCTTTCCCAATGTTCCAAGAGAGGTAAAAGATTGAGGATCATAAGATCCCAAGAAGGAGAGGAGGAGGAATATAATAATGCGGTTACCAAAATGAAAACGATGACAAATGGACTGTATGTTTTGGTGGTGGTTGGAATGAAATAAAACTAAAGCTCAGTGTGATAAAAGATTTAAATGGGAAAAATTATAAAAAATAACATAAATGGCGACCCCGTTGTCGCTGGCATAAGCAACAGGGTCCGCGTACGAAGTCGCGGGCAGAAGCTAGTAATAAAATAAATGTTTACATACAACAAACGTGATTTTTTTGCCGTTTTTATGGATAATGGTATGGAACTCTTCGTGCGCGAGTCCGGCTCGCACTTGGCCGGTTTTTTTTGTTACATTTTTTTTTAAATTTAATATTTAGTTTTGAATATGGTGCGGTTTTATCCTTCTTGTACGACTCGCACTTTGCCGGTTTTTGTAACCATTGACAAAAGGTTACTCTTAGGCCCGTATTACAGGAGCTCACTCAAGACCCAAGAATTACTTAAAACAAGTTTCAACCAATCAAATGGCTTTAATCGAGACTCAAGCAATGCTTGAGTATTGAGTGAGGTTCTGTAATACGGGCATTAGTGTGATTTTGAAAAAGACTGCCTTATTACAATCAAGCTTCAACGATATTGGGACTTCCATTCTATTTAAGACTTCCTGCTTAAAAGCCAGGCTTCCAAAAACATGGTTCACTACCCTACTTAATTATCATAATCACTTCAGCTATAACGTCCTTACATCATTCCTGGATCTCTGACAGTCGTTACTGGTCGTCAGAATCCCGAAGGTCTGACAGCCAGTCTTACTGAGGTAGTATCGTATTACCCAGTAACTTGGTGGTGGATGTCGGATAAGCAGTTGCTCCATGTAAAATACGGGTATTTAGTCTAAGTCTGACAGCCAGTCTTACCAAGGGGTAACGTATTACCCGGTTACAATATCTCATGTTTTTCAGGTCCCCCTAACCGCCTCAGCATCATACGTTGTCTACCAAGCGCTGACCAAAGCTCGGTGTCATGATGATCCCAAGAGATTCGTGCTCGTTGAGGAGTTGGAGTGGGGCGGCAGAGCTGGCACGGGGCCGCAGCAGAGGGCACTAGCTGATGATGAAGTGGTTTATGCAGCTCAGGTAGGCTAGCTAAGAGAGGAACATGGATGGGTTTTAGTCATTAGATGTCTGACACTCCCTGCCACTCCACCCAGAGCGGAGCGGAACATTTGCACAACACACACGATATTAAGTGCCCCATCGTTTGTGGAACAGCAATTTACACTCCAAGGCGGAGTTGTCTATGAATCCCGCTTGGGGAGGTTTTCCGGAGTCTGTTTAAAGACCTCTATTCATTTTTTCTCCTTCTCAATTATGTTGCAGGCTGGCTGGAAGACCTTAGGCCGTTTTGTGCTGCAAGAGAAAGGTAGTACTGCTCCTCTGCCCCGACACAGAGCCGCCATCGCCAGGATACAGCGAGGACTCAGCATGACCCGGGGGGCTATTGCAGGTAAAGATACTTTGGACCAGGAGCACATTGAATATTTTTGTTGTTGACTCAGCCGCGGCAGCAGGGTCGTCAGAAGCCCGAAGGTCTGACAGCCAGTCTTTCCAAGAGGCGTCGAATTGCTCAATGTTTTGCATGTTCCTACTCTATAAATAATAATAATAATATCCTTGGACATTTCACACAGCGCCATATCGTCCGAAGCTAAGCAACCTAATGCTTGTGTTATGGTAACGAGATGGCTGATATACTACTTATATACATTTTTTTTTTGTAAATACATACATATTATAGAAGAAAAACACCCAGACTCGTAACAAATACTTGCAGGTCGTACAAATATTTGTTCCGTGCGTTATAAAGCACCTACCTTCTAATCTCTTCGCCACCCTTGGTTGACTGGTAGAGAATGCCTAAGGCATTAAGTCCGCCTTTGTGCCTCTATTGTGTGCGAAAAGTTTAAATAAATAAATTACCCAGTTACTGGTTTGTGAAGATAGGCAGTTACACCATGTAATATACTGGTATTCACCTGTATCCGAAGGAATAAATATGGCAGTTTGACAGCTTTTACATAGAAAATACGTCAAAGCGCCATTTTTATTCTGAAAAATCAGTCTTAAGACTTTGAAATGTTTCTGTTTAATCTAAATAGAAGCTATTTTATAGGTACCACAGGCTTTCCACTTGGAGGGTTCGGTGCAGGCGACACTATATCAGAAGGGAAGGCGCCTGCGCAGACTGCTTACAGCGATCCTGCTCACTGCAGGTAGGTTATCTTTTTAAGGGGCCCGTTAGGGTAAGCGGGATTGCCCGAAAGGAACCGCTACCCTGGAACATAAAGGGCTAAGGAAGAAACAAGGGTGGGTTTCCCCTAATCTATATTTTTATTTAGGTTTCTTTTTCTTTCATATTCTTGTGTAGACTCAAATACAAATTTTAGTTTTTTTCTAGACCAATAAATATGTTTGTTATTGTACGCCATTATTGGTGAAACATACAGATCTAGCTGTTATTTTTAAGACATTGCACTTATTTTTTGATATAGTATACTCATGTTTTACAATATTTATTTATTTATAACAAATTTACATTTGTGTCGTACAGTGGTTTTTACAAAACGGTAAGTAGTAATAAACAAACACAAGTAATGAAAATAGTCTTAAGCATTGGCATCAATTACATTCGTCAACATTATGAGTCTTATGTAATAAATATATTCTATTCTATTCTATGTTTTGCTGTCTGTCTGATTATCCTAGCTTATCTACGAAACAGTCGACATTTATTAAAGTAGTTAATTGAAGTTGTTTATGTAACTAAAACCTTATAAATGACTAACTGCTGCCAGCGGCTTCGTCTGCGTGGATGTTGAAAATCATCCCAAGGGAACGTACTACCGAGATTAAAAGTATCCTATGTGTTAATTAATCCATGTCATAAACTACCTCTGTGCCAAATTTAATCCAGATCCGTTCAGCCATTTGAGCGTGAAAGACGAACAAACAAACTCACAAACTTTTGCGTTTACCTATAATATTTTAGTTTGATAAACACTTTTTTTTTATTGTGTTTTCAGGCGCGTGTCATCAGGAGCGCCCCTGGGAAAGGGTATAGGCAGAGCGAAGGGACACTCCGACAAAGATATGAGAAGCTACATGCAGAAACGAACGAGTACGCGAGAGGTAACTCACACATTGATCTATTATTATTAGAGATGCGCCGAATAGTGGTTTCACCGAATAACCGAATACCGAATAATATTCGGTTAAGTTCTTACCGAATCGAATAAACTGCCGGATAATTCGGTTTTCCGTTCCATAGTTTTGCCGCGCAACCAATTTTATACACGCTAGATTTTCAAAAAGCCGCGCACGAACCGAGTGCTAGCGGTTTCCTATTACAATATGCATATTTGTAATTTTTAAGTTATTTCAATTCAAAATTACTGATACTTGATTGTATGCAACTATTAATCCTAGGTTATATTTGATTACCTGTGTTTAATTATATCTTTGTTCGGGTACCTTACAATAAGCGATTTCTAATAAATATGATTGTTAGAATATGGGTTTCCTTTAATTTATTTAGCCCTAAAGGCACAATGATCAATTTTAAACCGAATTCATGATTCGGCCGAATGCGAATACCTCAAAATTCCGCCAAAAACAATATTATATATTTTTTTATTATATCTATGCCATAATATGTAGTATTTTTATTCTAGGTGCATCGTCTTCACGTATAATTGTGTATACACATACATATACATATAAAAAGCTTTAATGGCAACTGTCATCAATGGCTTTGACGTAGCGATGTGAAAGCTGTCAATGTCAAGCAGTCATAGTCAAAGCTGTCAAGCTGTCATTGTCAAAGCTGTCAAGCTGTCATTGTCAAAGCTGTCAAGTTGTCATTGTCAAAGCTGTCAAACCGTCAATGTCTATGCCTTCAGTGACAATCGTATCTGTCAGTAGTGCGTCCGTCTAATTGAGAGCAAGTTTGCTCTTGGGACAGCGCCTTCCGCCGGTCGTGCGGACTGATCGATAAATCAACGACATGGCGGACAGTAATATCGAGCACGCGGACGCTAATCCGTATGAACCTGCGACATATATACAAAAACAAAAAGGACACTTAGGCGTCAAAGTATTCATCCGCATCGCTGTCATCCGGAAACGTGCCCAGAAGACTGGCAGCATTGCCACGTTGAATGGCAATTCTAATACTTTGGCCGACGAACAATCCAGCCCTCTGGTCACGTGAAGTGTCGAACAATCGGCGAGATATTTCCTTAAAAAGGAGTTGCGCACTCGGGCCCCTTGACCCTAGAGTTTATTTTATCTAAACCTTTTATTTTCTGACCTACCTTTCTGTATAATCGTGATCCTGAATTGTTTCTGAACTGAGATTCATTAAATAATTTTCCACCATCAGGTTCACTCCGAGGGTGAGGCAGGAGGAACAGGCATGTCAGCTGGGGCGGAGGCCCTGGCGGCACAAGTAGCCCGGTTCAAGAGACTCTCGTTACGGAAGCTCAGGGCATGGCGCTCCTGAGTATGGCAGGTGAATATCAACATGTTTCCACCCCTTCTTGAAAAGCATACCCTTTTTTAAAGATGGGAAGTATCAAAAGACCCCGCTCTGGGTGGAGCGGAAGGGAGTGTGAACTGTATGTCTGAACATATCCAAACCCATCCATGTTGTAAGGATGAGTGCGTAGCTTAACCTGATGGATCGACGGTCGACACAGTCACACGGATCGATCCATCCAGTTAAGCTACGCTTACCGTGGTTGATCCGGGGATGGGTGACCATCTTTACATATGGAGACTCATCCGTGTTTCGGAAAACATAACGTGCTCCGTGCATCCGTTAGTCGCAGCTGTCATTCGTGGATCTTTAACAGTCGTTACGGTTAGTCAGAAGCCCGAAAGTCTGACAGTTAGCTTACCAAGGGGTATCGTATTACCCAATTACTGACTGGGTTTTGGAGGTCAGATAGGCTTACTATGGAGTATCGTATTACCCAGTTACTGACTGGGTTGTGGCAGGCTCCATGTAAAATATTGGTGATCAGCTGAATCCGATTATGTAAAGAACTATATTCATTATAATCCATTATGATAGACAAAACTTCACCTGCATGTAAAGCCCTTTTCAAGTGCAACTATATTTTTATCAGTCTGTATCTACGTTGCAGGTCTTCCGGCGGCTAGGTAACCGCCTGGCCAACCACCGAGCCTCGCTCTCCTCCGAGCTGGGTTCCCTGTGGGACTTCATCAGGATAGACCGCGATCGCCGCCGCTCCGCACCTTCGGCTTCCACCTACGAAGCCATACACTCCGACACACGATCACCTGTAAGATTAGCTAGAGACTTACTCCAAGTTATACAAGAAACAGTCTTCTCCAAAAAGTACGACGAATCACCGAGAAGATGTCCTTTGGTTAAGGAAGAATCTGACCTCAGTTCTGATGGAGAAGAAGGTACTGAACGAAGAATTGCTAATCTGATTGACTTTTTTTTTACTATAGTTAAAAGTCAAAGAGGTGAACGTAAGAACAGTACAGGTAGTTGCTTTAAGAGTGAAGTCACTCCTGAAGAAAGTCCAAAGCAGTTCGTCCCAAGCAGGATGAATACTGAATTGGAAGCTAAAATGGAGACTTTGATGGACTTCCTTGCTACTACAGGATGTATGGAAAAGGAGAATGATGTCGGTGATAATAAAATAACCCTGATGGAGTTCCTATTTGGACCGGAAGACCCTAAACCTAGTATAGAAGTTATAGAAACAGGGCCAGGTCTTAATGAGGCTAATATTAATGTTAAAGACCTATCTTATATTGATGATACGCCTGAAGAAGAGGCGGAAACCTTAGTTGATATGCTAATAAAGTACATGGAGAATTATACTACGAAAGATAAATTTCATTCTAAGTCTTTGACGCCATCGTTGTCAGAGAAATCTAAATCGGATGTAACTATAAGTAAACTTGAAACTTTTAGTGATATAAGTAAGACAAAATCAGATTCAACACTAACTCACACTCAAGATACAGTGATAGACAGAGGCGAAGATTGGGCAACAGAAAGACGAATATCTGAAACCGTCATCGACCTTAGTAATGTCAAGAATGATTTGGAAAAGATATTCGATGAAGCAGTAACTAGAGTTGCTGAAATTAAAAAGCTAGAAGATGATACTATGACAGAAGCTGAGGATTCTGAAAACTACGAATCGTATACGAAGCCTCCAATGTTACCGTACATACAATATCTACCATACAGTGTTGAACTGTCAGATATTATAGAAGAAGATGAACCGTCATCTAGAGATCTTGATAGAAAGTATTCGGATGATAGGAATGCTCAAATTAGAGCAGCCGCAGAAGATTTAGTTAACTATATAGAGTATAAGGTCGCTAAACATTTTGATGAAGATTCAGATGATGAATTTGATATCAGTGCCAGTTTAAAACGATCATCGATAAGCCTGATCGATTTGAGGAACATTCCTGATTTACCACCAAGCATGATTATCAAACCCAAAGTCGTGAAAGTCGATAAATCGACTTCAACAACTGAAATATCAGACTCTTTATCCGATATGTCGAAGAGAATAGATTCTGCTTGCATGACTGAAGATACAACATTGTCATCTAGTTCAGAAAAAAGTGCAAGAGCTTTGGACAAATTAGAATCTTTACATAAGTTCTTCTCGAGGTCTCGTTTAGAGATTATTGATGAAAGTGAAGAGCACTTAGATAAACTTAAAGGTCCAAAGCCTAGGACTTCCGATAGTGATAGTAACGGACGTGACTATAAAGCTGGACAAGCAAGTTTAGACGATGTGGAGGATATACAAGATGACGAACGAGCCAATGTGGGTTGTGGTGATGGAGTCATTGACCGAGCCATCGACAAGGATATTAAAAAAGCCAAAACGAGTGACGCAAGATCAGAAAGTGTCAAAGAAGTTGACGGTAAATTGAGTAAAAGCCTTGATGAGATTAAAGACATTAGTGATGATGATGACAGTCAAGTTATTGACAGCGATCGTGATATGAAGAAGTGGAGCCCATCGCCAGAAGAAATTCAGGAGATCAGAGAACAGTACAGACTTGCTGTAAGTGCAGAAGCAAGTAAAAATCAAACGGAATCTGAAGAGATTGTAACCAAAATTGATAATTCTGTCGTGGAAATTCAAGGGGATTTATTACAAACTGTTTTATCTGAAGTTGATGAGATGGGTGAAGAAGCAGAAGTAACCATTAAGGGTAAAGTAAGACATACATCGGTTTAAAATGAAAATATATTGAACCCGATTCAAATGCACAAAGATGATAAATAATACTATCTTTAAAAGGTTCTAAAACTGTTGTACAAGTCAAAAGTATAGGTAAAGGAATTAAACAAAACGAGAATAGTTCGAAGATGAGGCATCGGAAGAATTGACCATCGATTAACTTTGTCAAAACACACAGACATTCTGAAAACCCTCAACAAAACTGAAAACATATTTTAGCAAAACATCGCAACGTAACGAGGAATACCAGCCTATTATTGGCCCACTGCTGGGCAAAGAGAGAGAACGCACGAGCATTGATCACCAAACTTACTCTTCGTATGTTAAAAATATCATCAGCCCCCATCTCGGGCTCTAATTGTCAAAAATGAAGAAACATCTTTAAAGTGTCACTTTAACTGACACACTAGTACTTAAAGTGTTATTTAAAGCACGACACATTATTAATCGTTAGATTATCTGTCACTTTTTAGTGATGCGCAACCAAATAGTGAGATTTTATAAAAAAAATAATAAATTTTATTATAAAATATTATAATATTAATAGGTTTTAATAGTTGTAATTATTATATTCTGTTTGTTTATAATTTGACTGGACTTTTTACTTCCTTCACATGAATTTATAAAGATTCCACAAGAATGCTACTGCTCTTTCACAACTACCAAAAGATCATTCAGGTTTTCATTCAAAGTTGGATCAGCTTTAAATCTTGCACAATCTTCTACAGTTGTTGCGTTTTGCATCGACATAGCCACATATACATAAGCTATTCATTTTGAACATCAAAAACTGAATCAAAGTCATTTAATTAATATTTTGTAACCGTATTTGGATTTAAAAGACTGTCCATGGAGTTTAGTATTATCTATGCAGTTGCTCTTACTCCTCCATAGGTACCTACTACTTTGAAATGGGCAACTAGCTTCATCTTCTCTCTGACCGACCCCTTGACAATACAAAAATAAATGCTATGACTTTGAGTTCGTTAACGTCTTGATTAATTATCTATCGTGATCTTCAACACAATCCAATAACGACAAACCATACACAGTTTATTGCTTGACTTCCTTCGGAGCCAAAAAAAAGCAATTACTACTCAAATTAAATATTATTAATTGGTAAAGGCAATAACCGCCATGCTAAAACGCGGCAACTTTAGAACACTTAATAATAATTGTAAACTGCATATTCCAATTTCTGCGTAGACGCAAGAAAATGTCTATGCGAGAATATGATAAAACAGCTTCACATTATCTGTGATAAACTATGGAGTTTTATCGTCCTGACCCAAGAGAGCCTTTTCATTTATTTTGTGAGAAATCAATTATTCTCATTATAAACCTGTTACATATCCTCAAAATATCATAAAAATATACGAAATCTTAGTCCAGTTAAAATATAAATAAATAGAAGAATACATTGCCAAGGATACTATTTTGAAGAAAGTGGTAGAAGAGAGTTAATACAGGCCCAAATATACTACCTTGGGGAAACCCATACTACATGATGTTTGTTTACTATTATTTATTAATGAAAAAGTGAGGTTAAATAAAATATTCGAAAATATAATAACTAAAATAAACAGATGTTTGATTCCTGCAACTTACAAATAGATCGTAGTTATTAATCTAATGCAACACTGTGTCAAAAGCATTACTGAGATCAAATTTTAGGATGTTGTTGTTGGCACAAATTTTAAGAATGGTACTTTTATAAAAAAAAGGCATTTCTATTTAAAGGAAGCAAACATTTAAACCTGCAGCTTCACTTTATATGCAACTAGCTGACCCGGCAGACGTCGTCCTGCCTTAACTATGATACTAATCACTTAGGGCTATGAAAAGTAGATAGTAGCCGATTCTCAGACCTACTGAATATGCACATAAAATTTCATATAAATCGGTCAAGACGTTTCGGAGGAGTACGGTAACTAACATTGTGACATGGAAATTTTATATATAAGATAATCCTTACGTTGTACGGTAACTAACGGAGTTGTAATAAACCTTTAGTAGCTGACCTCATTTTATAGCAATAAATAAATTACAATCACGAGTTTTAAGTACTTCTGTAGTGCTATTCTGTAAAAATCTCACCGTAAAAAAGAAGGTGAATTGAGTAAAGTGCTATCAATAGTGTCAGCCCCTAGCATTAGGTGGAATGACAGCTCACTCACGTCACCTAAGTTGTTGTTGTTAACAGAATCGACCGGCTGGTTATTTCTCATCGTTTTGCGTCTATTTTTTACCACTTTCTCCGAAATAATGTGTCTACAGACGTCTCAATGTTATATCCATGGCTCATTGAAAAGGCGAAAGGCAATGCAACCTTTTAACCTTTTGAACGCCAGGGCGTAAACGAATCGGTGTCCCACGCCAAGCCACAAAAAAATGTCGTGTTTTTGTCCGCTTCAGCCAACGGTGGCGTGTTAGGCACGTTTTGTCATTCTCGGCTGTATCCGACCGTGGCGCTCAAAAGGATAATGTGTGTCAGACACATCTCCGGTTTCTGTAAGCGCTTCAAAGTTAAAAAAAAAAATTACTTGGCTGTCGAATTACATTTGTTTCACAAATCCAGCATCCGAGAATGTCGTAAATGACCTTATTTTGTGTAAGAAATCTTAAATTCAGATTTAATATAATATTGAAACGTCTGTAGTATTTCCAAAACAGCTCTAATTACTATAAAGTGTTACATTAAAATTACTGTGTATATCAAAAGTTGAATTTATATTATAAATAATAATATATAGAGTTTTATACCACTGTACTTGCCCTTTTGTGTCATAAGTTGGATGTTATTTCTTTTGAACGAGGCATATCTATATCCACAGCTTAGAAAACTGCTGACTAACAATTCACTGTTGGAACACTTTTTTTTTGACAGTGGGGCATCATCAAATGGCCCCGTCCCGCTCTGGGATTGATTGTCCGAAAGGGTTTCCGCTACCCCTGCACACAAAGGGGTTAGGAATGGCACATGGATGGGTTTTAGTCAGTAAGAGTCTGATACTGGCTTCCGCTCCACCCAGAACGGGAGGGTCATTTGATGATTTCTCACATTCAATAAAAAAAGAGTAGGTTTCGAAAAGGCAAATATTAACCAAGAGATTGTCAAACTCGCCTTTACTACTGTCTATTCTATTCTTTTTTGTATCTATGGCAATAACGTTTTTATCGCCATAGCTAAAAAATTTAATGTCGACCATTCAGCCAATGTCTAGTGAATTGGAAAAACAATTGACTATTTGAAACGGCTAAAAATATAATATGAAATCAAGTGATTTCATATTATATTTTTAACCGTGATATCTACATAAATAAAAGATCGCTCGTTTTAAAAACATTCATCACCGTACAGAAATTAAATATTATGAGAAGATGTAATTGTAAAATTGCATTTAATGCTAATAAGTATTCCATTTGATTCTAAAAATCTGTGACGACACATTGTTATATTTCATAAAAATCACGTACAAATTCCACGTTTTGACATTTCATAAAAATTTACGTTATTGACTACCCTTTCCCACCCAATTGTGTCTTCACTACTGTCATTGACTAACTTGAAATGACACCAACCACTTGGATTGAGTTTGACAGGTTATTTTTGACAGAATTCGGGTGGTAGTAAGCCAGGTTTTGAATTGTCAGTCAGTCACAGAATCAGTCTAACTTATGACCACAAAAGTTTTAAAACCCTTGATGTATAAAAGTATGATCTAACTGATTTTGAATACGAATAACATAAACGTAAGTTATTTGAATACTTGTGAAGCTACATTCGTCAACGTGTTGCAATTGCGAAGGGTCATCATTTTTGTTTTGGCCTCCATTTTACGCTATTGTCCGGTTTGCTTTTCGAGCTCCATATGTGCTCAAACCACAATTATTTGTTTGAAATGTAGTCATAGATCAATAGATCTCCGGTTAACCTTTTGAACACCATAGTAACATATACGTGACAAGCAAACGCATGCCCTGTACGCCAACAACACAAATATATGACAATGCGGGTACACTATAACACGAAATAAACAATTAAATCATTACTTTTGTGTGTATTTATACAGATATCTTAAAAAAGCTCTCGTACGTATTTAATGACATGAAACAAGTTAAAAGACACTATGGAGATTGGGAAATTCGTGATAACAAGAAGAAATAAATTTGTAGCTTGGCGTGGAGGGCATGCGCGTGCGTTTATGCTTTGGCGTTCAAAATTCTAGATGGATGTGCTAAGGTTGCACGTTTTTTGCAACATGCAGGTCCGTGTCACATTATATCTAGAACATGATTTACAATCGTAACAAACATGTATTTACATACTTATAACCATTAGAATCATCAATATTTAAATTAGATTTGGTCTCACATGTCATTATTTCATGAAAATATGAGATTCGAAAATTAGTTAAAAAAAAACTAATATTTTTTTTTGCTCTTCGTTGTTGCAACACTGTGTCTTTTATAGTCTGTGGCTCTAACCAGATAACTGTTGAAACATAAATAAGTTTTATTAAAAAAAAAAATATTTTCAATATATTTAACTAGCGAATAAAGAAATTTACGAAACACATCTAAATAATTGTTGTTGCCTACATAATTTATTTGAACATGCTTTTGTAACTATAGGCTGTGCAAAAATAAGTGTCCGTATTAGTCAACAAACAGTGGTTGGTTGTAAGTGATGAACAAAATTCTTAGCGTTTTCGTAATAATTGACTATTTGAAACGGTCAAAAATAAAATATGAAATCACATAGATAAAAAACCGCTCGTCTTATAAACTTCCATCACCGTACATAAATTAAATATTATACGAAAATATATTTGTAAAATATCATTTAATGCTAATAAATATTCAATTTGATTCTAAAAATCTGTGACGTCACATTGTTATATTTCATACAAATTCAGATTTTTGACAATTCATAAATAGTAACATTATTGACTACCCTTTCAAATACCTAATTGTAGTGTCATTCACACTACTAGTGAAGTAGCTTCTGTCATTAATGTCATCTGCCACCACTTTTGGGGGGTAATTATAAAAAGGGAGTGGCCCTCACAAGAGGTCTGCTCGTCTATTCCGTACAAATCTCACCGTATGAACTCGGGTGAAGTGAGCTTAAAATGAGTTTTCATTAGATTTTTACAGAAAAGATCGACTGAAATGGTGGTGAGTCAGTGTTGTGATATTCCATGCATAAACTCACACCTTTTACTCATGGGGGTAGACAGAAACTGTAGATCGCCAGCCGCTACGCTCCTTACATACTCTTTTAGTTTCGTTTATCTTCATATATGTCTGTCATAAACGCACGCTGGTTGCGAGAACTACACATCTGACCTTTCTGTAGAACAATAGTGATATAGCGAAATAAAATAATTAACTTAAATTCGACAGAATTCCAGACTTCCACAGTAATCATCGTGTTTCAACTCGAGACCTTAGCTTGGCAGTCCGACGGTCACACCACTAGGCTATCACTGCTACCTATATGATGATTACTGTGGAAGTGTACTGCTTAAAATTCGGTGAAGGAAAACATTGTAGGAAACCAGCATGTCTGAGAGATATTTCTCAACAGCATGTGAAGCTAAGTCAGAGGCCCATGGGTAGCATAACATTCTGACACCAGGTTAGTCACTAACCACACGAAAAGAACATCACGTAGGTGAACAAATGACAATCAAATAAGGTGCCAACTTAATCGACAACCAGTGTTTGTTTGCTATAGCAAAAAATAATATTCAATACAAATAATTGTAAAGAGAAATCCTTAACTTATTTATTTAAATATCTATATTAAATGAAATTGTTTTATTAGTACTCAGTCGTCTAAGACAGTTGTCAAATGTTGATTTGTTTATATCCTTGGGACGTTTTATAAAAACCTACTATACCTGCATGTTGATTTAGGGGGGACGCGCCAAGGTAGCTCGCGAAATTCAATTATTTGTAGGTTATTTTTGCAATTTGCAGATCAGTGTCGGATTGATGTTGATCAAAATGTGATTCGCGGCCGTAGCAAATACGTATTTACAGAATTATAATACACAATTAAATGAAAATCAATTAAAATCAATCAATTATATATATCAATTATATCATTATCAATTTAATTGAATTATAATTCAAATCATCAATTCAACTCTCCAATTTATAATTGACTATTTGAAACGGTCAAAAATAAAATATGAAATCACATATAAAAAAGACCGCTCGTCTTAAAAACTCCTATCACCGTACAGAAATTAAATACTATGCAAGAATATTATTGTAAAATTGCATTTAATGCTAATAAGTATCCCATTTGATTCTAAAAATCTGTGACATCACATTGTTTTAAAAAGTTAGTTTAATTCACATTGACGCGGAACAGAATGTACTTTTTTAATGTAATTTAATGTGTACTTTACACAATTGATTTGAAGTATATTATGCTTTGTACGTTTCCCTTACAATGTGTTTTCGCGGCAATGTAAAATGAGCCGTATAGGCAAGTTTGCTTAAATGATATAAGACCTCGAAAAAGGGACTTTAATTTATCGCCTATGTTATTTATTGTTATACTATAATGTTATTTATAACTGATAAACGATAAAGTATTAAAAAAATCACTACATAGTATAAAACAAAGTCGCTTTCTCTGTCCCTATATCCCTATGAATGCTTAAATCTTTAAAACTACGCAACGGATTTTGATACGGTTTTTTTTAATAGATAGAGTGATTGAAGAGGTACGTTTATGTGTATAAATTGTCGACATATTATGCGGGCGAAGCCGCGGGCGGAAGCAGCGAAGCTATTTTCCTATAAATCACGTACATACTCCGCGTTTTGACAGTTAATAAAAAGTAACGTTATTGACTACCCTGTCAAATACCCAAGTGCCCTCAAATGTCATGTCAGTCATTCTGTAGTTTTATATGAACTTATAGGGGTTGTACAATGGGTTTTAATGATTACAGCTCTGTAAATACGCTACGGCTGCCGATCTTATTTTGATCAATATACAACATGACACTGGCCTGCAAATTACAAAAAAAAAACGTAAGAAAATTTGAATTTCGCGGGCTACAGACCCCATTAACAATATTTTTAAAATATAAGTAGTCATTTAGATGTTTTAAGACACACAATCATTATAATAATAAAAACTATCATGAAACGATGTATATTTTATATTTAGTTAAACAGAATGTTTTTAAGCAATGTTTATATTTTACTAAAACAAATACAGGTTTATTTATGCGTATTTCTTGTTTTAATTTATAACCCCTATAGTTGTAACCGCATAATGCCTCTAATGTGTACTTCTCCCTAGAGATGCGCCGAATATTGGTTTTATATTCGGTATTCGGCTTGACCAGCAGAATTTTGAGGTATTCGTATTCGGCCGAATCATTCGGTTGAAATATCGAATGTCTTCGGTTTAATTGATCATTATAAATCAGCCTAAAAGGCAAAATAAATTTAAGCAGGATTGTCCGGAAGGGTTACCGCTACCCCGGAACATAAGGGGCTAAAGAAGGAACATGGATGGGTTTTAGTCAGTAAAAGTCTGACACTCCATTCCGCTCCTCCCAGAGCGGGAGAAGTCATTGGATGATTTCCCAGACTTAAAAAAAAGGGTAGTCCTTGTCAAATACCCAATTGCCTTGAAGACACATTTGGCGCCACGAATTTTTATAAATAGGAAGAACTGCCTTCTTTAGATGGTGCTGCAATGGCGTGCTGTATGAGATATCTGGAAACCGCAGCTATGAAAATGAGAATATTAAGATTATTGGTCCATCATAATATTTTTAATGTCTTTCAGGCTGTGCTAGAAATACCTAAAGTAGGTACTCAATTATTTGCAAACCATATCGCCGGGCCCGGACTCAAATCAATTGGGTAAATTGATAACAACGCCATCTATATAGCTAGTAAAGAATTACTGAGCGGAAATAGTCTTTCCGTACTAACCTAGATGGCGCTGATTGACCTGCTATTTATAGCACCGGTGGTAAACAACTTTTCTTCTTAAATCATGACGCTGATTTTGTGATGGGTCAGTTGAAATGTAGGTAAGAACTGTTTCTTATCTATAATTCTTGTTTCCTTGTGTGTTCTATTCGAGACACCGATTGCGGGTTATCTTCACGCATTTGTAGCACGTTAAAGGTAGGTACAGAGGCCAGCACATAAAGTTACCACAATCCGTCAAATTTCTTTGATAGTATTTCAACTTTATTGCAAAGACATAAGGTTCATTTAAATTGAGAAAATTTGACAGTTAGGGATAGCTTGATGTGCTGGCGTCTGTACTTAGGTGAATACAATCCATCCAGTGGATAGACAAAAATCCCAGGAATTTCATTATATCTTGTCTGGGTCGACTAGTTGTTTAGTTATTTTTGTGAAACACTCTAAGGACAATCTTACCTACTATACGCGTCCATAAAATTGGATTTACGCAGAAATATCACGGTAGGTACTAAATCTCAGTAGTCTTGCTTTGCCAATGGCGAATGGATTAATAGATGCCAGATTTCAAGAAGGTGCTAAGTTAATTCTAGGGTCGGGCAGTGTTACTGGGTTAAGTATTCATATATAGCAGGCGTTCCCAAACTTATTTTGTCTACTGCACACTTTGAAAATATTTTTTTTTGCTTAGCGACCCCATTTTTTCAACTACATAAAAACCACTAACTAGTTGAATTTACAAATCACCCCCTGAGCTCTACACAACGCCCCCATTTTATTCTGGGTCTCTTACCTTCAGGCCTGCAGCGCCCTCAAGGTTATCGCCCACTTTGAGAAAGGTTAGATAAGAGTTTCAACATCTCATAACAATATTATTTCAAAAAGGAAAATAAAATAAAACAAAAATTTAATCAGTATTATTATATTATAAAAAAAATATATTCTGTCATCCATGCTTCATTTTGAGTTTTATACAATTTTATACAAAAACATTAAAATTCAATAAACTCTTTTAATTTTAAACGTTTATTACTGCATAATCAGTTCTTTCATTAAAAAATTCGTACAACCCTATACAGTAACTATTTGATTATAAAAAATAGAAAAATATTATTTATTTATACATTTATTAATTTATCATTCAAAATAAATTACTTACATTCATCATTTCTAACTTAAAATAATAATATTTCTGAATAAAAAGGCCGCGCTTGATGTATTTTACAGATTTGCTGGTGACCATGAAACAATTCTATTGCAGAAAAAATTAAAAAAAAACTTAAAAATAAAATATAATCAGTTATAATATTTATCATTAAAAAAAATATTTACAATTAACACCAGACCCTTAAAAACAGCACTTTGAGCGAGAAAAAAAAACAAAAATAAGAAAAAATACAAAAAAAAATATTTTCCACTTTTTCTTGTTTTTTTTTTCTAACACCAGCATACCTGCCACGGCGGTCGAGACTATAATTAATACAAACATACGATTTCTGTTTAAAACAAAATAAATTCAAAAATCGTTGAATGCAACTATGTAAGTACTACGTTAATATAATAATGTACTTTTTATCGAAATAAACATTTAATCAGCTGGTTTAATTATCTCACTTAGCTACCCATTCTCATTTCAGTTTTTTTTTAATTTTCGTCCGTAAATCAGGTTTAAAATATTTAGTTTTAAAAACCCTAGTTTTTCTCATAATATCTATAACCAATCGTTACTAGCGGTAAAACCGCCTATAATAGACGATTCGGTTTTTAAATACTCCCTCCTACTAGAAAACTAGAGTTTTTAAACCTTCAATACAGCATTTATCAGAAAGGTGTATGATAAAGATCATCTAACTGAACCATTTTCTGAGACCAACATCGTAATCGCGAAAAAAAAACAAACAATCTCATACAAAAATTCAACACTCAAATATGTATGTATGAAATTGCAGATTATTTTTCGCGGTTACCTAGTTTAGTTTGATGATCTGTACACCCTTAAACATGACTTTTTGATACATACTGGATACATCCAGACATTAATTGAGCAATTATTCTCAATACCAAGATTTATACAAAAAAGGTCATTTTACAAATATAATAGTTTATCAGAACGCTAACGAGAGAAAACATAATTTTCACGCGACTACCAAGTTCATAAAAAAGCTAATAAACGATCTTGCATTGTTTTTCGCAAATTAAAATTGGTTTTTTTCTGTTGTGATGATGCAAAACTGTATGAACTAAAGTGGTTAACAATATTTTGTAGCATGTGTGATTTTTACGACATTTTTTTTTTGCCGCTTATTTTATTCATATTACAGATTTTTTATATTGTATTATCGCCAAACTGCGGTAAATAGGTATTCAGTGGTGAATCGGGACGAAACGTCATAAAGGATTTTATCATTAAAATAATATTAAGTATAGTTTATGGCCAAAAAGAACCCATAATGTGTTTACTATATTATTATTAAATTAAGTGTCCTTGTTAGCAACTAACTATAATTATTATTTGAAAGTTAAAATCCATTTTAAAGTTTCGTCCCGATTCACCCCTGCATCCTTATTCACCCAGTTTTTCCCAGTGTGTCACCAACTTGAGACAGCTGATACTGCAGAAATCAGCTTTCTAGACACAAGTAAGTGACAACTACAGACAACGACTTTCAACAATGATCAAACAGATTGAAATAACAAAAAAGCTACATCCCAATTTCCCGATCTTTTGTCCTTATCAAATCCGATTCCCTTTTCGAAATTAGAAACTAAAATAAATAAATAAACTGTCAAAATGGAATGCCGCCATTTTAAAACTTTTCGCGGTCAAAAAACACTTCAGAAAAGTTTCCAAATTTGATTTTCTTGCGCCGGTTAAAAAGCAACTGATATTCTAGTCTTTTTATCATTCTTGCTGGCCAGAATTTCCGTCTTCTGCCAAACGAGAAATTAAAAAATATCAGTATACCAGTTGCTGATAATAAATAAATTTAATAAAAAATAATAAACCATCACGCTTCGGTCCCTTACGGAGAAAGCAGAGGTACATACAGAGGCTCAAGTTAAAAAAAAAACTTAATGCTCCATTTAATAAATATTTTTTGAAAATCATTTGGAGAATGTTTCTTTAGCGTTAGTGGATCGTAAAAGGTTTTCTGAACTTTGACATAACTATTTTATATCACGGGAATCATAAACTACATAATATTGTAAACCACTGGTATCTGTCACCAAAAACTACGACTTACGTCTTCCATTCATAACATTTTCATTCTTTCGAAATACTAGCAGTTTGGTTATACCCGCAACCGGAAAACGTTATGAAAAACTGCGTAAATGACTAGACTAATAAAATATTTGTAAAATGACCTGTCAACAAAGCCGCCATTTAATCTGTCAAACATGACAGATGTCATTCTGACTTGTGTCAAAATGACCTTTTGAGTTTTCAATGAAAGAGTTTGATTGTAACAAATAAATAATAATATTATACAAAAATAATGAACCATTAAGATAGGGTTTTTATTATTAAACAAAGTATGAATGTGTTTATCACTCTGGAATTCAAGATGGCGGAAAAATGTAGACAAAACAAGATTACACTGTATGTTTGTAAACTTAAACTGTTTTGTGTTATTAAATTATCATTAATAACCTTTTCTGTTATTTGGAAATAACAAAGATGAATATCGATCCATAATAACAATAATAATTACAATCAAACATCTTATAGTCGAGCTCGAGTTTATTTTGACAGCTGTCAAAATATTGGCACAATAATTTTGGCCACACTTTGAGAAAAAATTATGTGTACTGTTTAGTCTTTTTGGGAACATGAATTTGCAGCCAGCATATCTATAGAATAAATTATACAAAAATGGCACTAGTATAAAGTTGCAGCTGTTGCAACCATAAACAATCTTTAATGATATCATGGAAAGGGAGGGCTAATGAGAATGCAAGTCGTTACCACTTTTAAAAGGATTTCAACAAGAAGAATAAATAGTTTCTTACCATCAATTAACGACTCTCAATTGCTAACTTAATCATAAAAACAGAATTATTTGTTGGCAACATAGTCTATTAATTTAACGTTGAAATACCTCTTAATGTGTTGCTCCGAATCACCCCTGCCCAACCGCGTCATGACGCCATTTTTTATTAAAAACTGTAGTTACCATTCTGTAAAATTCTCAGCGTGAAAGATAGGTGAAGTGAACTTGAAGTGACCTGTCAGTAGTGTCGTGACAACTCCCTTCAAGCTCCCTTCGCCCAAGCTATCACAGTGAGATTTTTACAAAACAGATCGGCTTGTGCCAAGTTATTTTTCCACACAGTTCAACGCAAAATCTACTATATTATACCTAGCAACACTCTCTTTTAACCAAGCCATTATTTGCAAAAACGGTACGATGGTTCTATGTGGATAAACAAATTCACAGCCGGAAAAACGAGTCTAAAATCATGAAATGGCTTAGTGATAAAGCAGCTGTTTTAATAATTAAATATTCAAATTGCTTTTGTCGCTATTAGTGGAATCTTTTGTATAAATTAGTATAGAAATTAGTGACTGCCTAAAAGGTGACTGAAAGAATATGTGGAGTGAAAACAAACCATAGATAAAAAAAACTTGCTGTTTCCATGACAACAACTCTGAACTCAAAAAAAAAATGGAACAGTCTTCTTTTTCGAATTCAAAATTGTCCTTTACCTAAAAGTTGTTTACATTTATGGTTGTTTTGACCCCCTAAAGTAGTGTTCCCTTATTGTCACACATTAACGAATGAATCTTATAGTTAGGGGCTTACTACAAAAGTAAGGAGGTTTGCATAACATCTTATTCGAGACGGAAAACGTAACTTTCAGAGTTTGACTCTCATATGACTTTCCTCTCTTTCTAAACACTTCATTCAGAAAGAGAAAAACTGATCGAGACAATCATGTACAAGTCTCTTTAATTCTAAGCATTTAACAACAATACCTTAAATAGAATTACTAAGGCAATTAGCAGAAATATCAGCATATTGTCGTCTCAACTTAAACGAGGTATTGATCACCCTTTTACCCAAAGACTAACATTGGCATTCCAGTACAAAAATGCTTACAACATCAGCATAACTGCTCTCTAAAATTAGGGCGGAAATATAGGCTAATAGCTTAGTCACCAATACTCTAAAATTGGCATTTGCTTATAGTGGAAGCTGAAACACTTCCATATTAACCCTTTCTACAGCCTTAAGGGCGGAATTGGGCTTGTATAGCTTCAACTGCTATAGACAGCATAACAAAAAAAAATATACAGACCTTCAAAATCACTAGGAACCAAGTATGGCACACATCACCAACCCGTAGGCTTTCGACACTAATTCATTTAAGGTCCAGTAAGATATCACCAGTAAGGAACATTTTCGTCTCCTTTCGATCTAGTAGTCCACGAATTTCCGTATTTAATTCTGGCACATGATATTGCTGGAATGCTCCTAACTGAAGCTTTTTCTATGCAATAGTTTAGGCCTCCGTTATTGTCCCAGAACTCTTCTCCTTTGCATCTGAAGGAGACGCAGAATTCCAATCTTCTAGAGTGAATTGGCAGCTGCAGCCGGAATCCAAATGTGTCGTAGGTCGACACTCCATTCTGGTTCAGAGGACCAGGTTCCACGAACGCGCAAAAGGTGTCCTCGCTCGTCAGCCAGCCATCGGAAGACGTTCGAACGAGAACCTCCTTCGAAAAGTCCAGGTTTTTCACTTTCACTGTCCCATCCACCGCACACTCATTCTGTTTAATGATAACATTTTCTAATGATACACAGTCTTGGGTCACTCGTCGACGAAACTCTAAGTAATTCGACGCTGGTTGCACGAATCTCGTTTCCCATAAGTCAACAACTGGTATTGATGGTGCTTTTCTCTCTGGAGGTGGGCTGGACTCGAACTTTAAGGTCCAATGAGGTGGTAAATGCGAGGGCTCGGTCATAAACTTAATCTGTTCCAACGCAAACCCCCTATCATCAGCAAACACCACTTTTTTCTTCTTGGTTTCATTTGGTATTCTTATACACGATCTTGGGGCCGATTTCAATGTTAGCTGCACTGGTTTCATAGGCGTTAGACATGGCGCGGAGAATCCTCTTGTTGTCAGCTTCGTTGGTCTTCTAGGGGCTTGTATGCTGTAGTCGGAGAGGAAGCCGGCGGGCGGACTGTGCCCGTAGAACGACTCCGATGCTAACATGTCGATTGCCGCGCACATTTCTGTAACAATACACGTCTGTACTGAGCGAGCGTTCGTCGCAAACTGAAAGGCATTTATCGCGTTCAGCCGGTTTTGAGCATGCGCAAGCCACGCGAACGATACCACTGGCTTAGGGTGACAATGTTTGTTGTGGAATATTTTAAGAGACTATTTCTGTTATTGGGTCAGGGTGTGTGGTCGTGGGTGTGTTGGATATTTTTGTTGTTTTTTTATTGTTTTTGGCGATACTTAAAGTGACGGTGATGATTTTAAAATCACTTTTGATTCGATTTGTGACCGTTAATGGGTATGTCTTTTATGACTCTCATTGGTATTTGAAATTGAGTACTCTCTCAGTTTATTTCAACACTTCGTTCTGTCTACAGAACCTTCCAATATTGGCTAGGCACAAAAATGCACTGTCACCATCGCATCAAGTTATACCAAACTGCCAAATGATTTTAACCGTATGCAGCTGAATACCAGTATTTTACATGGAGCGACTGTCTATCTGACCTCCACAACCCAGTAACTGGGTAAGTACTGAATTTAAAGTGAGCTGTCGATAGTGCAATTTCAACCTCACCTTAGCTCACTTTAAACTCACTTCACCTAAGTTTTGACTGACTGATCAGAATAATATTGCTCAATACCATACAGATTATACTGCACTAATCATTGACACTGACCGATCATTTTATTCGCACATATTTTTAAACTTTATGATCTCATATGACTCTGTTCTGAAACGCTAAGTGACATTTATGAACACAAATTATGACCGCTCGTAAAATCTAATTAGTTATGTTTGTTTTAAACAAAATACTGTCGTGTGCCATTTACTTGAGTACCTACATGTTTTATTTAAGATGGTAGTAATTAAACCTTTAGAAATAAAAGGAAGTTCTTTTAAAAATATGTAATTTTTACACGACAATAACTATAATTACGTTCTAACATTGTTTGCAAATTGACTATTTGAAACGGTCATAAATAAAATATGTAATGACATAGAAAAAAGACCGCTCGTCTTAGAAACTTCCATCACCATACAGAAATTAAATATTATGCGCAGAAATAATTGTAAAACTGCAGTGAATGCTAATAAGTAATCCATTTGATTCGAAAAATCTGTGACGTCACATTATTCTATTTCATACGAATCACGTACAAATTCCGCGTTTTGACTGTTCATAAAAAGTAACGTTATTGACTACCCTTTCAAATACCCAATTGCAGGGTCAGTCACGGGTTGTATGTTGATCAAATACGATTCGCGACCGTATTTACATAACTAACTAGCTGCCGTCAGTGGCTGCTATTAAAGCACCGCAAACCCCTGATTGCGGCTGCCTCCCGATACACCCCGTCCCGCATCAGTAAGGTTCGCCGTCTACGGCATACCCTCATTGCCCCCGACGATGCCACCACTCTCCTCCAGGAGAGCAACCCGGCTACTAGCACTGTTAGATTAGCACACAGATACAAATTTCCGTCGTTCCGTCCTCGCCGTCGAGGCCCGTCGCGACGAACCTGTCCATTCCCATGCCCCCGACCCTTGCTCGAGCCAGCCCGCGTTGCCGCTGAGCCACTAACTTTAAATACCCCCGATCCAGCTGTCCCTTGCTGTCCCCCCCCCCCAGCGACGCCCTAAGCCGAGGTCCAAACCCCGCAGGGGGTGCCCTTAGCGTGTAGTCGCTTAGTTTTGTAAGTTAGTTTTAGTTTTTATTAAGCCCTGACTGGAGGCTACAATTCTTTTGTGGCAGCCACAGGCAAGCCCGGTTAAGCAGTAGACAACCCTTTGGTTGAAGTGCGAGTTGGCATTTTCATAAAAAAAAAAAAACCGCCTGTGGCTTCGCCCGAGTGAAAGTCGGAAATTATCCCAACGGAACGTACTACAGGAGTAAAAAGTATCCTATGTGTTAATGCAGGTTATAAAGTAGTCGCAGCGTAGTAATAGTTTCTCCTAATACCTAATTTTTCATATTCCTCGAGACCATCTTAATAAGGCAAGCTTCAATTGAATAGCTTCTAGGCAAGCGAACACTATTCTACACTATCGGAAGCATAACCGTTTAACATCAGAATTCAGAACGTCAAAGTTGTAAAATAAAGTGGTTGTCATGTTATGCGGAGGAATGGAAAAAATGCCGTCAGGAAAGATTACAATAGGTATGTGGATGGCTATACAAGTAGAGGAAGACCAAGGAAAGGAAAAGGAAGAAACGATGGATGGATTGTAAGGGGAGGAGAGATGACGACTAATAGAGAAGTATGGGGTATATCCAAAAAAATTGGGATAAGGGCAGGAGAATAAAAATAAAAAAGCACGTAAATAATTATAGTAAAAAGTTCCTCTGAAATAAGATAGAAGTAAAACTGAATAAACGTATAATAATTCCATAAAGATGTATTACAAAAAGTTTTTATGTTTAATTTCGGGACTGTCCACAAATCAACATTATTACATGGTCACACTGGATAACACGTCTCGCTCACACATGGCGCTGGCGCTTCTGCGTGATCGACATTATTATTAAATACTACTTGACAACGCCGCGGGCGCAAGCGAGGTTAGGCAATCCCGCGGTCAGGTGTCGGATGGGTGATCGCGAAGTTGATCCGAAATAAAAAAACGGGTTTTCCCCTGACTTTGTTTATGAACTAGTATCGGGTCAACTAGAAAGCTGTAATTAGTGCTAATTTTATTGGTATGGGTGACAAAATTATAAAGAACTTTGACAAATTCCGTTCAAATATTTCTGCCTTGAAGTTTTTTATCGAAGCATTGCCCAGTGCTTAAAGCTCAATTTACATTGACGCAGAACAGAATGTACTTTTTAAATGTAATCTAATTTGTACTTTACACAATTAATTTAAAGTCCATTATGCTTTGTACGTTTTCGTTCCAATGTGTTCTCGCGGCAATGTAAAATGAGCCGTATAGATAAGTTTACTTATATGATATAAGACCTCGAAAAAGGGACTTTAATATTTATCGCCTACGTATTATTTATTGTTATACTATTATGTTATTTATAACTGATAAACGATAAAGTATAAAATAAATAAATAATAAAAAGCCACTTCCATCTCTCATAGTGATAGCATTATTTACATGACTAATATTGTTAAGGGCTAAGTAATAACAGCCGCACAGGTCGATCCATCAGGTTAAGCTACGCTTGCCGGGGTTGGCCGTGGATGGGTGACCATCTTTACATACCAACACTCCTCCGTGTCTCGGCAACCACTGGTTCCGGCTGTCATTTGTACATCTTTGACAGTCGTTACGGGTCGTCAGAAGCCCGAAAATGTGACAGCCAGTGTTACTAAGGGATATCGTCGTATTGCCCAGTTACTGGGTTGTGGAGGTCAGATAGGCAGTTGCTCCATGCAAAATACTGGTATTCAGCTGCATCTGGTTACACTGGAAGTCGACCCCAACATAGTTGGGAAAAATCAGGCAGATGTACTTATCCCCTATTCTGTAAATACTACTTAGATCAAGATACAACCCGACACTGACCCGCCAATTCGACAAAAACTGATGAAAAGTTGAATTTCGCGGGCTACAATGCAACCTCTTTACACGAACTCGCTATGCACTTTTTTGCATGACTAACTTTCTTTTCAATTTTCCTGAAATATATTACTAAATCGACGTCGGTATTTCAGCTGCCAAACAAACTGTCTAATAAAACTCAAAACTAAACAATTTTATGCTAATTATAATACAGCGCTTGCACGCTTAACAACTGGTTTCATTAGCTAACAACATGACTAGGTACCAACTTAATAGGTATGTTTGTAAACGGAACACGTAAGAAACTATTGTTCGTTTTTTAACTGATTGCTGGCCAGTATTTAAGGTGATGAAAGTCCGAAAAATACTTAAGGTGAAAACTATGGGCTGGCCCACTAAATTCAAATTTTGCATAATTTAAGAGCTAAATATGAATAGTATGTATTATGTACAAGTATATAAAACGAATGGGTGATGCCCTTTGGTTATTTCAATCAAAGGGAATCAAGAAATTCGTCCACATCGCTGTCAATAGGAACAGTTCCAAAAATATATTTTAAAAATTGAAGCTTCGGAAGTATTTAGTGACATGAAACGAATTGAAAGACACCATGAATATTGGAAAATTCATAATAACAAGAAGCTGTAGCTTGGCGTGGAGGGCACGCGCGTGTGTTTATGCTCTGGCGTACAAAAAGGTTTAATACATAGATAACAAAATACATAAGCAATTCTCTTAACAACGTGTAAGACACCTGATAATATCATCATCACCTGCCTAGCCTTTTCCCAACTATGTTGGGGTCGGCTTCCAGTCTAACCGGATGCAGCTGAATACCAGTATTTTACATGGGGTGACTGCCTTTCTGACCTCCACAACCCAGTAACTGGGCAATACGATACCCCTTGGTAAGACTGGCTGTCAGATTTACGGACATCTATCCAGCCACATAGGAACTGTAAGTGTCAAAAGCTGACATGACGACACTACTACGTCACACAAATCCTACATCGCGCAAGCAGAGTTTACCGCGCGATCTAACATATACATATACTCAGCCCTGACTAAGAGTTGTCGGGCAGTAGCCCGCCAGACGCAACACCTGTCTGGTTGGAGGATCCTCCCTTTTCAATGGAGGGACTTTCCACCCTGTTCCTCCATTGCCTCTAAAACATTAAAAGAAAAGAAGACAGTGAGGAAACCTGCTTGTCGTAGAAACAAAAATTCAAAGATATTTGACATCTACCAACCCGCTGGGCCGGCGTGGTGGATTTTGGCCTACTCCCTCTCTTGGAGAACTCCCTGTCTCAGCCGTGTCAACATTATAGGCTGTTTATGATTGGGAGCTATATGTTTAAGCCGTTTGAGGATGAAACACTAGGGCCGAGTGTTCATCGAGTATTTCAGTATATCGCCCAGCGCGCAGCGGTTGGTCGACTCTACACGTGACCTAAGGGCTGGTATATTTTAGGGTCAAAGAATCAGTATTGCCATCCAACGTGGCAACGCTTTTTTTTTTTCGTGTGGTTAGTGACTAACCTGATGTCAGAGTTTTTATGCTACACAGGGCCTCTGACTTAGCTTCACATGCTGTTGAGACATATCTCTCAGACATGCCGGTTTCCTCACGATGTTTCCCTTTACCCATTTTTAAGCAAGTGATAATTATAAAATAGTCCAGTCTTTCATGTATTTACTAGTAGCAGATTTAAGGCGTGTAATGTTCTATTTTATCAACAACAACAACATCAGCTGATTGTCAACTTCGTATTTAAGATGGCTGCCAAAATGGCGGACCGCGGAACTGATGTTTTTACTATAACTACGAGTTTGGCAAAGGTATGCGAGTGTTATGCCAAGGGCCGAGTATAGTTTACTAATTATAATGTTACAGAGTCATTTCTTTGGATAAAGTGAGCACAAGACATGGCGAAAATAGACTGACTAATAAAAGAATCTGAATTCGATTACCAGTCATTGCATTTATAATGTAATGGCTTATTAGTTTCGTTCGTTTTTATGAATTTATTCGCCCGAAATGTGCGAATCGATGGCATTTTTTTTTCTATTGGCGAGTCTCACGAAGTTTTAATTTGTCGGCGAATAGACAACTCCAAAAATACGTAACACGCAATTGGAACGTTTTGAAATCCATGCAATAAAGTTATGTAAAAGTAAACATTAAAATCAATCTGCCTAGCCTTTTCCCAACTTTGTTGGGATCGGCTTCCAGTCTAACCAGATGCAGCTGAATACCAGTATTTTACATAGAGCGACTGCTTATTAGACCTCCACAACCCAGTACCTGGGTAATACGATACCCCTTGGTAAGACTGGCTGTCAGACTTTCGGGCTTCTGACTACACGTAATAACGACTGTCAAAGATCCATGAATGTCAGCCGGAAGCAAGTCTCGGTATGTAACCCATCCACGGACCAACCCCGGCTAACGGTTGTTATTACTTAGCCAGTTTAAAATAGTAGTCAAATTAAAAAAAAGTGTTGTGTTGTAGTCGCACTGAACTCTGTTATACAATTACGCTGGAGTGTATTATGAAGCCAAGATTTATTTTAATTACTAGTAATTAAAATAAATCCTAGGGGCTTAATTTTCCAACTTTATTGTGCACTATAGCTTTTGCCCGTGGCTTCGCACGCGTTAAATTCGTAGTAAAATAAATCCCCTTTCCCTATATTGTGAAGATTTCCTGCTATCTTAGGAATATCTAAATTCATATCCTACATTTTACGACTTCGCATTAGAAATATTGAATTTTTTATTTTTTGAAATCAGTGGTTCTCTAATATAGTAAGCTTGTAATAATCAACAGCTTGTATAAACCTTCCTCTTGAATCACTCTATCTATTAAACATCCGTTGTGTAGTTTTAAAGATCTAAGCATACATACAGACATTAGGACAGACGCGGGAAGCGACTTTGCTTTATACTATGTAGTAATGATGCTGTGGTCACCTAGGTTTGAAGGATACCTTATGTTTTCTATTACCTAAAAATGTTTTGGGTATATCTTTCATTGGAGATCATTAAATATAAATATGTATTAGAGGTCAGCGTGTGGTGACTATGTCTTACTAAAGTTGCAAAGTATTAAGGAACAAACGCAGAGGTTTCCTAGACGACTGAGTAAGTAGAAAAATATGTGCTGTTTGGACGTATACTTTTCCTAGTTTAACAGGTATTTCAAATGTTTTTTTTGCGGTTTCCTTTCCCCCATACGTCACATAAAAGAATGGAATGACGAAAGAATGTACGTTAAAGGAAAAAAAGTAAATTCTTGGAGTCTATGCAAAGAGCAACGTGTAATGAGGAAAAGTTCAAAGGCTTCTTCTTTTCGTGTGGTTAGTGACTAACCAGGTTGTCAGAGTTTTAATGCTGCCCATGGGCCTCCGACTTAGCATCACATGCTGTTGAGAAATATCTGTCAGGCATCCCGGTTTCCTCACGATGTTTTCCTTCACCGATTTTTAAGAAAGTGGTAATTATACAATACGCACATGAATCTGAAAAGTCAGAGGTGCGTGCCGTAGGTTCGAACTCGAGACCTAAGACTTGGCAGTCCGACGGTCATACCATTAGGCTATCACTGCTATAGTATCACTGATATTTCTCAACAGTATGTGATGCTAAGTCGGAGGCCCATGGGCAGCATTAAAAAAACTCTGACACCAGGTTAGTCACTAACCACACGAAAAGAAGAAGAAGTTCAAAGGTTGAATGGAGTAAGTAACGGTGATCAATATAAAAACGTACAAGTGCGAGTACTGTAGAGCCTAAGTGAAAACTTATGTTGAACATGGCTGGTAATAATCTGACGGCATTCGAACCTTTAAATTATATTTAAACTAGTTGATAGTTTTTTGTACAAGTGACAGACCGAATTGGGTCGCGGGCCCTGGCAGATGTATTCGTTGTAATATATGTGGTGTTTCTCGTCCTGTGTGTTTGCTTTCATTAGCGTAGGAATACCCACTACACACATATTACACGCTCTACCACTGAGCCCCCTCGGAGGAAGGTCTTCAAACTTCTACATACATCTTTCTAAGTTGGACTATACTTGGTCTCAAATGTCATGATATCTGAAATAATGACATTTACTACCGGGCTACCAACCAACCAATCTGCCTAGCCTTTTCCTAACTATGTTGGAATCGGCTTCCAGTTTAACCGGATGCAGCTGAGTACCAGTATTTTATATGGAGCGACTGCCAATCTGACCTCCACAACCCAGTAACTTAATAATAGTACGATACGATACTTAGTAATACGATATCCCTTGGTAAGACTGGCTGTCAATTTTCGGGCTTCTGAAGACCCTTACGGGTGTCGACTGTCGAAGACGTCGGTATGTGAAAATGGTCAACCATCCACGGTCAACCCCGACAAGCGTAGCTTAACCTGCTGGATCGACCTGTGCGGCCTATATAACTTAGCCACGAGCCACCTTTATCACAATGAGGTAAAATTATTATTATAAAGTTATTAAGCATTATGATATATTTATTTTTATTTCCTAATATGGGCATACAGCTTCCTTTACGTGACGTCACAAGTTAGTTTTTGTGACGTATTTTCTGACGTCACAAATGAGTCGTGGGGAAAATTATGTTGTTAAATTATATTTCATTCAAGTTTAGGTTAGGAAGGAAATCAGATGATTTGTGTGGAAGTGCTGCAAAATACTTTAGAAGTCAAAGGCTACCCCGGAACCGGCTACCCTATTATTACCCCGGAACATAAACGGTTAAGGAAGGAACATGAAGGCTTTTTAGTCGGTAAGAGTCTGACACTCTCTCCCGCTCCACCCAGAGCGAGAGGAGTCATGTGATGATTCCTAACCCTAAAAAAAAAGGCACCTGGTATTGAGGCTATACTTGAGAAATAACTTATGATAAAAAACCTCATTATAAAGTTGGGGATGAAACCGAGCGGTCCAAGTGCTCATGGTTTGTTCAACGACATCTCCAAACGGCTGGTTGACACTTCCCAGGACCCAAGGGCTCTTACCTTGGCCAGAGGCTTAGCATGGCCATACAACGTGCGACAGCGACGCGGATGAATTTTTCGACGACATATTTTAGTTTGTTAATAGTTTTATATATGTACCTGTCCCGGACCTTTGGAAGGCGTACGAGGGGCCGCAGCATCCTCTCAGAGGGCCCCTTAGACCGTTTTAAATGTTGATTATTATTATTTGTGCCTTGCTTAAAATTTCACGGAAGATATAATTATAACACTTTGTATTTAAGTGCGCTACAGTACGCTGTAATTGAATAATTAACGTATTATTTATCTCTGCATGACTAACATACGCGGATACCTACTATACGCCACATAAAACTCGTGCAGTCGTGTATGAATTAACCCATTCCGATGCGCGGGCGCAAGTAACCTTGCAATGACATTTATTATTTACTATGTCCGCTGCAGACGAACGTATGCATGTAGATTCAGGCAGAATCTTTGTGATTATACATTTGTATTATGTCAAAGTCACCTTATTTATATTAAGATGGCCATTATGAGAGATATGTTGAGTGAGGTTGCCCGTAAAACTCAATTTTTCTTACGTTTTTTGCAATTTGCAGGTCAATGTCAGGTTGTACATATTTCAGCGGGATTGTCCGAAAGGGTTACCGCTACTCCAGAACATTAAGGGCTAAGGAAGGAACATGGATGGGTTTTAGTCAGTAAGAGTCTGACACTGGCTTCCGCTCCACCCAGACCGGGAGGGGTCATTTGATGATTTCCTATCCTCAAAAAAAAAAGAGCTTGTCTGGATTCGTTTGTAGGTATTTTTAAGGTATTTTTCACGCCATGACGCGTGTCTGGAACGATTTCACTAATTCTTTTTTTGTAGTTTGTTTTTGTCAGGAGTTTCTTACATTAAAAAAAGTAGGTAGGTAGGTACTTAGGTAGGGTAGTTAGGTTGGTAGCTAGGGTAGGTAAGTAGGTAGGGTAGGTAGGTAGAGTAGGGTAGCTAGGTTAAGCGGGATTGTCCGAAAGGGTTACCGCTACCCCGGAACATAAAGGGCTAAGGAAGGATCATGGATGGGTTTTAGTCAGTAAGAGTCTGACACTCCCTTCTGCTCCACCCAGAGCGGGAGAAGTCATTGGATGATTTCCCAGCCTTAAAAAAAAGGGTAGCTAGGTAAAGTAGGTTGGTGGTAGGTAAGGTAGGGTAGGTATCATAGTTAGGACAGGACAACGTCTGTGGAGTCAGCTAGTAAAATAATTAAAATGACATGTGAGAGAACCCACAACTAGAATTAGCTGTTACCGCGATGCCCCGAAGTGACAAACATCGCCGAATAAATAAATTGCTTGCCAATACTCACGCCATTGCGTTGACACTTGAATAATATTACGTAATAATTGAGGATAAACAGTGTTGTAACTAGGAGAAAGAAATATACAATGACTAGTTTAGGTATTTGCTGACAAATGGGCCAAGGGTTGCTCTTAACAAAATTGTATGCGTCACTGTCAGAGTAGCTCTTTTTTATTGAGGGTGGGAAATCATCAAATGACCCCTCCCGCTCTGGGTGGAGCGGAAGGGAGTGTCACTCTTTTAAGTTCTGCATCGTTCTCACATGTATATTTCAACATGAATGATGTAACCCAGTTTTTGTAAACATATTTTGATTTAAAAGAGTGTCCATGGAGTTTCTTGCCCGATCTTCTCCATAGGTTCCTACTGCTTTGGAATGGGCAACTAGCTTCATCTTTCTGAATGTCCGACCCCTTGACAATTCAAAAGTGCCTGTAATTGGTTTATTTGAAATAAATGCTTTGAGTTTGAGTTTCTAACTAAAACCCATCCATGTTCCTTCCTTAGCCCTATGAGTTCCAGGTCAGCGGTTACCCTTTCGCGTAATCTCGCTGACCAAGCAAGCATCCATCCTAACGGGCACCTTCCTTAATGCTGAGATCTCTTTGAGGCGCGCATAGAACACGAACGCGCCGTCCGGACGGGTCTGGTCCTGATCGGGCGGTGAGCTACGCATTACTCACCGCGCGCAGACCCACGCCCACGGTGACCGGGAGTCGTCACGCCAGAACGTAAGGACTAGACAATGTCACCCATGGGCCGTAATTTTCCGACTATTCATGAAAAATCGTCAATTATTAACCTTAAAAGGGAAGGGTCTACCTTTAATATTTTTCATGATATTATTTTTTTCATTATTGAAAATTT
This sequence comes from Hyppa rectilinea, assembly GCA_951799385.1. Classification (NCBI taxonomy): domain Eukaryota; kingdom Metazoa; phylum Arthropoda; class Insecta; order Lepidoptera; family Noctuidae; genus Hyppa; species Hyppa rectilinea. The sequence goes on from OX637327.1 coordinate 2,752,987, forward strand.
TTCATGAATATTCAGAAAATTATGGGCGGTCACATGCCCATGGGTGACATTGTATAAGTAATTGGTTTCTCAATCATAATTTAAGAGAGAGAAAGATAAATATCTATTCACGTAATTATTTAGCCATGTGCTTTAAATCTGCTATTACGGAGCACGCAAACATACTTGAACTTTGGATAAGACTTTCATTGCAAGGTTCCAAAGATTCTGCAATAAAATGGTATTAAATAAGTGGTACTTATAAAGTTGTCTTGTTACCTTGTAATATGACTATTTCATCAAATCATGACATTTGAAGGTATTTGACAAGGTAGTCAATAACATTACTTTTTATGAAATGTCAGAACGAGGAATTTGTACGTGATTTATTTATTTATTTGGGACAAACAAACAGTAACACATTATATCTGCACAAACAATATAAACAAAGATATTATATAAATGTGAAACCCACACCGTTATCCACAGCATATACAATTCATGTAACTTTGCGTGATTTGTGTGATGAATTAATATGTGACGTCACAGATTTTTGGAATCAAATGGAATACTTATTGATGTAATCCAATTTTAATTTTTATAATTTCTGCAGTGATGTAAGTTGGTTGTCATGTATGGGGCATGTTATGCGGAGGAATGAGGAAAATGTTAACAGGAAAGTTTTGAGTATGAATGTGGATGGCTATACAAGTAGAGGGAGACCAAGGAAACTATGGATGGATTGTTTGGAAGATGATATGGCTAGAAAGGGAGTGACTACCGAGATGACGACTAATACAGAAGTATGGAAGAAAACGACATGTTGCGCTGAGCACAGATAAATTGGGATAAGGGCAGGAGAATGATGCTTTTAGACCGTTTCTGAGAGAACAGAATTAATGATTCTAATTATTATAATTCTGTAAAAACGTACAGAGGCCAGCACATCAAGTTACCACAATCTGTCAAATTTCTTTGATAGTATTTCAACTTTATTACAAAGACATAAGGTTCATTTTTAATTGAGAAAATTTGACAGTTAGGGATAGCTTGACGTGCTGGCATCTGTACTTGTTACGGCCGTGAATCATATTTTGACGAACATATACCTGACACAGGCCTTTTTTTTAAGGCTGGGAAAACATCCAATGCCTTCTCCCGCTCTGGGTGGAGCGGAAGGGAGTGTCAGACTTTTACTGACTAAAACCCATTCATGTTCCTTCCTTAGCCCTTTATGTTCCGGGGTAGCGGTAACCCTTTCGGACAATCCCGCTTACTCCTGACACGACCTGCATACAAAAAAACGTAAAAAAAAAGAACCACTGGGCAACCATTGCTCCACTCCACTGTAGTACAGAGGCCAGCACATCAAGCTACCACAATCTGTCAAATTTGTTTGATAGTATTTCAACTTTATTGCAAAGACATAAGGTTCATTTTTTATTTAGAAAATTTGACAGTTAGGGATAGCTTGATGTGCTGGCGTCTGTACACAGCACATCATCTGCCTAGCCTTTTCCCAACTATGTTGGGGTCGGCTTCCAGTCTAACCGGATGCAACTGAGTACCAGTATTTTACATGGAGCGACTGCTTATCTGACCGCGACAACCCAGTAACTGGGCCATACGATACCCCTTGGTAAGACTGGCTGTCAGAATTTCGGGCTTCTGACGACCCGTAACGACTGTCAAAGATGCACAAATGACAGACGGGACCAACGGCTTAACGTGTTTTCCGACGGTCGGAGTAGTCTCGGTATGTAAAGATGGTCGGCCAACCCCGGCAAGCGTAGCTTAACCTGGTGGATCGATCTGTGCGGCTGTTAGTACTTAGCCACGAGCTCCTGTATACAACAAATATTAACAGAAATTATGAATTTCCAGTTTATTCTTACAATAGGTTGTAAAGTACTTATGCTTTGTGTATCAACATACGTCATTGGTTGTTCATTTTGTTAATAATGAACTTTAATTATATTCTTATGCATATTTGGTTTAAAAATAAAACGTCTGTATCATCTATCTCCATTTTGTTTCTTTTTAGTTATTTAAATTATGTTTTAAAATCAGTGATAGCCTAGTGGTGTGACCGTCGGACTGCCAAGTGATAGGTCTCGAGTTCAAACGGATATTCACGAAGAAGAATTATGTTTTTTATAGTTTCTCCTTGGTAGCAGTTTCGATTTTCATTTGCCAACGTTCGGATCTGCGGGATTGTCCGAAAGGGCTACCGTTACCCCGGAACATAAAGGGCTAAGGAAGAAACATGGATGGGTTTTAGTCAGTAAGAGTCTGACACTCCCTTTCGCTCCACACAGAGCGGGAGGAGTCATTTGATGATGTCCCAGCCTCAAAAAAAAAGCTTAACATGTACTGGGTGTAACCGAAAGGGTATATACATACAAAAGCATTATTCCACAGACCACCAAACTGAACAACTTTTAATATGGGACCAACTCCGAAATCGTGAAAAAAAAATCAGCTGTTCCCTACATTTCGACGAGTCACGTGACCAAAAATGTATGGAACAGCTGACAATTGTTGCGATTTCGGAGTTACTCCCATAGTAAAAGTTGTTCAGTTTGGTGGTCTGTAGCATATGCTTTTCATGTGCTTTTGTATGTATATACCCTTTCGGTTACACTTTGTTTGTAAGTACATAATATAAGACACTGAACATTTAATTTGATCTTAGAATCATAAAATTGTTCTTAATCAACATTTTTAACAGGAAAATCCACAACTATTTTCATCGCAATAAAAAGAATCTAATGGCGACTTTACGAGCGACTAAAACGATCGGAACACGTACTCGTATGATGTAACATAGTGTTCTGAACTTCCGATATGTCTGATGTAATCTTGAAGCGGCTTACGGCAGCATCAAAAACAAACTGCGCATGCTATTCTGAGCCCGGAATATCGGAGTTGAACATCTCCCAGCGCGGGCCTGCGGACGGTGAGTAATGGCTCACCGTCTGATCACGGGGCCTAGACAAGTGACAATCGCTCCGTGTCGATTCGGTTTCGAAAATTGTTGATCGGACAATTCGTTATCTCAGCGATTCGGATTGTCAAGAACGCCACTTGTCAACGCATTTGTTTGGGAATAATGATCGAGTTTCGTTCTAGCACTTAGCGCTCGAAAATGATTGATCAAAGTGACATTTTGAAAGCTTATGCCAATTTCATGCATTCCAGATTTATCTAATTTCGTTATCGTTAGTGAAAATGTGACTTTGTTTGGGACCCTGGACCAGGCCCGTACCGGACGGCGCGGAGTGATCCAGGCGCGCCTTAACACGTTGAACGCCAATGCGGTCACCGTGTTGTTTTTCTATTGTGTCTGCTGCGTGGCAGTCAATGACTTAAAATGTCTTTGAGGCGCGCGCATTCAGCATCATTGAAGGGGTTACTGCTACCCCGGAACACAAAGGGCTAAGGAAGTAACATGGATGGGCTTTTAAGTCAGTAAGAGTCTGATACTGCGGTCCGCTCCACGCACAGCGGGAGGCCATTTGATGATTTACCATACTTAAAAAAAAAACTTTCAGGAATTACGGAGTTAAATATCTCTGCTCGAAGCAAGGTCAACTTCCAGATGCCGCTGAATACCAGTATCTTACATGGAGCTGCCTATCTGACCTCCACAACACAGTAACTGGTTAATACAATACCCTTGGGTAAGACAGGCTGTCAGATTTTCGGACTTCTGACTACCCGTAACGACTGTTAATGCACAAATGACAGCCAACGGCTTAACGTGCTTTCCGAGTCACGGAGGAATCTCGGTATGTAAATTAGGTCATCCATCCACGTGCCAACCTCGGCAATTGTAACTTAACCTGATTGATCGACAACACACTTCCATAGTAATTCATAAATTATGTGTGTGAATACAGCCTTGATACATAAATACCTAAACAACAAAATCAGCCATTGATCACGCGTTCAACTCGTGGTAGACATTTTTATCAATCACTCCATTTATCTAAATACATAATCTGGCCTAATTTTAATACCTTTCCAAAGGGGATGCTCACGTAGGTATATATCTGATAAAGTGCCTATAAACTTATCAATATTACGTTGTTTGTAATAATTACAAAATAATAAACAACGCAAGCTTCTTCTTTTCGTGTGGTTAGTGGCTAACCTGGTGTCAGGGTTTTAATGCTGCACATGGCCTTTAACATCTGTGTATGAACATACGTCACGGTTTCAGGGCGTACGCACCGAGGTGATGACTTTGGCAAAAGAACAAAATCCCGCCTACTCTATTGACAGAATCAGCGCCAGGAATGGTGATAGACTATTTCATTCGCGCCTGGATGCTTTGTTCATGTTAAGTCAATGTAGTGCGAGGTACACTGCTCGCTGTGAGGCCTATTTTAAATACCTCACTACCCCCCCCCATCCCTCCCCCCCCCCCCCCCCGGATCAGACGAGGCCTGTCGGGGGTTGCGAAAGGATGGTACGATCTCGCGACCCCCAGCGCCGGTGTGAGATGGAACAAAGAGGTGGTTTTTAGCTCTTTAATCTGTTCTGTAGTTTTTAGTCAGTAAGAGTCTGACAGACCCCTCCCGGGGGAGGACCTCCACGAGGGTTTTCCGTCACGTCTGATACGCTTTGTTAATGAAAAGTCATTCTGAAAGTTAGAGGAATACTGCTTTCTGTGAGACCTACTTTATGAGAGGTACGAGTAATCCTCAAATAATCTATCCTAATACACTCGAGAGCAATGAATCCGGGTCACTTAAAGAATCCTAAAAATCTCGGAAACTCAAAATGCTAGGTTAATGCAATAAATTGTATTTAATAGACAATCCTTAAATGAAGGTATTAAAACTTCTTAGTTATTGTAAAGTTATATCATAAAAAAATCAAATTTGAAAAAGGGCCACTTTCGAAGATGGAACTACGAAATTACAGCATTTGGTTTTGCTTTTGTTTGTAATCTGTCATTTATGTGGGTACATAAACCATGTTGATAGTGCTCTATATTCATTATTCAAGCTGAAATTATGTCGCTTACGCCTGAAGAATGCACCAGAATACTTACAATGCTGGAAACCGGCCGGAGTCAGCGCGATACAGCCAGGACTGTCGGTGTGTCGCTGTCAACAGTACAAAGAGTTCTCCGACGTTACGAAGAAACTGGTTCTAACTTCGAAATCGCTTTCTCACAGGAACTGAACTCACAAATCAGTTTCGACACCTCGGAGGAAGTAACCCAAGTGCATGGACAGTAAGACGTCGGCTTGCTGAATCTAACTTAAAACCCCTTAGACCTGCAAACGGCCCTAAACTGGAGCGTGGGCATCGTATTTCAAGACTAAGATATGCCCAGGGCCACGTAAATTGGAGTATTGAAGATTGGTCAAAAGTTATGTTCTCCGACGAATCAAAATTTATGCTCTACAAGCACGATGGAAGACACAGAGTGTATCGAAGACCAGGGGAAAGATTCAAGCAAGCATGCATCGAAGAAAAAGTAGCCTACGGTGGTGGGTCTGTACTTGTGTGGGCCGGAATTTCTTCTGAAAGTCGCACAGAGCTGGTGATCATAGAAAACGGCTCTTTAACTAGCGTAAGATATGTGGAAGAAATCCTCAATGATCACGTTGGTCCATTTATGGTCAATTTAGGTGAGGATGCTATATTTATGCATGACAATGCCCGACCTCATACAGGTAGGATTGTGAATGACTACCTTCAAGAGATGAACATTACTCGTATGGAGCTGCCAGCGCGCAGCCCGGATATCAACCCGATCGAGCATGCTTGGGACGAGCTAGGCAGATGCGTAAAACAACGAAACCCTCCCCCAATCACGCTTCGTGAGCTCAAAATTGCTCTCACAGAGGAATGGGAGAATATGCCCCAAAATCGTATAAGGAACTTGGTGTACAGCATGCCAAACCGCGTAAACGCAGTAATGGAAGCACGAGGAGGCAATACGAAGTATTAAAATTCAAGAAAATCGTAATAAAGTTCAAAAATTTCATGTTTCCTATTTTTGTTTTAAGGAGAGATCAGCAGTTTTTTTCTTTAAGTAATTTTGTGTTAATAAAATGTATGGTGACTCATATTTTTTTAACTTTCATTTAAGGAGTATTACATTGTCTATTAAATACAATTTATTGCATTAACCTATCATTTTTAGTTTCCGAGATTTTTAACATTCTTTAAGTGACCCGGATTCATTGCTTTCGAGTGTATTATAAAGCTGAAGAGTTTGTTTGTTTGAACGCGCTATCTCTGGAACTTCTGGTCCGAATTGATAAATTCTTTTTGTGTTAGATAGTCCATTTATCGAGGAAGGGCTATAGGCTATGTAACATCACGTTATGACCAAAAGGAGCCAAATAGCGGGTGAAGCCACGCGGGAGCACCTATTAGTGATAACTAACCATCATCATTTCAGCCTATTGCACTCCACTGCTAGAAATAGGCCTCCCCCTAGAAGCACCACAGCGCATTATCGCCCGCTTTTTTCATCCAGCAACTGCCAGCTACCTTCTTCAGGTCACCGGTCCATCCTGTCTTGGGGCGTCCCACTTACGTTTAAGCTGAACTGGCAACGGGCTGGTCATGTTCATTGTAGAACCGACGAGAGATGGAGTAGGAAGGTTCTCGAACATAGCTCGCCCCCTCCCTTTGTGGAGACTAAAATATGGACTTGAAATTGTTATCATTTCGTATGACTAGTAAATGACTAGACCTGGCACGCCTCGAGAAAAGTCATCGACTCCGTCCCGCCTTATTCTCTTTATAAATTACATGAGTAATCTTTCTTTTGACGAAACTGAAAAATGTGACACACCCTTTAAGCCACAGTATACCAGGGGTTTCCAAACTTTGTCTACTGCCGACTTTGAGAATTAATTATTTTCTAGCACTCCCATTTTTTCACCTACGTCTTCTTCTTTTTCGTGTGGTTAATGGATAACCTGGTGTCAAAGTTTTTATGCTGCCCATGGGCCTCTGACTTAGCTTCACATGCTGTTGAGCAATAATCTCTCAGGCATGCTG